>CM061133.1:10455508-11055508 GCA_030789695.1 Scilla litardierei | reverse complement strand
CCTCTTCTCTGCGGCCACCGCCTCACGGCAATGCCCTCACCGGAGCTCCCCTCATCCACACGAGACGGTGCCTCATCTTCGGTCCGCCAGGTCACCGGAGCCTGCACCGTCGTCGAACCCGCTCGGCCTCCCCTCTTCTCCAACAGTCCACGCCGACGACCTCCTCCACACGCGCGAACACAGCCCGGCGCCTCCACCTGAGAACTCTGAAACCCGCCACGCCGAGCACACCCTCCATCACCTGCAACAAAGGAAGAACACCCAAGAGGTTAGTTGTTAGCAGGTTATAATTAGCTGATGCTATAAACTGGGTTTTGTTTCATATAATGATCATTAGTTGTTGCTAGGGTCTGTTGCTTTCATGATGGTTAGGTCAGGTCTTAACTCAAGATATGCAAGGGTTAGGTTATAATATGGTCAGTTCCAATTAGGGTTTAGAAAAGATATTTGCTATAAGTGATAAACTATTATAAAAATGTTTTTATACCATCATATAGGTTAATGGTTAATTATTAATACTCAGTTATCATACCTTAGGGTTAGTGTTTGTTAGTTAGTTTTTTTGAAAAAAAGAAGAGAAATAATGATCCAGTTGTTAATATGTTATTATGGCTGGTAGTATGTGATTTTCTAATAGGTGGTAATGATAGGACTAGTTGATGTTAGATGTGCCTTGTTATCCTGTTAGGATTATTATAATGGTTAGAGTTTTAATATAAAGTCCGTTTTGTTTTTCCTAATACCTTGTTGAGAATATGACATATGCTAGACATTAATCATTTTGGGGGTTAATATTTTGTAACCCACATCATAGGACAGAGGACCTAATAAAAATGAATCACTAGACGTCGTAGGAGCTATTGCAAATCTAACCTGAACTGAAAAACGTCATTTCTGATTTTATACTCTGTCAAAACAGTGAACCAAACCCTCCACGGCGTAGTACTCGTCGAGACGATTCCAACGACACCAAGAACGTCAAAAACAGGCAAGTATATAATTTGTTATGAATTTTTAGAAGTTTCAGCACATTTACGCCGTCTTCATGTATTGCTGAATAACCTGAAATTGTGACGTGAAATAACGTAGGAAAGTGACACCATAATGATTAGGACGAAAATTGGGATCCAACGGTATATCATATGATATATCCCCAATTTAAACAACTAGAGAAAGATATTGTTTCTGTAGCAAAATGAACGAAAGGGATGAAATCGTCATTATTGGAAATTACGGAACCGGTCGTTCGACCCGCTTCCGCTTTGCAGAACTGTCACCATAAAACACTAATTTTGATAACAATGCAATTCAGTGAGTCTTGACATGTTTAACAGTTTGGACATCGTGAAATCGTGCGCCTCGAAGGCGGAATCGTGAATTCGTGATGTCGTGTGAGTCGACTAGGCCGGCTCGTGTTCCGGCAAAACTTTTGGGTGGGGTTAGGGTTGAGCGGCCACTGGGCGTATGAAAGGTACTCTCCTCAAGAGCACCACCCGACGCGGTGGGTTAGTGTCAATCACGGTAAGCCCCCGTGAGAGGAAAGACCTTCTCATCACGACCTAAAGGCGAGAACCCTAGATTAGATGTGAAGTCTTGACATGGTCATTGTAACGTTAACTCGGTCATCATGAATATTGAAACGCTAACAAACTTTGAGAATCGAACTTTAAACTTGCCATCGACTAGAACTGCATGCTAGGATTGTTTCTTCTTGCCCTGTAATTGTTAAATGTTAATTGCTGCAGTCGTTTCTTTTAAATTTAATGATGCTTCTAAATTTCATATACTTGTTATATACTTCTCCTTGGGATGCTAACTCTTTCTTGCAGACCCCTAGCTGACATACATTCATGTTTGTGGATGTATGTCAGGTTCAGAGCTTGAGTACCACCTGACTTGGAGATCCAGAGTTGTCGAAGACGTCGAGACGTTTCTGCAGAAGACTTGAGTCTCTTTTCCGTCATTGCTTTGAGTTTTAGTTTAGTTCCTTGTAGTAGGATTAGTGTGTCGTTGTAGTTCTTTTTGGACCTGCTGTGGCTTGTCTTGTAATTTCGTGTACGCTTTATATATCTAGATGTGGCATTTATCTTTGAATGTTCTGATTGTTCTGATACGCAAATGCAAGGACCTCTTCTGTGTTTTTATCACAGACCCTTATTGGACTTGAGCTTCACCGCTCCAGTTCAAGCGGGCCGTGTAACGCTCTCGCTTCCGGTGTCTTTTGGGAAGCGGGGCGTTACAAAGGGCTTGTCGGCACATTCACCGACTTCGACGAGAACTCCTCAAGTGGAGAGTCGGATGATGAGCAAGTGAAGCAAGCACACATGTGCTTCATGGCAAGAGAGAAACATGATCAAGAATCCTCCTCCGATGATAGCGAGGATGAATGCGATGAGGTAACTATGGATGACCTTAGATTAGCTAACGAGCAAATTTGGTCTAAGTATTCTAAACTAGTAAATAGATATACTAAGACTAAAGATGAGTTAACTAGTCTCCAAACCTCACCTAAGCCTATCGTCATCAACAACGACACCGTTGTTGAAGATTTGAGAAATGAGATTGTTGATCACTCCTTATTTTACACCCTTTTTCCGCATGTTTGCATGCCATTTGGATCGCCCAAATCATGTTTTTCACGATATATCGACGATATTGCGATGCTTTTCACGATTTGTTGTTTTTGTCGCATTTCAGGTGATTTGGCGCGATTTGGAGTGATCATGAGATGCGCTCACGATAGACGGCCACCGACGACCTCCCCGAGGGGTATTTTGCTGTTGGAGAGGAGCAGAAGAAGAATGGACGTCGTAGGAGCGACGAGGAGGCCAAAATAAGCAGAATGGGCATTTTTTGTGTCCCACTCGGCCGAGTGGAGGAGCCACTCGGCCGACCAGCGAGACACCGCTCGGCCGACCCGTTCAGACACGATTTCCATGTGTACTCGGCCGAGCGACGGAGACCACATCGGCCGAGTGACGATGCCACGTCCGCCCGAGTGGCGCCCAGACGAAGCCCCTCCAGAATATCGAAGTTACTGTTTTTCGGCCATCTGAGCTTCAGAAGACCCACTCGGCCGAGTGGTAAATTCCGTCCGCCCGAGTGAAGTGAAGCCATCGGCCGAGTGACGACAACTCACTCGGTCGAGCCGCCCCCGAACTGAGGACCCCTGAAGCCCACGACTTACTGGAAATTGACAGGGTTTTCACTCGGCCGAGCGACTTGTGTCACTCGGCCGAGTGCGATGCGCTGCCTGTAGCGAAATTTGTGGAAAACAGGCTGTGCAGGGGCGTTTTGGTCAGGATTTTTAGACGATTTTTGGGGCTATTTAAGCTCTGTTTTTACCCTAGTTTAGGGAGCCATCTCTCAGATTTTTTGTAGCTTTTTGAGTCTACTTTTTAGCTTTATTAATTGTGATTGGAGAAGAGAAAAACTTGGATTTTTGTTGGATTAATTGAAGATCTACATTGGTTTGCATTTCTCTTCCCCCAAAACTCTATTTTTATTGTTTATATCATTGTTGTGATGAATTCCATTGCCTATTTCATTGATTATTTTCGTGCTATTGCTATGATTTGTGAGTAGTCTCCACGTCTCGGGGCGTGGGGATGAACCCTACAAGCCCTATTTCCTATTTGTGTTGAATTGGTAGAAATTGAGCTAGGATTGTTATTAGGGATTAGATTGGGATCGAATTACTACGGATGGCTAGGTATTCATATCAATTGGGATTTGCAAGAGATTGGATCCCAATTTGATAGGAAGCCCTAGAAATCCGAATTGGGTTGGAGTCGGATTTTCGAAATATCTGTTTGCAAGAGATTGGACCGATACTAGGACCTCCGATTGCAATTCCGTGCCGATACCCGTTTGCAAGAGATTGGACGGGTAGGAACTATCCTAATTTAGATTGTGGACCGAGTTTGCAAGAGATTGGGCTCGGTGCGCAATTGGACGATGATGTTGATCCTAATGCTAGCTTCCCTAGGCTAGGGTTTGCAAGAGATTGGACCCAAACCTAGGATAGCTATAGACCGGCAACAGCGCGAGAGCGTGAGCTTGGTTCCACATTTAGTTGCAACTAGTTCATCCAAATTCTCATTCTAGCGATTTCGATACCGGCAAACCACATTTATGAAATACGGTGAGTAGTGGGGATTCCCCTTTCCCTAGACGTTCTTTATTTGATTTGATATTTCGCAAATTTGTCTGACGATTGTGACAGGATCGCCCAAGGCAATTATCTCTGTTCCTAAATAGCTAGGTTGAGCAGGAGCAAGCACGGTCATTCGTCCTCCCTGTGTTCGATACCCGCTCGCCACCATACCGTGCGCTTGCGGTAAAACTACAACCGTCGCCTCGGGACGTGTATCCGGGGTGCGATCAAGTTTTTGGCGCCGTTGCCGGGGAGATTTGCATTTTGACGGTACTCGGCACCGACCACCCGGTTATTTCTTCTTACTTTCTTCCTTTACTTCCCTCTCTATCTTATCCTAACTTCATTCGTAGCCCTATTTGCATATTCTCCCCGTATTTTGCATAAGATCTTAACAGGGAGAATGGGGGATGCAACGCCAACGATAGAACTCAGTCGAGAAGACTATGACTCCTTCACAGACCTCCTTAAAGAGCTTGTCGACGAGGTCCACACTACCTGAGCATTTGCTATCAATATCAAGGACCCCGACGAACAACTATTTGCTAGCTTTGTGATGGACCAAATCTCCCCGGAAGGGACTATCGGAGGCAATGTCAGAGTTGACGTGGTCGACGACAAATTGTATTTCGAAGACAGTAGAGCAAATGTCGAAGAGCACTATGCTCCCGAAGAACCCTTCGAGCAAACCGACATTCCGGGTGTCACACTTTATGACGCTCACTCTTGTTTTTACGAATCGTCTGATGTGTTTCTTGATTCCAGGTACGAACTGGAGCAGAGTGAAGGTTTTGGCAATGCTAGCACTGAATCAGAGGGCGCCTACTTCGATGCCTCATCCTCACTAAGTAGCGAGTCCGACTCGTCACAAGAAAGCATGCCACCTGAACATGAGCTAAACCCGGATGACGAGGAAGAAGCCGAATTCATGCGAGCTGATAAAGTGGAAGGAGCAGCGCCACCTCAGGTAGAGCTTAAACAATTACCGCCGAATCTAAGGTATGCCTTTTTGGGTAATAAATTGACTTTTCCGGTGATAGTCAATTCCCACCTCACACAAGATCAACTTGAAAAACTCCTAGACGTCCTTAGGAGCCACAAAGATGTCTTGGGATACACTATTTCCGATCTAAAAGGAATAAGCCCTAGGCTTTGCACGCATCGGATCCATCTGGAGGATACCGAAGCCACCTCCATAGAGCCTCAAAGGCGGTTGAACCCGAACATGAAGGAGGTGGTTAAAAAGGAAATCCTAAAATTGCTTGAAGCCGGTATAATTTATCCTATCTCTGACAGTAGATGGGTTAGCCCCGTCCACGTCGTCCCCAAGAAAGGAGGGATGACTGTCATAAAAAATGACAAAGGTGAGCCAATATCCACGCGCACTGTCACGGGATGGCGAATGTGCATTGACTATAGGAGACTCAATAAAGCCACCCGAAAGGACCATTACCCATTGCCATTCATCGATCAAATGCTTGAACGCCTCGCGAACCATAAATACTTTTGCTATCTAGACGGGTATTCGGGTTTCTTCCAAATCCCTTTGCACGAAGATGACCAAGAAAAGACATCTTTCACTTGTCCCTATGGCACCTACGCATACCGTAGGATGCCGTTCGGCCTTTGTAATGCTCCCGCCACTTTTCAAAGATGTATGACATCCATATTTTCCGATTATATTGAAAATATTATGGAAGTTTTTATGGATGATTTCTCGGTCTACGGAAGTGAGTTTGACTCTTGCTTGGAAAATCTTACTAAAGTCCTAAAAAGGTGCCAACAAAACAATCTCACTCTCAATTGGGAGAAGTGTCACTTCATGGTCACGGAAGGTATAGTTCTCGGGCATCTTGTTTCCTCAAGAGGAATCGAGGTAGATAAAGCTAAAATTGAGGTAATCGAAAAACTTCCTCCTCCTATTAATGTCAAGGGCATTAGAGGCTTCCTTGGTCACGCGGGGTTTTACCGCCGCTTCATTAAGGATTTTGCCTCGATTGCCCGACCACTTACTTCCTTACTCGCTAAAGATGTTCCTTTTGACTTTTCAGGAGAATGCTTGCAAGCTTTCAACACCTTGAAGGAAGCGCTAGTTTCAGCGCCCATCATTCAACCGCCGGATTGGAGCCTCCCTTTTGAGCTAATGTGCGATGCTAGCGACCAAGCCATTGGAGCGGTATTAGGACAAAGGAAAGATAGGAAGCTTCATGTGATATACTACGCAAGCAAGACATTGGACGACGCGCAGAAAAACTACACAACTACCGAAAAGGAGCTTCTAGCGGTCGTCTATTCCATAGAGAAGTTTCGCTCCTACCTCCTCGGTTCCAAGGTGATTGTCCACACCGACCATGCGGCATTGAAGTATCTTTTAAACAAGAAGGAGGCCAAACCCCGGTTGATTAGGTGGATACTCTTGTTGCAAGAATTCGACCTAGAGATCAGAGATAAGAAGGGTACAGACAATGTCGTGGCGGATCATTTATCTAGGCTCATTCGCGACAAGGAGGATGAGAGCTTACCTATTGACGACACATTTGTTGATGAGAGGCTATATGCGGTAAGGACTGAGGAAGTACCTTGGTACGCAGACTTCGTCAACTACTTGGCGTGCGGAATCAAACCGCATGGGATGTCCACGCAACAAAAGAGGAGATTTATGCATGAGGTCCGTAGCTATTTTTGGGAAGATCCTTACCTTTTCAAGATATGCAAAGATAGTGTTATTCATAGGTGTGTTTCTAAAGAGGAGGCAACGTCTATCATTTTGCATTGCCACGGTCTACCATGCGGGGGACATCATGCCGCCTCTAAAACAACCGCTAAGATCTTGCAGAGCGGATTCTTCTGGCCCACAATGTTTAAAGACACCCACGCATTTGTGAAGGGTTGCGATAGATGTCAACGGACCGGGAATATCTCCAGGCGCAATGAGATGCCGATGAGACCCATCCAGGAGATTGAGCTTTTTGATTGTTGGGGAGTAGACTTCATGGGGCCTTTTCCGTCGAGCAATGGCAACAAGTACATCCTATTGACCGTTGACTATGTCTTAAAATGGGTGGAAGCTATTGCCACCCCTACTAATGATGCAAGGGTCGTCTCCAAATTCTTCAAGCAAAATATCTTTCCGCGCCTCGGAGTGCCGCGTACCTTGATAAGCGACGGGGGAAGCCACTTCATAGAGAACAAGTTTGAAGCCATGCTAAAGAAGTACGGGGTAAATCATAGAGTTGGAATGGCTTATCACCCCCAGACAAGCGGCCAAGTAGAAGTCTCAAATAGAGAAATCAAGCAAATTCTCGAGAAAACCGTGGATCGGTCTAGAAAGGATTGGTCAATGAAGTTAAACGATGCTCTATGGGCCTATCGCACGGCCTTTCGCACCCCCATCGGTACCACACCGTTCCGCCTAGTTTATGGGAAGGCTTGCCACTTGCCGGTAGAGTTGGAACACCGCGCATATTGGGCCATCAAGACCTTTAACTACGATTATAAGAGTGCGGCGGTGAGGCGACTCTTGGACATCAACGAACTTGATGAAATAAGGAGAGACGCTTATGAGAGCTCGAGAATTTACAAGGAAAGGACCAAGGTTTTTCACGATGCCCGCATAACTGTCACGGACTTCAAGGTGGGAGACAAGGTCTTGCTCTACAATTCCCGACTCCGACTATTTCCCGGTAAGCTGAGGTCACGTTGGTCGGGACCTTTCACCATCAAGCACATACAACCGGGAGGAGCTTTCGAGTTGGAAAGCAAGGATGGTGCCACATTCAAAGTAAATGGTCAAAGGCTCAAGCACTATTCCGAGGGGATCCCGACGGGCGAAACCAATAGAGTATATCTGCTTAAAGAGCGGTCGGATGATCTCTCGGACCTCCTTGATGAGGTGATAGAGGAAGCGATTCCTCACTCAATTGGTGCCCTTTTTGATGAAGAATTTGATGAAGGCCCGGATTTAGGCCAAGATGAAAAGATTGAAGACGATTCCCCCGACTTCTCCGCTGTTGAAGATGAAGGCGACGCTGATGTCGCAAGGATTCGGGAGCTCTGCAAGCTCTCGAAATTAAAGTCTCCAAAGAAAGCTCCGCCGGCACGGAAATCGGCATCGCCGGTTAAGCCGTTGACCGGGGCAAATGCTAGCTTGGGGAGCCTCCCCCCAACACTATTCGAGATAGGAGACCACCGCGGGAGAACGCTACGCCGCCACGTTCGAATCCAAGCGCGCTCCCCGGGAAGTTTGACGGGTGCATCTCATATGCACCAAACATCCCGCATTGATTGAAAACTATAGGGGGTCGAGCTCACGACCTAAAACGAGCGCTTTTCGGGAGGCAACCCGACGGTTTTTGCTTTATTTTTACTTTTTCTTTATTTTCGTTTTAGAAATTTTTAGTATTTTAAGTCATCCGACCAAAAATTTTGTGATAACGGGTCCTATTTTTCTTGACAGGAGAGAAGATAGGTAGATCATCATGAGGAGGATGAACGAGACGACGAGGAGCGCCCCAAGAAGGCGCTCGACGCTCAGGAGGAGGAGGAAATCGACTGGAGAAAGAAAGACGGAGTTTAGAGCCAAAACGAAGATAAACAGCAGAAATTAAGGCTCACTCGGCCGAGTATACTAGTCACTCGGCCGAGTCCAGAAGTTCGTTCGGCCGAGCCGCTCACGAACGAGGGAAGTCTGCTGTACCCAACTCTCTGTCTATTTTCCTCATTTCATTATAACTGTTACTCGGCCGAGTATATATATTCACTCGGCCGAGTAAAACGGATACCCTCCTAGGGCGAGTCATGCCGAGTAGCTTGAGTCACTCGGCCGAATGGACTTACTCCACTCGGCCGAGGCTGGCAAAGCCACTCGGCCGAAGCGATATCGGGGAGAAATTTTTATTTGCCTCGCTCGGCCGAGTGACTACGTCACTCGACCGAGTCGTAACTTTCTATTATATAAGTGACGAAGGGGCGCGGATTTCGAAATCTAAAATTCCCAAATCCGCCCGCGCCCCCTCGCCTACCCTCGCCCGATTTCCCTTCGCCCAACCCCCACTCGCCCGACCACGCCCGCGCGCGCCGCCGCTCGGCCAGCCACCGCCGGCCGACCGACGCCGCGCCCTGTCCGA
Organism: Scilla litardierei; assembly: GCA_030789695.1. Classification (NCBI taxonomy): domain Eukaryota; kingdom Viridiplantae; phylum Streptophyta; class Magnoliopsida; order Asparagales; family Asparagaceae; genus Scilla; species Scilla litardierei. The sequence goes on along the minus strand of CM061133.1, from coordinate 11,046,226 downwards.
GTCACCGCCGGCGGCCTCGTCTCCGATCGCCTCCGGTATAGCTCGATTTGCCCGTTTTCTTCTCTTTTTGCGTAGTTTTTGAGGATCCGTGTATTAATCGAACCCCTAACCCGAATCAATTCCCATATCTATCTGTTATACCCCTATTGCTCCATACATTTTGATTATTACTCGCTGATATCGCTTTTCTATGCGCAGGTTACTTTTTGGAGCTTAGGGGAGGCCAGGGGAGCTCCTACGGGCTGTTTCGGACTTCGTGGAGGCGCGGACTTCGCACGCTTCCACCGCTTAGCACTCGCGGCGTGTTTTGGTACACTCTTTCCACTCTTTTTGCACACGCCGCACTCTTTCACTTTTCGGCGCGCTCGGGGCCGATATGCCGCCCCGGACACGGCCGCGGTCGAAGAGAGCTTCCGCCAAGCGGAAGCGGTCGGATGACGCCGGCCCCGCCCACGAGGCGGAAGAGTCTCCTCCTCCTTCCCCCACACACGCCGTCCACCCAGCACAGCCTGCAGGCCCCGCACACCCCGCACATCATGCATTGCACCTACAGCCCGCACAGCCTCTCCCCGCCGATCCACAGCCACCACCACCGGCTCCACTGGTCGGGCCGCTCGGGATTACGTTCCGAGACGACGCACACCGCGCCGTCTTCGAGCGTATCTCCCAGCGCTCGATCGTACCATCCAGGTTCGCACACCTCGCTGACCGAGGACGCCTGGGGGTACTTGAGGGGATGCTCACGTTGTACGACAACGTGGGCTGGCGAGATTTTTCCAGGTGTCGGCGGATACTTTTACCCGTCCGACACTTGAGGTTTTGAGTTCGATCGCCCGGACCGATGAGGGATGCTCATTCCGGTTCATGGATCGAGAGTGCCAGGTCACTCTCGATATGATGAGAGCATTCTTCTCATGGCCCGCAGTCCCCGGAGCCGATCGCGGATACGGCCCTACCCACATCCCCCCACCTTCTTTCGACGCCGGCGCCTTCTGGACCCGGATTACAGGCCACCACGCCGCCTTTGACCCTAGTAGGGCCAAGGCCTCGGCCATTGTCCACCCATGCCTACGTATTGCCCAGCGCCTTATGGCGACCACCTTTCTGGCCAGATATGAGCCGGGCACGATGTCTACGCCAGAGCTCTACATGCTCTATGCGATGACACGTCCCAGAGCTCTATCTAGGGATGGACACGAGCTTGTCCCCGCCGTCGTGATCGACATTGCGGCTTGGTTTCTAGACCGTATCATTGTGTCGGTGGGCGCTCGCTCACCGATATGCTGCGGCGGTCTGATCACCTTGCTTACCATGATGACCGGCGAGGACCTACCCGACGACCTGCGACGCGTTCCGGGCCCCACTTCCTTGTCGATAGACGTCATGGCCCGGATGAAGATGCTGCGTCCGCATGGCGAGCGTCACTGGGTCTGGTTGCACGGCCCCTATGGGGCCGATTACATGATTCTTCCGAGCCCTGCTCGGACTCTGATTGCACCAGCCCACGTTGACTGGATTCCGGCGATGGATGTCCTCATCCCCGCCGCCTACGTGCTCGAGGCCGAGGAGGCCGAGGAGGCCCCTGCTGCACACCCTGCCGAGCCCGCTGCCGACCCCGTCGACCCTGTGGCCCCTCAGCCTGTTTCTGACGTTTCCGCTGCTCTTGACACTTCCGTCCCCACCTCTGCCAGTGTCGAGAGTACTCTTACTGAGCCCACTTCCACCACTGTCACCACTTCCGATGCTGTCCCCACCACTCCCGCTGCCACCTCCGGCCCTCTGTCCGTGGAGCCCCTTTGCTCCGCTCTCCCCGAGCGCCCGCAGACCTTTGTTGAGAGTGGAGAGCCCTCGTTCACCGCGGTCGTGGAGACCATGGCTAGCATGATCTCCGCTGGGATTGCGCCTTTTGGTACACACACTTCCACCCCAGCGGTTGAGTCCTCTGTCTCCACAGCTGCCGTATTCTCCGAGAGCGTCGTGGCGACTGTCCACACTTCTGGGCCACTGACCTCTCTTGCCACCTCGTTGCCACCTTTGCACGCTTCTTTTGCTGCCGCTGCCTCCACTTCTCACCAGCCGGCGCCCCGGCCTTACACTGAGGCCAGGCCCACATTTGCTGGCACGGCACCTTTTGTCCCCTTCCCTGCTGAGCCCGTTACATACTCCACTCGCGTACGCCAGCCTCGCCCTGCGCAGCCTAGACCGGTGCGTCCCTCTGCACCACCCCCGCCCGACACTGTACTGCAGAGCATACGTGCTCTTGAGTTGGCGGTGAGTGGTCTTAGAGGAGACCTTAGGACCCTGTCCTCCACCGTCTCTGCGATGGCTGGACGCTTTGTCCTGATCCCTCAGATCCACTACTGCCTGACACAGATCTTAGAGCGTCTTCCGCGCGTACCCCCACCCACCCAGCAGGTTCCCACACACACTTCCACACACACTAGACCTGCTTCCACTTCCACGCCCGCCCCAGCTCAGCAGCCTACACCACCACCACCCCCTCCGCCTCAGGACGGAGACGGCGCGGCACCGCCTTCTTAGGCACTCTTGATGCCTTTATCCATTCCTGCCGTTGTGCTGCCCGTCTCTGCTAGGTCCTGTTGCACTTTTGTCCACCCCCCTCCTCTCACTTATTTTGGGATTATATTTTTGATCATATCTTTTCGTGCATATCATATCATATCTACTTGGGATTCTCATTTTGATCACATTTATATATATCTTTTTGGGGAGAGAGGGAGCGTTTTTGGTGCCGTATTTATTTTCATATCACTCATGTTTGTGCATGCATCATTTCCGCATCATATTTTCATTTCTTTTTTTTCCTTTCATTATTTTTTTCCCCATCATGCATGCATCCTCACTTGCCCCTCACATTACTTGTCTCTCTGTGTGCCACACTTTGCACATTGAGGACACTGTGCCGTTTAGCTTGGGGGAGTGAGCTCTCACGTTCTTTTTCGCTTTACCACCTTTATTTTCAGTTTTTCACACCGCTTTTCACTTTTGCACTCATTTTTCGTTATTTTCCTTTTGTTTTGCCATGCATCACGTTTTCCTTACTTCCCTGTGTGCCGCATTGCATAGTTCTATTTTCCTTTTTATCTTTACTTCTTTCTTTTTCATCTCATGCTAGAGATGAATTTTCTGTGATGATGTCTACGTGGAGTTAGCTTATTCTATATGCATGACTATATTTGTCGTGTCTTAGATTTCATTTCTGATATCATATGCTATGACTTGCTTTGCATTTAGGAGTAGTAACCCACACTTTTGCCTCATGAAAATGGATGAAATTTTATTATTAGCTGAGCCTGAATATTCATATGTATGCTATCACAGAGAACACACCAAGATTCACGCATTGAATGCCTATGTCTGGAGTACTGATTTCTTTTCCTTTATCACTTCTATATGCATGAATTGTACACTTCACTTCCGGATGATTAAATGATGATTAGCTATGATATATCTGGATTAGTTAGCTTTTTTGTGATCGCAACTGAGTAGATTAGATTACCCTGCTGAAGTTGTCGTGCATGTCTTATAGAGTGAGCCGAGAGTTATATTTATTTCTTTCTCCACAAATCTTGAACATCATTTCTCTACTTTTAAAAATCATTGGTGAATCTCCCCTTAGTGATTCTATTTTATGGCATTTCCCCCGCTATTAATTCCTAGCTCCAAACCTCTTATTCCAAAATATATATATATATATATATATATATATAATAAAAGAGAGAAGAACATTCTTGTATATCATTATCTCTCTTTGAGTTGGGATCATTGTATAAAAAAAAAAGAAAAGAAAAGAGGAAAAATCCTCAATAAAAGATCCCATCTCGCTTACTTTCTTTCTTCTTTCTCTTCTTTGCTTTTGGAGCTATATAAAAATGGGGATGTAAATATTTTTGTGCCACCACGCTTATAGATAAGCTTGGGGGAGGGGATCCATTGATGTGTGAGAGAGTGACTACTTGACATCACACGACAACCTAGGCTAAGTAATATTCTATACTCGGTGAGATTGTTTCTAGCTTTACGAAATCCAGAAATCTAAGCCTAACATTCATTTCATGAAATCCATACTTTTCTATTCTCTCTATTCTATGATGTGATACTCTTATACTCCAGATAGAAAGCGTTTAATTGAAAAGTGTGTGATCTGAGATTTGTATACCGCTTTAGATGATTCAGGCGATGTTAATTTTAAAATTATTCCGTTTTTCATGATTATACAGTTGTTCGTGGGTTTTCTATTTTCTACTTGCACTATTCTACTATGATATCAAAATGAGATTCTTTGACATGTATCTCTCATTCGGTGCATGCTATAAGAGTAAGTGAAACCCACGTCCTGAGAAAATGATCTAGCATCCTTCCTCTTCGCTTCTTCCTTTCTTTCTTTCTTTATTTTCGTTTGGTTTTCATTCTTCTTCGTTTTTCATTTTTTTTTCGTTTTTCGCCGTTTTTGTTTTCCGTATCCACCGGGTTCGCTTTTTACTTATCTTCCTCGAGGACGAGTAAGAGGCAAGCTTGGGGGATTTTGATCACTCCTTATTTTACACCCTTTTTCCGCATGTTTGCATGCCATTTGGATCGCCCAAATCATGTTTTTCACGATATATCGACGATATTGCGATGCTTTTCACGATTTGTTGTTTTTGTCGTATTTCAGGTGATTTGGCGCGATTTGGAGTGATCATGAGATGCGCTCACGATAGACGGCCACCGACAACCTCCCCGAGGGGTATTTTGCTGTTGGAGAGGAGCGGAAGAAGAATGGACGTCGCAGGAGCGACGAGGAGGCCAAAATAAGCAGAATGGGCATTTTTTGTGTCCCACTCGGCCGAGTGGAGGAGCCACTCGGCCGACCAGCGAGACACCGCTCGGCCGACCCGTTCAGACACGATTTCCATGTGTACTCGGCCGAGCGACGGAGACCACATCGGCCGAGTGACGATGCCACGTCCGCCCGAGTGGCGCCCAGACGAAGCCCCTCCAGAATATCGAAGTTACTGTTTTTCGGCCATCTGAGCTTCAGAAGACCCACTCGGCCGAGTGGTAAATTCCGTCCGCCCGAGTGAAGTGAAGCCATCGGCCGAGTGACGACAACTCACTCGGCCGAGCCGCCCCCGAACTGAGGACCCCTGAAGCCCACGACTTACTGGAAATTGACAGGGTTTTCACTCGGCCGAGCGACTTGTGTCACTCGGCCGAGTGCGATGCGCTGCCTGTAGCGAAATTTGCGGAAAACAGGCTGTGCAGGGGCGTTTTGGACCGGATTTTTAGACGATTTTTGGGGCTATTTAAGCTCTGTTTTTACCCTAGTTTAGGGAGCCATCTCTCAGATTTTTTGCAGCTTTTGAGTCTACTTTTTAGCTTTATTAATTGTGATTGGAGAAGAGAAAAACTTGGATTTTTGTTGGATTAATTGAAGATCTACATTGGTTTGCATTTCTCTTCCCCAAAAACTCTATTTTTATTGTTTATATCATTGTTGTGATGAATTCCATTGCCTATTTCATTGATTATTTTCGTGCTATTGCTATGATTTGTGAGTAGTCTCCACGTCTCGGGGCGTGGGGATGAACCCTACAAGCCCTATTTCCTATTTGTGTTGAATTGGTAGAAATTGAGCTAGGATTGTTATTAGGGATTAGATTGGGATCGAATTACTACGGATGGCTAGGTATTCATATCAATTGGGATTTGCAAGAGATTGGATCCCAATTTGATAGGAAGCCCTAGAAATCCGAATTGGGTTGGAGTCGGATTTTCGAAATATCGGTTTGCAAGAGATTGGACCGATACTAGGACCTCCGATTGCAATTCCGTGCCGATACCCGTTTGCAAGAGATTGGACGGGTAGGAACTATCCTAATTTAGATTGTGGACCGAGTTTGCAAGAGATTGGGCTCGGTGCGCAATTGGACGATGATGTTGATCCTAATGCTAGCTTCCCTAGGCTAGGGTTTGCAAGAGATTGGACCCAAACCTAGGATAGCTATAGACCGGCAACAGCGCGAGAGCGTGAGCTTGGTTCCACATTTAGTTGCAACTAGTTCATCCAAATTCTCATTCTAGCGATTTCGATACCGGCAAACCACATTTATGAAATACGGTGAGTAGTGGGGATTCCCCTTTCCCTAGACGTTCTTTATTTGATTTGATATTTCGCAAATTTGTCTGACGATTGTGACAGGATCGCCCAAGGCAATTATCTCTGTTCCTAAATAGCTAGGTTGAGCAGGAGCAAGCACGGTCATTCGTCCTCCCTGTGTTCGATACCCGCTCGCCACCATACCGTGCGCTTGCGGTAAAACTACAATCGTCGCCTCGGGACGTGTATCCGGGGTGCGATCAATTGTAAATCTCAAATCTCAACTTGAGCATGTTCATATTGAGGACTCGGATGAACGCGAGATGGCGGATTTGATTTCTCGAAACTCAACTTTGAGTATTGAGAATAAGAATCTCAGATCTCGTGTTTGTGTACTCACATCGCAAGTGTCCACGTTGGATGCTTCTATGCATTCTCTCACCGAGAAGTATGAGTGCACATTCGGCCGAATTAATAAATTCAATAAAGGTAAGGAACATTTGGATAATATCCTAAATGACTTACTTCCGGTCAATCACCACATTGGCTTGGGGTATAAGATGGGAAATTCATCCAAATCGTCCACTACCTTTGTAAGGCCAACTTCCGATGCCTTAATGAGTAGGAGCAAACACTCCATTGGTAGTTCATCTACCAATGGTGCTTCCACTTCGTACACACCCTCGTTTGAAAAGAAACCCACTTTGGGTGGACCTCCAAAGAAGGGTCATGCTTTTATGTACACCAATACTATGCCACGTAGGAACACGCATCCTACTCCACCGGTTCACAATTATGATGATTTTTATGCTACACGTCCACGGGCACGTGCACACCATGTGAGACACACTCACGCACGTGTTCCTCCACATGCATATGTTCATCCACACCATCATATGACCAATTATCATCATGCACCATTTCATTATGTGCCATATGCCTATCCACGACATGCATCACATAGAAATCAACAACGTATGCATGCTCCCAATAGGAATAGGGCTCCCAAAATATTCACTATTTGGGGCCAGAAGAACACTAACATGCATGAAAAACAAGCTTACATGAATTCCTATTTTATGAATGTCGTGCATAATGATGATTATGTTGGGAAGTCTAAGTCCAATTGGACTTGGCTTCAAAATGTCTAGTCTTTTAGGACCCAATGACCTTGGGTACCATGGAATGATATTTCTATCTTTAGGTACTCAAGAAAAAGAAACGGAGCAACAAATCCAAATTTAGCTCCAAGAATAATTGGATACTCGATATCGGGTGTTCAAAACACTTGACGGGTGAAGCTCAATTGCTCTCCGGAGTGGTGCCCATTGCAAATGGGAACCGAGTCGTCTTTGGAGGCAACGAGAGCATAACCATCATAGGTGTTGGTAAAGTTGGTAACCCATCTAAACCTCTAATAAGTGATGTTTACCTTGTTAAAGGATTAAATCACAATCTTATTTCAATAAGCCAACTTTGTGACAAAGGTTACAAAGTTAGCTGTGTGAAAGGAATGTGCCAAATTTTTAGTAAAGATAATGATAATTTGTTATTTTCTGGCACAAGCCATAAGGATATATATATCCTAGATATCCCCAAGTTACATGAACAATGTCTCATTGCCAACACAAGTGAACAACACTTATGGCATCGACGTTTTGGTCATGTGAACTTTGGAACACTTTTTAAGCTTTCCAAGTTAAATTCTATTAAAGGATTTCCTAAGCTTACTTTCCAAAAGAAAAGCTTTTGCGACTCGTGTCAACGAGGCAATCTTACAAAATCGTCATTTAAACGTAAGAAAAGCATTTCATCTAAGCGGCCTCTAGAGCTTTTACATCTAGATCTTTTTAGGCCAACTAGAGTTGCTTCATTAGGTAATGCTCGATATGGACTTGTCATCGTTGATGAATTTTCTAGATTTACTTGGGTATTTTCCTTAAGTAATAAAAATGATGCTTTTGAAAACTTCACAATATTTGTTAAGAAAGTACAAAATCTCATTGGAACCACCATTGTCACTATTCGTAGTGATCATGGAAGGGAATTTTAGAATGAGTTTTTCTCAAATTTTTGTGATGAAGTTGGTATTACTCACACCTTTTCCTTCCCTCGCGCACCTCCTCAAAATGGTGTTGTTGAGAGAAAGAATAGGACGCTAGTGGAATGTGGTCGCACTATGCTTGATGATAGCCAACTTGGCCATCAATTTTGGGCGGAAACGGTACATAACGCTTGCTATGTGTTTAATAGGATACTTTTGAGGCCCTGCACCAAACAAACTTGTTATTAATTGTTGTTTGGTAGATTGCCTCAAGTTAAACATTTTCTAGTTTTCGGTGCAAAATGTTTTATTAAAAACACGTATGGAAGTTTGGACAAATTTGATCCAAGATCCAATGAGGGGATATTTGTTGGATATTCCTCACATAGTAAAGCCTACCGGATATACAACAAAAGAACCTCAACGATCGAGGAATCACTTCATGTTTCATTCAATGAAAATTTTGTCCAGTCTAGAATTACTAATGATGATGACTCCATGGATGTTTTATGTGATTCTATTGGTAATTCTAATTCTATTGATTCTATTGATACTAACTCTACTGATGAATCTTTTGAGAATGTTCCTATTGATCAGGGAGTTCCCAAATGGCTTCATACAGTTCGTGACCATCCCCATGAGTAAGTCATTGGCAACATATTTGATAGTGTCAAGACGAGATCTCAAGTCAACTACTTCGCTCATTGTGCCTTTGCCTCCTCAATTGAGCCAAAGAATATTAACAAAGCGTGCGAAGATAGTGCTTGGATCCTAGCCATGGAGGAGGAACTCATTTAATTTGAGAGGAATGATGTTTGGGAGCTTGTTCCATTGCCTTCGAAGAACCACACCATTATAGGAACGAAGTGGATTTTCAAGAACAAGACCGACGAGAACCAAATCGTCGTCCGGAAAAAAGCTCGGTTAGTTGCTCAAGGCTACCGGCAAGAGGAAGGTATAGAATTCGAAGAATCCTTTGCTCCGGTAGCTAGATTAGAATCTATTAGGTTATTGTTATCTTTTGCATGCCATAAAGATTTTAAACTCTTCCAAATGGATGTAAAAAGTGCGTTTTTAAACGGAGATGTTGTTGAGGAAGTTTATGTTTCTCAACCTCCGGGTTTTATAAATGAAAAATTTCCAAATCACGTCTTCAAACTTAAGAAAGTGCTTTACGGTTTGAGACAAGCTTCTTGAGCTTGGTATGACCGTCTAAAGAATTTTCTTTTGGATTTGGGTTTTAAAATGGGTGAAGTTGATCTACATTATTTGTTAAGTATTCGAATCATGATATTATTTTAGTTCATATTTATGTTGATGATATCATTTTCGGTGCTACTAACTTCACTCTTTGAGAAGAGTTTTCTAATGTCATGAAGGATCAATTTGAGATGAGCCACATGGGTGAGCTCAAATATTTCTTAGGTCTCCAAATTCGCCAAATGAACGATGCAATCTTCATCCACCAAACCAAATACACGGTGGAGTTGCTAAAGCGATTTGGAATGGAGAATGCTTCTGGCAAGAAGACTCCAATGAGCACTACTTTACATCTTGATAAAGATACGGGCGGCAAAGATGTAGACATTCGTCTATATCGAGGTATGATAGGTAGTTTATTATATCTTACTGCTAGTAGGCCCGATATTATGTTTGCTGTATGTGTATGTGCACGTTATCAGTCTCAACCTAAGGAATCTCACTTAGTAGCGGTAAAACGTATTTTCTGTTATTTAAGTTACACACTCGACTTCGGATTACTTTATCCAAAGTCTAGCACATATGAGTTAATCTCATATAGTGACGCAGATTATGCGGGATGTAAATCCGACAGGAAAAGTACTAGTGGCACTTGCCATTTTATAGGAAATTCTCTTGTCTCTTGGTTTTCCAAGAAGCAGAATTCCATATCACTTTCAACCACCGAGGCGGAATATATTGTCGTCGGTGCTGCGTGTGCTCAGGTTCTTTGGATGAGACACACTCTTAAAGACTTTGGTATAAACTGTGATACTTGCCCTATCATGGTGGACAACCAAAGTGCAATATGTCTCTCTAAGAATCCGGTACACCATTCCCGTTCTAAACACATAGATGTCCGTCACCATTTCCTAGATGATCATGTTGCTAAAAAGGTCATCATTTTAGTGTACGTTGAAACCCAGAAGCAAATCGCCGATATTTTCACGAAACCACTCAAGGAAGACTCCTTTGTGCGGTTACGTCGAGAATTGGGGATTATGGGTGAATCCGAGATTTAGGATTCATTTTGTTCAATAATCTTGCATGATAATAATTTTCTTTATATATGCTCATGCTAGATTTGTTGAGATTTTCTGGATTTTTGGTTGAATTTTCGGAATTTATGCTCAAATTATTCATGAACGTCGTATTTAAGATTTTCGATGTTTTATGGGGTAGTATAATGATGTATGAGAGTATTTCGATGTATCGTCCAAGTGCGCTTAGGAGAGAACTCTAAATTTCTAAATTTTAAATTTTTGGACTCTTTTAGTCGGTCCTAGTTCATTGGCCGACCGACTAGATTGAGTTCTAGTCGGTCAGTGAATGAACTCAGACCGACTAACTCATGCCCTATTTTTGACTTTGCTTGCTATTTGCACTTAGTCGGTCCAAGCACAGTGGCCGACCGACTAGATTGCATTCTAGTCGGTCAGCACTTGTACTTAGACCGACTAGTTTCGTAGGGGCAGCTGTGTCTTTTGGCATTCCGATTCGTCTTTAATCTTGTCCGCACCGATTAGAATTCATTCTAATCGGTGCGCTTGTCTCTCCTCTGCCCTAACCCCCGCGACTCCTCATCTCCCTCTACCGTGCTCCGTCGTTTCCGGCCATCTCCGGCCGTCGCCGATCACTCTCCTCCGTCCTAGGGTATAGCTCTCTCTCCCTCTCAGCTTTTAGGGTTAGATTTGTGCTCTTTTCCTTCGATTTCAGTTCGTTTTAGGGTTTATATTAGGGTTTTCTCCTTCGATTTCGTCGTTTGTGTGCGGTCTCGTCTCGATCATGGCGAAGACGCGTATCCCCTGTTGAATATTGGACTCCCCGGATTTGGTTTTGGATGATGAGCAAACATAAATAATTCATGAACTAACAATTTGTGAGCGCAGTATTGGAGATCGTCGCCAAATTCACGAGAACAATCAAAGCGACATCTCAAGACTTCTCAAAGCACGTATTCATTGCCTAAAGCTTCGTTGAAGCTCTTGGACCGTTTTGGAAGTCATGAAGAATTGATCGAAGCTTTCGAAGACCGTTCCTTAAGGTTTTATTTATAGTCTTTTAGCTTTGATCTATAGAATGTTAAGCCTTGAGTATATCTTACGATTCTATCTTCATAACGCTCATATCGTAGCTCTAGGATCTTAGTACAAGTTCATTCTAACTTCCTCGAAGCGTCGCGCTTCGATTCGGACTTGTTTTTGCATGTTAGTTGGTACAAGAAGAAGTACTGACCGACTAGATGGTGATCTAGTCGGTCAGCAACGCTTCTTGGACCGACTAGTTTGCTTCCTTAATTTCTTGCACCTTACTGTTTACAGTTAGTCGGTCTACGTTGACTCACCGACCGACTAGTTTGTGAACTAGTCGGTCAGTGATGCTTCTTTGACCGACTAGTTATGACTTACTGTTCATACTAAATTTCTCCTAAGCTACTGTTTATCGTTAGTCGGTCTAAGAACGTTTGGTGACCGACTAGTTGACAATCTAGTCGGTCAACTTTTGTTCTTGGACCGACTAAGTCAATTTGTATTCAGACTATTTCATTTTGCCTCTTAGTCGGTCTACGTTCACTGACTGACCGACTAGTTGTGAAACTAGTCGGTCAGAATGTCTTCTTGGACCGACTAGATTTCTAGGTCTGAATTTCTATCTCTTTTCTGTTCCTCACTTAGTCGGTCCATGTTGTTTGACTGACCGACTAGTTGATGAACTAGTCGGTCAGTGGTTGTTCTTTGACCGACTAGTTGCCTCAGATTTCTATCCGTTGTGACTTGACCTAAGTTGTTTTTATGGGACCCTATAAATACGAACCTAGGTCATTTCTCTCTAGGTTAGAGCTGCCATTAAGAGATTCATTGAGATTAAAAGAGATAGCCATTCTCACTTATTTCCAAAGCTCTCTTCCTCACAAGAAACCCATTCTCTCACTTTCTAGATCTAGAATCCATATTGAGAGAAGCTTGTTCTTGGTGAGCTCTTCAAGCTCTTGCTTGATTCAAGTCTCCAAATCACTCCTAGGCACCTATTGCTGGTCATTTCCTTGGTGCTAGGTCTTGGTGACTTCATCTTCCTCAAATCCTTCCTTTCACCTATTTGGTAAGAAAAACTCAAGGTATATGATTTTGTGGTAAGATTGTTTATTTCATTATAAACTCATTTACATTGCTTGTTGATTCTCTCGGTTGTGAGAGAAGGTTGTGATCCCGGGTTGTGGGATTCACTATTGCCATTGCATGTATGATTTGATCTTGTGAAGGTTTTTCACAAGATATCATAGTGGAAATCTTGGGTTAGGGTTTCTAACCTAAGTATCCGGAGGGGATCCGGGTGGTTGGGACGTAGGATCACCGGGAACAAGTCGGAGAGACTTGGGTGGATCCGAACCCAGTAACATCTTTTGTTAGCATTGTTAATTTTGTTGTTGTCATTCAATTTAAGCTTCCGCAAATTGATTTGGTAGTTGTTTGCACTATAATTAGGAATTATACTCCTTGCTATTTTTAAAGTACTATTCACCCCCCTCTAGTACTTGTGCAGTAGCTTGTAGGGCATTACATTTGGTATCAGAGCCAGATACTTAGCTATGTCTGCCAACGACAACAAAACCGTGCGTCCACCTTCCGACTATGGCACCTTCAGGAACCGTGAAGGAGCGTCTTCGGTCATGGAAGGACATTCCTCGACAAGGCCTCCATTCTTCAACGGCGTCAATTATGGATATTGGAAATGCCGGATGGAAACGTTCCTTCGGAGCGCTTCCTTGTGGAGAATTACCATGTCAGAGTACAATGTGCCTACCGAAGAGGATTTCGACAAGTGGACTACCGCGGAGGTCGCCGCGGAGATTGCAAATGCCAAAGCTATGAATGCTTTACAATGTGCTTTGGAACCCGAAGATTTTAATAAAATATGCACATGTAAGAGTGCATATCAAATTTGGAATTCGCTCCTCATTTTGCATGAAGGAACGAGTCGGGTAAGAGATTCTAAACTCGTAGTAGTCAATAGAGATTACGAATTGTTTCATATGGAACAGGGAGAAAAGATGAAGGAGTATTATGCTCGCTTCGTCGACATAATGAACGAGTTGGAAGCTCTCGGCAAAACCTACACCCAAAAGGAGAAGTTCGAAGCTTATCGAAGGACTTCCTTCTTCTTGGGAGAAACGTACCTTCGCCATCGAGGAAGGTAATGACATGAATAAGTATACCGTAGTTCAATTGATGGGTACTTTGATGTCAAACGAGGTACGCAAAGATAGTAAGGTGAAGTTACAAGAAAAGATGAAGTCCTATTTGAACCAAGACGTGCCTAAGAAAAAGGCGATTGCATTCAAGGCGGCTTCATCCACCTCTACCGATGATGAGGACTCGGAAGAAGAAATGGACATGGAATCCATTGCACTCATGGCAAAGAAGTTCAATCGCTTCTTCCGAAAGGGTAACTTCAAACAAAAATCTAAATTTACTTCTACTAACGCCTCTCCACCTTTGTGCTTTAAATGCAATAAGCCAGGACACATCAAAGCGGATTGTCCTCAAAACAAGCAAAAGGAGAAGTGGAAGGCGCCGAAGTTCGACAAGTCCAAGAAGTACAAAAAGGGGTACAAAAAGGGGCTTGTCGGAGCAACATTCACCGACTCCGAGGATTCCTCAAGCGGAGAGTCGGACGATGAGAAAGTAGAGCAAGCGCACATGTGCTTCATGGCAAGAGAGGAGCATGATCAAGGATCTTCCTCCTCCGATGATAGCGACAACGAAGGCGATGAGGTAACTATGGATGATCTTAGGAATGCTAACTCTCAACTATGGTCCAAATACACTAAATTAGTAAATAGATATACTAAAGTAAAAGATGACCTAGCTAGCATTCAAACCTCGCCTAAGGCTATCATCACCAACAACGACACCGTTGTTGAAGAGTTAAGAAATGAGATTGTTAATCTCAAATCTAAACTTGAACATGTTAGCATTGAGGATCCGGAAGAACATAAGATAGAGGAGTTGACTTCTCAAAACTCGACTTTGAGTATTGAGAATGAAAGTCTTAAATCTCGTGTTTATGTGCTCACGTCGCAAGTATCCACTTTGGATACTTCTTTGCGTTCTCTCACCGAGAAATACGAGAACACATTAGGCCGAATTAATAAATTCAATAAGGGTAAGGACCATTTGGATAAAATCCTAAGTGACTTACTTCCGGCCAATCACCACATTGGTTTGGGGTATATGATGGGATGTCCATCCAAAGCGGCCACTACTTTTGTTAGGCCAACTTCCGGTGACTCTACGAGTGGTAGCAAACACTCTATTGGTAGTTCATCTACCAATGGTGCTTCCACATCGTCCACACCCTCTTTCGGAAAGAAACCCACTTTGGGTGGACCTCCAAAGACGGGGCATGCTTATATGTACACCAATACCATGCCACGTAGGAACACACGTCCTACTCCACCGTCTCACACATATGATGATTTTTATGCAACACACTCTCGGGCACGTGCACACCATGTGAGACACCCTCACGCACGTGTTCACACACATGCATACGTTCATCCACCACATCATATGAATAATTCTCGTCGTGCACCATTCCATCATGTTCCTTATGCCTATCCACGACATGCATCATGTAGAAACCAACAACGCATGCATGCACCCAATAGGATGAGTGCTCCCAAAATTTTCACTATTTGGAGCCCAAAGGACACAAGCATGGATGAAAAATAAGTGTATATGAATGCTTATTTTTCGGATGTTGTGCATAGTAGAAATTATGTGGGGAAGTCTAAGTCCAATTGGACTTGGCTTCCAAAGGTCTAACCTTTGAAGACCCAATGACCTTGGGTACCATGATATGAAATTTTCTATCTTTAGGTACTCAAGGAAAAGAAAAAGAAAAGGAGCATCAAATTTAAATTTAGCTCCAAAGGGAATTGGATACTCGATAGCGGGTGTTCAAAACACATGACGGGTGACGCTCAATTGCTCTCCGGAGTAGTTCCCATTGCAAATGGAAACCGCGTCGTATTTGGAGGCAACGAGAGCGGAACCATCGTCGGTGTTGGTAAAGTGGGTAACCCGTCTAAACCCTTAATTAGTGATGTTTATCTAGTTAATGGTTTAAATCATAATCTTATTTCAATAAGCCAACTTTGTGACCAAGGTGACAAAGTTAGATTTACGAAAGGATTATGTCATATTTCAAATGATAATAATAAGTTATTATTTTCCGGCACACGCCATAAAGATATTTATATTTTGGATCTTCCCAAGTCATATGAACAATGTCTCGTTGCCAACACAAGTGAACAACACTTATGGCATCGACGCTTTGGACATGCGAACTTTGGAACACTTTATAAGCTTTCGAAATTAAATTCCATTAAAGGTTTTCCGAAACTCGTTTTTGAAAAGAAAAGTTTTTGTGATTCTTGTCAATGTGGCAAGCTTCCTAAATCTTCATTTAAACCTAAGAAAAGCATTTCTACTAAACGGCCACTAGAGCTATTACATCTAGATTTATTTGGGCCAACTAGAGTTGCTTCCTTAGGAAATGCAAGATATGGACTTGTCATCGTCGATGATTATTCTAGATTTACATGGGTATTTTTCTTATGTAATAAAAATGAAGCTTTTGAAAACTTCACAATATTTGTGAAGAAAGTACAAAATCTCATCGGAACCACCATTGTCACTATTCGTAGTGATCATGGGGGTGAATTTGAGAATGAGTCTTTCTCAAATTTTTGTGATGATCTTGGAATTACTCACACGTTTTCTTTCCCTAGTGCACCTCCTCAAAATGGTGTTGTTGAGAGGAAGAATAGAACGCTTGTGGAGTGTGCTCGCACTATGCTCGAAGATAGTCAACTTGGTTATCAATTTTGGGCGGAAGCGGTACACACCGCTTGCTATGTGTATAATAGAATACTTTTGAGGCCCGGCACCAAACAAACTTGCTATGAATTGTTGTTTGGTAGATTGCCTCAAGTTAAACATTTTCGTGTTTTCGGCGCAAAATGTTTTATTAAAAACACATATGATAATTTGGACAAGTTTGATCCGAGATCGGATGAGGGGATATTTGTTGGGTATTCCTCACGTAGCAAAGCCTACCAAATATACAACAAAAGATCCTCTACGATCGAGGAATCACTTCATGTCTCTTTTAATGAGAATTTTACTACTCCTAGAATTTCAAATGATGATGACTCTATGGACGTTTTATGTGATTCGTTTGAAAATTCTAAGTCCATTGATTCAATTGATTCTATTGATACTAACCCGACTAATGAAGTTGTTGAGAATGTACCTAGTGATCAAGGTATTCCCAAGCGGCTTCATATCGTTCGTGACCATCCCCATGAGCAAGTCATTGGCAATATTCAAGATAGAGTCAAGACGAGATCTCAAGTCCATCACTTCGCCAATTGTGCCTTCGCCTCATCGATAGAGCCAAAGAATATAGTTGAAGCGTGCGAAGATAGTGCTTGGATCCTTGCCATGGAGGAGGAACTCATTCAATTCGAGAGGAATGAGGTATGTGAGCTTGTTCCTTTGCCATCGAAGAACCACATCGTCATAGGGACAAAGTGGATCTTCAAGAACAAAACCGACAAAAACCAAGTCGTCGTCCGGAACAAAGCTCGGTTAGTTGCTCAAGGCTATCGCCAAGATGAAGGTATCGATTTCGAAGAATCCTTCGCTCCGGTAGCTAGATTAGAATCAATTAGACTATTATTGTCTTTTGCATGTCATAAAAATTTTAAATTATTTCAAATGGATGTTAAAAGTGCATTTTTAAACGGAGATGTTGTTGAGGAAGTTTACGTTTCTCAACCTCCGGGCTTCATAAATGAAAAATTTCCAAATCATGTTTTTAAACTAAAGAAAGCTCTTTATGGTTTGAGACAAGCTCCTCGAGCTTGGTATGATCGCCTAAAGAATTTTCTTTTGGATTTGAATTTTAAAATGGGCGAAGCCGATTCTACACTTTTTGTTAAGCATGTGAATAATGATATTTTATTAGTTCAAATTTATGTTGATGATATCATTTTCGGTGCTACTAACTTCACTCTTTGCGAAGAGTTTTCTAATGTTATGAAGGAACAATTTGAGATGAGCCACATGGGCGAACTCAAATATTTCTTAGGTCTCCAAATTCGCCAATTGAACGATGCAATCTTCATCCACCAAACGAAGTATACGGTGGAGTTGCTTAAGCGATTTGGAATGGAGAGTGCTTCCGGGAAAAAGACTCCAATGAGCACGACTACGCATCTTGACAAGGATACGGGCGGTAAGGATGTAGACATTCGTCTATATCGAGGTATGATAGGTAGTTTACTTTATCTTACCGCAAGTAGGCCCGATATTATGTTTGCCGTATGCGTATGTGCTCGTTATCAGTCTCAACCTAAGGAGTCTCACTTAGTAGCGGTAAAACGTATTTTCCGTTATCTAAGTTATACACTTGATTTTGGATTACTTTATCCAAAATCTAGCACGTATGAGTTAGTCTCATATAGTGATGCCGATTATGCGGGATGCAAATCCGACAGGAAAAGTACTAGTGGCACTTGCCATTTTCTAGGAAATTCCCTTGTCTCTTGGTTTTCCAAGAAGCAAAATTCCGTATCACTTTCAACCACCGAGGCGGAATATATTGCCGTCGGTACCGCTTGTGCCCAGGTTCTTTGGATGAGACACACACTGAAGGATTTTGGTATTCATTGTGATACTAGCCCTATCATGATGGATAACCAAAGTGCTATCTGTCTTTCAAAGAATCCGGTGCACCATTCCCGATCAAAACACATAGATGTCCGACACCACTTTTTAGATGATCATGTTGCTAAAAAGGACATCATATTAGTGTACGTTGAAACCCAAAAGCAAATCGCCGATATTTTCACGAAACCCCTAAAGGAGGACTCCTTTGTGCGGGTGCGTCGAGAATTGGGGATTATGGGTGAATCCGAGATATAGGATTCATATCTCATTCAATTATCTTGCATGCTTTTATATTTCGCGATATTTCGTTCATGCTAGATTTATTGAATTTTTGGGGATTTTATGTGATATGTTTGAAGTTTTGCTCGAATTCTTATTTGAATATCGTATATGAGATTTCGATGTTTTATGGGGTAGTTTAGATGACTAATGAGAGGGTTAAGATGTTTCATCCAAGTGGTTTATGAAGAGAACTCATTTATCAATTTTTGGACTCTTCTAGTCGGTTTCAGTTCATCAGCCAACCGACTAGATGCTCATCTAGTCGGTCAGCTAGTAAACTCAGACCGACTAGTTCAAGCTTTAACTTTCTATTGTCATTTACTTCTTTTAGTCAGTCATAGTACTCTTACCGACCGACTAGATTGAAAACTAGTCGGTCAGTGATTATACTGCGACCGACTAACTCTAGCCCTAGAAATTTCTGTTTGCCTCTGTTTCGACTTAGTCGGTTCAAGCTCATTGACCGACCGACTAGATCGTAATCTAGTCGGTCAGTGCTTGAACTGTGACCGACTAAGTGCGTTAGGGCAAACACGTCTTTTCGCATTCCCGACTGACTTAAGCCTCATTCATCCGACTATTTTGCGTTTTAGTTGGTATTCTTCTCTCCTCCAGCTCGATAACCCCCTAAACCCGATCGAACCTCTTCGTATTCCCGTCGACTCCGGCCAATTTTCCGGCCATCTCCGCCGTCCAACGCCATCGACCTCTCCCCTAGGTATCTCCCTCCTTCCTAGATCTCAGTTTTCTTCCCTAGGGTGTGTTCTAGATCTCATTTTCTTTTCTAGGCTCTAGGGTTTCGGAAATTGTTCTAGGGTTTCGGTGTAATGCCCTACCAGCTACTGCACAAGTACTAGAAGGGGGGGGTGAATAGTACTTTAAAATAATAAGGAGTATAATTCCAAATTAAATTGCAATCAACTACCAAATCAATTTGCGGAAGCTTAAATTGAACGACGACAACGAAATTGACAATGCTAACAAACGATGTTAATGGGTTCGGATCCACCCAAGTCTCCCCGACTTGTTCCCGGTGATCCTACGTCCCAACCACCCGGATCCCCTCCGGATACTTGAGTTAGAATCCCTAACTCAAGATTTCCACTATGAATATCTTGTGAAAAACCTTCACAAGATCAAATCATACATGCAATGGCAAAGTGAATCCCACAACCCGGGATCACAAACTTCTCTCACAACCGAGAGAACCAATAAGCAATATAAAAGAGTTTATATGAAATAAACAAGCTTACCACAAAATCCTATACCTTGAGTTTTTCTTACCCAATAGGTGGAATGAAGGATTTGAGGAAGATGAAGTTACCAAACCCTAGCACCAAGGAAATGAGCAGCAAAGGGTGCCTAGGGATGATTTGGAAACTTGAATCAAGCAATAGCTTGAAGAGCTCACCAAGAACAAGCTTCTCTCTAGATCTAGAAATGAGAGAGAATGGGTTTCTTGTGAGGAAGAGAGCTTTAGATTTGAGGGAGAATAGCTATCTCTTTAGAACTCAATGAATCTCTTAATGGCAGCTCTATCTCTGATAGAAATGACCTAGGTTCGTATTTATAGGGTCCCATAAAAACAAGTTAGGTCAATCTCCAACGGAAAGAAATCTGTGAGAATTAGTCGGTCAAAGAACACTCACTGACCGACTAGTTCATCAACTAGTCGGTCAGCCAAACAACGTGGACCGACTAAGAGTAGATCT
The DNA here is from genome assembly GCA_030789695.1 of Scilla litardierei. Classification (NCBI taxonomy): domain Eukaryota; kingdom Viridiplantae; phylum Streptophyta; class Magnoliopsida; order Asparagales; family Asparagaceae; genus Scilla; species Scilla litardierei. Next base: position 11,026,108 of record CM061133.1, on the reverse strand, counting down.
GAGAAGAAAGAGAATTTCAGACCTAGACATCTAGTCGGTCCAAGAACACTGTCTGACCGACTAGTTTCACAACTAGTCGGTCATCCAATGAACGTAGACCGACTAAGAGGCAAAACAACTTAGTCTGAAGGCAAGTTGACTTAGTCGGTCTAAGAACAAAAGTTGACCGACTAGATTGTCAACTAGTCGGTCATCAAACGTTCTTAGACCGACTAACGGTAAACAGTAGCTTAGGAGAAATTTAGAGTGAACAGTAAGTCACAACTAGTCGGTTAAAGAAGCATCACTGACCGACTAGTTCACAAACTAGTCGGTCGGTGAGTCAACGTAGACCGACTAACTGTAAACAGTAAAGTCCAAGAAATTAAGGAATCAAACTAGTCGGTCCAAGAACAGTTGCCGACCGACTAGATCACCATCTAGTCGGTCAGTACTTGTTCTTGTACCAACTAACATGCACAACAAAGTCCGAATCGAAGCGCGACGCTTCGAGGAAGATAGAATGAACTTATGCAAGAATCCTAGAGCTACGAAATGAGCGTAATGAAGATAGAAACGTAAGATATACTCAAGGCTTAACATTCTATCAATCGAAACTAAAAGACTATAAATAAAACCTTAATAAACGGTCTTTGAGAGCTTCGATTGAATCTTCATAACTTCCAAAGCGTTGCAGGAGCTTCAATGAAGCTTTAGGCTAGAATACGAGCTTTTGGAAGTGTTGAGATGTCGCTTTGAATATTCTCGTGAAATTGGCGACGATCTCCAAAACTGCGCTCACAAATTGTTAGTTCATGAATTATTTATGTTTGCTCATCATCAAAACCAAATCCGGGGAGTCTAATATTCAACATTCTCCCCCTTTTTGGTGATGACAAACCAACATAAATAATAATCAAAGATAATAATTCAAATGTAAAATACTTACTCCCCCTGCATTGATGACACGTTAATTCCAACATGAATATAAATGAATTGCATCAAGCAGACGAGTAAGATAAATAAAGTGAATTGATTTTTGAAATATCGGATTTTGAAAAATCCTTATATGTATCTTAACTCCCCCTGAATCTAACATATCAAACTAGATTCTTGGAAATTGAGTTAAATTTTTCATTTGCGCTATTTATTATCATTATCTCTCCCCCTTTGGCATTATCCCAAAAATGGGGGGCGTACAACGACAACAATTAGGAAATGTAAAATCCAACATCGGGAGTCGTAGACAAAGACGATGGAGCTAATTGACACCAAAGGAAAAACGATTAAATCAAATCAAAGTGTGCCAATTGTCCATTATCACAAAGTGAAAATCAAAATCATCAAAAATACCAAATAATTATTCATTTCTTGAATAAAGAAACATACTCTTCAATATTCAATATTCTTGGTTAAATTTGTGCATGGAAAACAATTCTATACAATTATAGAATTTAAATCTATTTAACCAAGTTTTCATGCGTCGAGCGACGAAATCTCATTTCAAATACATTCAACGAATATTAAAATTTTGCACGACGAATAAAAGACAAAGTGAATGACGATGAACATATATATATGCAGAGACAACATGAGTATATCCAAAAAAATATCACATCGAATATATGAGATACATCATATTAAGCGCTACATATCATCAAAAAGAAATACATCAACATCATCGATACAATATACCCATCAAAAGGAAATACACCATCATCATCATCATTCTCATCAAAATAAATACAGCAGCAGCGACGACATCCAAAACATAATAACCCTCATACCCTATCCTAACCCATAATACTCTCGCTAAGATATATCATCCAAAGCGTATATGGAGAGTCCTCGGAACAACGATCACGAGGAGGAGGCAGGATCTGCAGTGTCCGTGGGTCCAGTCGACGGAGTGGACTCAGGATCTGCAGGGAGAAGAGGCGTCTCAACAGATGGAATCGTCGGGGCAGGAGTCGAGATCACAGGAACAGGCTCTATAGCAGCAAGGGTCTCGACAGCAGAAGAGACAACAGGAATATCAGCAGGCTCAGCAACAGGGTCAACAGCAGGCTCTGAAGACTGAAGTGCTGAAGCAGAAGGCTCTGGAGCACCGGAAGAGGTGCCAACTCCAGGAGCAGAAGTGGAAACACCAGCAGCAGCAGCAGTGGCCTCATCGCCACGGGCACAAGAAGTGACAAGCTCGTCAAGCTCCTCATCGTCCATCTCCTCGGCCTCAGACACCGAAGGAGGAAGCTCAATCCCCATCATACGAGCCATACGACATACGACCTCCTCAGTACGAGCCAAACGGGAGTCGTGCTGACGAAGTAGACGTACGACATCGTCCAAAGTAGCAGGGGAAGAGGAGGCTGCAGCGGCTGACGGAGTAGACTGAGAAGCAGATGCGGTAGACCTCTGCACGTGACGAAGTGCCGCTAAAGATTTCTTCACGGCCTTCGCGTTCAGAGGCGTACCCAAAGGACGCTCATCGTCAGGAGGGAGAGGAACGCGAAAATGACGGAATACGAGTGTCAATAAGCAGGGGTATGGAATGTGCGCAGACTTATTGGTCTTGCGTATACACTCGAAAGAATCCATCTTATCGAGTATCACGCGAGCCCAATTTATCTCGCACTCCAAGAAAAGAGCGTATATGAGCTTCAAAAACGGCTGAGAGGGAAGTGAAGAGGATCCATATTTCGGAAGAAGACATGATTTCAAAATCAGGTTAAGAACCCACGCATTCGGCTTAAAGGATTTCGAAGGAACACCAATGAATGCGGAGGGGATAACCTGGAAAATATCTGCAAGAATAGACTGATCCAAGGAAGAAATGTCGTCTACAGAAATGTCCGAGGGGAGGAGACCACACGATGCACAACCAAGGATCTCCCCCAAGATTTCTGCCGTGAGAACTATAGGAGTTCCCAAGACAGTCGTCTCAATGGAGTGGCTGGCGTCGTACTGGCCTCGAATACGGTTGGCATAGAACAATTTCACGAGGCGAGGGTACGGTTTGGGATTGGCCTTGGGGTCGTATCGGAGATAATCTAGAAGGCCACTATAAGACAGAAGATCAGCAAGGCCGAGGAAATCAGAGAACTGAACGTAATGCTCTAACAACAGTGGCCAGTGTTCTATACGGTTGTACGCGGCGAGACACTGAGGGTCATCGCGGCACAACGATATGTCTACACCGCCAACTGGCATAGGAGCTTTACCCTTGGCCTTACGGGTCTTCGGAGGTGGGGTAGGTTCCCTAGTAGGCTCATCCTCAGGGATAAAATCAGTATCGGAATCGGAATCGGGAGGAGTAGCCGGAGTATGAAGAATAGGCTTTTTGGTCTTGGATTTGCGGGGCTTGACGGTGGCAGTCCTAGGCTTCTTAAGAGGAGGCGACGAAGGAGAGGCTTGGGTAGACTTGGCACGACGCTTAGGCTTCGGGGGATTCCTAGGGTCGGAAGGCCCTACGGTCATAGGAGAGGCCCCGGAAGAGGTGATCGGAATACGAGTCTTAGCCATAGTTCTAAGAGCACAAGCAATCGAAGATTAGGTCACTAACAACCTAGAGATCACAAGCAAACAACCCTAGAGATCAAGAAAATTCGAAAATCACAAGCCCTAGGTTAGAAATTGAAACCCTAGGACCTAGAGCTTGAAATCAAGGAGAGACAACCCTAGAATAGGAAATCGACCTAGGAGAGGGAGGGAGATACCTAGGAGGTGGAGTCGACGGCGGCGGACGGCGGCGATCGACGGAGAAACGGCCGGAAGACGAAGGGTTTCGAGTTGAGGGTTTTGGGTTTTCGGGCTGGAGCAAATGAGAAGACCGACTAAATGAGAATTTAGTCGGACGAGATCGAGTATAAGTCGGTCGGGATGCGAAAAGACACAGCTGCCCTAACACACTTAGTCGGTCAAAGTTCAAGTACTGACCGACTAGATTACGATCTAGTCGGTCGGTCAATGAGCTTGAACCGACTAAGTCGAAACAGTAGCTCAGATGAATTTCTAGGGCAAGAATTAGTCGGTCGCAGTATATTCACTGACCGACTAGTTTTCAATCTAGTCGGTCGGAAAGTATACTATGACCGACTAACGATAGAAAAAGATAGGAGATGGATATTTGCATGATCTAGTCGGTCTGAGTTCATTTGCTGACCGACTAGATGAGCATCTAGTCGGTTGACAAGTGAACTGAAACCGACTAGAAGAGTCCAAAAGTAGAAATTTGATTTCTCTTCACAAACCACTTGGATGATACATCCAATCTCACTCATTAGTCATCTAAATTACCCCATAAAACGTCGAAATCTTAAATACGACATTGAAATACGAATTCGAGCAATAAATTCAAATAATTCACATAAAATTCCCAAAAATTCAATTAATCTAGCATGAATGAAATATCGCGAAATATATTAGCATGCAAGATGATTGAATTAAAATATGAATCCTATATCTCGGATTCACCCATAATCCCCAATTCTCGACGCAACCGCACAAAGGAGTCCTCCTTTAGGGGTTTCGTGAAAATATCGGCGATTTGCTTTTGGGTTTCAACGTACACTAAAATGATGTCCTTTTTAGCAACATGATCATCTAAGAAATGGTGTCAGACATCTATGTGTTTCGATCGGGAATGGTGCACCGGATTCTTTGAAAGACAGATAGCACTTTGGTTATCCACCATGATAGGGCTAGTATCACAATGAATACCAAAATCCTTCAATGTGTGTCTCATCCAAAGAACCTGGGCACAAGCGGCACCGGCGGCAATATATTCCGCCTCGGTGGTTGAAAGTGAAACCGAATTTTGCTTCTTGGAAAACCAAGAGACAAGAGAATTTCCTAGAAAATGGCAAGTGCCACTAGTACTTTTCCTGTCGGATTTGCATCCCGCATAATCAGCGTCACTGTATGAGACTAACTCATACGTGCTAGATCTCGGATAAAGTAATCCAAAATCTAAAGTGTAACTTAGATAGCGAAAAATACGTTTTACCGCTACTAAGTGAGAATCCTTAGGTTGAGACTGATAACGAGCACATATACATACGGCAAACATAATATCGGGCCTACTTGCGGTAAGATAAAGCAAACTACCTATCATACCTCGATATAGACGAATGTCTACATCCTTACCGCCCGTATCCTTGTCAAGATGCGTAGTCGTGCTCATCGGAGTCTTTTTCCCGGAGGCATTCTCCATTCCAAATCGCTTTAGCAACTCCACCGTGTACTTCGTTTGGTGGATGAAGATTGCATCGTTCATTTGGCGAATTTGGAGACCTAAGAAATATTTGAGTTCGCCCATGTGGCTCATCTCAAATTGTTCCTTCATAACATTAGAAAACTCTTCGCAAAGAGTGAAGTTAGTAGCACCGAAAATGATATCATCAACATAAATTTGAACTAATAAAATATCATTGTTCGCATGCTTAATAAAAAGTGTTGAATCGGCTTCGCCCATTTTAAAATTCAAATCCAAAAGAAAATTCTTTAGGCGATCATACCAAGCTCGAGGAGCTTGTCTCAAACCATAAAGAGCTTTCTTTAGTTTAAAAACGTGATTTGGAAATTTGTCATTTATGAAGCCCGGAGGTTGAGAAACGTAAACTTCCTCAACGACATCTCCGTTTAAAAATGCACTTTTAACATCCATTTGAAATAATTTAAAATTCTTATGGCATGCAAAAGACAAAAGTAATCTAATTGATTCTAATCTAGCTACCGGAGCGAAAGATTCTTCGAAATCGATACCTTCCTCTTGACGATAGCCTTGAGCTACTAACCGAGCTTTGTTCCGGACGACGACTTGGTTTTCGTCGGTCTTGTTCTTGAAGATCCACTTTGTCCCTATGACGGTGTGGTTCTTCGATGGCAATGGAACAAGCTCCCAAACTTCATTCCTCTCGAATTGAATGAGCTCCTCCTCCATGGCTAAGATCCAAGCGCTATCTTCACATGCTTCATTAATATTCTTTGGCTCTATCGATGAGGCAAAGGCACAATTTGCGAAGTGGTGAACTTGCGATCTCGTCTTGACACTATCATAGATATTGCCAATGACTTGCTCATGGGGATGGTCACGAACCGAATGAAGCCGTTTGGGAATACCTTGATCACTTGGAACATTCTCAACAACTTCATTAGTTGGGTTAGTCTCAATAGAATCAATAGAATCATTAGACTTAGAATTTTCAAACGAATCACATAAAACATCCATAGAATCATTATCATTTGAAATTCTAGTTGGAACAAATCCTTCATTAAATGAGACATGAAGCGACTTCTCGATCGTTGAGGTTCGTTTGTTGAATATCCGGTAGGCTTTGCTACGCGTAGAGTATCCAACAAAGATCCCCTCATCGGATCTTGGATCGAATTTGTCCAAACTACCATATGTGTTCTTAATAAAACATTTCGAACCGAAAACACGAAAATGTTTAACTTGAGGCAACCTACCAAACAACAATTCATAACAAGTTTGTTTAGTGCCGGGCCTCAAAAGTATTCTATTAAACACATAGCAAGCGGTGTGTACCGCTTCCGCCCAAAATTGATGGCCAAGTTGGCTATCATCAAGCATAGTGCGAGCACACTCCACTAGCGTCCTATTCTTTCTCTCAACTACACCATTTTGAGGCGGTGCACGAGGGAAAGAGAAGGTGTGAGTAATACCAACTTCATCACAAAATGTCTCAAAAGACTCATTCTCAAATTCACCTCCATGATCACTACGAATAGTGACAATGGTGGTTCCTAAGAGATTTTGTACTTTCTTAACAAAAATTGTGAAGTTTTCAAAAGCTTCATTTTTATTGCACAATGAAAATACCCAAGTAAATCTTGAATAGTCATCTACGATGACAAGTCCATACCTTGCATTTCCTAAGGAAGCTACTATAGTTGGCCCAAATAAATCTAGATGTAATAGCTCTAGTGGCCTTTTAGTAGAGATGCTTTTCTTAGGTTTAAATGAAGATTTAGGAAGCTTGCCGCGTTGACAACAATCACAAAAACTTTTCTTTTCAAAAACTAGCTTCGAAAAACCTTTAATAGAATTCAATTTTGAAAGCTTATATAGTGTTCCAAAGTTCACATGTCCAAAGCGTCGATGCCATAAGTGTTGTTCACTTGTGTTGGCAACGAGACATTGTTCATATGACTTAAGAAGATCCAAAATATAAATGTCTTTACGACGAGTTCCGGAAAATAATAATTTTTCATTATCCTTTCTTAAAATATGACACAATCCTTTCGCAAAGCTAACTTTGTAACCTTTGTCACAAAGTTGGCTTATTGAAATAAGATTATGATTTAAACCACTAACAAGATAAACATCACTAATTAATGGTTTAGAGGGGTTACCGACTTTACCAACACCTATGATGGTTCCGCTCTCGTTGCCTCCAAATACGACGCGGTTTCCATTCGCAATGGGAACCACTCCGGAGAGCAATCGAGCGTCACCCGTCATGTGTTTTGAACACCCGCTATCGAGTATCCAATTCCCTTTGGAGCTAAATTTAAATTTGTTGCTCCTTTCCTTTTTCTTTTCCTTGAGTACCTAAAGATAGAAACTTTCATATCATGGTACCCAAGGTCATTGGGTCCAAGGGATTAGACCTTTGGAAGCCAAGTCCAAGTGGACTTAGACTTCCCCACATAATTCTTACTATGTACAACATCCGAAAAATAAGCATTCATGTACATTTGTTTTTCGTCCATGCTTGTGTCCGTTGGGCTCCAAATAGTAAATATTTTGGGAGCCATCATCCTATTGGGTGCATGCATGCGACGTTGATTTCTACGTGATGCATGTTGTGGATAGGCATATGGGACATGATGGAATGGTGCACGACGAGAATTATTCATATGATGCGGTGGGTGAACATATGCATGTGTGGGAACACGTGCGTGAGGGTGTCTCACATGGTGTGCACGTGCCCGAGAATGTGTTGCATAAAAATCATCATATGTGTGAGATGGTGGAGTAGGACGTGTGTTCCTACGTGGCATGTTATTGGTGTACATGTAGGCATGCCCCTTCTTTGGAGGTCCACCCAAGGTGGGTTTCTTTCCAAAAGACGGCGTGGACGAGGTGGAAGCACCATTGGTAGATGAACTACCAATAGAGTGTTTGCTACCACTCGTAGAGTCACCGGAAGTTGGCCTAACAAAAGTAGTGGCCGCTTTGGATGGACATCCCGTCGTATACCCCAAACCAATGTGGTGATTGGCCGGAAGTAAGTCACTTAGGATTTTATCCAAATGGTCCTTACCTTTGTTGAATTTGTTAATTCGGCCCAATGTGTTCTCATATTTCTCTTTGAGAGAACGCAAAGAAGTATCCAAAGTGGATATTTGCGAAGTGAGCACATAAACACGAGATTTAAGATTCTCGTTCTCAATACTCAAAGTCGAGTTTTGAGAAGTTAAATCCGCTATCTCATGTTCTTCCGCATCCTCGATGCTAACATGTTCAAGTTTAGATTTGAGATTAACAATCTCATTTCTTAACTCTTCAACAACGGTGTCGTTGTTGGTGATGATAGTCTTAGGCGATGTTTGAATGCTAGCTAGGTCATCTTTTACCTTAGTATATCTATTTACTAACTTAGTGTATTTTGACCAAAGTTGAGAGTTAGCATTTCTAAGATCATCCATCGTTACCTCATCGCTTTCGTCATTACTATCATCGGAAGAGGAGGATCCTTGATCGTTCTCCTCTCTTGCCATGAAGCACATATGTGCTTGCTCCACTTTCTCATCATCCGACTCTCCGCTTGAGGAATCCTCGGAGTCGGTGAATGTTGCTCCGACAAGTCCTTTCTTGTACCCCTTTTTGTATTTCTTGGACTTATCGAATTTTGGCGCCTTCCACTTCTCCTTGTGCTTATTGAGGGGACACTCCGCTTTCATGTGTCCCGGCTTATTACACTTGAAACACAAAGGAGAGGAAGAGGCGTTAGTAGAACCAAATTTAGCTTTGTTCTTGAAGTTACCTTTTCGGAAGAAACGGTTGAACTTCTTGGCCATGAGTGCCATGGACTCCAAGTCCAACTCGTTTTCCGAGTCTTCATCATCGGAAGATGTGGATGAAGCCGCCTTGAATGCAATCGCCTTTTTCTTAGGCGCATCTAGGTTCAAATATGACTTCATCTTTTCTTGTAGCTTCACCTTGCTATCTTTGCGTACCTCGTATGACATCAAAGTACCCATTAGTTGAACTACGGTATATTTGTTCATGTCATTACCTTCCTCGATGGCGAAGGTACGTTTTTCCCAAGAAGAGGGAAGTCCTTCAATAAGCTTTAAGCACTTCTCCTTTTGAGTGTAGATCTTGCCGAGGGCCTCTAACTCGTTTATTATGTCAACGAAGCGAGCGTAATATTCTTTCATCTTCTCGCCCTGTTGCATATGAAACATTTCGTAATCTTTGGTTACGACTACGAGTTTAGAGTCTCTTACCCGACTCGTCCCTTCATGTAGTATGAGGAGAGAGTTCCAAATTTGATATGCACTCTTACATGTGCATATCTTATTGAAGTCCTCGGGCTCCAATGCGCATTGCAAGGCGTTCATTGCCTTGGCATTGCTTACCTCCGCGGCGACCTCCGCGGTAGTCCATTTCTCAAAATCTTCTTCTTCGGGCTCGATGTACTCCTTCATTGTAGTCCTCCATAAAGATGCACTCCGGAGGAAAGTCTCCATCCGGCACTTCCAGTACCCGTAGTTGGTACCGTTGAAGAATGGAGGCCTCGTAGAGGAATGTCCTTCCATCACCGATGACGCTCCTTCACGGTTCCTGAAGGTGTCATAGTTGGAGGGTTGAGGCACGGTCTTGTTGTCGTTGGCAGACATAGCTGTGTATCTGGCTCTGATACCAAATGTAATGCCCTACCAGCTAATGCACAAGTACTAGAGGGGGGGGGGTGAATAGTACTTTAAAATAATAAGGAGTATAATTCCAAATTAAATTGCAATCAACTACCAAATCAATTTGCGGAAGCTTAAATTGAACGACGACAACGAAATTGACAATGCTAACAAACGATGTTAATGGGTTCGGATCCACCCAAGTCTCCCCGACTTGTTCCCGGTGATCCTACGTCCCAACCACCCGGATCCCCTCCGGATACTTGAGTTAGAAACCCTAACTCAAGATTTCCACTATGAATATCTTGTGAAAAACCTTCACAAGATCAAATCATACATGCAATGGCAAAGTGAATCCCACAACCCGGGATCACAAACTTCTCTCACAACCGAGAGAACCAATAAGCAATATAAAAGAGTTTATATGAAATAAACAAGCTTACCACAAAATCCTATACCTTGAGTTTTTCTTACCCAATAGGTGGAATGAAGGATTTGAGGAAGATGAAGTTACCAAACCCTAGCACCAAGGAAATGAGCAGCAAAGGGTGCCTAGGGATGATTTGGAAACTTGAATCAAGCAATAGCTTGAAGAGCTCACCAAGAACAAGCTTCTCTCTAGATCTAGAAATGAGAGAGAATGGGTTTCTTGTGAGGAAGAGAGCTTTAGATTTGAGGGAGAATAGCTATCTCTTTAGAACTCAATGAATCTCTTAATGGCAGCTCTATCTCTGATAGAAATGACCTAGGTTCGTATTTATAGGGTCCCATAAAAACAAGTTAGGTCAATCTCCAACGGAAAGAAATCTGTGAGAATTAGTCGGTCAAAGAACACTCACTGACCGACTAGTTCATCAACTAGTCGGTCAGCCAAACAACGTGGACCGACTAAGAGTAGATCTGAGAAGAAAGAGAATTTCAGACCTAGACATCTAGTCGGTCCAAGAACACTGTCTGACCGACTAGTTTCACAGCTAGTCGGTCATCCAATGAACGTAGACCGACTAAGAGGCAAAACAACTTAGTCTGAAGGCAAGTTGACTTAGTCGGTCTAAGAACAAAAGTTGACCGACTAGATTGTCAACTAGTCGGTCATCAAACGTTCTTAGACCGACTAACGGTAAACAGTAGCTTAGGAGAAATTTAGAGTGAACAGTAAGTCACAACTAGTCGGTCAAAGAAGCATCACTGACCGACTAGTTCACAAACTAGTCGGTCGGTGAGTCAATGTAGACCGACTAACTGTAAACAGTAAAGTCCAAGAAATTAAGGAATCAAACTAGTCGGTCCAAGAACAGTTGCCGACCGACTAGATCACCATCTAGTCGGTCAGTACTTGTTCTTGTACCAACTAACATGCACAACAAAGTCCGAATCGAAGCGCGACGCTTCGAGGAAGATAGAATGAACTTGTGCAAGAATCCTAGAGCTACGAAATGAGCGTAATGAAGATAGAAACGTAAGATATACTCAAGGCTTAACATTCTATCAATCGAAACTAAAAGACTATAAATAAAACCTTAATAAACGGTCTTTGAGAGCTTCGATTGAATCTTCATAACTTCCAAAGCGTTGCAGGAGCTTCAATGAAGCTTTAGGCTAGAATACGAGCTTTTGGAAGTGTTGAGATGTCGCTTTGAATATTCTCGTGAAATTGGCGACGATCTCCAAAACTGCGCTCACAAATTGTTAGTTCATGAATTATTTATGTTTGCTCATCATCAAAACCAAATCCGGGGAGTCCAATATTCAACATTCGGTTTCTCCTTCTTAGGGTTTGTGGTTAGGATTGTTTTAGCTTAGGGTGTTTGATCATATCCCGACGCTTGGTTGTACTCGTTGTGCCGCGATCATGGCACGAACGAGAATCCCGATTACCTCTTATGGGGCATCCCCTATGACCGTAGAGGGTGCTACCGCTTCGACCCCTCCTAAACGTAGGGCCAAGACCACTCGACCCCCCTCTTCGTCTTCAACTCCGTTGAAGAGGAAGAGGACGTCCAAGCCTAAACCTACCGGCCAATCGTCCAAGCCAAAACCTAAACCTAAGAAGTTTCGCGCACCCTCTCCTCCCGGTGAGCGTTCAGTTAGTGATTCCGAGGATGATACCGATGAGGAATACACCCCTGAACATCCCGAGAAGGCACCCACTCCACCCCCTCCTCCACCTCCTCCTAAGACCCGTAAGGCTAAGGGTAAAGCTCCAATGCCAGTCGGAGGTGTTGATATATCGTTGTGCCGCGACGACCCACAGTGTCTAGCTGCGTACAACCGTATAGAGCACTGCCCGCTGCTGTTGGAACATTATGTTCAGTTTTCTGATTTCCTTGGCCTTGCTGATCTTCTCTCCTATAGTGGCCTTTTGGACTACCTTCGCTTCGACCCTAAGGCAAACCCCCGACCCTATCCTCGCCTGGTCAAGCTATTTTATGCCAACCGTGTCCGGGGTCAGTACGGCGAGACCCACTCCATTGAGACTTCTGTTTTGGGGAATCCGATAGTTCTCACGGCAGAAATCTTGGGGGAGTTGATTGGTTGCTCGTCGTGTGGTCTCCTCCCGTCTGACATCTCTGTCGACGATATCTCCTCCTTAGATCAGCGGACCCTAGGCAAAATCTTCCAGGTTATCCCCCCAGCATTCATAGGAGTCCCTTCCAAATCTTTCAAATCAAATGCTTGGGTGCTTAATCTGATCTTGAAGTCCTGCCTTCTTCCCAAGTATGGATCTTCTTCTCTTCCATCTCAGCCGTTTTTGAAATTGATATACGCTCTTTTCATGGGTAGCGAGATTAATTGGGCTCGCATTATACTCGATAAGATGGACTCTTTCGAGTGTATACGCAAGACCACTAAATCTGCGCATATCCCATATCCATGTCTGTTGACTTTGGTTTTCCGTCGATTCGGTGTTCCCCTGCCTCCTGATGATGAGCGTTCCTTGGGTCCTCCTCTGAATGCGAAGGCCGTTGCGAAGGCCGTTAAGAAATCTCTTGCGGCGCTTCGTCATGTGCAGAGGTCGACCACATCTGCTTCCCAGGCCACTCCCTCAGCTGCTGCTGCCCCCACTCCTTCTGCCACATTAGATGATGTCGTACGCTTACTTCGTCGGCACGAGTCGCGTATGGCTCGTACTGAGGAGGTCGTCTGCCGTATGGCTAGCTTGATGGGCGTCCAGCTTCCTCCTCATGTTTCTGAGGACGAGGAGATGGACGAAGAGGATTTTGACGATCTTGTCACTTCCTTGGCTCGTGGCGATGAGGCCACTGCTGCTGCTGCTGCTACCACATCTGCTCCTGGAGATGGCACCACTTCCGGTGCTCCAGAGACTTCTGCACCAGTAGTTCAGACTTCTGAGGCTGCTGCTGCTCCTGCTGACGAGCCTGCTCCTGTTTTGCTTGCTGCTGTACCTGTTGAGACCCCAGCCGTTGAGCCTACCGTCGATGTCTCCACACCTGCCCCGACGATCCCGTCTGTTGACACGCCTCTCCTCCCTGCAGAGCCTGAGTCCACTCCGTCGACTGGACCCACGGAGACTGCAGATCCAGCCACTCCCTCGTGATCGTCAGTATCGAGGACTCTCCACTGCTCTTTGGATGATGCATCTTATTGAGAGTATTTTGGGTTCGGATGGAGTTTGAGGGTTATTTTGATGTATTTTGATTTTTCTGGATGTCGGTGTTGTATTTTGATGTACTTTGGATGATGCTGATGGTTAGATGATGTATGATGTATTTTCTTTTTGTTGTTGATATCCATGGTATGTTATACTTGATGTACTCGATGTGATATCTTTTTGGATGTACTCATGATGTTTATATATATATATACATCGATGTTCTCTATGTTTTAATTCGTCGTGCACATTTACTATTCGTTCAACGCATATGAAATGTGAATTCGTCGCTCGACGCTTGATAACTTGGTTAAATAGATTATATTTCTATAATTGTATAGAATTTTTTTCCATGCACACATTTAACCAAGAATATTGAATATTGGAGAGTATGTTCCTTTACTCAATAAATGAATTAATATTTGGTATTTTTGATGATTTTAATTTTCGCTTTTAAATGATGCACAATTTGGCACACCTTGATTTGCCTTCATCGTTTTTCCCTTGTGTCAATTGGGTCCATCGTCAACATCTACGACTCCCGATGTTGGATTTTAATTTCCCTAGTTGTTGTCGTTGTATGCCCCCCATTTTTGGGATAATGCCAAAGGGGGAGAGATAATGATAATAAATAGGGCAAATGAAAATTTTAACTCAATTTCCAAGAATCTAGTTTGATATGTTAGATTCAGGGGGAGTTAAGATATATATAAGGATTTACAAAATCCGATATTTCAAAAATCGATTCTCTTTATTTATCTTACTCGTCTGATTGATGCAATTCATATATATTCATTTTGGAATTAACGTGTCATCAATACAGGGGGAGTAAGTATTTTTCATTTGAATCATTATTTTTGATTATTATTTATGTTGGTTTGTCATCACCAAAAAGGGGGAGAATGTTGAATATTGGACTCCCCGGATTTGGTTTTGGATGATGAGCAAACATAAATAATTCATGAACTAACAATTTGTGAGCGCAGTATTGGAGATCGTCGCCAAATTCACGAGAACAATCAAAGCGACATCTCAAGACTTCTGAAAGCACGTATTCATTGCCTAAAGCTTCGTTGAAGCTCTTAGACCGTTTTGGAAGTCATGAAGAATTGATCGAAGCTTTCGAATTCCGTTCCTTAAGGTTTTATTTATAGTCTTTTAGCTTTGATCTATAGAATGTTAAGCCTTGAGTATATCTTACGATTCTATCTTCATAACGCTCATATCGTAGCTCTAGGATCTTAGTACAAGTTCATTCTAACTTCCTCGAAGCGTCGGGCTTCGATTCGGACTTGTTTGTGCATGTTAGTTGGTACAAGAAGAAGTACTGACCGACTAGATGGTGATCTAGTCGGTTAGCAACGCTTCTTGGACCGACTAGTTTGCTTCCTTAATTTCTTGCACCTTACTGTTTACAGTTAGTCGGTCTACGTTGACTCACCGACCGACTAGTTTGTGAACTAGTCGGTCAGTGATGCTTCTTTGACCGACTAGTTATGACTTACTGTTCATACTAAATTTCTCCTAAGCTACTGTTTATCGTTAGTCGGTCTAAGAACGTTTGATGACCGACTAGTTGACAATCTAGTCGGTCAACTTTTGTTCTTGGACCGACTAAGTCAATTTGTATTCAGACTATTTAATTTTGCCTCTTAGTCGGTCTACGTTCACTGACTGACCGACTAGTTGTGAAACTAGTCGGTCAGAATGTCTTCTTGGACCGACTAGATTTCTAGGTCTGAATTTCTATCTCTTCTCTGTTCCTCACTTAGTCGGTCCATGTTGTTTGACTGACCGACTAATTGATGAACTAGTCGGTCAGTGGTTGTTCTTTGACCGACTAGTTGCCTCAGATTTCTATCCGTTGTGACTTGACCTAAGTTGTTTTTATGGGACCCTATAAATACGAACCTAGGTCATTTCTCTCTAGGTTAGCGCTGCCATTAAGAGATTCATTGAGATTAAAAGAGATAGCCATTCTCACTCATTTCCAAAGCTCTCTTCCTCATAAGAAACCCATTCTCTCACTTTCTAGATCTAGAATCCATATTGAGAGAAGCTTGTTCTTGGTGAGCTCTTCAAGCTCTTGCTTGATTCAAGTCTCCAAATCACTCCTAGGCACCTATTGCTGGTCATTTCCTTGGTGCTAGGTCTTGGTGACTTCATCTTCCTCAAATCCTTCCTTTCACCTATTTGGTAAGAAAAACTCAAGGTATAGGATTTTGTGGTAAGATTGTTTATTTCATTATAAACTCATTTACATTGCTTGTTGATTCTCTCGGTTGTGAGAGAAGGTTGTGATCCCGGGTTGTGGGATTCACTATTGCCATTGCATGTATGATTTGATCTTGTGAAGGTTTTTCACAAGATATCATAGTGGAAATCTTAGGTTAGGGTTTCTAACCTAAGTATCCGGAGGGGATCCGGGTGGTTGGGACGGAGGATCACCGGGAACAAGTCGGAGAGACTTGGGTGGATCCGAACCCAGTAACATCTTTTGTTAGCATTGTTAATTTTGTTGTTGTCATTCAATTTAAGCTTCCGCAAATTGATTTGGTAGTTGTTTGCACTATAATTAGGAATTATACTCATTGTTATTTTTAAAGTACTATTCACCCCCCCTCTAGTACTTGTGCAGTAGCTTGTAGGGCATTACATCCCCATCCGTCCCTCTAGTCCGTCTCCCATGACCGTCGAGTCTCCTCCTACGGACCCCCCTCAATCCAAACACCGTGCCAAATCGACTCGTCCATCCTCCTCTTCGCCTCCTCTTAAGAAGAAGAGGACGGCGACTGCTAAGCCTAGAGCCCGATCTTCACAATCTAAGCCCAGCTCTTTCCGTGCTCCCACTCCTCCCGATGACTCTGACGCAGAGTATATTCCGGAGACCGAGCCTACCGATAGGGCTCCTACTCCTCCTCCTCGATCTAGCTCTCGTCCGTCTAAGGGAAAGGCTCCCATGCCTTTGGGCGGTGTCGATATATCGTTGTGTCGCGATGACCCGTTGTGTCTCGCGGCATACAATCGTATCGAGCACTGTCCATTGATATTGGAGCACTTCGTTCAATTCTCAGATTTTCCACATCTCGCCGATCTTCTTTCCTCTAGCGGCCTTTTAGACTATCTTCGCCATGACCCCAAGGCGAACCCTCACCCGTACCCCCGAATCGTCAAATTATTCTATGCAAATCGAGTACGGGGTGAGTATGATGACACCCACTCCATTGAGACCACTGTCTTGGGGACACGTATTGTCCTCACTGCAGAGATTTTAGGGGAGTTGATTGGTGTCTCATCCTCTGACCTGCTTCCTGCTGATATCTCCGTGGATAATATCCACGATCTTGACCAGGCGATGCTTTCTGAGATGTTTCATGTCATCCCTCCCGCCATGATTGACGTTCCCTCCAAATCATTTAAGCCAAACGCTTGGGTCCTCAATCTTATCTTGAAGTCGTGCCTCATTCCGAAGTACGGCTTCTCTAGCTTGCCATCCCAGCCGTTCCTCAAGCTGATCTACGCTCTTTTCATGGGGAGCGAGATCAATTGGGCTCGTATTATCTTAGATAAGATGGACTCTTTTGAGTGCATAAGGAAGTCCACCAAATCTGCTCACATTCCATATATGTGCCTATTGACTCTCGTTTTCCGTCATTTCGGCGTCCCTCTCCCTCCCGATGATCAGCGTCCTCTGGGTCCTCCCCTGAATGCGACAGCCGTTAAGAAGTCTCTTGTGGCGCTTCGTCACGTTCAGAGGACTACCCCCTCTGCTTCAGCTGCTCCTGCTCCTTCTCTTACTCCGTCACTCGCTGAGTTTACAGTTTCCCTGCGACGTGTGGAGTCTCGTGTTTCTCGTTCTGAGGAGATGCTAGCTCGCATCTGTTCTCACTTGGGCATTGAGATTCCTCCTTCAGTTTCTGACGAGGAGGAAATGGATGAGGCTGATCTCCAGGAGCTTGTTGGTTCTCCTGTACGTGCCCCTGAGGGTACGTCTGCTGCTGCTACTTCTGCTGGTGCTCCCGAGAGCACACCTGGTACCACCATTCGTTCGGTGGATACTTCTACTGGTGCTCCCGAGACCACTCCTGTTGCGACTCTCCCTTCTGTGGACACTCCAGTCGACCCAGTGACCACCACCCCTTCTGCAGAGCCTGCTGCTGCTGATCCTCCCTCCGCCTCCTGAGCTTGCGTTGGAGGACTCTCCCATGTGCATCTGGATGATATATTTTGTAGTGAGAGAGTGTGGTAGGATAGTTGGTGGTTATGGATTTTTGATATTTTTGGATGTCTTGATGATACACTTTTTGTTGTATGTTCCTTTTTGATGTCTGTTGAGACATATGTTGTATGTGTGCACCGATCTTTCGATCGTTTTTATGTATGTTGGCGGATGTATACATTTTGTTGTAACATGTTATACACACACACACACACACACACACACACACACACACACATCGTGTTGACATTTACTTCTGTGTGCACATTATATATTTTTTTGCCTCTGATGTTGACTTCGTCGCTCGACAACTATCTTGATTTAATAGATTTCACTCTATGAAAACATAGAATTGTTTTCCATGCACTTAATTCATCAAGAATGTTGATATTGGAGAGTATGCTCCATAACTCAATACGTGAAATTGATTTGAGTTTTGATGATTTTATTTTTCGATTATCGACTATGGTCTCGTTGGCACGCTTTAATCTCCTTCGTATTTTCCTTTGGTGTCATTTGGACCATGGTCGTATTCTTCGACTCCCGTGCTTTTATTTGTAGCCATTGTTGTTGTCGTTGATCTCCTCCCACTCTTTTTGCTAATGCCAAAGGGGGAGAGAATTAATAATGACGATGTGCTAAATGATAATTTAAAGCAATTTACCATGAATCTAATTTGATATGTTAGATTCAGGGAAGTTAAGATATAAAAATGGATTTCAAATCCGATATTTCAATAATTGAATTCTCATTTTATACTTTCCTCGCCTGCTTGATGCGTATGATTATTATTTATTTTGGAATTAACGTGTCATCAATGCAGGGGGAGTAAGTCTTGAACTAACTCTTTGTGAGCGCAGTTATGGAGATCATCGCCAAAATTCTATGAACATCAAAAGCGACGTCTCAAGACTTCTCAAAGCACGTGATCGTGTGCCTAAAGCTTCGTTGAAGCTCTAGGAGCATTATTGAAGTCAAGAGATTCGGATTGAAGCTTTTGAAGACGGTTCGTCAAGTTTTATTTATAGTCTTCTAGCTTCTTTTCGTAGAATATTAAGCCTTGAGTAGGTCTTACATGTTTATCTTCATAACACTCATATCTTAGAGCTAGGATCATCTTAGAAGCCCATGCAAACTTTCCCGAAGCTTCGCGCTTCATTTCGCGGCTTCTGGTGCATCTTAGTTGGTTCAAGAAGAAGAACCAACCGACTAGATTGTCATCTAGTCGGTCGGCAATCCTTCTTGAACCGACTAGATCTCCTTGCTCAATTAAGCCTAGACACTGTTGATCAATTAGTCGGTCCAAGAAGGTTCACTGACCGACTAGTTGTCAAACTAGTCGGTTAGGAATCCTTCTTAGACCGACTAGTTAAGCCTTCATTTTTCAGCCTGAGTTACTGTTTACAGTTAGTCGGTCCAAGAACAACTGTCGACCGACTAGTTGTGAAACTAGTCGGTTGGAATTTGTTCTTAGACCGACTAGTTCACCTTGTATTCAGCCTATTTGATTTCATCTCTTAGTCTGTCAAAGAACACTCACTGACTGACTAATTATGAAACTAGTCGGTTGGCAAGTCTTCTTAGACCGACTAGTTCTTTACTTCCTGAACTTTCTATATTGGCTGTGAATCATTTAGTCGGTCCATGTTGAATCACCGACCGACTAGTTGTGAATCTAGTCGGTCAGTGATCCTTCTTAGACCGATTAGACTGCTTCAGAAATAGATCCGTTGGAGCATTAAATGCACGAATTTTCTCTCTCTCTCTTCTCTATCCTATATAATCTTGAGATGCTTTTTCGTAGCATTCAAGGCTGATATTAATTGTATTTTAGAGAATCAAAGAGAAGCATTTATTCTCATTTTCCAAGCTTTCATTTCTCACAAGAATCTCTCCTCACTCTTATTCCTAAAGAGAGATTCTCATTGATTGTGAGCCACTCAAGCCAAGAGCTTGATTCAAGGTCACCATCTCCACCTTAGGCTTCTATTGCTGGTCAACTTCTTGGAGCTAGGGTTTGGTGCCTTCTTCTCCTTCAAACTCTTCCTTGCCCTAAAATCGTAAGTTTACTCAAGGCAGAGGATTTTATTGGTAAGCAATTCTTATTTCATTTACTTTGATATTGAAAGTTTTACTCTCGGTTGTGAGAGTTGTTTGTGATCCCGGTTTGTGGGAGTCACATTTTCATTTGTGTATGATTTGATCTTGTAGAGGTTTTCTACAAGAATTTCATAGTGCAAATATGAGTTAGAAGTTTCTAACTCAAGTATCCGGAGGGGATCCGGGTGTTTGGGACGTAGGATCACCGGGAACAAGTCGGGGAGACTTGGGTGGTTCCGAACCCGTTATATCGTTTGTTTGCGATTGTCTTTTATTGTTGTCAATTTTCATTTCCGTATTGTTGGTTGAGTTTGCAAGATAATTAGGAATTATACTCTTGATTATTTTAAAGTACTATTCACCCCCCCCTCTAGTACTTGTGAAGTAGCTATCAGGGCATTATATGATCAACATACCAAATTTCAAGGGATTCCAATACTTTTTGAGCCCCCATCTACCCCTTGCAACTTCGTGGGTTTTTCAGCACGTTTTTAGACCGTTGAAATTGTAAGGGGTAGATGGTGGCTCAAAAAGTATTGGAATCCCTTGAATTTGGTATGTTGATCATCTATGATGTGAACAACAATCCCATGAAAAAAATTTCCAAAAAAATTGTAGAAAATGGGGGGAAATGGGGGCGCCTCCTTAGATTTTCATCTAAGGAGGCACCTTAGATCCCCTTATTTATATATATATATATATATATATATATATATATATATATATATATGAGGAGGGATCAATCCTTTGTGGAGTATTTTGATCCAGGAACTAGCGACCATGCTCCCATGGTTATTCATTTTCACTCTCAGGTACCCCCTACCACCTAAACCATTCAAGTTCTTTAACCACTGGATGCAGTATACAGGATTTACAGAACTTATTGAAGAGAACTGGGGCCTTTATATTTCCGGAAATCCTATGTTCTGTCTTGTACACAAACTTAAAAGGCTAAAGCACGTATTGAGAGAATGGGCGCGCAGCCAAGCTGAGAGGAATTCTGTGCATAAGTGCCGTGACCTGCTTTCAAAAATTCGGGCTCATCCTAATATCCAGTCGAATAAAACATAGCAGGTGCAAGAATAGAAACTTTCAAATGATTTATTTAAGCTTCTAAGTATTGAGGAAGATATGTTACGTCAGAAAAGCCGTCAAGATTGGTTGTGTCTGGGGGATAGGAACACAAAATTTTTCTATAATTGTATGAAGGCGAGGCAGGTTCACAACAATTTGGGGCATTTGGTTGACGCTAATGGAGGAAGGAATAATTCATATGAGGACCTTAAAACTGCGGCTCCGCAATACTACATGGAATTATATAATCAGACGCACTATTGGACAGTCTTTCCTAGGCTTGTCCCCAAGCGTGTATTGACAACTGAAGCTGCCATATGGTTTGACCGGCGTGTTTCTAATAAAGAAATTAAAGATGCTGTTTTCAAATAGGGTCTGACAAAGCCCCCGGGCCTGATGGGTACAATGGTTTTTTCTTCCAACGCAACTGGAATCTGATTGGCAATGATGTTACTCTGGGGTTCTATCCTTCTTTAGAACTGGTTATTTGCCCCCGCAGGTAAATCACACTTTCCTTACTTTGGTACCAAAAAATGTTAATGCTACTAGCCTTGGAGATTATAGGCCAATTGCTTGCTGCAACGCTATATACAAAATTATTAGCAAAGTATTATGCAACAGATTGAAAGAGGTTATCCATGATCTCATTTCCCCAAACCAAGCAGCTTTCTTGAAAAATAGGCTCCTGACTGATTGCACTCTACTTGCTCATGAAGAGATCAGAAATTTTAGCAACCCTATGGGGGCCCGAGCCTGCTTAAAATTGGACCTGCGTAAAGCGTTTGACAGCGTTAACAGAGAATTTATTTATTACTTCCTCCATCAGCTGGGATTTAAGCGAACATTCATCTCCTGGATTAAGGAATGTGTTTCATCACCATCTTTCTCCGTCATGGTCAACGGTTCACATGTAGGCTACTTTGCAGGCAACCGAGGACTGCGACAGGGTGATCCCATCTCCCCCTATCTATTTGTGATTATTATGGAAGCTTTTTCTCTTTTGATTGGAAAAGCTATCACTGCTCGCACCATCCACCCTATGAGGAGAACAGGGTGTATCTCTCACTTATTGTTTGCTGATGACTTGTTGGTGTTTTGCCGTGCCAACTCTCATTCTATCTCTGGGCTTAAATCATTACTTGATGAATTCTATAATCTTACTGGGCTCCAAGTTAATTGGGAGAAAAGTGCAGGCATCTTTAGTAAAGGTACCAGGAACCCATTGTGCCTGGCAGACCAGTTGGGCATTAAGTTAGCATCTACTATAACTACCTACTTGGGTCTGCCATTGTCAGCTAAATACCCTAAGTCTCCATCTTATAGCAGGCTCATAGATAAGTGCAAAAGGAGACTCATGGGCTGGTCAAGTACTTCGCTATCTATCTCTGGGAGGATAGAGCTTGTTAGAACTATTATATATGGCATGATATCTTTTTGGATGCAAGCTTTCTGAGTTCCTCTTGCTGTATTGCGTACTATTACATCAGCATGCATGAGATTTATCTGGGGCACTTCTCGATCTTGGGCTTGGAAGGACTTGTGTACTCCAAAGAAAGAGGGGGGAGTAGGGCTTCGCCTTCTATCTTACATCAACTTGGCATCAAGGATCCGTCTTATATGGAGATTTCTATCGTCAGGAAGCTTATGGGCCAATCATATGAAGATGTAATATGGCAATCAGGAAAACTTCTATGCGAAAAATGGTACTGTTTTGCACTCGGGTACATGGAAATTTATGCTTCAATGCAGGGATATCTCTCAGAAATTAATTACTAAAACGGTGAGGAATGGTAGATCCACACTCTTCTGGCATGACAACTGGTTGCCCTGTGGTCCACTGAAACACATACATGCTATTCCAACTGGGGCAAGCGCGCGTTGTGTCACGGATTATTAGGATGGAACGGATTTGAACCTTGACCCGAGCCTTCAAATCATCAAGCCGCTCCTTCAAGGCATCTCCATCACGCATGGCGTTGACACTTGGACCTGGGGACCGGGGTCAGGTTTCATATTCAGGGAAGCATGGGAAGGATCGAGAACTCACGGGGAGATCTTCCCTTACTACAAATTAATATGGTATGGAAGGCATATTCCTAAAATGTCGTTGACGTTGTTGCGTGCTTTTAAAGGGAAATTGCTTACCAAGGATAATCTACATCGCGGGGGGTTAAATACAAGAAGTACATGCGACCTCTGTGATGCCGATGTAGAGGAAAGTGTAGCCCACTTATTTTTCGGCTGCACTTACTCACAATACCTCTTGCAGCGAGCACTATTGAAGCTAGGAGTCCGGACTCAAGGGCTAAATGATTTGCGTGATGTGGGGGAGTTGTACCTAAGCAAATTCGGTAACAAAAATTCTTTGGGACAACTAGCTAGAAATGCATTAAGCACCACAGTTTGGCACATATAGAGGGAAAGGAATAACAGATTATTTCAGAACACAAAAAAGCCCAAAACCCAGGTATTTGAAGACATTGCAGATGACGTCAGAATTTCAATTCAGGATCCTGACATGGAGGATATTGAAGCAGCGGAAGCTTTAGCAAATTGGGGTGTCACGCCCCGCTTCCCTAAAATGGAAGGCGAGACGTGAGGAGGTCCGCTCAGACGTGGAGCTGTGAAGCTGCAGTCTGATAAGCGTATAAGATATCAAATTTAAAACTGCAGGTCCTTGCAATCGCGACACGGAACAACAATAAAGACAACGAAAGAAAGAGGTAAAATATTCAATCTCAAAATGTCCACAATAAATTTCAACATCACAGAAAAGCCACCAGGCTAAAAGAAGAATCAAAAAGGAAGTACAAGAGACTAAAAAGAGGCCTAAGACATGGCCAACATAATACATAACATCAACAAGAAAAGAGAGGTGCTACGCACCGACAGCCTAACAACGACTACGCAGAAAACAACCACAACTAGAATGAGCTCTAGGACTGGTCTCCTATGTCCTCAAACTCAACACCTGCAACCTACTCGTCCTCAACGACCAACTCTGGCTCACAATCTAACATGTGACACCCAAAAGAGAAAAGGGGCACATGTCAGCAAGTCTAAAAGACTTGGGCAAGGAAACTGAAAGTAAGGCAACTAGCAACCTAGCAGTTATAATATGCATGACATGGCAGTTATAACATGTGTGCACAATCAAGACATGGTGAGAAATAAGTACAAGAGAACAATTAACGGAACAAGACAAGGGTAGCCACGCTACTAACAATCTCAATCAATTCACTAGTCACGTTTCTCGTTGTTTTTGTAGATGTTTACGCCTTACAGCTGAATGGTGTCACATTCGCTGATTGGCCGCTTAACAACTACCCCAAACCCAGAGTTTACGCCTTACCACTGCAGTTGCTGATCAGGCAGACTCCCAGTTGATTGGCCGCTTAACTCTTACCCCCAATACCCACACGTAATGGAGCCAGGGTCCCCGCACATGAGCTCAGCAAGTGAGCCGGGGTTGCCCCGCACATGAGCTCGCATTCTAAACATTTGGCGTAGGGGTGCACCTAGCCGGAAACAAGCAATTCGGGCATTGGCTATCAACCAACACATGGCCCGCTTCTGGAACACGAGCCAGGAACACAAGCATTGTAGCGAAGCTACGCAATCACAGAAACACTTAAAGAATGCAATGACATGACAATTAATTTGCGTACCGTTAATAGAAATTAAACGTGACATGCAAAATGCAATAACATGAACAGATATTCGCGTACCGTTTATTGAAATTAAACGTGACATACAAGCATGATGAGGGTGACGGATCTAGCTTCGTTGTCAAGCTAGATCAAAGGGCGTCTAGGCAACTATCCTTTCACTGCCTAGTCTCTTTTACGCTAAAGCAAGGTAATGGCCTAAGCACGGCCTAAACAACAAGGGTAGCAAGTTTCACTTGCCTGATATACATGCTGGTATCGCAATCTCAAAGTCCAACCACATATCATAACGTCCAGAGCTCCCACGCTCAGTCCAACACCAGCCTACAGTCCCGTATTATTATCTTGGATTAGTGAGTTACAAAGCAGTAGAAACACAGTTTTTATCTTGATTAGCATGCAAAATTGGTGGGGGTTCCTACGGTTCAGAATTATACCCTCACACGACGCGAGAGCTACACTGACGTCGGGTAGCGACGTCAGGGGTTGGATTCCGGTATCGTGCCTGGTACGACGGCGTCGACTCAGGAAGGTAACGGGTCGCGAAGGAAACCATATTATATCTGCGACATGGATGCAAAACTAAGCTATCAACGGACAATAATACCAACCGATATTCGTATCAGCCCAACATATACCCTACGCTATATTGCACTGCTAACTAACATCTAATAATTTACTGTCCAAGTATATGTTAATAACTTGAATAATATGATAACTTATATAACACAGCCTCTTATATAACCTACTGATGTTATTAATAAAACTAGTATAATTCTAGCATTAATACGTTACCAACTTATCACTTTAATGTAGACTAACAACAATTTCACATAGATTACTGTTAACAAATGGTTTATACTAACATGCCAAAGTGTTAATTCCATCACTATCATTTATAAACTGATATACCTATTATTAAAAAGGCTAGTGTAATTACTAACTTGCAGTTGCAAAAACATACGCTTGTGCTAATCCTCGCGTGGTTGCAGACGGGGCGACGAGAGTAGTGACTACGGCGAGACCACGCTTCGAGGGGCGCCGCGTCGGACAGCGACTAGGGGGTGACCGAGCGTCGCTGCGACGTGTGGAGAGCTTCGTTGCCGCTGTCAGGCTTCAGGCGACGCTGCCTTGGCCGCAGCTGCTGCTTCACTGCGGGACAGGAGCTTTTGCGGGCTGCTGGCAGAGCAACCACGGCGGACACGGGGCCCATGGCGGCTCATCGATCGGAGGGTGGCCGGGGCGACGGCCAGAGGTTAGCGAGCAGCGGTTGCTGCTGAGGATCGCAAGGAGGCCGCGGTCAGGGCTTGTGTGCTGTCGTCATCGGAACTCAGGGGGAGCGGGGGTCGGAGGAAGGTCGCGAGGGAGGCGGGGCACAGGTGTTGGGCTGGCGGCGGTCTCCGGTCTCGGTCGGAGGGGGAACGACGGAAAGGGGATAGAACTCGGAGGGAGAGGCTTGGCACGGCGGAGAGGGGCCACGCGTCGGAGGTCGTCAGCGGCGGACAGGGGTCGCTGCTGGCGTCGAGAAATGTTGCAGGGCGGTGTTGCTGCTCGCCGGGGCTGTTGTGTGCGGCCTGCGGCGCCTGGGAACGCCGGCGAACGTCGGAGAGGGTCGACGGGAAGTCTGGCGAGGGGTAGGCCGCCGGTGAAGGTGAAAGCCCGTTGTGCGAAGGGTTAAAGTCGGAGAAAACTTGCGGCGCTTGGAGATGAAGGTGTTGGGAGAAAAGTAGGCGGCCGCTGCATTTGTGATTTCTGGGAGATGTGAAAGCTAGGGTTCAATTGATATACCCTAGGTCTAATATTTTACATGGGTCCTCACGTGAGCAACCAAGTTGCCTTAAAATAAATAGGTGTGGGCTGCAGCCCGAGGGTAGAGCCAGGTTAGGATTTGGGCTGAAGTTGTAGAACGTGGGTGGGCTTCAAGTTCGGGTTGGTTGCTTAATAGAAATGTTATTAAAACTCTCAAAAACCCAAGATCCTACTCCCACTCTCTCCCAAAGCTGGTGCCTACGGCCCAGGCTGAGATGGGCCGGCTAAGACAAGGCTTTAAAAGGGTGTAATCTATAATAAAACTTATTAGAGTCATAAGCCCAATCAGACTTAGGGTTAAAATAATATTTAAGTTGGGCAGAAAGTGAAGGTAGGTCGATCGAAGGCTGAAAATTGTGAAATAAATACTGGGGTAACCGGGGCGAGGAGAGAAAGAAGACAGAGAAGACGGATCACAATTTCGACGTCGAGAAACGAAATCAAAAATAAAAAGGTCTAGCGACAAAAGTGAAAATCATGACGTCTCGTCAAATAAGATCAAATCGTCGGAGAACGACCCGGAAATGTCGTTCCAAATGAATTCCACAATTTAATACTCTCCGAGAGGGTCACAACGACATATCACACCAAGTGTTCAAAGGCAAGCAAGGTCTAAAGCAACACGTGCACGCTCAACAGCACGTGCACGAAGAAGATACGATCGGAAAGCGACCGTTACATCATCCCCACCTTAGAATAAAGTCCGTCCTCGGACTTTCTAACTATAACCATATCTAGTCACCCTAGTAACTACCCTCAATCAATATCACATCAAAATTTCAACCAAGTACATTCATTTCAAGCTTATATATATATACTCTAGGTAGTCAATTATTAACACCACGGAAATAAATATATATTCACGCACATAGTACACTTATACTTATTATAGTCAAACAACTCCATTCACGCGTTCAAATCATTCATATAGGCAAGTATATTCTATATAACTATAAAACACTTATTACACATTATATGAAAATAACCAAGTCTCTCTTACTTATATGAAAATAATTTCACACTAGAAAATACCATCGGAATCTACACGTATAGGTAACTACCTATGGACAAGACAATAAGATTACACTAGTCCCTATATCTCCTAGTGTACGCCAAACAATCAACATGCGAAATCACACCATACAATTGTTAAAACAAGTTCACTATATCTAATATACATTCACCATCATTATAATTTCACAATTTATAGTCATTCAAATGCATGCACACATTTCACCATAATATCACTTCATATATAGTCATATATCTATAATCACGTCACGCCACACATACCATAGTCACCAATTCCTATAACTATCACACACATTACCCGTATATGGTGCACATCCACGCACGCTAATGCAACATTCATATATACCACTATATACTCAGCATATATACACACTTAGCTGTAGCTAGCACACATATATTCACGCATGCAAGTTCTTAGTAATTAACTATACCACAAGACCAACACCTATAACTATATACTGGTATAGCGACCCACAAGCTTGTATGTAACACAACCATGCACATACACTCCTATTATTATACATATATCAAACATCGCTATATTCAACTACAGTCACACATAACAATATACTTAGAGTTTACCCACTTAAGCTTGAGTGAGACTCAATACACAGATCAGAATATTCTATACACGTAACACGGTATCTATACCTATACTAATACCACTTCAATATATATACGTCTACCGATATAACCATATACATACCATAGGTCAAACACACTTAATATTTAGTTAGGTAATACTCACATAGTCCAATTACTCAAAATACCATAATAATAATACAGACATCCGCATACGTATAATTATAATACACTCCCTAATACATACGCATTCATCGTATAGTCACACACATGTAACATATATATTCACACCATAGCCTACTACCTATAATTAGTACACCAACACCTATTCATACATAGTTAAGATGTGCAATAGTCGTGTATACCTCACGATATGCGCGCATACAACATCCCGCAAAAGCAAGCAATACCAATCAAAATTATAATCCTACTACCATATGTATATCACCTATATACTCATGCAACAAAACATAACTACTTACGTCTAGGCACAATACATATCTACGTACGAGCACACAATCACGCGTACAACACATAGGTCACATAATAGACCTACCCACTTTAACTATACGTACACCTATTATTATCACACCCAGCATACATATAATTTCACCATTCATATTATTTCAACCATCATAAGTATCTCCAACTACATACACTCTATTCAGACATTCCAATACAGAATCTTATATACATAGACGCCCCTAGAGTGGTATAGCTATATCCTCGCACATATCCATAAATATTAACACACTTACAATTTCATAACATCATGAATAACTCTGAGTATGTATATATCACACAATAGGCAAACATTATCATGCTATAGGGGGTACACTCTTCAAGCCTACATACTCAACTTGGGTACATGCGCTACGGCAACATCACCAAAGTCTAAGGACCCACAACTAAACTGGCGCGACGTAAATAACGACAAACAATAGTGAGATAACTAAGCAGACGGAAGGAAACCAAGATCAGATGGCGTAACGAAACAAGATCGTAAAAAAGCGTTCAGGTAGGGCGAGGACAATGAGGTAAATAGATCAAGTGGAACAGAGATACAATTGTGGATGTTTAGGCGGGGAAGAAAGACGTAAACATTACTCTCATAAGTTTTCGGAAATGGTACGTGAATAGCGAAAGTCAAAAACACTAAAAGTATAAAACGGTCATATTTTGAAGAGTTGGAGTTCTCCTCCGTATAAACGACATTTGAAGATCGATAAAATAAGTTGTTGGAAATAAGTTTAAGTTGAATACACATATATAAAGAAATAATTTATCGGCTTAACGGAAATCATTATGAAAGGAAGCAAAGCGTTCATACGAACATTAAGGACGTAGTTTTAGGAAATGTTATACGGCGGTGATTTAATAATGTTGGCAAAAGTTTTGAAATTCAAAGAATGAAATTAGATTAACTATAGTGTAGGGAATGTTTTCCAAGTCTTAAAACTGGAGGAAAATTTTGAATAAATAATATTGAAAATACTTTTAGAGAAATCCGGACTTGCCAAACGAATTGTTTTATACAAAGATCGTTAAGTACGAGTAGCACGAATCCTAAAACTGATATACATATATATATATATATATATAATAATTGAAATTCAATTTAGCTTGGAGAAGATTTTAAAGTATGGATGTTAAGCGATTAAAATGAATCTCATAGTTTAGGAAAATGGTATATCGAATTTTCAAAATAGTAATAGAGTCTTTAAACCACGATTCGAAAAATATAGATTAGAAAATGGTTACGAGATAGTAATTATAATTACAACCAATAGACTTCAAAATCTTACAAGGAATTTTGACTCAATCAAAAGTGAAGAATTTTAAATATATACGTAGATAGTTTAAAACAAAATTTAAACTTAGTGAAAACTTTTAATAAGGGAAGTCGAAAAAAATAACTTTGGAGAAATCAAGTTTTGCGAAAGAGAACATTTGAAAGTCAATGATTATCGTAATGTGGTGATCATGTGAATCGAGGCAAGGAATATGGTCGGATGATCAAAACATACATACGCCTATGATATGGCCCAGGAAACCTACGGATAACCCATACGGTCGACCAACTAAAGATTAAAAAAAAGCTTAGCGCTAAGACTTTCTAAGGGCTAGACGGTAATGAAATGAGTTCAGCTTGGTCCGGAATCGATGAACCCAAGCGAACGACAAAGAATTCTAGAAGTCTATCACGGTTAAAGCTAGACATGAACCACTAAGGTAACTCCTACGACGACCAAATCAATTCCTAGCAGGGAGTCTAACTAACATTCAGGGGCCTCTAACTAGCAAGCACGGATATCTAACTAAGTCTTCCTACCACCTAGTGACATGGGAAAACTACTAGACTCAAGGCTATAGACTCGGATGTTGCAATTTATTTAATGGACATTCCGTTATTATCGTTGTTCCGTTAGTTCGCAATTGCAAGATGAGACCTGCATGGGCCACCACTAAAACCTGTCACGTCCCGCTTCCCTAAAATGGAAGGCGAGACGTGAGGAGGTCCGCTCAGACGTGGAGCTGTGAAGCTGCAGTCTGATAAGCGTATAAGATATCAAATTTAAAACTGCAGGTCCTTGCAATCGCGACACGGAACAACAATAAAGACAACGAAAGAAAGAGGTAAAATATTCAATCTCAGAATGTCCACAATAAATTTCAACATCACAGAAAAGCCACCAGGCTAAAAGAAGAATCAAAAAGGAAGTACAAGAGACCAAAAAGAGGCCTAAGACATGGCCAACATAATACATAACATCAACAAGAAAAGAGAGGTGCTACGCACCGACAGCCTAACAACGACTAAGCAGAAAACAACCACAGCTAAAAGGAGCTCTAGGACTGGTCTCCTATGTCCTCGAACTCAACACCTGCAACCTGCTCGTCCTCAACGACCAACTCTGGCTCACAATCTAACATGTGACACCCAAAAGAGAAAAGGGGCACATGTCAGCAAGTCTAAAAGACTTGGGCAAGGAAACTGAAAGTAAGGCAACTAGCAACCTAGCAGTTATAGTATGCATGACATGGCAGTTATAACATGTGTGCACAATCAAGACATGGTGAGAAATAAGTACAAGAGAACAATTAACGGAACAAGACAAGGGTAGCCACGCTACTAACAATCTCAATCAATTCACTAGTCACGTTTCTCGTTGTTTTTGTAGATGTTTACGCCTTACAGCTGAATGGTGTCACATTCACTGATTGGCCGCTTAACAACTACCCCAAACCCAGAGTTTACGCCTTACCACTGCAGTTGCTGATCAGGCAGACTCCCAGTTGATTGGCCGCTTAACTCTTACCCCCAATACCCACACGTAATGGAGCCAGGGTCCCCGCACATGAGCTCAGCAAGTGAGCCGGGGTTGCCCCGCACATGAGCTCGCATTCTAAACATTTGGCGTAGGGGTGCACCTAGCCGGAAACAAGCAATTCGGGCATTGGCTATCAACCAACACATGGCCCGCTTCTGGAACACGAGCCAGGAACACAAGCATTGTAGCGAAGCTACGCAATCACAGAAACACTTAAAAAATGCAATGACATGACAATTAATTTGCGTACCGTTAATAGAAATTAAACGTGACATGCAAAATGCAATGACATGAACAGATATCCGCGTACCGTTTATTGAAATTAAACGTGACATACAAGCATGATGAGGGTGACGGATCTAGCTTCGTTGTCAAGCTAGATCAAAGGGCGTCTAGGCAGCTATCCTTTCACTGCCTAGTCTCTTTTACGCTAAAGCAAGGTAATGGCCTAAGCACGGCCTAAACAACAAGGGTAGCAAGTTTCACTTGCCTGATATACATGCTGGTATCGCAATCTCAAAGTCCAACCACATATCATAACGTCCAGAGCTCCCACGCTCAGTCCAACACCAGCCTACAGTCCCGTATTATTATCTTGGATTAGTGAGTTACAAAGCAGTAGAAACACAGTTTTTATCTTGATTAGCATGCAAAATTGGTGGGGGTTCCTACGGTTCAGAATTATACCCTCACACGACGCGAGAGCTACACTGACGTCGGGTAGCGACGTCAGGGGTTGGATTCCGGTATCGTGCCTGGTACGACGGCGTCGACTCAGGAAGGTAACGGGTCGCGAAGGAAATCATATTATATCTGCGACATGGATGCAAAACTAAGCTATCAACGGACAATAATACCAACCGATATTCGTATCAGCCCAACATATACCCTACGCTATATTGCACGGCTAACTAACATCTAATAATTTACTGTCCAAGTATATGTTAATAACTTGAATAATATGATAACTTATATAACACAGCCTCTTATATAACCTACTGATGTTATTAATAAAACTAGTATAATTCTAGCAGTAATACGTTACCAACTTATCACTTTAATGTAGACTAACAACAATTTCATATAGATTACTGTTAACAAATGGTTTATACTAACATGCCAAAGTGTTAATTCCATCACTATCATTTATAAACTGATATACCTATTATTAAAAAGGCTAGTGTAATTACTAACTTGCAGTTGCAAAAACATACGCTTGTGCTAATCCTCGCGTGGTTGCAGACGGGGCGACGAGAGTAGCGACTACGGCGAGACCACGCTTCGAGGGGCGCCGCGTCAGACAGCGACTAAGGGGTGACCGAGCGTCGCTGCGACGTGTGGAGAGCTTCGTTGCCGCTGTCAGGCTTCAGGCGACGCTGCCTTGGCCGCAGCTGCTACTTCACTGCGGGACAGGAGCTTTTGCGGGCTGCTGGCAGAGCAACCACGGCGGACACGGGGCCCATGGCGGCTCATCGATCGGAGGGTGGCCGGGGCGGCGGCCAGAGGTTAGCGAGCAGCGGTTGCTGCTGAGGATCGCAAGGAGGCCGCGGTCGGGGCTTGTGTGCTGCCGTCATCGGAACTCAGGGGGAGCGGGGGTCGGAGGAAGGTCGCGAGGGAGGCGAGGCACAGGTGTTGGGCTGGCGGCGGTCTCCGGTCTCGGTCGGAGGGGGAACGACGGAAAGGGGATAGAACTCGGAGGGAGAGGCTTGGCACGGCGGAGAGGGGCCACGCGTCAGAGGTCGTCAGCGGCGGACAGGGGTCGCTGCTGGCGTCGAGAAATGTTGCAGGGCGGTGTTGCTGCTCGCCGGGGCTGTTGTGTGCGGCCTGCGGCGCCTGGGAACGCCGGCGAACGTTGGAGAGGGTCGACGGGAAGTCTGGCGAGGGGTAGGCCGCCGGTGAAGGTGAAAGCCCGCTGTGCGAAGGGTTAAAGTCGGAGAAAACTTGCTGCGCTTGGAGATGAAGGTGCTGGGAGAAAAGTAGGCGGCCGCCGCATTTGTGATTTCTGGCAGATGTGAAAGCTAGGGTTCAATTGATATACCCTAGGTCTAATATTTTACATGGGTCCTCACGTGAGCAACCAAGTTGCCTTAAAATAAATAGGTGTGGGTTGCAGCCCGAGGGTAGAGCCAGGTTAGGATTTGGGCTGAAGTTGTAGAACATGGGTGGGCTTCAAGTTCGAGTTGGTTGCTTAATAGAAATGTTATTAAAACTCTCAAAAACCCAAGATCCTACTCCCACTCTCTCCCAAAGCTGGTGCCTACGGCCCAGGCTGAGATGGGCCGGCTAAGACAAGGCTTTAAAAGGGTGTAATCTATAATAAAACTTATTAGAGTCATAAGCCCAATCAGACTTAGGGTTAAAATAATATTTAAGTTGGGCAGAAAGTGAAGGTAGGTCGATCGAAGGCTGAAAATTGTGAAATAAATACTGGGGTGACCGGGGCGAGGAGAGAAAGAAGACAGAGAAGACGGATCACAATTTCGACGTCGAGAAACGAAATCAAAAATAAAAAGGTCTAGCGACAAAAGTGAAAATCATGACGTCTCGTCAAATAAGATCAAATCGTCGGAGAACGACCCGGAAATGTCGTTCCAAATGAATTCCACAATTTAATACTCTCCGAGAGGGTCACAACGACATATCACACCAAGTGTTCAAAGGCAAGCAATGTCTAAAGCAACACGTGCACGCTCAACAGCACGTGCACGAAGAAGATACGATCGGAAAGCGACCGTTACATGGGGCTTCCAGGATAATGGCTAAATGTAGTGATTAGTTTGGTTGATTGATTGGTTGTGATTAGGGAGGGAAAGACTTTAGTGGAGAGTGACGGCGCTTGTGCCCTATCCTCTCCCTACAGAATTCCATCTTCCTGCATCCAACCACTTTGTATTATTTGTACAGATTTTAATAAAGTTTTTTTACCTTTCAAAAAAAATGAGGAGGGATCAAATGACCCCCAAAAATAACCCCCAAAAATAACCCCCCATCAAAAATCCTATGCCCCCTATTTTTTCGAAAGATCCGAACCGTTCATCTTGATCTCCACCCTCTAAATACCTGACCCACCAATTTTCAATCCGATCCCATGTGTTTTGCCCGTTCATCACCATTCGCAAAATTTCTGTTCATGCGAAACCGTTAAATTTGGGTCGGATGGATGAACGGGCAAAACACATGGGATCGGGTTGAAAATTGGTGGGTCAGGTATTTAGAGGGTGGAGATCAAGATGAACGGTTCGGATCTTCCGAAAAAATGGGGGGTATAGGATTTTTGATAGGGGTTATTTTGGGGGGTCATTTGATCCCTCATTTGATCCCTCAGAGACAATGGCTAGACCACACCTTGTAATTCGTTCATTTTTTGAGCTTTGATGGTTCTTTGGATGGGAAAAGGGGGATACTAATTGAGAGTGACGGCGCTTGTGCCCTCTCCTCTCTTTAGTTTGTCCCCTCTCTCTAATCCAAACCATGTGTATATTGTGATATATTTTTAATAAAGAATTATACTAACCTTTCAATATATATATATATATATATATATATATATATATATATATATATATATATATATATATATATGGTAAAGTGTTCCTAGGGTGACTCCTTAGATTAAATCTAAGGAGTCGCCCACATTTTCTCCCATCTCCCACAATTTATTTGGATTTTATTTTTCATAGGATTGTTGGTCACATCATGGATGATCAACATACCAAAAATCAAGTCATTCCAATACTTTAAAAGCTCACATCTACCCCTTGCAACTTAATGGATTTTTCATCACGTTTTCAGACCATTGAAGTTGCAAGGGGTAGATGGGGGCTTTTAAAGTATTGGAATGACTTGATTTTTGGTATGTTGATCATCCATGATGTGACCAACAATCGTATGAAAAATAAAATCCAAAAAAATTATGGGATATGGGAGAAAATGGGGGCGACTCCTTAGATTTAATCTAAGGAGTTGTCCTAGGAACACTTTACCCTGTGTGTGTGTGTGTGTGTGTGTGTGTGTGTGTGATTAATGTAGAGCAGGTGGTACCTGATCCAAAGGATCAGGTGCAAGGCACAAAGGGGTGGTCCCCAACGAGTACAAGCTCATGTGGGGGCTTGTACTCTACACCTTTTTTGTGTCTTGCCACCTGATCTATTGGATCAGGTGACAGCTTTTCTACATTAAATCTTTTATATATACACTTGCTAATTCCACCCTTGCTGCTTTAGTCTGGCACATTTGGAAGGAGCGTAACAGGCGAATTTTTGAGAAAACGAACATGCTGAAGACATCCCTATTTGAAGACATTGCAGATGATATTAAGATGGTGGTTCGAAAGCAGGACACAGATGATGCCTAGGCGTGTAAGGCTATGCTGAACTGGGACATTCGGGACAATGGTTGAGATGCGGCTCTTTCTTTTGAAATTGTATACGCGATTTGCTTTCTTTTGTAATTGCTGTGTGCAATGTTTTGATTGGGGGTGGGTGGATTAAAGCAATTAGTAGTGGGTGACGGTGCTTGTGCCATATCCTCATCCTATTGTAGCAATTCTCCTTCCATCCATCCTTGTACATTATGTTTATTTTAATATAATACATTAACTTTTCAAAAAATTTTTGAGAATAATGGTTATCATACACCATATGAGACCTTGCCTCATATTCCCTCTCACATAAAGCAACTAAGTACAACCAAGTACAAGCCCATGTGGGCTTGTACTTGATTGATTTATGTGAGAAGGAATATGAGGCAAAGCCTCATATGGCGTATGATACTCATTAATCTCTGTGTGTGTGGCTAGGGGTTTCCTAGCCTCAACCCCTTCATAACACGTTATCAGCACGCTCGTCAGCTGAGCCGAACCTCTATCGACGGACGAATCGCGAGGACGCGGATTGGGCTTACTTCTCCAAACTTCGCTAGATCCTGCGGGTAGGATATAGAGGTAATCAGTCTAGACGATGTCGTCACTATAGAAGCGTAGAGTGTCTCCCTCGTACTGTACGTAGACTCCGTCAGAGGTGGGGGCGCCATCCAAGGACTCAGCATCCTGGAAGGTGCTCGTAATGAAGACCGAGAGTTCTTGAACAATTGGGTCTTCTACAGGGAATTCTACTGGGCCATTGGTCCATACATCGGTCACTACGCTCTCTAGTATACTTAAGAGGTGGGGCTCATCCAGCGGTTCAATTTGATAAGTCGCTCCCCAATATGCGTCAACCGGTAGAGTTTCAATAGCGCAGAAATACATCACGTCTCCTTCAAAGCTAATATGGATGTCATCCTCAATGGTACCTGCATCAGAGACATTGTTCAGTATATGATTCTCAACCATCTGTTGATTCTCATTACTTGCCGAGTAAGTTCATGCTCCGATGAATCGGACTGCATCTAGTAGCTCTCCCTCTGCACATTCGACCATGGCTCCATCTATGTGTGAGTCTTGAAGACCATGTGCTTGGTATGGAGAGAAGCTAAACCCATCTGAGTCACTATCAGAATCACTGCTCCAGTGCACTTGCATCCCCATTATACCTGAATTCTTATAAATAATATTGGCTGGAGAGACGCATTAGTAACAAAAGCATAAAAATAAAATAAAAGGATGGAAAGATAAGAGATGGTAAGATTTGCTAACAAATTTGTTAATAGAAAAATAACACAAGTAACACTGGTACCCTCCCCGGTAACGACGCCAAAAACTTGATGCTCCCAAAACTTACACCTAGAAGCAACCTAGTAATGGCACGAATGCCAAGGGCTAGATGTATCCCAAATGCAAATTTCTGACACTTTACGCAAGCGTACGGTGTCAAGTAATAGTATAAAAGATATCGATCCCACATGGAAGGTAGAGTGTTATTGTCTTGGGCTATTTTCAAATCTCAGAATTTAGGTAGCAGTCGGTTTCAAAAGATTGTTTGTCTAGGATTGTGAACAATTAATAAGGACTAGTGCTTTAGGACTCACCACTAGGATCATCGGATGTCGATGCTTGGTTAAGACTCTTACGTTGCATTTGCTTTATTAGGGATTGTTGCATCTAAGATGTAGAATTCCTGGCTCTAAGTGAAGGATCCTGTCAAAACAACGTTAGGATCGATAAATGAAGTTGAGACTTACGCTTGCGTATGCGGCACGGTAATCTCGGAACTTCGCCTTCGGATTCGCCACGACGGATCGAGTCTTCTCACGAACGGAGTAAGGCTACTAAATCCACAATCTAAATCTCTACTTTTAGATTAAGAACTTGGATAAAGAGAGAGGAAGGATTTCGGCAGAGCTTCGCTAGAATGAAATGCAAGGCAAGAATACCATGCAAAAGTGTAAAGAAATGGCTAAGCCTTGGGTCTTATTTATAGCCCCCAAGGTAGTTATTTTAGGAGTAATTGTTTCTTTGGAACAATTTAACTAAAGTGTACCATCATACGTGGTACAACATAAGCTTAAGTTGTACCATATGCATGGTACAATATAAGCTTAAGATATTCCCCCTTTATTAGCCATATGTCGCATGCACTTATGCACATATAATGCGACTTTCCCACTAATCTAGAGATCCTCTCCGCAAGGGAACAGATTTCCTTTGCACACGACTTCGTGTACGAGACGTTCGAGGTCCGTATTCCCTCGTACATCTCCTACAAGGGTGTACAAACGTCATCCATATCCAACATCTCCCACTCACACTTGAGGGGATTGTAAGAGAACGTCTTTCTCTAAGTTCTTTCATCTATCATACCGAGAAATAGACCGTGCGACCGTCATGCGCGTAGAGTCTGTTGTTGTGCACTTGTTAGAGATACACAACGACCTCGAAGGTGCAAAGTTGAGTAGTTCAACGCATGCTTTACCCTAGATTATTTCTTCACATTTCTTATACTTTATATTCAACAATTGAATCCCATCTGGATCACAATTGGCTGGCCAGCTTTGAATCATTAAAGTCCAAATGCGAATATGAAATCAATCTTCCTCTTCTTGCGAACCTTCTGATCTTGACTTGATTCGCTTTTCTAACGTGCCCCGCCGAGCCGAATTATCATAGCCCATTAGCAACACGCTAAGATAGCGATCATCTCGTCAAATCTAAAGGAACCAATTGGAGTCCTTGAGGGTAAGAGTTAAGACCCATATGGCCTTTGAGTCTCACATAATAGCAAACACTATTGCTACTAACTCAGTGGTCGAAATGCATACGTGGTATGAACACGTATTACAACATCACTCCTTTCCCAGGGAGAGTATGTCTTAATGATGTTGTACGGATGAAAGATCAGACACCACAGTGCCTATCTTTTGAGTCCCCTTACTACCCATGAAATATTCCCGGACTCTCATCCTGCATAAGACAGATAGGATTTAAAAAATCCTATGAGATCTCTTTTAAATATCCTTGTGATACAGATCTCAGATCTTTTGTAAGCATCCATATGATGCAGATCTTTCATTCGACTATCTTGTTTAAGTCACGACTCTAAATCATTTGTCTAATGATTTTTGACTTTAAACTAGTCTCATCTCTATCTTATCCATCTGATAAGATAAGGCGGTTGCTCATGTGAGAGAGCAAACCTTAATCTGTCCGACATACACACAATAAAATAGCTGAGACTTAGACACAAATGTATATAAAATCATTTGTAAGAAACTTGTTTTCAATATATAAAAAAACTTCTTCTTTTTATTAAATTTTGATCTTCTATAGACATGGGAAATATTACATGATACAGCTCAGCACCTACGCATTCCCATAGATGATAAGTGTTTAAAGAACACATCTCTGGGGATCGCCTTAGTAAGGGGATCCGCTATCATCTTATGCGTGGATATGTATTCTATGTCTACTTCCTTCCGTTTGTCATAGTCCTTCGCAAATTTGAATCGAATATCAATGTGTTTGGTCTTACAATGAAATTTAGGATCTTTGACATAGGCAATCGAAGCTTGACTATCACTGTATATAGGAACAGTGCTCGAGTCAGTGGCATCCGTCAGCCTGTCTAAGAATTTCCTAAGCCAAACAGCTTCTTGGACCGCCATGCTGAATGCTACAAATTCGGCTTCCATGGTTGATAGGGCGATGCAGGTTTGCTTCTTGCTGCTCCAGGATATTACACCATTCCCGAGCAAGAAAACAAAGCCTGAGGTAGATCTTCGCTCGTCGAGATCACCTTCCCAATCAGCATCGGTATAGCCTTCGAGTCTCAAGGTATTGCCTTGATAGCACAACGCATAGTCCGCAGTCCCTTTGAGGTACCTTAATATCATCTTTACCGCTTTCCAGTGTGCCTGTCCTGGGTTGGATTGGTAACGGCTTACCATACCAACAGCATAGCAAATGTCCGGTCTGGTACACATCATGGCGTACATCAGACTCCCGACAGCACTGGAGTATGGAACCTTTTCCATAGCTTTCTTTTCTTTTGGATCTTTGGGACACATTTCCAAACATAGACCCTCGCCTTTGCTTATTGGAGTATCAATTGGCTTGCAGTCTTGCATATTAAACCGTTCTAAAACTTTCTTTATATATGTTTCTTGAGAGAGAGAGAGAAGTTTCTTGGAACGATTCCTTGAGATCTTAACCCCAAGGATATATGCAGCTTCACACATGTCTTTCATCTCAAAGACGGATGAAAGCCAAGCTTTGATATCCATGATAAGACGCTTATCATTTCCGGC
This sequence comes from Scilla litardierei, assembly GCA_030789695.1. Lineage (NCBI taxonomy): Eukaryota > Viridiplantae > Streptophyta > Magnoliopsida > Asparagales > Asparagaceae > Scilla > Scilla litardierei. The sequence continues at coordinate 10,986,136 of CM061133.1, read as the reverse complement.
TATAAGTATGTCATCTACATAAAGAGACATAATTACATACTTGTTCTTAATCCTCTTAATGTATACGCAGTTGTCTTCGTCGAGCATGGAGAAACCATACGACAAAACGACTTCTTGAAAGCGCATATACCACTGCCTTGGGGATTGTTTAAGACCATATATGGATTTACGAAGTTTACAAACCTTATGTTTGTTTTCTTCTTGTACGAACCCGTTTGGTTGTTCCATGTAGATCTCCTCATCTAGTTCTCCGTTAAGAAAAGCAGTCTTTACATCCATCTGATGTAACTCGAGGTCCAAACAAGCCACCATTGCCAGAATTAAGTGAATGGAGGTAAAACGCACGACAGGAGAGAAAGTCTCTTCGTAGTCTATTCCTTCCTGTTGCGTGAAACCTTTCGCAACAAGGCGAGCTTTATATTTCTCGATGGAGCCATCAGCCTTATGCTTGATTTTGAGAACCCACTTGTTCCCAATGGCTCTACGTCCCTTAGGTAAATCAACCAAGTCCCAGACTTGGTTTGTTTTTATGGATTGAAGTTCTTCTTCCATCGCCGCTATCCATTTATCTTTAGCAGGGCATGTGACGGCCTGTTTGAAATTTGCAGGTTCGTCATCATCTTGTAGTAATGTCATGAATGTTTGAGGAAATTCATCCTCAAATCTCAGAGGTGTTAGCCTCGTTCGATTACTACGTCTTGCTTGAGTTTGATCACTCCCACTTGGAATGACGTCACTCCCACTTGGAATAACATCACTCCCACTCGGAATAGGATTGGTATCGTTCGTATCATCCATAGGTGAAGTACGAGGGTCATTTTCCTCTTCACCAAGAATTCTTCCACTCGAACATTCCGATCCTTCTTGATCCCAAGTCTCAAATAAGGATAAGTCTTGACTTATCTCACCCTGTCTTGGAAATGGATAAGCTGTAATGGAACTTCGGCCCTTGTGCCACTTCCAAACTGCTTGCGACAAGTTTTCCCTACAAGACAATGTTCGCAAGTTGACATTTCAAATTTTTAAACATTAGATAGCAAGCCACTTTTGGCAAGTCTATCCATTCTAGTTGGTCCATTGTGACCAAGTCTTGCATGCCAACAAATGATCTCATATTCAGAATTAGAAGCATTTGTCAAATGGAAACTTTCATTAATAGAAGAAGAATCATCATACATAGTGTTTAAAACAATCAATCCATTACAAACATTACCCGACCCAACTAAAGAACTATTACAAACAAGGTCAACATTTTGTTCATAGAACCTCCATTCATAACCTAAAGACATTAACATGACCACGGATACGATATTCCTTCGAATATCTGGAGCAAAGAGGACGTCGTGCAATAATAGAGTCCGGCCGTTGTTGAGAACTAGCTTGCATGGTCCGACGCCCTTGACTTCAACACGAGTGTTGTTGCTGACGTATATCCACTTTGTTCCTTGAGTTATCCTTCGATACTCTACGAAGAACCTTCTGTCCTTCGCTACGTGGTCTGTGGCCCCTGAATCAATTAACCAAAAATAGTTAGATTCAGCAAGAAACATGGAACTAGAAACACATATGTAACTAGCCCTACAAGTTACCTTATCACTTCCATCCGTACACGTACGGGTGAAGTGACCGTACTTGTTGCACTTAAAGCACTTGATCTTCTTCAAGTTTTTCTTCTTTGAGTGCACATTCTTTTGCCACTTTTTGTTCTTAGTCTTCTTTGAGGTTTCCGGTTCTTGCTTTCATTCGTTCATAAACCTTAAGCGTTTATCCTTCCGCTTCTTTCCTCCATGTAAGGAACTAGCGGCCATGTGCACTTCGGCACTAGGTTTTGCGGCTTGAATCCGCTCTTCCTCGAGTTCGAGGTGTTTGGATACATCGCTTAAAGTTTTAATGCACTCATTATGAGTGAGGTGCATTTTCATGTTATCCCAGCTATCTGGGAGTGAACGAATGACTGCTTGGATCTGCTGTTCGTCAGACAGCGTAAGACCCGCATCCTTCAATTCAGCTATGAGATTCGCCATGTGGCGGAGATGCTTTTTCATAGATTGATCTCGCCGCATTTTGTACGAATCAAATTGAATATTTAAGGAGCGGAGTTTGGTGACAGAAGTTCCACTAAACTTTATTTCTAGCCCAGACCATATGTCTTTGGCTAGGTCGAATTCCCGAAATAGACGCATTATGTCATTGTCCATTGCGGACAATAACGTAATACGTGCTATTTTGTTCTTTCGAGTCCAAGTCTCATAAGCTTCTCGGTCCCTCTTGTGTTGGGCCGTATTGCCCAACTCAGGTTCTTCCATTACGTTTTGGAGTGTTTCAAGCACATCTTGCTCCTCCAAAACATATTGGATTTTTATTGACCAAAGTTTATAATTGTCGCCGTTGAGCTTCTCACCTTTGTTAAGCTCGGCGACAATGTTCTTAGAAGCGGTAGTCATATTCGAATCAAAAAACTGCAAAGAAAATGAAAAACACGATCAAAATTCTATGCATAAAGTTTCGATTCTTTAAACACTTGATAAGTTCTTTGGATAAGCTGAAATGTTACTCTAGAATCGAGAAGTTCACTACGTTCCCAACTACCATCTAGAAGTAACTTTCAAAGTATCCCTCTTACTTATCTCATGTAAAAAGAAATCAGAAATGATACCCGTATGGTACCAGCAGCGGAAAAATACTTTTGAAAAACATATCTTTCAAAATGGAATAGGTGAGAGTTTGCGCAAAGAATTTTAGCGCAACAATTGCTAAGCCACGAGACCTGTTCTACACACCCATGGGTTAGATAACCATGGCCGGATCGTGGTAGGACTTGGAATTCTAAATTGTGCTATCCCGATTAAGGACGGGACATAACCTATTTGAAAACATCTTTTACAAAAAATTTGAAATACATTGGCTAATCTCCGTAGAGTAGAGCACAATGTCATAAGTACATTGGCTAATCTCCGTAGAGTAGAGCACAATGACATGGCTAATCTCGCATGAAGTAGAGCACTACGGCTAATCTTCAAGGAGTAGAGCCCAAGTTAAAAAAACTTTATAAAATAAGAGCAGACGACTATCGTTAGCCCCGTATGGGCTAGTCGGCACATTTGTGTTTGACCAAGGCCTTTTGACACCCCGTATGGGCTAGTCGGTAAGTTCGTGATCGACCAAGACCTTTTGCCGGATTGGTCGACCAAAACACCCAAATTGGTCGACCAAAAAATTGGTCTACATCACTCCCGGCCAGGGCCCCTGCCCTGGCCGAGGCTGGCCAAGGGCCGGCCAAGGGCATCTGCCCTGGCCGGCCAGGGGCGGCCTGCGGCAGCCCTGGCCACTGCCAGGGCCGGCCAAGCCACTGGCCTGGCCTCGGCCAGAGGCCGGCCAGGCCACTCTGGCCTGGCCTGGCCTCGGCCAGAGGCCGGCCAGGCCCCCTGGCCTGGCCTGGCCTCGGCCGGCCATGGTCGGCCATGGCCCGGCCATGGTCGGCCATGGCCCGGCCATGGTCGGCCATGGCCCGGCCATGGTCGGCCATGGCCCGGCCATGGCCAAGGCCATGGCCGGCCATGACCCATTGGTCATGGCCGGCCTCCCCCATTCACGGGGTTGGCCGCACACCCCCACCGGAGGGGGTGGCCGTGGTGGTGTTCGTCGTCATTGGCCGTAGCCAACCCCCTCCGCATGGGGAGGGGGAGTGCATTGCCTCCATTTCCCATTTGGCTATAGATTTCATGCACCAAAATTCATCTTCCCCGATGGGAATAACCACCATCTTCTTCTCCGGTGAAGCACCCGTTCGTCGAGGAAGTAGTTATCCTCCAATGGCCGTATGCCAAAAAAATAACCCACTTCAAAAATTCGTAAACTACGCGCTCCACATGAAGAGAGCGCCCATTCCCTATGAATGGAGACTCAGCATCCATGAAGAGAGCGAGTTTAACTATATGAACGGTCGGTTCTTCCCGTCATGGAGAGTTCCTGCCATATCCGTAATGGTAGGAGACCCTAACGTGAAAAGAACAACTGCTGCGTTCTCTCCGTCACGAAGCGTTCCTACCATATCCATAATGGTAGGATACCCATTCGTGAAAAAGACAACGACTCGTTCATAGTTTCGACGGGGCGGTGGTTTGACCGGGGCGAACCCGTATGGCTCTGATACCAATGAAGGATCCTGTCAAAACAACATTAGGATCGATAAATGAAGTTGAGACTTACGCTTGCGTTTGCGGCACGGTAGTCTCGGAACTTCGCCTTCGGATTCGCCACGACGGATCGAGTCTTCTCACGAACGGAGTAAGGCTACTAAATCCACAATCTAAATCTCTACTTTTAGATTAAGAACTTGGATAAAGAGAGAGGAAGGATTTCGGCAGAGCTTCGCTAGAATGAAATGCAAGGCAAGAATACCATGCAAAAGTGTAAAGAAATGGCTAAGCCTTGGGTCTTATTTATAGCCCCCAAGGTAGTTATTTTAGGAGTAATTGTTCCTTTGGAACAATTTAACTAAAGTGTACCATCATACATAATACAACATAAGCTTAAGTTGTACCATATGCATGGTACAACATAAGCTTAAGATATTCCCCCTTTATTAGCCATATGTCGCATGCACTTATGCACATATAATGCGACATTCCCACTAATCTAGAGATCCTCTCCGCAAGGGAACAGATTCCCTTTGCACACGACTTCGTGTACGAGACGTTCGAGGTCCGTATTCCCCCGTACATCCCCTACAAAGGTGTACAAACGTCATCCATATCCAACACTAAGCACCATGAATCAAACGTATCGCATTAACCCCGAGCGCACATGATACGTGCATTAAGAATCGATAATATTCATGCCACTCCCATGGTCAGAATGATCTCAGCTCACGCCACTCTCGTGGGTTAGAGCTTTGATGAGTTTTGATTGCTCTCATTGACGCAATGGCAGTAGCCGTCAATTAGTAATATAGTTCATTGGTGGATCCCATCAAGACATGAGTCGGACATGGTCACGAGCCCTAATTGAATCCACTAATTCCCTAATTAAGTCTATATGATATTCCTTAAGCCAATCGATTCCACCGACCGTGGGTATGATCTCAGTACGAGTTCTCCTATAAACTTTGCAAGATCAACCTAAATACGTCCATTTTATACCAACGCAACCTAAAAATCCTAACTTTACATCTAAATCCTAAAATCCATGGGCTAATCCATTAGCCCTAGATAGAATTACTCACGCATCATAGAAATAGCAAAGAAAGATTCAATGAATGCAATATAATTCATCATAGCAATAGAAAACATCAAAATCAACAGAAAGTTTAGAAATTTGTTACCGACGCGTCGTGGAGCAATTGCAAACCAAAGAGAATTAAGAAAATAAGATTCCATGCGCAATAGAACAATAAAAATCCAAGATTTGTCTTCACAAAAATAGCGATGACACAAAACTCTCTAGATCTAAAAACACTAATTAAAACTAAACTAAAAGTTTCTCCAAAGTTGCCCTCTGAAAATAGGGCTAAAACATGCTTAAATACATAGGGTAGAAATCCCAAAAATATCAGAAAATCTGGGCACTTCGGCCCACCAACTAAGCTGGTTGCGTCGCGCTACTCGACCGAGTAGCAGGGCCTGCTCGGTCGAGTCGACTTCAGGCTCCGCTTACTGTTGCACTGCTTCTGGCTGATACGGGCTATTTGGTCGAGTAGCCCCCCTATTCGGTCGAGCTACATTAGATCAGAACTTCTTTCAAAACGCTGCTCTTCTTGACGACTCGGGTCGAGTAGGTGAACTGCTCGGTTGAGTTGCTTTGCTGCTCGGTCGAGCTAGGGTGCCTTGGAGAAAAACTCAAAATCATCGCTCGTTTTGGTGCAACTCGAGTCGAGTCGGCTGTCTGCTCGGTCGAGTAGGTTGAGGCCGTTTCTTGTGTGATTTCTGCGTGTCAGCTCAGCCGAGTAGCTGATGCTACTCGGTCGAGTCACCTGGGAAACTGAACTGAACTTTGCCATATTTCGTTCTCTTCTCCTTCTCTCCTATGATCTTCTTCCATTCCTCGGTGAACTCTCATGAAGCCTTGCCAATGATGTCTCAAAAGTGCCAGATGTGTCCATGTCCCAAAATAGCTCCAATTCTCTCCAAAACTCCTGAAAATCCATAAAGCTATACAAAATTCGAATATGGAATTAGAAGCATGATAATATAAGAAAACATGGAGTTTGGAGGTGAATATGACCTGAAATGATGCAACAATCCTACTTATCGAGGGGTCCATTAAATATCTATCTCATAAGAGAGGGACAAATTACATATTGTTCATTCACTTTCCTCTGTATAATTCACATCATGTTCAATCATAACATTTATGATTATCTGATTAAAGATAACGTTTGGTTATGTCACAACATGATGTTCCTCATGTAGGAAACTGTGATGATCTCAGGTCTAAGGATTCTATGACATAACTATTATGAGATCATTTATGACACGAATCCATGTAATGATCTCATAGCGAGTCTATCCAGTAACTTGTTCTCCAACAAGTACTTATAAGTTTGATTTGTTTCATCATACATATAATTATCTCATAATTATCAACCAAACTGATAATAGTCTTAATTGATCATTATATCTTTAACGATGAATGACAATGGATGCTTAGAATAACATAAAAAAGCTATTCAAACATTATTATATTGAAACATGCAAGCAATATAACAATAACATTAAGAGAAATATTTTAAAAATGAAAAAATGACATAACATAACGGTCCAAATATTTGGCCTAGGGCATAACCACTAACACTTAACTTCCTTGAACTCCCCCTCTGCCAGTTGATGCCGAACTTGATTGGAGCTTTGATCGGCTTCACGGTGATTTGCTTGTTGAATGAAGTGGAGCCGATCAAAGCTCTTTTTAATTATTTCCTCCAGACGAAGCTTTCTGGCATGTGGTACTACACCTTCGCCAGGAGGAAAAAACATCTTATTCTAAACCTTCCTAGCTCTATTCATGGCTGGAAGGGAAATTTTGTTTTTATTATCTTTCCTCGGGACACAATCATTCTCACCCATTGGGATCGCCTTGGCCCTGTGGCTTCTAAAGAAATAGTCCTATCAGAGGTTGAATTTGAGGCGACCGAACATCTGTTAGCTCTGCCGAACCATTAGAGGTCAGTCACGTTTCTGCTGTCAGATGGGGTATTGAAGGACATCGTATATGTAGTAGGTAAGGCCGACCTTTAGATCTTGCATTCATATTGGTTCACCCTAATCTTCTTTCTTCTTGTAGACTTGATTAACCAGGAGTTTGCGATGAACCCTCATATGGAAGAACTCATCCGCATTGGGCTCCTGAAGTCTGGGGGTAGCATGTCCACCCAACCATTAGCACTTTCGGCGACGAAGGGGGTGCAGAGCTTGGCCCCGACGGTTGGGATTTGGTGAATGATGTTAGGGACTCGACCAAGGCCGTTAGGAGGTCGGGCGAGATCGTTGGGATCTCGGCCAAGGCCGCTGGTAGTTCAAAGAAGAGGAACCATTCCTCAACAAGAACTGATAAAGTTAGGAAGAAAAGGAAGGGGGATGAGGTCATCCCTTCTTGTACAAGCTTCAAAGAAGCTGTCCAAGGAAAACTATTGTGAGCTCAAATGAATATAGAATAAATCAAGGAGATCAAAAGCTCTAACTTGTGTTATCATAGGAATCAAGATGACGCTTGAGAAGAACACAAATTAGTAAGGCAAAGAAATGCTTAAAAGCTTGAGAAAGAATTCAAATGGTTGTTTTAAAAAATTCTTTTGAGAGAGAGAATTAAAAGGATGAAAACTTAGATTAAATGCTAATTAATGACACCAAAAATCTCAACAAACTCCCCTGAAATAGATCTCAAAAATCATTGAAAATCGCTCCCCAAAATGTCCTCCCAACGGCCCTTTCGATTGCTTTTTGAAAATCGCGTAACTGTGTTTTCTGGGCCGTGAATAGTTAAGTAGTCGATTACTGTATTACGGATAGTAGGCTATCTCCACAACGGTAGTCGACTACTCCCATAACGGTAGTTGACTACTTTGAGCTACAGAGAAAACTATCTTTTTCTCACGACAAAGTAGTCGGCTACTATATAAAAAGTAGTTGGCTATCTTGCTGAAACATGTGAAAATAGCTCAAAATGACTTAGAAAAATATTTTAAATAATTTAAAATTGATTTCTAACTAATTTTTGAAGTTTAATATCATCGAAAAATATTTTCCTAGGCGTGAGAGCTTTAATTACAAGGCTTTATACAATGATTTAGACAAGATAAAAATTTACATCAAAATACTTAGAATTCTTCACTTGAAGCTCTTTGATGTAGATTCTTTGAGTAGATGTCATTGTCTTTGATTCTTGATCACTTGAAGGTTGATGCCTTGATTGAACTCCTCATTACTCTTCATTTACTCCATGTGTCAAGAATGGGCTTCATTTGCTTTAACATTCTTAATGAGCCCTTGACTTGAGCCTTTGATCTTCAATTTGAGCTTCAAGTTCCTTGACTCTCCATACCAAGCTTTGATTCCATATCCACAATTGCCTTCAAGCTTGAGTTGACCATTGTTGAATTTAACTCCTACACTCATAAATCATTTCACAAAACATAATTAGTAAGACTAATTATTTGCATATAATCAAAACGAACTTAGGGGTGATGCAATAAATAACAAAAAGCGTATTTCTTTTAACATGCAAACAGCTTTTATCTTGACTAGCTTGAACAACATTTCTAGATATAAAATCATATAAAGGAATAGTTCTTACACTAGTTTTGCTCTTAAAATTGTCGAGCTTAAGAGCTAATTACTCATGCTTTAGCTTATTCAAGGAGATATCATTAGCAAGAAAGTCAATTCTTGCATTTAATTTAGAAAGAGAAATAACATGCTTATTTTTTAAACATTCATAATTGACGAACCCGAAACCTACACCTAGATTCCACCTGGCGGTGTCACGATCGTCTGGCGTGGTATGCCCCCTAGGTGTCAATTCTGGGCTCTATCTGCAAGCAGACTGTGTCAAATTGTAGTATAAAAGATATCGAATCCCACAGGGACGGTGACAGTGTATTGGGGTTCTCAGTTTACTTCTATATCTCGAAGTGAGATAGATATCAGGTTGAGAGAATTGGTTGTTGTGTTATTGTTTTAATAATAAAAAGTACTAGGACGTTAGGGATCACCGCTAAGATCATCGGGGATCGATGCTGGTATAGAATCCTTATATTGCATTAGGATTAGGTGATTAATCTCCCAATTCATACCACTCTCGTGGGTTAGATTGCGTGGTACTTCGGTGGCTCTCGTTGACGCAATAGCGGTAGCCGTCAACGTAGCGATATAGTTCATCGGGGGATCCCTCAAGGAACGAGCCGGGCATGGTCACCAGCCTTGGTTGGATCTATCGATTTCCTTATTCGAATCCTAAGGATACCCCTTAAGCACATCAATTCCACAGATCGTGGGCATGATCTCAGTACGGGTTATCCTGGGGATTCGGTAGGATCGACCGAAATACTCCCCTAAATTCCTAATTCAACATAGGGATCCAGATTTACGTCTTCCCCTAGGATCTTAGGGCTAACCATCAACCCTAGAAAGGTCTACTCACTCATGACGTTATTGACGAATAAAAATACAATTTTTAAGAGAGAAAACATCATGTCAAATTATAGAAAATAGGTTGAGAAACTTACAACGAGAAGTGAAGAGAAAATAATGGGCAATAGATCCAAAGAAGAATCAAAGGTTCCAATACGCAATTGCAATAGAACACCAAAATAATAATCCAATAATCTTTAAGAAATCGTTCTAGATCTAACAAGTATTTTCTATCCCTAATCTCCTCTCAAAAACTCATTCAAAAACTAGGAATGAATTCGCTCCAAATGCAGTTGCAGCTCCCAGACTTCACTCCCCAAAATCGTGCAACAGTCGCTCCCAAAAAATTTCAAAAATGGCCTTCAACATCGTCGACCGAGTGGGTGACTCGGTCGAGCAGTGTATTGCTCGGTCGTCTGCTCGGTCCGAGCAGATGTACTGCTCGACCGAGCACGACAATAAATCGCACTCCTCCAAAATCATTACTCTGTCTGCATGGGCCGAGTTAGCTCTGCTCGTTCTGAGCAAATAGCTGACTCGGTCGCTTAAGAAGTTGCTCGGGCAGTGCAGGAGGCTGCTCCAGCTTCGAAGGTTGGCGCTGCTCCACCGAGCACTCAGGTGCTCGGTCCGAGCACTCAGGTGCTCGGTCCGAGCAATCCCCGTATCCGCTTCCTCTTCAGCATTTGCAGCTGTTCGACCGAGTAGCGGCTCTGCTGGGTCGAGTCGACTAGGAAAATTGTTGCTGAAGCTCCTGAAGCTTCTCTTTTCCTCCTGCTCTCTCCTCCACTCCTCCTATGGCTACCAAAACATGACGAACTCCTGTAGAGTGTTGCCAATGAGCTCACGGACGTGTCAGATGTGTCCATACCCAGATCGGGTCCCAAATCACTCCAAAATCCCTGAAAACTCATAAAATACTACGAAACTCGAATATAACGTCAGAAATACGATATCGTAGGGAAATATGGGATTTGGATGTAAAAATGGCATGGAATGCGATGTCATGATGATATGAAAAAGGTGTAAAATATGGACACATCAAAATCCTCCAAGCTTACCTCTTCCTCTCCTCGAGGAAGACAAATACTAGGTACGACTGGAGGAAAACAAAAAGAAATAAGAAATAAAAATAAGAAGAGAAGAGAATGTAAGTGGAAGGAGGGTGCTACAGATGTTCGGTTAGATCTCAGGCCTAAGCAGTTTATCACAATGCTCTAAATAGTAAAAGTACATGCTAATGGTATTTTCACGTTTTACAAATCATATGTCTATCATGCAATACAGACAAAAGACAGTGATCTACTAAAATAATGACATCAACTCATATCAATCTCATGAAGTCTATAGAGTCTAGTATAAAAAGAGTTGGCAATGCACTTTTAAATCATAGATACACATGGAGCATATAGAAATCACACAACATGCAATAGAGAATAGAAATGATCATGCTATTCAATTATTCATTTCGAGTCATGAAAAATCTCCAAAAACTAAAGTGTTTCGTAAAGTTTAAGTATTATCAAATTTTCCCGTTATGCACCGTCTCCACTCTAATGTCACATCACTCATGTGATCAGTTGGTTCACCCCCCAAGCTTAGCTTGAGGCAACACATCTAGGAATAGGATATGAAATTTTTCTTCTTCTTTCCAATATATGTGATAGCTTCTAATGAAAGGATACAAAACAGTTTTTATTTTTTTTTATTTTCTTTCTTTTTCTTCTCTTTTTCACACATATATATACACACATTTTTTTCCTTTTTTTCATTTAAAAGCTATACTTTTTCTTTTTGGGTTTGGGAAGTGAGATGCAGTAAGGATAGCTGTGAGGGTGTAACCAAATGATATGTAGAGAACTATATAGATATGTGGAGGAGGAAAATAATAGATCTCTCGGTTCACTCATAAGAGGTGCACAACGTTTTAAATGGATATTTTCATTCATCTAGATGAACACTGAAAACACATGCAGTAACTGGCACAATGATATCAAGCATGCAAACAGGAGTGAATAAGATATAAAGCAGATGCTCCAAGTGTTCTAGTGATGCGTAAACCTAGGTGCATTACCCAACATAGCGCATACTAGATACTGATTCATGCATTTGATTTTCAATTCATTTCAAGCATTAAATCAGATAGATCAGCAAAAGAATATGCACGCATATAGATAGTAACACTGAAACTACCCTAATAGCATGTCAACAGATAGTAAGCATCGTGAATAACTACTAAGGCTACGAGAGGTATCATCATGTAGAACATCCTTAGCATAAAAAGAGAAAAAGGCGAAGAAAATAGGAAAATGAAGAAAAAGAGATGCATGCACGATAAAAACAGAAAACTTGATGCAGAATGAGAAAAAAGATAAGGAAGTGGAAAAGTGGTGAAAAAGTAAAATAAAAACTGAAATAGGGAAGAAAATGTAAAAGAAAAAATGAAAAATAAAGCGGTAGTGCTTATCCCCCAAGCTAAACCCAACAGTGTCCTCACTGCTGAGTAAACGCTGGTAAGCGAGAGATGATGCTAAATAGGGTGGGGTGGGTGGGTGAATATAAAATAAAAACTGTGCAAAAAGAAAGTAAAAACATGACATGATGCAATGATGAATGAAAAATGATGCATGCGTGGGTCCTCCCCCAAGCTATCTAAGATCAGGGCCCCGAACAGACAGATGGGCACAATAAAATATGAGGGAGGCAAAAATGGGTAGGGACAATATCAAGCAGAGGCACCACCCTCTAGGGGTGGTGATGGGTCCCTCTGCTGTGGACCAGGTAATGTGGGAGGATCTGTCTGGAGCTCAATTGGTGGGTCAGTGGGAAGATCAGTGGTGGTAGTGTGAGGCTCAGCTGAAAATAACACTATGGCAGAAGTGAGATCTACTGTGACGACCGACTCAGAAGTGGTAGGAGTAGGCTCTGCAGAAGCCTGGGAATGTGTAGCACTGAGTGGTGCGAGGGTGGTCACAGTGGCTGGCCGGGGTGGTGGGGCATGTGCTAGGATCACTGAAGGTGGTCCACGTGTCCAGAGAAGGTCTATAATGGAGGCCAGGTCCGCCTCCACTCTCGCGTGATCTGTCGTCGTCGAGTGTATGAAGAGGTCGAAATCTCGTCGAAGGTGAGAAGTCGACTCCTCCAACACTGTCTGACGACCGTCTGTGGAAATGGAGTCGAGTGGAGGACGGGGAACGTGACGGTGAGTCACCACTTTCGTAAAACGGGCACATGCAGCTGATGCACGGTGCCTAAGGTGGAAAGTCAGAGAGGGTGAGCTCGAAGGGATCTCAGCAGCGGCTAAAGAAAGAGTGGTCGTCGACACAGAAGTGTGGATAGACGTCGAGACGCTCTCTGTAAAGATGGCTGCTGATGGTGACGAAGTGGTGCCGGAGAGGGGAATGTGGGGACCTAAAGAGATCGAAAGTGAAGCTATGAGGTCCCTAGGGTGGGGGCTGGGTCGTGCTCAGGAAAGTCAAGATCTGTAAGATCGGGAGCAGACTGGATATCGGTGCCCTCTGACACGAGTACAGTGGGTACAGAGGTCTGAGCTGCGGGGCAAGAAGTGGAGATAGTCCCAGAAGACTCGACGGTGGTGGAAGCGGTGGATACAGAGGTGGTAGAAGAAATGGCTCCCGAGGGTGATGGGTGTGCATGTGGTACTGGAAGGCCGACGATAAGGGCTGCAATGTCATGCTCCTCGTACTCAGCGGAGCGTGAAACTGCGTCATCGACGACTGTCTCGACAGGTGCTCCTGGGGGCTCAAGTACGTGGAGGGCTAGAAGTGGATCGACCCTAGCAATCATCCAGCTCAGCTGGATAGGTGCAATGTGTGTAAGGTGAGGGGCGGGAAGTATCATGTGAGGCGTGTGATGGGTGCCGATAAGATATGTTCAGTGACGATCCCCGTAAGGTCTGATGATATGCATATGCTCTAGGACACCAAGAGTCAAGCGAGTGGTCCAACAGGAGTCGCCAGGTCATCGGGAATGTGGATATCGAGCATCCGGGCAAAAATGGTAAAGAATCTGTAGCAGCAGATGTCCGTGAAGAAGTGGGTGGTGGCAGTCTACAGAAGGCGATGAAAAAACCAGTGGGCTATGTCAGAAAGCATGAAGGGGCGAATGGAGCTGTCCGGGTGAAAGCACATCGGTCGGGTCATGCCCATAAGGTGGGTAAGCTCTGGTAGGGACATGGTCCCGACCTCAGGCCTGCAAAAGATAGTAGTGGCTAACTGTCTCTGTGCGTAACAAAGGCAGGGATGCATGATGCTTTCGCCCGACTAGGGCGGTAGTGATCTAGGCCTGAAATACGGTGCCAAAAAGCTGGAGCATTGAATGTGTCAACGTCGTAGTGTGGGGAAAAGGTAGCTCTGGGCTCAGGGACATCTGGGAAGTGGAAGTGCTGGCAGATCATGGCGTATGTAATCGTGCAATCGTGATCCATGAGGCAGAAAGTGATGTCGTCACCCGCTTGAGTTCGAGCGATGGAGCTAAGAGCCTCCAGGGCAATGTGGGAGTATGTGGGGGGTGGATACCGAGGAGGCGATCGAAGCCAATCGTGCGGTACATGTGATGGACCCCCTGAAGGAGTCCAAGGGATCAGAGGGTGGGCACGTCTATGAATAGTGTGGGGACAAGACGACGCTACGAGAGCCTAACGAAGCGCTCGCGGTGCACGTCGTCTCGGAAAGTGATGCCGTAGGTCCGTAGACGTGCAGGTAAAGCGTCCCTGGTGGGGGCAGGGTATGGGGGTGATGATGGAGGGGCGGTGGTGGTGGGGATGGTGGTGGTCATGATAGGTGCGATAGTGGTGGGGATGATAGTGGTCGTGATAGGTGCTGTAGTGGTGGGGATGGTAGCGACGGCGGCGACGGCGACGGTGGTGAGGTAGGCACGACGGGTGGGTCGGTAAGAGGAGGCACCGGGAGTTGGTATCTTCCCACGAATGGTAGGGGTGGCGGCTCCTCGAGTGAGAACCATCGTAGCGATGGCACTGTGATGCGTCGGTATAGAAATTAAAAGAGGAGCGAGTGTACCGACTGTGAGCATTGTGAATGCAAAGATCTCCCCCAAGCTGGTCCCAGTAATCGGTGCTGACATAGGCAAAGAATACCTGAAATAGAAACAAGAAGAACGTCAGAATTTGAAATTAAAAACAGGGGGAATCTGTAAGTTGGGGCTGCTCGACCGAGCAGATGTACTGCTCGGTCCGAGGAATGCTGCTCGTTTGAAAATTTTGACCGAGCACTAGTGCACGGTCAGCTGGTCAGCTGGGCGGATGGCGTCGAGAATAGGCGGGCTGATCGATCGAGCACCGTGGGTGCTCGATCGAGCAGGGGGAGCGGGACTAGGGCACCTGCGATCGGCGGTTGGGGGGGCTTTGTGTGATGCAATAAGAGAGGGGGACAGGCAGAGGGGGATAGGGGCCTAGGCATCGGGGGAGGGGGGTTTGGGGTGGGAGGTTGGGCGGCGCCGTCGGTGGCGGTGGCGCAGTCGGCGGCCATCATCGAATAGAAGAGAGGACGGGGGAAAGGAGAGAGGCATCAAGATAGAGAGAGGCAGAGAGAGGGAAAGAGAGAGGGGTGTAACAACCCATTCTCCAGGATACCCGGGAAGTGCGAATCTGTCCCAAGTATTCCTAGATCAACGAGTGTTACGTAGAAAGAGAGAAATGAAGAGAGCAAAAAGAACACTGCAGGTCACCACGCACGTGCTTGGAAGTACAAGTAAAACTCCATCACAGATATAACACTGAGAAATAAACAAAAGTACAATATTTCATTTATTTAATACATTGATACATTCTTTTTCATACACCATCTGTTCAAGGGGTACAAAAGAGGGAAGCTACACTGAGACAACAATAATCTTATACAACTCCAAGTCCGGTTCCAACTTATACAATACCAACATTTTCATCTTAACAACTCTAGGTACAAAGGTCTACCCGAAAAAAACACCAAAAGTACAAGTCTCTCATCATACCCCTCGCCATCCAATCCTATAACCGATCACCAACTCCAAGGCTCCAGCCGCTTTCCCCAACCTGAAAAGTCTACGGGGACACGTCAACGCGGGACCCAATAGTAACTCCTAACACTCTAGTAGTACCCCGTTTTAGAACTGGTCTACCTATATAGGGAGGGTGGTCTAACAAGTAATGGTCTCAGGGCATAAAAATAATCACAACACGATGTGTAAGCATCAAGGAAGAACTTGTGAACATGCATAAGTAACCATGTTATAACATGCAAGTGCTGGAGGTAAGTAGGAGAACATATTAACATGCAAGTACTGGACATTTATACTAAACAATGGGATGGATCAGCATGAGTTAACAACATTAACTTAACAGAGAAACAAGTAAGCATGTGACAATAATATTTATAATTAAAAGACAATTACTTTAAGTTATTGATTCTCATGTTTGGAAACCCGTGTAAACTGTAGGACGCTAAGGAGTCGGACTTCACCCAGGGTGGGTGAAAAGTGGTACCGCAACCAGCGACACGAGCACTGGAGGGGCCTCTCGTAACTCCGTACCCGACTGGCAAGGTAGTAGTGAGACAAATCTTGGTTTTTCTATCGGACAAACAGAGCAAACCATCAGTTACCGTCATGGTGCATCATGAGTACACCAGCGGCCTCTCCAACCCTATCAAACTCCCCCTTCCGGGAGTGACGCATCGGGTGAGAATTCATATCATCTGTCCGCTCCTTAACTCCTATAATTTACCTGTGTTTCCCCCAAACCCACATCTGGAGTCTCACCCATTTTAGAAATGGATCGAGCACTCCTGATGTTATTTCTCTGCCTCACTCTCAGTTTCATTGTTTATTCATTTCGGCGATCTCACTCCCGCATTCATATCTTTCCATTTCTTTCATAATTTCACTGATGTCGTGATTCAACAATGATCATCACAATTTCATTCTACACAACGAACATTAAGATGCTCAATTACATCGTGATCTTAACAATAATCAACATATGAAACTTAACACCTAATCATGGCAACTAACATTGATTTTTACCACTAGGAGCTTAACTACTGCATGGAGTAAGGTAACATAGACTCATCTTACACAATGTAGCATGCTCCTAAAATCATGGAAACTCACGTGATCATGGATTATAAATAAAAGTTAGCTCAAGATGTGACATAATGACATGGACATGATTTTTACTAACATATGCATAAGCATGAACACAATTAAGCATGGAGGAGGACATGTATATAAAATAGCTTGACATGTGACATATTGAGAAAAGCATAATTCTTCGTACATATATCTAACATATGGCAAGCTACTAACATTTTCAATGCTAACACATTTGCATACTATCATCTGGAAAATTACTAACATAGGTATAACACATGGCAAATCTTGGAGCTTACTCATAAACCACAAACATGGAATCTGCCAAAAACTGCTACAGCAGAAAGATTAGCTCTTTTAGACTACCAACATACCGAATTAGCCTTTGGTCCCTCATGAAAGTTGTTGATATGATTGTTTTTCATACACCAACCAAATTTCAGAAAATAATAATGTGTATGTGATTTATGACGCTCAATTTAACAATAGATAGCAAATCTGTAGAAAAACAAAACAACTGCCTCAATTAAATCAACACAGTACTAATAGCTACAATCAAATCTGGGTAAAGTGTAAAACAGAATATTGTGTGTCTTGAAGAGTAGTTATCCAAAATGTCCTAAAATACTTAATTTCGATAAGTATTATGGCCGTTATCACTGTTTTAGTACATGGTGTCAAAACTGCCAGAAATTTGATATGTTGCAGAAAAACCTCTATTCCTCCTATTTTTTGAATTGAAATATATCATATTTTATATGATTTTGGGGTAGGATTTTGAGATCTACATGACTATAATTATTTTAGATTTTTATTTAATCTATTTAGGGCAGGAATCACGGCTAAACATCAAGACAGATTCTGTAGGAAATTTCAGAAACATAACATGCATAATTTTTACAAGAACTACATGATATGCAAAGGCAAAATAGGGGAAGATGATTCCTACAACAAAAATTCCCACTAACACCAATCCTAAAACTAAATCCTAACTAGATTGTTAGAAATTACTACCTCAAAAGTCCTTCTTAAAGTTCCTTGGCCCTTCTTAATCCTTGAAGAACTTGAAGCTTTTCTTCTCCAACTAATTCTCCTTCAAAATTTATAGATTGACGATGGTGATAGTTTGGCCTTGGTGGTTGTGGTGGTTGTGGTGGTGGAGTTGGTGGTGGAAGAGGAGGAGGGAGGTGGTGGAGTAGGTGGTAGCCATGGTGGAAGAGAAAGGGAAGAGATAAAGAAAGGAGAGGGTTCTCATTTTGTTTTTTTCTTTTCTTGTTTTTTTTTCAATTCCCTTTTCCTTTCATTTTTCCTTTTGTATTTCTAATAAAATTAAGGAGATAATGACATGTAGCATGCTAGGTGTCTTAAGCTAAGCAACCTAACCTAATAAGGATGAAATGTGGTTTAGGGGTAGGTAAGGATAATTAGGGAAGTGACACATAATAGGGTTAGGTGTCCTCTTAAGAAAATTTGATATTTTGAGTTTTAGAAAAATAGAAATACAACCTTAGTACTTCATACCATGTTTAAATACAATGTATTTCCATTCAAATACTCATTCATTTAAATTCAAAAGGTAATTAAAAATAATTTAAAAATAATTTTATCATTACAAAAATTAGGAAAAATTCATAGAAATAACCAGAAATTTATACGTACACATACGTCCAAAAATACGTACATATACAAGTATATATGGATACTGGGTATTAAATTCTACCCACCTTAAAAACAAAGTCCGCCCTCGAACTTTCTAAAACTAAGGGTCTAATCGGAGGTTGATTAGGTTTAATGATCTTTCCACCCATGAAATACAAACAACTATACATGTATACATTATACTTTCAGTTGTACATGCACTATACCATGGATTATTCACACATATGTACACACATACTAGTTCTCCTATACATACAGATATATATCAATACATGTGCACAGTAATAAGTAGAAATATAAATACACCCAAGGTATCAATATACAGACCCACATCTATACACTTACTTTATATATGCAAGGATACATACAATGTATTCACATTCAATGTTTACCTATGTAGTTCTATATTTAACCACATTTATACCTGCACAAGTATACACACGTACAAGTAGACAACTATTTATTTATACTACACAGACTATATTCAATACTGTGTGTGTGTGTGTCTATATATTTTCAGCACCATATATTTACTATAATACAAGAAATACACTTATACAATACATAGATACACACACGCATATCCATATACATACAAAGCTTATCTAAACATTACACACATCCATACCTTCATATAATACACATACCTAATATGTGTGTGTGTGTGTGTGTGTGTGTGTGTGTGTGTGTGTGTATAAATACACACCAACATGGCATAACTTGATATCCATACTTATGTATACACACACATCACTATTAAACCAATATATTTCACACACCACTTATGATACATACCAAATGTAGTTATACATATATATACATATCTCACTATATCAATTCACACAATCATATTTATATTATTAATAGACATATAATTATCTTTATGTATATTATCATACACTCTTATACATCCAAGTATACCTCCACCTAGACTTACAAGCAAACATCCATATACCAACACATATATCATGAATTTATTTATTCACCAATATTTATACACACAGATACTTCATGTATATATAGACATCCATTAAATATCTATATACAAACATAACTCTACACATCCCTAAATTATATAATTTAGTATCTACACCTACAACTCTACATATAACCATATAGTCATCCATATACACCCAAACGTAAACAATGTAAATACTTAGCACTTATCTATATATGACACACAATATTTTATTACACAGATAGCATGCCTTACACATATGTTCACATATCATATACTATCTACTCCTCAATCCATACAAACAACATTTCTATACAAACACCTCATAGTTAGTCAATATAAGAACACTTATACTATGAATTATAAGAATACACACATGTAGTCATACAAGTATCGATAACGTATCTTACATACATATATAGCTATAGACATATATACATGAATTTCATACAGATATACAGGATAACAGCCATACACTATGGGTATATAAATGCAGACACAAAATCACGTATTACAAACAACTATCCTTATCTACCCGAAGAAACTCTATACGTTGGGCTTTCTAATACAAGGGCTCAATTCTAAGGCTGGTCACCTACCCACCTTAGGACTAAGCTACCCTTTACTGGAGCATTACCCGCATTATCCTTACGCACGTCGCAGTGCGGGGACCTGCATGGGCCGCCAAATGTAATGACTTGTTCTCCATTATACCTGGGAAGTACGAATACGTTCCAAGTATTCCAAGATCAACGAGTGTTACGTAGAAAGAGAGAAAGGAAGAGAGCAAAAAGAACATTGCAGGTCACTGATCACTCCTCATTTTACACCTTTTTTCCGCATGTTTGAATGCCATCTAGATCGCCCAAATCATGTTTTTCACGATATATCGACGATATTGCGATGCTTTTCATGATTTGTTGTTTTTGTCGCATTTCAGGTGATTTGGCGCGATTTGGAGTGATCTCGAGATGCGCGTACTCTAGACGGTCACCAACGACCTCCCCGAGGGGTATTTTGTTGTTGGAGAGGAGCGGAAGAAGAATGGACGTCGCAGGAGCGACGAGGAGGCCAAAATAAGCAGATTGGGCATTTTTTTTGTGTCCCACTCGGCCGAGTGGAGGAGCCACTCGGCCGACCAGCGAGACACTGCTCGGCCGACCAATTCAGACATGAGTTACCTGTGCACTCGGCCGAGCACAGAAGACCCACTCGGCCGAGTGACGATACCACGTTCGCCCGAGGGGCGCCCAGACGAAGCCCTTCCAAAACATCGAAGTTTCTGTTTTTCGGCTGCCTGAACTTCAGAAGACCCACTCGACCGAGTGGAGAATCCCGTCCGCCCGAGTGCAGTGAAGTCATCGGCCGAGTGACGACAACTCACTCGGCCGAGCCGCCCCCGAACTGAAGACCCCTGAAAGCCCCGACTTACTGGAAAATTGCAGGGTTTTCACTCGGCCGAGCGACTTTTGTCACTCGGCCGAGTGCGATGCGCTGCCTGTAGCGAAAACTGCGGAAAACAGGCTGTGCAGGGGTAATTTGGTCACGATTTTTGGACGATTTTTGGGGCTATTTAAGCCCTGTTTTTACCCTAGTTTAGAGAGCTCTCTCTTAGATTTTTTGCAGCTTTTTAGATTAGTTTTTTAGCTTTATTCTTGTGATTGGAGAAGGAGCAAAACTTGGATTTTTGTTGGATTAATTGAAGAACAACATTGGTTTGCATCTCTTTTCCCTAAAAATTCTATTTTTATTGTTTATATCATTGTTGTGATGAATTTCATTGCTGATTTCAACGATTATTTTTGTGATCTTGCTATGATTTGTGAGTAGTCTCCACGTCTTGGGGCGTGGGGATGAACCCTACAAGCCCACTTTCTTATTTGTGATGAATTGGTAGAAATTGTGCTAGAATTTCTATTAGGGATTAGATTGGGATCGATTTACTACGGATAGCTAGGAATTCATATCAATTGGGATTTGCAAGAGATTGGATCCCAATTTGCTAGGAAGCCCTAGAAATCCGAATTGGGTTGGAGTCGGATTTTCGAAGTATCGGTTTGCAAGAGATTGGACCGATACCAGGATTTCCGATTGCAATTCCATGCCAATATCCGTTTGCAAGAGATTGGACGGGTAGGAACTATCCTAATTTAGATTGTGGACCGAGTTTGGAAGAGATTGGGCTCGGTGCGCAATTGGACGATGATGTTGATCCTAATGCTAGCTTCCCTAGGCTAGGGTTTGCAAGAGATTGGACCCAAACCTAGGATAGCTATAGACCGGCAACAGCGCGAGAGCGTGAGCTTGGTTCTACATTCAGTTGCAACTAGTTCATCCGAATTCTCATTCTAGCAATTTTGATACCGACGAACCACATTTATGAAATACGGTGAGTAGCAGGAATTCCCCATTCCCTAGACGTTCTTTATTTGATTTGATATTTCGCACATTTGTCTGACGATTGTGACAGGATCGCCCAAGGCAATTTTCTCTATTCTCAAATAGCCAGGTTGATTAGGAACAAGCACAGTCATTCGTCCTCCCTGTGTTCGATACCCGCTCGCTGCTACACCGTGCACTTGCGGTAAAACTACAACCGTTCTTTGGGTGTATATCCGGAGCGATCAAGTTTTTGGCGCCGTTGCCGGGGAGGCGATTGCGTTTGATTCTTTCTCACCCTAGCTATTCTTTTTTTTATTACTATTATCATTATTTTTATTTCTTATTTCTTACCTAACCCTTCCACGGTGCTAATCATTTCTTTGAAACTCTGTTTCCCCTGTGCATGTACACGAGATCTACGGCGGACCCTGAAGCTTTATTATTTGATCCCGAGATCGAACGTACCGCGCGGAGACTTAGAGCGGAAAGAAGACAAGATCCGGAAGGGAGGTATATGACCAACCCGGAAACTCCTGAAGAATTGGCGGCAAGGATGGCGAGGATAATTTCTATTCACGATAGGCTTCGGCCTAAGACCTCTTCTACTACCTCGTCCATTGCCGTGCCGCAGCTGACGGCTGACAAGAATTTCGAGCTAAAGACTGGATTGGTGGTTTTGATGCAACAAGACCCATTTCATGGGAACGCCCATGAGAACCCCCACTACCACATCCAATTATTCTTGTCAAAGTGCGCCACATTCCAGATGCCGGGGGTCTCCATCGATGCTATCAGACTGCGTCTCTTCCCCTTCACGCTAAAGGACAAGGCACTCTATTGGTTGAGGACACAGGCTGACGGAGTCTTCACCACTTGGGACGAGTTGGCGAGTGCATTTATTGATAAGTTCTATCCGCCATCCAAGACGGTGAAGATCCGGAGCGCTCTCATGTCCTTCAAGCAAGGACCACAGGAGACGCTCTATGAAGCTTGGGAGCGTTTTAAGGATTTGCAGCATCAATGCCCGCACCACAGTATAAAAGATTGGGAGCTAGTTCATAGCTTCTACAACGGTCTCCAACCGGGGACCAAACAAATTATTGATGCCGCGGCGAATGGTGCAATCTTGTCAAAGACTCCCGAAGAATCTACGGCCCTAATTGAGGAGATGGCCTCAAATAACCAACAATGGGGCGATGAGCGAGGACACTCCACGTCCTCCTTAAAGCCAACTAGCATCTACGAGGCGAAGGCCGTAGCGGATCTCACGAGCAAATTTGATTCTCTCCACAAGGTGGTGGAGAGATTGGAGAAGTTCATCACGGAGCCCCAAGGAAGCCCTTCCACCTCCGCTCCAACCAACCAAATGTGTGATTGGCAAGACCAATCTCAAGCCATGTACTCGGGAGGAGAGCAAGGAGAAGGATCCTTGGAGCAAGTACAATATGTTGTGGGGAACCAAGGGTATTGGTCCAATCCGGCCGCGAGAAATCATCCCGGATTCTCCTACGCCAACAATGAAGGAGCTTTGAACCCGCCACAACCACTACCTCAACAAGCTCGACCACCACCACCCCAACAACAAAACTATCCACCGAGGGGGCCTACTCAACAAAACTTTCAACCGAAGCAACAAGTTCCACCATATAGGCCGCCCGGTTACAACCAAGGGTGGAGGAATCAAAATCAAAACCCTCCGCAAGCTCCACAACGGTCCGATTTCGAAACTAGAGTGGAGGCGTTCATGGTCGAGCAAAATAAGGTGAATGCTACTTTGAAGGCGGGGCAAGACTCTCTTAATACCGTAGTGGCTCAAATATCGGAGCAATTAGCGTTGCTCAATCGGAACACTCAACGATTGCTGGCGCAACCGGAGCAAAAC
Organism: Scilla litardierei; assembly: GCA_030789695.1. Lineage (NCBI taxonomy): Eukaryota > Viridiplantae > Streptophyta > Magnoliopsida > Asparagales > Asparagaceae > Scilla > Scilla litardierei. Next base: position 10,962,531 of record CM061133.1, on the reverse strand, counting down.
CCACGGGGCAACACGGGCCACATCAATGCCGTAGTTGCCGTTACTACTAGAGGCGGGAAGGACACCACCCCCGCCATGATTCCTATTGAGGAGCCCGTGGAGGAAAGCTTGGAGCCGATTGAGCCGATAGTTGAAGTTGAAAAGGAGAAGGAGCCACAAGACAAGGAGAAATCTAGGGCGGAGCAATTAATTGAGGAAAGGCGCTTCATGCCACCGGTCCCATTCCCCCAAAGGCTCGCTAGAGCGAAAATGGAGAAAAGGCTAGCGAAATTTCTCGAGTACCTAAGAGGAGTTAGCCTTAACATCCCCTTCCTTGACGCCATCGTCGAGATCCCCACGTATGCTAAATTTTTGAAGGACTTGATTTCGGGGAGGAAAGGAAGGAGAAGGTCATGCTAGCCGAGGAGGGCTCTTGGTTCACCAAGAGAGAGAAGGAGCCGGAAAAATTCAAAGATCCGGGGAGTTTTCGGATTCCTTGCACCTTGGGCGGCGTCCCTCTTCAAAAGGCGTTGGTTGATCTTGGGGCTAGTGTGAGCCTCATGCCCCTCTCCATGTTCTTAAAGCTAAACACCGGGACAAAGTTGAAACCCACCGACATGCGCATTCAATTAGCCGATGGACGGATAACAAGGCCGGTGGGGATCGCCGAAGACATACCGCTACAAGTCCCGGGTGGAATATGCTTGCCATGTGACTTTGTGATCATGGACGTTAAGGAGGAGGGAGACACCTCATTGATACTTGGACGCCCGTTCCTCGCCACCGCCGGAGTCATCGTCGACGTGCGCGAAGGTACCTTAACCTTAAACGTCGGAAACATCGAGGTGGAGCTCCACATTCCTAAGGCCATGAAGCACATGCCTTATCATGAGGAACTTGACTACATGGACCTCCTTGATGAGGTGATTGAAGAGGCGATTCCTCACTCAATTGGCGCTCTTTTTGATGAAGATTTTGAAGAAGGCCCGGATTTAGGCCATGAAGAGAATAAAGATGATTCCCCCGACTTCTCTGCTGAAGAAGATGAAGGCGACGCTGATGTCGCAAGGATTCGAGAGCTCTGCAAGCTCTCGAAATTAAAGTCTCCAAAGAAAGCTCCGCCGGCACGGAGATCGGCATCACCGGCAAAGCCGTTGACCGGAGCAAATGCTAGCTTGGGAGAGCCTCCCCTCAACACTATTCGAGATAGGAGACCACCGAGGGAGAACGCACCGCCGCCACATCCAAATCCAAGCGCGCTCCCCGGAAAGTTTGATGGGTGCATCTCATATGCACCAAACATCCCGCATTGATTGAAAATTATAGGGGGTCGAGCTCACGACCTTAAACGAGCACTGGTTGGGAGGCAACCCGACGGTTTTTGCTCTATTTTTACTTTTTCTTTATTTTCATTTTAGAAATTTTTAGTGTTTTGAGTCGTTCGCCCAAAAATTTCGTGATAACTGGTCCTATTTTTCTTGACAGGAGAGGAGATAGGTAGATCCATCATGAGGAGGATGAACGAGTCGACGAGGAGCGCCCCAAGAAGGCGCTCAATGCTTAGGAGGAAGATGAAATCGACTGGAGGAAGAAAGACGGAGTTTAGAGCCCAAACGAAGACAAACAGCAGAGATTAAGGCTCACTCGGCCGAGTATACTAGTCACTCGGCCGAGTACACAAGTTCGTCCGGCCGAGCCGCTCACAAACGAGGGAAGTCTGCTGTACCCAACTCTCTGTTTATTTTCCTGATTTCAACATAACTGCTACTCGGCCGAGTACATATTCCCACTCGGCCGAGTAAAACGGATACCCTCCTAGGGCGAGTCTTGCCGAGTAGCTTGAGTCACTCGGCCGAATGGACTTACTCCACTCGGCCGAGGCTGGCAAAGCCACTCGGCCGAAGCGATGGCGGGGAGGAAATTTTCATTGGTAACGCTCGGCCGAGTGCCACGTCACTCGGCCGAGTCGTAACTTTTTTATATATAAGGGGCGAGGGGGGCACAGTTTTCGAAATCGCAAAACCCCAAACCGCCCGCGCCCCTTCAGCTTCCCAAGCCCGATCGCTTCGCCCGACCCCTCACTCGCCCGACCAGCGCCGCCCCGCCGCCGCTCAGCCCGCCACCGTCGGCCGAGCACCGCCGACGCCTCGCCCGAGTCGCCGCCGGCGGCCGCCCGTCCGATCACCTCCGGTACCCCTGTTTTCGCCGTTTTCTCCTCTTTTCGTGTATTTCTTGAGGATCCATGTGCTAAACGCCCCCCTAACCCAAATCAATTTCTATATCTATCCATTATACCCCTATTTCTCCATACATTTTGATTATTACTCGCTGATATCGCTTTTTCATGCGCAGGTTGCTTTTTGGAGCTTAGGGGAGCTCAGGGGAGCTTCTACGGGCTGTTTTGGACTTCGTGGAGGCGCGGACTTCGCACGCTTCCACTGCTTAGCACTCGCGGCGTGTCGGGGTACACTCTTTCCACTCTTTTACACGCACCGCACTTTTTTCACTTTTCGGCGCGCTCGGGGCCGATATGCCGCCCCGGACACGACCGCGGTCGAAGAGAGCTTCCGCCAAGCGGAAGCGGTCGGATGATACCGGCCCCTCCCACGAGTTGGAGGACTCTCCTCCACCGTCCCCCACGCACCCCGCACACCCAGCATAGCCTGCAGGCCCCGCACACCCCGCACAGCCTGCAGTGCACCCACAGCCCGCACAGCCTCTCCCTGCCGACCCACAGCCACCACCACCGACTCCACTGGTCGGGCCGCTCGGGATTACGTTCCGAGACGACGCACACCGCGCCGTCTTCGAGCATATCTCCTAGCGCTCGATTGTACCCTCCAGGTTTGCACACCTCACTGACCTAGGACGCCTGGGGGTACTAGAGGGGATGCTCACGTTGTACGACAACGTTGTAATGCCCTACCAGCTACTGCACAAGTACTAGAGGGGGGGTGAATAGTACTTTAAAATAATAAGGAGTATAATTCCAAATTAAATTGCAATCAACTACCAAATCAATTTGCGGAAGCTTAAATTGAACGACGACAACGAAATTGACAATGCTAACAAACGATGTTAATGGGTTCGGATCCACCCAAGTCTCCCCGACTTGTTCCCGGTGATCCTACGTCCCAACCACCCGGATCCCCTCCGGATACTTGAGTTAGAAACCCTAACTCAAGATTTCCACTATGAATATCTTGTGAAAAACTTTCACAAGATCAAATCATACATGCAATAGCAAACGTGAATCCCACAACCCGGGATCACAACCTTCTCTCACAACCGAGAGAACCAACAAGCAATATAAAAGAGTTTATATGAAATAAACAAGCTTACCACAAAATCCTATACCTTGAGTTTTTCTTACCCAATAGGTGGAATGAAGGATTTGAGGAAGATGAAGTTACCAAACCCTAGCACCAAGGAAATGAGCAGCAATGGGTGCCTAGGGAAGATTTGGAAACTTGAATCAAGCAATAGCTTGAAGAGCTCACCAAGAACAAGCTTCTCTCTAGATCTAGAAATGAGAGAGAATGGGTTTCTTGTGAGGAAGAGAGCTTTAGATTTGAGGGAGAATAGCTATCACTTTAGAACTCAATGAATCTCTTAATGGCAGCTCTATTGAAGATAGAAATGACCTAGGTTCGTATTTATAGGGTCCCATAAAAACAAGATAGGTCAATCTCCAACGGAAAGAAATCTGTGAGAATTAGTCGGTCAAAGAACACTCACTGACCGACTAGTTCATCAACTAGTCGGTCAGCCAAACAACGTGGACCGACTAAGAGTAGATCTGAGAAGAAAGAGAATTTCAGACCTAGACATCTAGTCGGTCCAAGAACACTGTCTGACCGACTAGTTTCACAACTAGTCGGTCATCCAATGAACGTAGACCGACTAAGAGGCAAAACAACTTAGTCTGAAGGCAAGTTGACTTAGTCGGTCTAAGAACAAAAATTGACCGACTAGATTGTCAATTAGTCGGTCATCAAACGTTCTTAGACCGACTAACGGTAAACAGTAGCTTAGGAGAAATTTAGAGTGAACAGTAAGTCACAACTAGTCGGTCAAAGAAGCATCACTGACCGACTAGTTCACAAACTAGTCGGTCGGTGATTCAACGTAGACCGACTAACTGTAAACAGTAAAGTCCAAGAAATTAAGGAATCAAACTAGTCGGTCCAAGAACAGTTGCCGACCGACTAGATCACCATCTAGTCGGTCAGTACTTGTTCTTGTACCAACTAACATGCACAACAAAGTTCGAATCGAAGCGCGACGCTTCGAGGAAGTTAGAATGAACTTGTGCAAGAATCCTAGAGCTACGAAATGAGCGTAATGAAGATAGAAACGTAAGATATACTCAAGGCTTAACATTCTATCAATCGAAACTAAAAGACTATAAATAAAACCTTAATAAACGGTCTTTGAGAGCTTCGATTGAATCTTCATAACTTCCAAAGCGCTGCAGGAGCTTCAACGAAGCTTTAGGCTTGAATACGAGCTTTTGGAAGTGTTGAGATGTCGCTTTGAATATTCTCGTGAAATTGGCGACGATCTCCAATACTGCGCTCACAAAATGTTAGTTCATGAATTATTTATGTTTGCTCATCATCAAAACCAAATCCGGGGAGTCCAATATTCAACATTCTCCCCCTTTTTGGTGATGACAAACCAACATAAATAATAATCAAAAATAATAATTCAAATGTAAAATACTTACTCCCCCTGCATTGATGACACGTTAATTCCCAAATGAATATATATGAATTGCATCAATCAGACGAGTAAGATATATAATGAGAATTGATTTTTGAAATATCGGATTTTGAAAATCCTTATATGTATCGTAACTCCCCCTGAATCTAACATATCAAACTAGATTCTTGGAATGGAGTTAAATTTTTCATTTGCACTATTTATTATCATTATCTCTCCCCCTTTGGCATTATCCCAAAAATGGGGGGCATACAACGACAACAATTAGGAAATGTAAAATCCAACATCGGGAGTCGTAGACAATGACGATGGAGCTAATTGACACCAAAAGAAAAACGATTAAATCAATTCAAAGTGTGCCAATTGTCCATTATCACAAAGTGAAAAACAAAATCATCAAAAATACCAAATAATTATTCATTAATTAAATAAAGAAACATACTCTTCAATATTCAATATACTTGGTTAATTTTGTGCATGGAAAACAATTCTATACAATTATAGAATTTAAATCTATTTAACCAAGTTTTTATGCGTCGAGCGACGAAATCTCATTTCAAATACATTCAACGAATATTAAAATTTGCACGACGAATAAAAGACAAAGTGAATGACGATGAACATATATATATGCAGAGACAACATGAGTATATCCAAAAAGATATCACATCGAATATATGAGATACATCATATCAAGCGCTACATATCATCAAAAAGAAATACATCAACATCATCGATACAATATACCCATCAAAATGAAATACACCATCATCATCATCATTCTCATCAAGATAAATACAGCAGCAGCGACGACATCCAAAATACATCAAAACATAATAACGCTCATACCCTATCCCAATCCATAATACTCTCGCTAAGATATATCATCCAAGGCGTATATGGAGAGTCCTCGGAACAACGATCACGAGGAGGAGGCAGGATCTGCAGCGTCCGTGGGTCCAGTCGACGGAGTGGACTCAGGCTCTGCAGGGAGAAGAGGCGTCTCAACAGATGGAATCGTCGGGGCAGGAGTCGAGATCTCAGGAACAGGCTCTACAGCAGCAAGGGTCTCGACAACAGAAGTGTCAACTGGAATAGCAGCAGGCTCAGCAACAGGGTCAACAGCAGGCTCTGAAGACTGAAGTGCTGGAGCAGAAGGCTCTGGAGCACCGGAAGAGGTGCCAACTCCAGGAGCAGAAGAGGAAACACCAGCAGCAGCAGCAGTGGCCTCATCGCCACGGGCAAAAGAAGTGACAAGCTCGTCAAGCTCCTCATCGTCCATCTCCTCGGCCTCAGACACCGAAGGAGGAAGCTCAATCCCCATCATACGAGCCATACGACATACGACCTCCTCAGTACGAGCCAAACGGGAGTCGTGCTGACGAAGAAGACGTACGACATCGTCCAAAGTAGCAGGGGAAGAGGAGGCTGCAGCGGCTGACGGAGTAGACTGAGAAGCAGATGCGGTAGACCTCTGCACGTGACGAAGTGCCGCTAAAGATTTCTTCACGGCCGTCGCGTTCAGAGGCGTACCCAAAGGACGCTCATCGTCAGGAGGGAGAGGAACGCGAAAATGACGGAATACGAGTGTCAACAAGCAGGGGTATGGAATGTGCGCAGACTTATTGGTCTTGCGTATACACTCGAAAGAATCCATCTTATCGAGTATCACGCGAGCCCAATTTATCTCGCACCCCAAGAAAAGAGCGTATATGAGTTTCAAGAACGGCTGAGATGGGAGTGAAGAGGATCCATATTTCGGGAGGAGGCATGACTTCAAGATCAGGTTAAGAACCCACGCATTCGGCTTAAATGATTTCGAAGGAACACCAATGAATGCGGAGGGGATAACCTGGAAAATCTCAGAAAGAATAGTCTGATCCAAGGAAGAAATGTCGTCTACGGAAATGTCTGAGGGGAGGAGACCACACGACGCACAACCAAGGATCTCCCCCAAGATTTCTGCCGTGAGAACTATAGGAGTTCCCAAGACAGTCGTCTCAATGGAGTGGCTGGCGTCGTACTGGCCTCGAATACGGTTAGCATAGAACAATTTCACGAGGCGAGGGTACGGTTTGGGATTGGCCTTGGGGTCGTATCGGAGATAATCTAGAAGGCCACTATAAGATAGAAGATCAGCAAGGCCGAGGAAATCAGAGAACTGAACGTAATGCTCTAACAATAGTGGACAGTGTTCTATACGGTTGTACGCGGCGAGACACTGAGGGTCATCGCGGCACAACGATATGTCTACACCGCCAACTGGCATAGGAGCTTTACCCTTGGCCTTACGGGTCTTCGGAGGTGGGGTAGGATCCCTAGTAGGCTCATCCTCAGGGATAAAATCAGTATCGGAATCGGAATCGGGAGGAGTAGCCGGAGTGTGAAGAATAGGCTTTTTGGTCTTGGATTTGCGGGGCTTGACGGATGCAGTCCTAGGCTTCTTAAGAGGGGGCGACGATGGAGAGGCTTGGGTAGACTTGGCACGACGCTTAGGTTTCGGGGGATTCCTAGCGGTAGGTTGTTCTACGGTCATTGGAGAGGCCCCGGAAGAAGCGATCGGAATACGAGTCTTAGCTATAGTTCTAAGAGCACACGCAAGTAATCACGGAGGATCAACAACCCTAAGCACAAAACCTAGAAGCTAGCACAAAACCCTAGAAGACCAAATGAAATCAAACACACAAACCCTAGAGGAGAAATTTCGAAACCCTAGAAATCCTAGGAGGTGAAAACGAACCCTAGGGCAAGAAATTGACCTAGGAGAGGGAGGAATATACCTAGGGGGTGGAGTCGACGGCGGCGGATGGCGGCGATGGCCGGAGAAACGGCCGGAGACGACAGAATGCGAAGGGGCTCGAAGGGGGGTTTTGGGTTTTCGAGTGAGAGATGGGGAGACAAACCGACTAAAAGTGATTTTAGTCGGAGGAAAACGTGTATAAGTCGGTCGGGATGCGAAAAGACACAGCTGCCCTAACACACTTAGTCGGTCACAGTTCAAGTACTGACCGACTAGATTACGATCTAGTCGGTCGGTCAATGAGCTTGAACCGACTAAGTCGAAACAGTAGCTCAGATGAATTTCTAGGGCAAGAATTAGTCGGTCGCAGTATATTCACTGACCGACTAGTTTTCAATCTAGTCGGTTGGAAAGTATACTATGACCGACTAAAGATAGAAAAAGATAGGAGATGGATATTTGCATGAGCTAGTCGGTCTGAGTTCATTTGCTGACCGACTAGATGAGCATCTAGTCGGTTGACAAGTGAACTGAAATCGACTAGAAGAGTCCAAAAGTAGAATTTTGATTTCTCTTCACAAACCACTTGGATGATACATCCAAACTCACTCATTAGTCATCTAAATTACCCCATAAAACGTCGAAATCTTAAATACGACATTGAAATACGAATTCGAGCAATAAATTCAAATAATTCACATAAAATTCCCAAAAATTCAATTAATCTAGCATGAATGAAATATCGCGAAATATATTAGCATGCAAGATGATTGAATTAAAATATGAATCCTATATCTCGGATTCACCCATAATCCCCAATTCTCGACGCAACCGCACAAAGGAGTCCTCCTTTAGGGGTTTCGTGAAAATATCGGCGATTTGCTTTTGGGTTTCAACGTACACTAAAATGATGTCCTTTTTAGCAACATGATCATCTAAGAAATGGTGTCGGACATCTATGTGTTTCGATCGGGAATGGTGCACCGGATTCTTTGAAAGACAGATAGCACTTTGGTTATCCACCATGATAGGGCTAGTATCACAATGAATACCAAAATCCTTCAATGTGTGTCTCATCCAAAGAACCTGGGCACAAGCGGCACCGGCGGCAATGTATTCCGCCTCGGTGGTTGAAAGTGAAACCGAATTTTGCTTCTTGGAAAACCAAGAGACAAGAGAATTTCCTAGAAAATGGCAAGTGCCACTAGTACTTTTCCTGTCGGATTTGCATCCCGCATAATCAGCGTCACTGTATGAGACTAACTCATACGTGCTAGATCTCGGATATAGTAATCCAAAATCTAAAGTGTAACTTAGATAGCGAAAAATGCGTTTTACCGCTACTAAGTGAGAATCCTTAGGTTGAGACTGATAACGAGCACATATACATACGGCAAACATAATATCGGGCCTACTTGCGGTAAGATAAAGCAAACTACCTATCATACCTCGATATAGACGAATGTCTACATCCTTACCGCCCGTATCCTTGTCAAGATGCGTAGTCGTGCTCATCGGAGTCTTTTTCCCGGAGGCATTCTCCATTCCAAATCGCTTTAGCAACTCCACCTTGTACTTCGTTTGGTGGATGAAGATTGCATCGTTCATTTGGAGAATTTGGAGACCTAAGAAATATTTGAGTTCGCCCATGTGGCTCATCTCAAATTGTTCCTTCATAACATTAGAAAACTCTTCGCAAAGAGCGAAGTTAGTAGCACCGAAAATGATATCATCAACATAAATTTGAACTAATAATATATCATTATTCGCATGCTTAATAAAAAGTGTTGAATCGGCTTCACCCATTTTAAAATTCAAATCCAAAAGAAAATTCTTTAGGCGATCATACCAAGCTCGAGGAGCTTGTCTCAAACCATAAAGAGCTTTCTTTAATTTAAAAACGTGATTTGGAAATTTTTCATTAATGAAGCCCGGAGGTTGAGAAACGTAAACTTCATCAACGACATCTCCGTTTAAAAATGCACTTTTAACATCCATTTGAAATAATTTAAAATTCTTATGGCATGCAAAAGACAATAATAATCTAATTGATTCTAATCTAGCAACCGGAGCGAAAGATTCTTCGAAATCGATACCTTCCTCTTGTCGATAGACTTGAGCTACTAACCGAGCTTTGTTCCGGACGACGACTTGGTTTTCGTCGGTCTTGTTCTTGAAGATCCACTTTGTCCCTATGACGGTGTGGTTCTTCGATGGCAATGAAACAAGCTCCCAAACTTCATTCCTCTCGAATTGAATGAGCTCCTCCTCCATGGCTAAGATCCAAGCGCTATCTTCACATGCTTCATTAATATTCTTTGGCTCTATCGATGAGGCAAAGGCACAATTTGCGAAGTGGTGAACTTGCGATCTCGTCTTGACACTATCATAGATATTGCCAATGACTTGCTCATGGGGATGGTCACGAACCGAATGAAGCCGTTTGGGAATACCTTGATCACTTGGAACATTCTCAACAACTTCATTAGTTGGGTTAGTCTCAATGGAATCAATAGAATCATTAGACTTAGAATTTTCAAACGAATCACATAAAACATCCATAGAATCATTATCATTTGAAATTCTAGTTGGAACAAATCCTTCATTAAATGAGACATGAAGCGACTCCTCGATCGTTGAGGTTCGTTTGTTGAATATCCGGTAGGCTTTGCTACGCGTAGAGTATCCAACAAAGATTCCCTCATCGGATCTTGGATCGAATTTGTCCAAACTACCATATGTGTTCTTAATAAAACATTTTGAACCGAAAACACGAAAATGTTTAACTTGAGGCAACCTACCAAACAACAATTCATAACACGTTTGTTTAGTGCCGGGCCTCAAAAGTATTCTATTAAACACATAGCAAGCGGTGTGTACCGCTTCCGCCCAAAATTGATGGCCAAGTTGGCTATCATCAAGCATAGTGCGAGCACACTCCACTAGCGTCCTATTCTTTCTCTCAACTACACCATTTTGAGGCGGTGCACGAGGGAAAGAGAAGGTGTGAGTAATACCAACTTCATCACAAAATGTCTCAAAAGACTCATTCTCAAATTCACCTCCATGATCACTACAAATAGTGACAATGGTGGTTCCTAAGAGATTTTGTACTTTCTTAACAAAAATTGTGAAGTTTTCAAAAGTTTCATTTTTATTGCACAATGAAAATACCCAAGTAAATCTTGAATAGTCATCTACGATGACAAGTCCATACCTTGCATTTCCTAAGGAAGCTACTCTAGTTGGCCCAAATAAATCTAGATGTAATAGCTCTAGTGGCCTTTTAGTAGAGATGCTTTTCTTAGGTTTAAATGAAGATTTAGGAAGCTTGCCGCGTTGACAACAATCACAAAAACTTTTCTTTTCAAAAACTAACTTCGGAAAACCTTTAATAGAATTCAATTTTGAAAGCTTATATAATGTTCCAAAGTTCACATGTCCAAAGCGTCGATGCCATAAGTGTTGTTCACTTGTGTTGGCAACGAGACATTGTTCATATGACTTAGGAAGATCCAAAATATAAATGTCTTTACGACGAGTTCCGGAAAATAATAATTTTTCATTATCCTTTCTTAAAATATGACACAATCCTTTCGCAAAGCTAACTTTGTAACCTTTGTCACAAAGTTGGCTTATTGAAATAAGATTATGATTTAAACCACTAACAAGATAAACATCACTAATTAATGGTTTAGAGGGGTTACCGACTTTACCAACACCTATGATGGTTCCGCTCTCGTTGCCTCCAAATACGACGCGGTTTCCATTCGCAATGGGAACCACTCCGGAGAGCAATCGAGCGTCACCCGTCATGTGTTTTGAACACCCGCTATCGAGTATCCAATTCCCTTTGGAGCTAAATTTAAATTTGTTGCTCCTTTCCCTTTTCTTTTCCTTGAGTACCTAAAGATAGAAACTTTCATATCATGGTACCCAAGGTCATTGGGTCCAAGGGATTAGACCTTTGGAAGCCAAGTCCAAGTGGACTTAGACTTCCCCACATAATTCTTACTATGTACAACATCCGAAAAATAAGCATTCATGTATATTTGTTTTTCGTCCATGCTTGTGTCCGTTGGGCTCCAAATAGTAAATATTTTGGGAGCCATCATCCTATTGGGTGCATGCATGCGACGTTGATTTCTACGTGATGCATGTTGTGGATAGGCATATGGGACATGATGGAATGGTGCACGACGAGAATTATTCATATGATGCGGTGGGTGAACATATGCATGTGTGGGAACACGTGCGTGAGGGTGTCTCACATGGTGTGCACGTGCCCGAGAATGTGTTGCATAAAAATCATCATATGTGTGAGATGGTGGAGTAGGACGTGTGTTCCTACGTGGCATGTTATTGGTGTACATGTAGGCATGACCCTTCTTTGGAGGTCCACCCAAGGTGGGTTTCTTTCCAAAAGAGGGCGTGGACGAGGTGGAAGCACCATTGGTAGATGAACTACCAATAGAGTGTTTGCTACCACTCGTAGAGTCACCGGAAGTTGGCCTAACAAAAGTAGTGGCCGCTTTGGATGGACATCCCGTCGTATACCCCAAACCAATGTGGTGATTGGCCGGAAGTAAGTCACTTAGGATTTTATCCAAATGGTCCTTACCTTTGTTGAATTTGTTAATTCAGCCCAATGTGTTCTCATATTTCTCTTTGAGAGAACGCAAAGAAGTATCCAAAGTGGATATTTGCGAAGTGAGCACATATACACGAGATTTAAGATTCTCGTTCTCAATACTCAAAGTCGAGTTTTGAGAAGTTAAATCCGCTATCTCATGTTCTTCCGCATCCTCGATGCTAACATGTTCAAGTTTAGATTTGAGATTAACAATCTCATTTCTTAACTCTTCAACAACGGTGTCGTTGTTGGTGATGATAGTCTTAGGCGATGTTTGAATGCTAGCTAGGTCATCTTTTACCTTAGTATATCTATTTACTAACTTAGTGTATTTTGACCAAAGTTGAGAGTTAGCATTTCTAAGATCATCCATCGTTACCTCATCGCTTTCGTCATTACTATCATCGGAAGAGGAGGATCCTTGATCGTTCTCCTCTCTTGCCATGAAGCACATATGTGCTTGCTCCACTTTCTCATCATCCGACTCTCCGCTTGAGGAATCCTCGGAGTCGGTGAATGTTGCTCCGACAAGTCCTTTCTTGTACCCCTTTTTGTATTTCTTGGACTTATCGAATTTTGGCGCCTTCCACTTCTCCTTGTGCTTATTGAGGGGACACTCCGCTTTCATGTGTCCCGGCTTATTACACTTGAAACACAAAGGAGAGGAAGAGGCGTTAGTAGAACCAAATTTAGCTTTGTTCTTGAAGTTACCTTTTCGGAAGAAACGGTTGAACTTCTTGGCCATGAGTGCCATGGACTCCAAGTCTAACTCGTTTTCCGAGTCTTCATCATCGGAAGATGTGGATGAAGCCGCCTTGAATGCAATCGCCTTTTTCTTAGGCGCATCTAGGTTCAAATATGACTTCATCTTTTCTTGTAGCTTCACCTTGCTATCTTTGCGTACCTCGTATGACATCAAAGTACCCATTAGTTGAACTACGGTATATTTGTTCATGTCATTACCTTCCTCGATGGCGAAGGTACGTTTTTCCCAAGAAGAGGGAAGTCCTTCAATAAGCTTTAAGCACTTCTCCTTTTGAGTGTAGATCTTGCCGAGGGCCTCTAACTCGTTTATTATGTCAACGAAGCGAGCGTAATATTCTTTCATCTTCTCGCCCTGTTGCATATGAAACATTTCGTAATCTTTGGTTACGACTACGAGTTTAGAGTCTCTTACCCGACTCGTCCCTTCATGTAGTATGAGGAGAGAGTTCCAAATTTGATATGCACTCTTACATGTGCATATCTTATTGAAGTCCTCGGGCTCCAATGCGCATTGCAAGGCGTTCATTGCCTTGGCATTGCTTACCTCCGCGGCGACCTCCGCGGTAGTCCATTTCTCAAAATCTTCTTCTTCGGGCTCGATGTACTCCTTCATTGTAGTCCTCCATAAAGATGCACTCCGGAGGAAAGTCTCCATCCGGCACTTCCAGTACCCGTAGTTGGTACCGTTGAAGAATGGAGGCCTCGTAGAGGAATGTCCTTCCATCACCGATGACGCTCCTTCACGGTTCCTGAAGGTGTCATAGTTGGAGGGTGGATGCACGGTCTTGTTGTCGTTGGCAGACATAGCTGTGTATCTGGCTCTGATACCAAATGTAATGCCCTACCAGCTACTGCACAAGTACTAGAGGGGGGGTGAATAGTACTTTAAAATAATAAGGAGTATAATTCCAAATTAAATTGCAATCAACTACCAAATCAATTTGCGGAAGCTTAAATTGAACGACGACAACAAAATTGACAATGCTAACAAACGATGTTAATGGGTTCGGATCCACCCAAGTCTCCCCGACTTGTTCCCGGTGATCCTACGTCCCAACCACCCGGATCCCCTCCGGATACTTGAGTTAGAAACCCTAACTCAAGATTTCCACTATGAATATCTTGTGAAAAACTTTCACAAGATCAAATCATACATGCAATAGCAAACGTGAATCCCACAACCCGGGATCACAACCTTCTCTCACAACCGAGAGAACCAACAAGCAATATAAAAGAGTTTATATGAAATAAACAAGCTTACCACAAAATCCTATACCTTGAGTTTTTCTTACCCAATAGGTGGAATGAAGGATTTGAGGAAGATGAAGTTACCAAACCCTAGCACCAAGGAAATGAGCAGCAATGGGTGCCTAGGGAAGATTTGGAAACTTGAATCAAGCAATAGCTTGAAGAGCTCACCAAGAACAAGCTTCTCTCTAGATCTAGAAATGAGAGAGAATGGGTTTCTTGTGAGGAAGAGAGCTTTAGATTTGAGGGAGAATAGCTATCACTTTAGAACTCAATGAATCTCTTAATGGCAGCTCTATTGAAGATAGAAATGACCTAGGTTCGTATTTATAGGGTCCCATAAAAACAAGATAGGTCAATCTCCAACGGAAAGAAATCTGTGAGAATTAGTCGGTCAAAGAACACTCACTGACCGACTAGTTCATCAACTAGTCGGTCAGCCAAACAACGTGGACCGACTAAGAGTAGATCTGAGAAGAAAGAGAATTTCAGACCTAGACATCTAGTCGGTCCAAGAACACTGTCTGACCGACTAGTTTCACAACTAGTCGGTCATCCAATGAATGTAGACCGACTAAGAGGCAAAACAACTTAGTCTGAAGGCAAGTTGACTTAGTCGGTCTAAGAACAAAAATTGACCGACTAGATTGTCAATTAGTCGGTCATCAAACGTTCTTAGACCGACTAACGATAAACAGTAGCTTAGGAGAAATTTAGAGTGAACAGTAAGTCACAACTAGTCGGTCAAAGAAGCATCACTGACCGACTAGTTCACAAACTAGTCGGTCGGTGATTCAACGTAGACCGACTAACTGTAAACAGTAAAGTCCAAGAAATTAAGGAATCAAACTAGTCGGTCCAAGAACAGTTGCCGACCGACTAGATCACCATCTAGTCGGTCAGTACTTGTTCTTGTACCAACTAACATGCACAACAAAGTCCGAATCGAAGCGCGACGCTTCGAGGAAGTTAGAATGAACTTGTGCAAGAATCCTAGAGCTACGAAATGAGCGTAATGAAGATAGAAACGTAAGATATACTCAAGGCTTAACATTCTATCAATCGAAACTAAAAGACTATAAATAAAACCTTAATAAACGGTCTTTGAGAGCTTCGATTGAATCTTCATAACTTCCAAAGCGCTGCAGGAGCTTCAACGAAGCTTTAGGCTTGAATACGAGCTTTTGGAAGTGTTGAGATGTCGCTTTGAATATTCTCGTGAAATTGGCGACGATCTCCAATACTGCGCTCACAAAATGTTAGTTCATGAATTATTTATGTTTGCTCATCATCAAAACCAAATCCGGGGAGTCCAATATTCAACAAACGTGGGCTGGCGAGATTTTCTGCAGGTGTCGGCGGATACTTTTACCCGCCCGACACTTGAGGTTTTGAGTTCGATCGCCCGGACCGATGAGGGATGCTCATTCCGGTTCATGGATCGAGAGTGCCAGGTCACTCTCGATATGATGAGAGCATTCTTCTCGTGGCCCGCCGTCCCCAGAGCCGATCGCGGTTACGGCCCCACCCATATCCCCCCACCTTCCTTCGACGCCGGTGCCTTCTGGGCCCGGATTACGGGTCACCACGCCGCCTTTGACCCTAGTAGGGCCAAGGCCTCGGCCATTGTCCACCCCTGCCTACGCATTGCCCAGCGCCTCATGGCGACCACCTTTTTGGCCAGATATGAGCCGGGTACGATGTCTACGCCAAAGCTCTACATGCTCTATGCGATGACACGTCCCAGAGCTCTATCTAGGGATGGACACGAGCTTGTCCCCGCCGTCGTGATTGACATTGCGACTTGGTTTTTAGACCGCATCATTGTATCGGTGGGCGATCGCTCACCGATATGCTGTGGCGGTCTGATCACCTTGCTTACCATGATGACCGGCGAGGACCTACCTGACGACTTGCGACGCGTCCCGGGCCCCACTTCTCTGTCGATAGACGTTATGGCCCGGATGAAGATGCTTCGTCCGCATGGTGAGCGTCACTAGGTCTGGTTGCACGGCCCTTACGGTGCCGACTACATGATTCTCCCGAGCCCTGCTCGGACTCAGATTGCACCAGCCCACGTCGACTGGCTCCCTGCGATGGATGTTCTCATCCCCGCCGCCTACGTGCTCGAGGCCGAGCAGGCCTACGCCACCCACGCTGCCCAGGCTGCCCCTGCAGACCCTGCTGCACACCCTGCCGAGCCTGCCGCCGACCCTGTTGACCCAGTGGCCCCTCAGCCCATACCTGATGCTTCCGCTGCTCCTGACACCGCTGTCGGTGTCGAGAGTACTTTTGCTGAGCCCACTTCCACCACTGTCACCACTTCCGAGGCTGTCACCACCACTCCCACTGCCACCTCTGGCCCTCTGTCCGTGGAGCCTCTTTGCTCCGCACTCCCCGAGCGCCCGCCGACCTTTGTCAAGAGTGGAGAGCCCTCGTTTACCGCGGTCGTGGAGACCATGGCTAGCATGATCTCCGCTGGGGTTGCGCCTTTTGGTCCACACACTTCCGCCCCAGCGGTAGTTACCTCTGTCTCCACCCCTGCTGTATTTTCTGAGAGCGTCGTGGCGTCTGTCCACACTTCTGTGCCACTGACCTCTCTGGCCGCCTCGTTGCCACCTTTGCACACTTCTTTCGCTGCCGCTGCCTCCACTTCCCACCAGCAGGTGCCCCGGCCTCACACTGAGGCCAGGCCCACATTTGCAGGCGCGGCACCTTTTGTCCCCTTCCCTGCTGAGCCCGTTACATACTCCACTCACGTACGCCAGCCTCGCCCTGCACAGCCTAAACCGGTGCGTCCCTCTGCACCACCCCCGCCCGACACTGTACTGCAGAGCATGCGTGCTCTTGAGTTGGCGGTGAGTGGTCTTAGAGGTGACCTTAGGACCCTGTCCTCCACCGTCTCTACGATGGCTGGACGCTTCGAGCTGATCCCCCAGATCCATTACTGCCTTACACAGGTCTTGGAGCGTCTCCCACGCGTACCCCCACCCACCCAGCAGGTTCCCACACACACTTCCACACACACTAGACCTGCTTCCACTTCCACGCCCACCCCAGCTCAGCAGCCTACACCACCACCTCCTCCTCCTCCGCCTCAGGACGGAGACGGCGCAGCACCACCTTCTTAGGCACCCTTGATGCCTTGATCCATTCCTGCCGTTGTGCTGCCCGTTTCTGCTGGGTCCTGTTGCACTTTTTGTCCACCCCCCTCCCCTCACTTATTATGGTATTCTTTTTTTTTGATCATATCTTCTTATATCTATTTTGGGAGAGAGGGAGAGTTTTTGGTGACACTTATATCTATGTATCGCTCCTATCTGTGCATACATCATGTCCGCATCATATTTTCATTTCTTTTTTTTTACTTTTTTCTTTTCATTTTTCCATGCATGCATTCTCACTTGCCCCTCCCATCGCTTGTATCTCGGTGTGCCACATTTTGCACATTGAGGACACCGTGCCATTTAGCTTGGGGGAGTGAGTTCTCACGATCTTTTTCGATTGGCCACCTTTATTTTTAGTTTTTTTACACCATTTTTTTTTCGCTTTTGCACTTATTTTTCATCATTTTTCTTTTATTTTGCCATGCATCACGTTTTTCTTATTTTCCTGTGTGCCGCATTGCATAGTTTCTATTTTCCCTTTATCTTTATTTCTTTTTCATCTCATGCTAGAGATGACTTTTCTGTGATGATGATGACGTTGGATTTAGCTTATTCTATATGCATGCTATATTTGTCATGTCTTAGGTTTTATTTCAGATATCAGATGCTATGACTTGCTTTGCATTTAGAATAGTAACCCGCACCTTTTTCCGCATGAAAATGGATGAAATTTTATTATTAGCTGAGTCTGAATATTCATATGTATACTATCACAGAAAACACACCAAGATTCACGCATTGAATGCTTATATCTGGAGTACTGACTTTCTTTTCCTATATCACTTCTATATGCATGAATTGTACACTTCACTTCAGGATGATTGAATGATATTAGCTATGATAAATCTGGATTAGTTAGCTTTTTTGTGATCGAAACTGAGTAGATTAGATTACCCTGCTGAAGTTGTCGTGCATGTCTTATAGAGTGAACCGAGAGTTATATTTATTTCTTTCTCCACAAATCTTGAACATCATTTCTCTACTTTTAAAATCATTGGTGAATCTCCCCTTAGTGATTCTATTTTATGGCATTTTTCCCCGCTACTAATTCCTAGCTCCAAATCTCTTATTCTAAAAAAAGAGAGAAAAACATTCTTGTACATCATTATCTCTCTCTGAGTTGGGATCGTTGTGTATATATTGCTTATTGCAAAGAAAAAGAAAAAAAAGAGGAAAAATCCTCAATAAAAGATCCCATCTCACTTTCTTTCTTTCTTCTTTCTTTTCGTTGCTTTTGGAGCTATATATAAAAATGGGGATGTAAATATTTTTTTTATGCCACCACGCTTATAGATAAGCTTGGGGGAGGGGATCCATTGATGTGTGAGAGAGTGACTACTTGACATTGCACGACAACTTAGGCTAAGTAATATTCTATACTCGGTGAGATTATTTTTAGTTTTACGAAATCCAGAAATCTAAGCCTAGCACTCATTTCATGAAATCCATACTTTTCTATTCTCTCTATTCTATAGTGTGATATTCTTATACTCCAGATAGAAAGCGTTCAATTGAAAAGTGTGTGATCTGTGATTTGCATACCGCTTTAAACGATTCAGACGACGTTAATTTTAAAATTATTCCGTTTTTCATGATTATAATGTTTTCGTGGGTTTTCTATTTCTATTTGCACTATTATACTATGATATCAAAATAAAATCCTTTGACATGAGTTTTTCATTCGGTGCATGCTATAAGAGTAAGTGAAACCCACGGCCTGAGAAAATGATCTAGCATCCTACCTCTTCGCTTCTTTCTCTCTTCTTTATTTTCATTTCGTTTTCATTCTTCTTCGTTTTTCATTTTTTCATTTTTCACCGTTTTCGTTTTCCGAATCCACCGGGTTCGCCTTCTACTTATCTTCCTCGAGGACGAGTAAGAGGCAAGCTTGGGGGATTTTGATCACTCCTCATTTTACACCTTTTTTCCGCATGTTTGCATGCCATCTAGATCGCCCAAATCATGTTTTTCACGATATATCGACGATATTGCGATGCTTTTCACGATTTGTTGATTTTGTCGCATTTCAGGTGATTTGGCGCGATTTGGAGTGATCTCGAGATGCGCGTACTCTAGACGGTCACCAACGACCTCCCCGAGGGGTATTTTGCTGTTGGAGAGGAGCGGAAGAAGAATGGACGTCGCAGGAGCGACGAGGAGGCCAAAATAAGCAGATTGGGCATTTTTTTTGTGTCCCACTCGGCCGAGTGGAGGAGCCACTCGGCCGACCAGCGAGACACTGCTCGGCCGACCAATTCAGACATGAGTTACCTGTGCACTCGGCCGAGCACAGAAGACCCACTCGGTCGAGTGACGATACCACGTCCGCCCGAGTGGTGCACAGACGAAGCCCTTCCAAAACATCGAAGTTTCTGTTTTTCGGCTGCCTGAACTTCAGAAGACCCACTCGGCCGAGTGGAGAATCCCGTCCGCCCGAGTGCAGTGAAGTCATCGGCCGAGTGACGACAACTCACTTGGCCGAGCCGCCCCCGAACTGAAGACCCCTGAAAGCCCCGACTTACTGGAAAATTGCAGGGTTTTCACTCGGCCGAGCAACTTTTTTCACTCGGCCGAGTGCGATGCGCTGCCTGTAGCAAAAACTGCGGAAAACAGGCTGTGCAGGGGTAATTTGGTCACGATTTTTGGACGATTTTTGGGGCTATTTAAGCCCTGTTTTTACCCTAGTTTAGAGAGCTCTCTCTTAGATTTTTTGCAGCTTTTTAGATTAGTTTTTTAGCTTTATTCTTGTGATTGGAGAAGGAGCAAAACTTGGATTTTTGTTGGATTAATTGAAGAACAACATTGGTTTGCATCTCTTTTCCCTAAAAATTCTATTTTTATTGTTTATATCATTGTTGTGATGAATTTCATTGCTGATTTCAACGATTATTTTTGTGATCTTGCTATGATTTGTGAGTAGTCTCCACGTCTTGGGGCGTGGGGATGAACCCTACAAGCACACTTTCTTATTTGTGATGAATTGGTAGAAATTGTGCTAGAATTGCTATTAGGGATTAGATTGGGATCGATTTACTACGGATAGCTAGGAATTCATATCAATTGGGATTTGCAAGAGATTGGATCCCAATTTGCTAGGAAGCCCTAGAAATCCGAATTGGGTTGGAGTCGGATTTTCGAAGTATCGGTTTGCAAGAGATTGGACCGATACCAGGATTTCCGATTGCAATTCCATGCCAATATCCGTTTGCAAGAGATTGGACGGGTAGGAACTATCCTAATTTAGATTGTGGACCGAGTTTGCAAGAGATTGGGCTCGGTGCGCAATTGGACGATGATGTTGATCCTAATGCTAGCTTCCCTAGGCTAGGGTTTGCAAGAGATTGGACCCAAACCTAGGATAGCTATAGACCGGCAACAGCGCGAGAGCGTGAGCTTGGTTCTACATTCAGTTGCAACTAGTTCATCCGAATTCTCATTCTAGCAATTTTGATACCGACGAACCACATTTATGAAATACGGTGAGTAGCGGGAATTCCCCATTCCCTAGACGTTCTTTATTTGATTTGATATTTCGCACATTTGTCTGACGATTGTGACAGGATCGCCCAAGGCAATTTTCTCTATTCTCAAATAGCCAGGTTGATTAGGAACAAGCACAGTCATTCGTCCTCCCTGTGTTCGATACCCGCTCGCTGCTACACCGTGCACTTGCGGTAAAACTACAACCGTTCTTTGGGTGTATATCCGGAGCGATCAGTCACCACGCACGTGCTTGGAAGTACAAGTAAAACTCCATCACAGATATAACACTGAGAAATAAACAAAAGTACAATATTTCATTTATTTAATACATTGATACATTCTTTTTCATACACCATCTGTTCAAGGGGTACAAAAGAGGGAAGCTACACTGAGACAACAATAATCTTATACAACTCCAAGTCCAGTTCCAACTTGTACAATACCAACATTTTCATCTTCACAACTCTAGGTACAAAGGTCTACCCGAAAAAAAACACCAAAAGTACAAGTCTCGCATCATACCCCTCGCCATCCAATCCTATAACCGATCACCAACTCCAAGTCTCCAGCCGCTTTCCCCAACCTGAAAAGTCAACGGGGACACGTCAACGCGTGGCCCAGTAGTAACTCCTAACACTCTAGTAGTACCCCGTTTTAGAACTGGTCTACCTATATAGGGAGGGTGGTCTAACAAGTAATGGTCTCAGGGCATAAAAGTAATCACAACACGATGTGTAAGCATCAAGGAAGAACTTGTGAATATGCATAAGTAACCATGTTATAACATGCAAGTGCTGGAGGTAAGTATGAGAACATATTAACATGCAAGTACTGGACATTTATACTAAACAATGGGATGGATCAGCATGAGTTAACAACATTAACTTAACAGAGAAACAAGTAAGCATGGGATAACAATATTTACAATTAAAAGAAAATTACTTTAAGTTATTGATTCTCATGTTTGGAAAACCGTGTAAACCATAGGACGCTAAGGAGTCGGACTTCACCCAGGGTGGGTGAAAAGTGGTGCCACAACCAGCGACACGAGCACTGGAGGGGCTTCTCGTAACTCCGTACCCGACTGGCAAGGTAGGAGTGAGACAAATCTCGGTTTTTCTGTCGGACAAACAGAGCAAACCATCAGTTACCGTCATGGTGCATCATGCGTACACCAACAGCCTCTCCAACCCTCTCAAACTCCCCCTTCC
Source organism: Scilla litardierei (assembly GCA_030789695.1). Lineage (NCBI taxonomy): Eukaryota > Viridiplantae > Streptophyta > Magnoliopsida > Asparagales > Asparagaceae > Scilla > Scilla litardierei. Next base: position 10,940,580 of record CM061133.1, on the reverse strand, counting down.
GGGAGTGACGCATCGGGTGCGAATTCATATCATCTGTCCGCTCCTTAACTCTTATAATTTACCCGTGTTTCCCCCAAACCCACATCTGGAGTCTCACCCATTTTAGAAATGGATCGAGCACTCCTGATGTCATTTCTCTGCCTCACTCTCAGTTTTATTGTTTATTCATTTCGACGATCTCACTACCGCATTCATATCTTTCCATTTCTTTCATAATTTCACTGATGTCGTGATTCAACAACGACCATCACAATTTCATTCTACACAACGAACATTAAGATGCTCAATTACATCGTGACATTAACAATAATCAACATATGAAACTTAACACCTAATCATGGCAACTAACATTGATTTTTACCACCAGGAGCTTAACTACTGCATGGAGTAATGTAACATAGACTCATCTTACACAATGTAGCATGCTCCTAAAATCATGGAAACTCACGTAATCATGGAATATAAATAAAAGTTAGCTCAAGATGTGATATAATGACATGGACATGATTTTTACTAACATATGCATAAGCATAAACACAATTAAGCATGGAAGAGGACATGTATATAAAATAGCTTGACATGTGACATATTGAGAAAAGCATAATTCTTCGTACATATAACTAACATATGGCAAGCTACTAACATTTTCAATGCTAACACATTTGCATACTATCATCTAGAAAATTACTAACATAGGTATAACACTTGGCAAATCTTGGAGCTTACTCATAAAACACAAACATGGAATCTGCCAAAAACTGCTACAGCAGAAAGATTAGCTCTTTTAGCCTATCTACATACCGAATTAGCCTTTGGTCCCTCATGAAAGTTGTTGATATGATTGTTTTACATACACCCACCAAATTTCAGAAAATAATAATGTGTATGTGATTTATGACGCTCAATTTAACAATAGATTGCAAGTCTGTAGAAAAACAGAACAACTGCCTCAATTAAATCAATACCGTACTCATAGCTACAATCAAATCTGGGTAAAATATAAAACCTCATATTGTGTGTCTTAAAGAGTAGTTATCCAAAATGTCCTAAAACACTTAATTTCGATAAGTATTATGGCCGTTATCACTGTTTTAGTACATGGTGTCAAAACTGCCAGAAATTTGATATGTTGCAGAAAAACCTCTATTCCTCCTATTTTTGAATTGAAATATATCATATTTTATATGATTTTGAAGAAGGATTTCGATATCTACATGACTATAATTATTTCAGATTTTTATTTAATCTATTTAGGGCAGGAATCACGGCTAAACATCAAGACAGATTCTGTAGGAAATTTCAGAAACATAACATGCATAATTTTTTACAAGAACTACATGATATGCAAAGGCAAAATAGGGGAAGTTGATTCCTACATCAAAAATTCCCACTAACACCAATCCTAAAACTAAATCCTAACTAGATTGTTAGAAATTACTACCTCAAAAGTCCTTCTTAAAGTTCCTTGGCCCTTCTTAATCCTTGAAGAACTTGAAGCTTTTATTCTCCAACTACTTCTCCTTCAAAATTTATAAATTGATGATGGTGATAGTTTGGCCTTGGTGGTGGTGGAGGTTGTGGTGGTGGAGTTGGTGGTGGAAGAGGAGGGAGGTGGTGGAGTAGGTGGTAGCCATGGTGGAAGAGAAAGGGAAGAGAGAAAGAAAGGAGAGGGTTCTCATTTTGTTTCTTTCTTTTCTTGTTTTTTTCATTCCCTTTTCCTTTCATTTTTCCTTTTGTATTTCTAATAAAATTAAGGAGATAATGACATGTAGCATGCTAGGTGTCTTAAGCTAAGCAACCAAACCTAATAAGGATGACATGTGGTTCAGGGGTAGGTAAGGATAATTAGGGAAGTGACACATAATAGGGTTAGGTGTCCTCTTAAGAAAATTTGATATTTTGAGTTTTAGAAAAATAGAAATACAACCTTAATACTTCATACCATGTTTAAATACAATGTATTTCCATTCAAATACTCATTCATTTAAATTCAAAAGGTAATTAAAAATTATTTAAAAATAATTTTATCATTACAAAAATTAGGAAAAATTCATAGAAATACCCAGAAATTTATACGTACACATACGTCCAAAAATACGTACATATACAAGTATATATGGATACTGGGTATTACAAGGGGGGAACTGACCGGAGATGGGGCGGCCGGAGGGGCGACGCGGGCGGTAGAGTAGGCGGAGGACGACGGCGCCAAGGGAGATCGAGTAAGGGAGTGAGGGTATTGTGCTCGAACAGTAGATTAGGTAGCTTAGGGTAATTTTAGAGTTTTAGGGTAAAGACAAAAACGAGTTGGATTAAAAACCCAACTCGTTTGTTGGTGGGGCCCAATGAAAGTAGGGTAGATCGACTCTGTCGAGCAGCGAGGCTAATCGACCCGGTCAGACACGAAAAATAAATAGTTTATGAGACTCCCTCATATGCTCGACCGAGCAGTATAACGCTCGGTCAAGCAGATCATAACTCGGACCAAGCAGGATATACTCGGGCTGCGTAGGCAGAGCGTCGTTTTCTCCTCATCTTCAAAAGCCTGTCATACTCGACCGAGTAGTGGGCTGCTCGATCGAGTCGCCGTCTGCTCGGACCGAGCCAATGCTGCTCGGGCCGTGTAGACATGTAATATTTTTGCTATTTATCCCCGTTCCTGCGCTGCTCGACCGAGCAGTGTAGCTGCTCGGTCGAGTCACATGTGTCTTCCTTTTGCTCCATTTTCTTTCGTTTTCTCCTCAAATCTGGTGCTCTCCTCCAGCTTGCTTCCATTTAAAATGTCGATCTGCATGCCCCTCATGTTCAACCTGTACAGAGGAAGAACTCATCAAATTTTTGTGGTTTTATAATTTTACGGGAAATAAAAACGTTTTTGTTTGGTTTTCTCAAATAAATGAAGTAAACATAAGAAAATTGAAAAAAAAAGTCTAGGATACAAGAGATTGGGTTGCCTCCCAATAAGCGCTCGTTTTTAGTCATGAGCTCGACTCCCTTTGATTTATCAATTTTCGTTTGGTGCACGTGGAATTCGTGCGTCGTTCTTTCCGATGATGCAATCTGGCAGTATTTGGTATCAGCCTACTTCAAGCTCCTCCCTCGAGTAGCCTATAGCCTTCGGTCCTTCATGATTCGGAGAATGATTTAGAAGTTCCTCATCAAACACTCGGATGTAGGCGGCGACCTCTTTGTGGTAGGTTGGGTCGTCGTCATCGTCTATTCCTGTTCTTATTGGGCCCTTCATGACCCCCTCATAAGTGAAATCTTCAACAGCTTCATCTTTCAGGAGCTCCAAATAGCTAGCCCCTTCCTCATGAACACGCTCTTACATTGGCTTTTACAGCCGGAATTCGGCTTCGATGTTCCCCATATTCAGCGAGAGAGTCCCTTCTTGGACATCAATTAAAACACCGACCGTCTCCATAAAGGGGCGGCCGAGTATAAGTTGGGAGCTCCCTCCCTCAGGCATGTTTATAATGACAAAGTCAATGGGAACATATAACCCAGGGGGTATCTGGAGAATGATATCCCTGGCTATGCCCACCGGGTAAGTGATTGAATGGTCCGCAAGCTGGATGGACATATTTTCGGCTCTAGTTCCCTTCCGGTCTGCAATCTCTCAAATATAGAGAGGGGCATCAAACTGATGCTAGCCCCTAGATCAATCAAAGCTCGGCTGATGGGCATCCCTCCGATGGAGCATGGAACAGTGAAGCTCCCCAGATCCGGTAGCTTCCGGGGGAGATGATTTTTTATAACGGAGGTGGAGTCCTCCATAAGCTTTATCTCTTTAGGCTTCCTCTTTCCCGTGATCAGATCTTTTAAGAATTTGGCATAGATGGGGATCTCAGTGATAGCATCTATGAACGGGATATTTAATTGGATTCCCTTCAGCAACTCTGTGAATTTGGAGTATTTCTTCTCCATCTTGGCCAAGGCCAACCTCTGTGGATATGGCGGGGGAGGCCGGCTAGCTTTGTCCTTTGTAGCATAAACATGAGGAGGTGTTGTAGTAGGTGTGTTGGATGGTGGATCTGTCTTCTCCTCATTATTCGTAGGCTATTCAGTAGCCTCTTCTTTGTCACCATCATCAACGGCTTCTTCAACAATGACTCTCTCCTTGTTCAAAACCGGGATCATGACGGGGTCAGTCACCCATCCTCCACGTGTGGTAACAGAAACCACAACATTTTCTTGGGCCCTTGGGTTTGTCTCTGGTTGCGAGGGCAACCTCCTCTGGTTCTTCAAAAGCTGGGACATCTGGCCCCTCAGTTCATCTAGTGAAGTATTTATGCTCTTGAACTGGGTGGAAGTGTCCTAGTTGAACCGGGCTTGACCACTCATAAAGGTCTCCAATGTAGCCTCCAGATTGGACCGAGGAGGATTTGGCGCATAGCACTGCTGAGGCGGCCGATTGAATTGATAACCCGAAGGTCGGTAAGGCCCAGCTGGCCTAAACCCGCTCTGTTGCTGACTCTGTGGCTGCCCATGTTGTTGCTGAGGAGGGGATGGCAGTCTCTAAAATTGTGGAGGTTGCATCCCTCCACTTGGATTCCCATAAGACAATCCCATATGATTCCGACCAACCGGATGTTGCAATTGATTTCGTCCCTTTCCCTGGATATACTGCACAGATTCTGACAATTCAGCACCATCATAGTGCCTCACTAGGAATATAACCCTGATCTACATAATCCTCTACAGGATGATAAGTAGATGTGCTGGGTGATGCAGGGATGGAATCCAGGCGCTGTTCAATTCTGGCCACCTGTTTGCATAAGGTCTCGATGTGAGAGTCCAGATGGCTTGCAGCTTTGACCTCGGGGGTCCGGGTAACAATGGTTCTTTCTTCACTCCATTACTGATTGTTGGCAGCCATATGCTCCAGCAAGTCTATAGCTTCTTCAGGAGACTTGTCAAGTAAGGCGCCTTGCGCCGCAGTATCTATAATCATCTTGGTGCTGAATTACAACCTGTTGTAAAAACTCTGCACCAAATCCCAAGGCTGGATCCCGTGGTGAGGGCATTGATGCTGGAGGTCCTTGAATCTCTCCCAGGCCTCATAAAGGGATTCTTGTGGGAGCTGTTTGAAATTCGAGATTGCTCCCCAGATCAGTACTGTCTTTGAAGGTGGATAAAATTTATCCACGAAGGCAAGTGCCAGCTTCTCCCATGTGGTGAAATAGTTGGGAGGATGAGCCTGTAGACAGTACGAGGCTTTATCCCTCAGAGTGAACGGGAAAAGCCGCAGCTTAACAGCATCATCACTCATAGCCTTCGCCTTGAAAGTGTCACACTTTGCATAGAAGGTATCAATGTGGTGGTTATGGTTCTCGTGAGGATGCCCGTGAAAGGGATCCTGCTGCATCAAATTTATTAGCCCCTTTTTCAGCTCGAAGCTCGCCGTCGCCAGTTGTGGTCTAAGGATAGACGAGTTGTATCCAAACATCGGCTTCATATGGTCCCTGATGGACTCGGTGCAAGGAGGAGGAGGAGGAGTATTGTTGTCTGCCATCTGGGCAGAGGGAGATGGATTTCTACTGGAGGCCCTCAAGGCCCTTGTCGGTTTCTTGATCTCGGGATCGAGTAACAATTCTCTAGTAGATGCCCCGAAACGAGTGTTCATGCACCAAAACAACTAGACAAATACCATCAGTAGCATGGTAATAAATAAAAGAATAAAAATGATGGAGAGATAAGGGATGATTAGAGTTGCTAGCAAACTTCTCAAAATAAAAATAAACTGAGATAACACTATTGCAGTCCCCGGCAACGGCGCCAAAAACTTGACGCACTCGAAACCTACACATAGATTCCAACTGGCGGTGTCACGATTGCCAGGCGTGGTATGGCCCCTAGGTGTCAATTACAGGATCTATCTGCAAGTCGACTGTGTCAAATTGTAGTATAAAAGATATCAAATCCCACAGGGATGGTGACAGTGTATTGGGGTTCTCAGTTTACTTCTATATCTCGAAGTGAGATAGCTAGCGGGTTGAGAGAATTGGTTGTTGTGTTGTTGTTGTTTTAATAATAATAAGGACTAAGGCGTTAGGGATCACCGCTAAGATCGTCGGGGATCGACGCTGGTATAGAATCCTTAAGTTTCATTAGGGTTAGGGGATTAATCTTCCAATTCATACCACTCTCATGGGTTAGAATTGCTAGGTACTTCGGTGGCTCTCGTTGACGCAATAGAGGTAGCCGTCAACGTAGCGATATAGTTCGTCGGGGGATCCCCTCAAGGCACGAGTCGGGCATGGTCACGAGCCTTGGTTAGATCCACCGATTTTCCTATTCGAATCCTAAGGATACCCCTTAAGCACATCAATTCCACAGACCGTGAGCATGATCTCAGTACGGGTTATCCTAGAGATTCGGTAGGATCGACCGACATAGGGATCCAGATTTATGCCTTTCCCCTAGGATCTTAGGGCTAACCCATCAACCCTAGAAAGGACTACTCACTTATGACGTTATTGACGAATAAAAACACAATTTTTAAGAGAGAAAACCTCATGTCAAATTATAGAAAATAGGTTGAGAAACTTACAGCGAGAAGTGAAGAGAAAATAACGGGCAATAGATCCAAAGAAGAATCAAAGATTCCAATACGCAATCGTAATAGAACATCAAAATAATAATCCAATAATCTTTAAGAAATCGTTCTAGATCTAACAAGTATTTTCTATCCCTAATCTCCTCTCAAAAACTCATTTAAAAACTAGGAATGGATTCGCTCCAAACACAGTCGCAGCTCCCAGACTTCACTCCCCAAAATCGTGCAACAGCCGCTCCCAAAATATTTCCAAAAATAGCCTTCAGCATCGTCGACCGAGTGGGTGACTCGGTCGAGCAGTGTGTTGCTCGGTCGTCCGCTCGGTCCGAGCAGATGTACCACTCGACGGAGCACGACAGTAAATCACGCTCCTCCAAAATCTTTAATCTGTCTGCACGGGCCGATTCAGCTCTGCTCGATCCAAGCAGATAGCTGACTCGGTCGCTAAAGAAGTCACTCGGGCCGTGCAAGAGGCTGCTCCAGCTTTGAAGGTTGGTGCTGCTCGACCGAGCACTCAGGTGCTCGGTCCGAGCAATCCTGGTATCAGCTTCCTCTTCAGCATTTGCAACTGTTCGATCGAGCAGCGGCTCTGCTCGGTCGAATCGACTGGGAAAATTGTTGCTGAAGCTCCTGAAGCTTCTCCTTTCCTCCTGCTCTCTCATCCACTTCTCCCTTGGCTCCCAAAACACGACAAACTCCTGTAGAGTTTCGCCAACGAGCTCACGGGCGTGTCAGATGTCTTCATACCCAAATCGGGTCCCAAATCGCTCCAAAATCCCTGAAAACTCATAAAATACTACGAAACTCGAATATAAAGTCAGAAATGCGATATCGTAGGGAAATATGGGATTTGGATGCGAAAATGGTATGGAATGCGATGTCATGATGCTATGAAAAAGGTGTAAAATATGGACACATCAATAATCATGCAATAAAGTACTATGATTCTCTTTTAAAATTTTACAATCTTTCTTCAATTTAGAATGCTCAGTTCAAAGTTTTTCATGATTGTTATACAAAATTTTAAAAGCTTCTTCTTATCCACTGCTATCAATATCACTATCAAATTCACTATCAGCGACAATATCAGAATTTTGGTTAGAAATTACCTTTGCGTGTCCTATGAAGCAATAGTCCATATGTCCATCAACTTATTCTTCCACTTTCTCAACTTCGTCCTATGTATCCTCAAGGGCTTCCTTCACTATTTTTTTCTATCTTCATATTCGTTCTCAAGTATGTGCCATACTTGGGTTTCGGTGGTTGCCATAAAAACACTATCAAAAACAACTTCATTAATAAAACTTTACAACAAATTCATTTTTAATGAGTGTTGATGCCTCCAAGTTCTCGTTGCTCCATTGTGATATAAGTGTGGTGGGTTTATTGTAAGTAGTCTACAAAAATCCCAAATAGCTCAAGTCAATAGATTGAATGAAGGCCATAATATTACTTTTTTCATTATCGGTAGTTGTACCATCAAAGATTATGGAGTCAAGAAGCTTTCGAGACCACTATTGTTGATGCCATCTGGATAACCTCACTCTGTAACCACGTGTTGGGGATCGTGAGATGGCAAATAAACGTTAGAGTGGGTGAATAGTATTATGTAATAATAATCTCTAATTAAAATGTTACCCTCTTAGTTTACCTAAGTTTCAGTGACTGTTACCTCTCTTGAAACTTAATCAACAAATCTTATTAAATTGCTAACTAAGGGATGCAGCAGAATATGAACACAATAGCAAATTAAAGAGATGAGCAAGAGACAATAGAGTAATCTTAAACACAAGAATATAACTTGGTTCACCCAACCCTGTGGGTTACATCCAGCATCCACTAATCACACTCACAATGAGTTAATTACACTTTCCTCTTTGCAACTTGGAGGACTTTCAACACATTGCCTCTCTAACTTAGAGGACCTGTCCAATCACAAACAATAACCTCCTCATAAAAAGGACATTAATACTTGAGACTTTTCTCAAAGTACAACTCAAGAACCAATATCACCAAGCAATTTCAAAATGAAAACTTACCATCTCTTTCACTAGAGAATTTTACAAAAGTTTTGCTTTGGTGGTTGAACAATTTCCTATAGCCAAGAGATTGAAGTTTCTGAAGTGTAGTGTGGCTAAAGAAAACACAAGTTATGATATCTGTTGGAATTTCATAATTCCATATTTCTATTTCCATATGGTTTTGATATGACAAACACATTCAATGCTACTAACTCTATGTATGCAGATACATATCAATGCTGAGTTCCACACAAATGAAATATCTTCATGCGTATTCAGACAGATATATCATAGTTCATGAAGCTGGAAAGACAAAGGCACCTAATCCACGACTTGGATATATAATCACTTGATAAGGATCTGCTACAAAGAAGCTTCTCAGATTCAGTTGCAGATGCAGTCCTATCTACGGCTTTATGTAATCAATGCAAAATTTACTTTATTAGAGTCACAAAGCCCTGTGATAATATATCTTAGTCATCTAGGTTCCATTACTCAGAGATCTACACTTCCCAATTTTGAAAATTCGCAACTTTGAAAATTGGCAGCCAATAACCCCATTTTGGTCGACCAATTTTAAACCTTCGAGTTTGGTTATGGGATTGCATGAGCAAACTCCCCTAACCGTGTAGATTCTAGAACTGTCTTCCAACGGTCAAAATTCTCTCTCTAAATTTTGGTCGACCAATGTTGTCATTTTGGTCGACCAATTTCAAAACTAGCAGTTTTGATCTCAAATTTTCAGGGACGGTTCTTGCCCATTTTCCAACGTTAACTACAGTCCCCAACCGTCCCTAAACACTATAAATAGAGGGGTAGACCCTCTCTTTCTCTTCAATCACTTTCCTCTTCTTTACTCTCTTAATTGTTGAAATCAAGTCTTTCATTTTCTAAAGATTTAGGCCATTAGTTGTTCTTTTCTTATTTGTAAGAAGAAATCATTAGATTTCTTTCTTCGTTTAAGAACGGAAGAACTTGGATTTTTCAACATCATTTTGGAAAGTTATTTGTGTTCATAATTGCAAGAAGAAATCGATTGATCTCTCTCTTCTTTTATGAACCAGAGAACTTCAAGTGTTGCTCTTCATTACATATCTTTTACATCTTGAAGTTCATCTTCTAAACACCATCCTTGAATTCATTCTCTGAAATTTATAACAAGGCTATATGTTTTTTTTCTATTTCATTATTTAACAGGTTTCAATCTCTGTTTAGAGATTGTACAAAGTTTGGGACACGGGGAGTGTCGCCATTTTTGTAAGTTTGTGCTTGCGGGGCAAGTGATTATAGTGGATTAAAATCTCTAGGGGTAGAGGACTGGAGTAGGATTACAAGGATCCGAACCAGGATAAATCTCTGTGTTTGCGATTGATTTAATTTCAGTACTTGTCATTTTATTTCTGTGCCATCTTTGCAAATATTACTAACATCATATTTGCAACATTTTTATTATATACACTATTCACCCCCCTCTAGTGTATTGATCCATACAGGCTAAAATTACATTTGGTATCAAAGCAAGGTTAAGATGGCAGCAAGTTCCTCAATATCAAACATGAACGCCGTTCCACACAACTACAATCAGCATCCTGAAGGGCACTCTCAAGTACGTCCTCCTCTATTTTATGGTTCTAATTACTCATATTGAAAAATACGAATGGAGATTCATCTCCAAAGTATGCATTATGAGATATGGGACATCGTAGAGACATGATACACTAATCCAGAAACACATGTTGCTGATTGGACCGCCAACGACAAAGCTGCAAAGACAAACAACTCAAAGGCCATGAATGCTCTACTCTGTGCCATGGATAAACATGAGTTTAATCGAGTATCTGAGGCCAAAAGTGCAAAGGAGATTTGGTACATACTCAAGGTAACTCATGAAGGAACCAATAAAGTAAAGGAAACCAAGATTGCCTCTTTGGTTCATAAATATGAGTTGTTCAAGATGCAAGACAAAGAGACGATTGGAGAAATAAACACCAGGTTCACTAACATTGTTAATTCTCTTAATGCTCTTGGAAAAGTTTACTCTTCTCTTGATCAGGTACGTAAGATTCTTAAGGTACTCTCCCCAGAATGGCGTCCAAAGATCACTGCTATTGAGGAAGCCAATGATCTTTCCACCTTATCAATGGAAGATCTAATTGGTAACCTAATGGCACATGAAGTTACATTGCAAGATGCGAAAGAAGAATCAGAACAGAAGAAGAAAGTACTCGCCTTCAACGTAACATCAGATAATGAAGATTTAGATGATGATATGGCATTCTTTGCCAAGAACTTCAGAAAATTCTTCCAAAAAGGTAAGTACAATAATATTAAATCTAAAAATACTGATTCTTCTCTTTGCTTCAATTGTAATAGGCCAGGACATATGAAGAAAGATTATCCACTTCTCAAGGACAAAATCAAAACTTCCAACAACAACGATCAATCCAGAAGAGAAAGGAAGTTTGACAAGATGAAGAAAGCATTTGAAGCAACATGGGATGAATCTTCAGATGATGAAGATGATCATGTTGAAAGTGCTAATATGTGCTTTATGGCACAAGATAATGAAGAAGAGGTAAGTTCCTTTAATAATGAAGAATTATTAGAAGCATTGAAAGATCTCTATTCTCGTTTCAAAAAGTTGAATGGTTAACATAAATCTTTGAAACAAAATAATGACAATCTTCTTATTAAATATCAGGAATTATCTTCTTCTAAGAATACTACATCAAATTCCATACATATTGAGAATACATCTTCTCAAAATTTGGATCTTAGTGAAGAGAATGCTATTCTCAAAACTAAGAATCTAAAACTTCATACACAAATATCCGAAATGGAAAAAAATATTTCATCACTAAAGATGAAATACGACGAGATGTCTTCCAATATTAATAAATTCAATAAAGGAAAGACTAATCTCGATGATCTGCTAAAAATACATTATCCAGCAAATCATAGACAAGGTCTGGGATATTCTCATAAGGATACACCCAAGTCTTGTAGCACTTCTTCTTATTGTGGAAAAACAACTTTTGTTAAACCTCAAAAGAAGAATCACTCATTTATTTACACGAAGAAAGTAAATATTCATACTTCTTCTTCACAAAGAAATGTTACTAACATTTTAAAACCATCTCCTAGGAAACATACTACAGTTAGTATATGGGTTCCTAAGGATTCATGTTTAAAAGAAAGAAATGATTACATCTCTCATTATATGCATTTTATTGTTTATTCTAGTAATTATCTTAAAAAGCCAAATTCCACTTGGGTTTGGCTTCCAAAAATCTAATCCCAAGGACCCTCAAACAAAGGGTACCAATGGTTAATGTTTTATCTTTCAGGTACCTAAAAAGGAAAGATGGATTTTGGACAGTGGATGTTCAAAACATATGACGGGAAATGTCAATTTGCTTTCAACCGTTAAATATAAAGATGGAGGCACAATTACCTTTGGTGACAACAACAAAGGCAAAATCATAGGCACTGGAACAGTTGGGAATACAAATCAGCCTATCATTGAGAATGTTCTCCTGGTTGACGGTTTGAAACATAATTTACTTTCCATTAGTCAGTTATGTGATAAAAATTACAAAATAGTTTTTGAACAAAATGATTGCATTATTTATGATTCTGATATGTCATTTGTTCTGTTCCGTGGTAAGCGTAAGAATAACATTTATATTTTATGCATGTCTATTACCACTAATAATGATTGTTTAATGATTACATTAGATGATACTCTTTTATGGCATAAACATTTTGGACACACTAATTTCAAAAATCTAGCACATATTTCAAAACACAAATTAGTAAATGGAATGCCAAATATTTCTTTCAAACACAAACATTTTTGTGATGCTTGTCAACAAGGAAAAATGCACAAATCTTCTTTTAAATCAAAGGACGTTATCTTAATAAAGAGACCATTAGAACTCTTACACTTAGATTTGTTTGGTCCTTCAAGAGTAGCTTCTTTGAATAGAAGTAGATATGATTTATCATTGTTGATGATTATTCAAGATATACTTGGGTTATATTCTTACAAAACAAGAATGATGCGTTTGAAGAATTTTCAATATTTTGTAAAAAGATACAAAAGATCAAATCCTCTAACATTGTCACTATTCGTAATGATCATGGAGGAGAATTTGAAAATGAATCTTTTACCAATTTTTGTAATGAAAATGGCATTACTCACAATTTTTCTTTTCCTCGTGCTCCTCGTCAAAATGGAGTAGTAGAAAGGAAAAATAGAACTTTACAAGAACGCGCAAGAACAATGCTTTGTGATAGTAAATTATCGAAATATTTTTGGTCTAAAGCTGTTGCAACTGCTTGTTACATTATGAATAAAGTTCTTATAAGGCCATTGCTTAATAAAACTTGTTTTGAATTATTCTTTAATCGCATTCCACGTGTATCATATTTTAAAGTGTTTGGATGTAAATGTTTCATTCTTAATACTAAAGATGTACTTGATAAATTTGATTCGAAATCTGATGAAGGTATTTTTGTTGGATACTCAACACGTAGCAAAGCCTACAGAGTATATAACAAAAGAACTTCAACAGTTGAAGAATCACTACATGTCACATTTGATGAGAACCCCTCATCTAATTCTCCCATCATTAATGATGAAGATATATTACCTTTATCTAATTCTTTAGATAATATTAAACTTGATGAAATTGATGCTACTAACCCTTCTGTTGAGTCTATTTCAGATAATACAGATCTTCCTAAGGCATTTGTACAAGTTCCGAACCATCCATCAGTTTTAATCATTGGAGATATTACAGATGGAGTTAGAACTCGTCATCAAATTGAACAAATGGCGCATTGTGATTTCCTTTCATCCATTGAACTTAAGAACATCAAAGATGCATGTGAAGACAGTTCATGGATTATTGCTATGCAGGAAGAACTCAATCAATTTCAACGAAATGATGTTTAGGAATTAGTTCCCAGACAAACAGATCATTCAATTATTGGTACCAAGTGTGTATTCAAAAATAAATTGGATGAGTCTGGTCAGGTAATTAGAAACAAGGCACGATTGGTTGCACAAGGTTATAATCAATAAGAAGGTATTGATTATGATGAAACCTATGCACCAGTTGCACGTCTTGAGTCTATTCGCATGTTGTTATCATTTGCATGTTTTAAAGATTTTAAATTATTTCAAATGGAGGTCAAAAGCTCTTTTTTAAATGGTTTTCTCAAGGAGGAAGTTTATGTTGAACAACCTCCTGGTTTTAAACATGAAAATTTAGAAAATCATGTTTTCAAATTGAAGAAAGCTTTATATGGTCTCAAACAAGCACCTCGTGCTTGGTATGAAAGACTTAAAAGCTATCTTTTAAATTCTGGTTATTCAATTGGTAAAATAGATTCCACTTTATTTATTAAGTACATTAAATCTGACATAATCATTATTCAAATATATGTTGATGATATTATTTTTGGTTCTACTAATGAATCTCTTTGTCAAGATTTTTCTAAGATTATGCAGAAAGAATTTGAGATGAGTCACATGGGTGAACTCAATTACTTCCTCGGTCTTCAAATCAAACAATTGAAGGAAGGAATCTTCATTCACCAAAGCAAGTATTCTAAGGAACTCATCAAACGTTTTGGTTTAGAAAGTTCTGCAGAAAAACGTACTCCAATGAGTACTTCTACCTCTCTCAACAAAGATTTACATGGTAAGAGTGTTGATCAACGTCTTTATAGAGGTATGATTGGCTCTCTACTTTATTTAACTGCTAGTAGACCAGATATTATGTTTTCAGTATGTTTATGTGCACGTTTTCAGGAAGATCCTAAAGTTCACATTTAACTGCCATAAAAAGGATTATTAGATATGTTACGCACACTTCTGATTTTGGTTTATTTTATCCCAAGTCAAGCACATTTGATTTATTATCGTATAGTGATGCAGACTTTGCTGGTTGCAAATCAGATCGTAATAGTACCAGTGGTACATGCCACTTTTTAGGTCATGCTTTAGTTTCTTTGTTTAGCAAAAAGCAAAACTCCGTTTCATTATCTACAACCGAGGCAGAATATATTGCCGCCGATTTAGCATGTGCTCAAATCTTATGGATGAAACAAACTATTTTAGACTATGGTATTGCTTGCTCTACTTGTCCTATTATGTGTGATAATACTAGTGCTATTAATCTTTCTAAAAAATCCAGTGCATCATTCTCGTACAAAACATATTGATGTACATCATCATTTTCTAGATGATCATGTTCAGAAAGGAGATATAATTCTTAAATTTATAGCTACTAAACATCAGACTGCTGATATTTTGACTAAACCGTTGAAAGAATAAACTTTTATTAAGCTTTGTAGGAATTTAGGGATTATTAGTGAATCGGACTTATGACACATTCTTATTTTTACTTTTAGAATTTTTTCAAATTTTTTCAAATTTTTTGGCTGTTTTTTAAAATTGGTCGACCAATTCACCAATATTGGTCGCCAATTGTCGAATTTTTTATTATTTATTTTAATTTTCAGGTAACTACTTCGTCTTCCCGCTTATTCTCATTATCCGTTTCCTCCATTCTTGGTTTCGAAACTGAACCCATCCTTTCGTTTTCAAATTTGGGTGGGATTCGTTTTTCAACTACTCTACCGATTGGAATTCTGTCAGTTCCCACAACTTCCCTTAACTGATTATTTTCCTATTTAATTCTTGCCTAGGGATGATAAGTCCCAATAAATATCTTCTGACAAATTTTTTTCTTTCCCGAAGCACCCATTCCCCCCAAATCCCGTCGTCCTCCTCCTTTCCCACATCTCCGCCGCCCTCCCCTAAATCGCCGACCTCCACCCAATATCCCGCCAGCCTCCACCCAATTTCATAATTCCATATTTCTATTCCCATATGGTTTTGATATGACAAACACATTCAATGCTACTAACTCTATGTATGCAGATACATATCAATGCTGAGTTCCACACAATAGAAATATCTTCATGCGTATTCAGACAGATATATCATAGTTCATGAAGCTGGAAAGACAAAGGCACCTAATCCACGACTTGGATATATAATCACTTGATAAGGATCTCCTGCAAAGAAGCTTCTCAGATTCAGTTGCAGATGCAGTCCTATCTACGGCTTTATGTAATCAATGCAAACTTTACTTTATTAGAGTCACAAAGCCCTGTGATAATATATCTTAGTCATCTAGGTTCCATTACTCAGAGATCTACACTTCCCAATTTTGAAAATTCGCAACTTTGAAAATTGGCAGCCAATAACCCCATTTTGGTCGACCTATTTTAAACCTTCGAATTTGGTTATGGGATTGCATGAGCAAACTCCCCTAACCGTGTAGATTCTAGAACTGTCTTCCAACGGTCAAAATTCTATGTCGTCATTTTGGTCGACCAAAGTCATCATTTTGGTCGACCAATTTCAAAACTAGCCGTTTTGATCCCAAATTTTCAGTGACGGTTCTTTCCCGCTGTCCAACGTTAACTACAGTCCCCAACCATCCCTAAACAGTATAAATAGAGGGGTAGACCCTCTCTTTCTCTTCACTCACTTTTCTCTTCTTTACTCTCTTAATTGTTGAAATCAAGTCTTTCATTTTCTAAAGCTTTAGGCCATTAGTTGTTCTTTTCTTATTTGTAAGAAGAAATTATTAGATTTCTTTCTTCGTTTAAGAACGGAAGAACTTGGATTTTTCAACATCATTTTGGAAAGTTGTTTGTGTTCATAATTGCAAGAAGAAATCGATTGATCTCTGTCTTCTTTTATGAA
This sequence comes from Scilla litardierei, assembly GCA_030789695.1. Lineage (NCBI taxonomy): Eukaryota > Viridiplantae > Streptophyta > Magnoliopsida > Asparagales > Asparagaceae > Scilla > Scilla litardierei. The sequence goes on along the minus strand of CM061133.1, from coordinate 10,924,211 downwards.
CCAGAGAACTTCAAGTGTTGCTCTTCATTACATATCTTTTACATCTTGAAGTTCATCTTCTAAACACCATCCTTGAATTCATTCTCTGAAATTTATAACAAGGCTATATGTGTTTTTTCTATTTCATTATTTAACAGGTTTGAATCTCTGTTTAGAGATTGTACAAAGTTTGGGACACGGGGAGTGTCGCCATTTTTGTAAGTTTGTGCTTGCGGGACAAGTGATTATAGTGGATTAAAATCTCTACGGGGTAGAGGACTGGAGTAGGATTACAAGGATTCGAACCAGGATAAATCTCTGTGTTTGGGATTAATTTAATTTCAGTACTTGTCATTTTATTTCTGTGCCATCTTTGCAAATATTACTAACATCTTATTTGCAACATTTTTATTATATACACTATTCACCCCCCTCTAGTGTATTGATCCATACAGGCTAAAATTACAATATCAAGAATATCAAGATGAAGCTTGAGGAGATCACGACAAGAAAAACCAAGAAAACAATTTGCTTAAAAGCTTCTATGAAAACTTAAAAACTTTGGCCTTAAAAAATCTTTTGGAGAGCTTAAGAGGGCTTAGAAAGTACTTAAAAATACTTAAAAATATCTCAATAAATTCATGATAAATTATCACAACAACCCTTTATATATATATGGTGAAAATCTACCCAAGATTGACCACCCAAAATATCCTCCAACGTCTCTCCAACGACTAATTGAGACAAAAGTCAAATATGACCATTGTTGACAACTAGTCGACCACGGTTCGTTCATTGATCGACTAGTGCCCGACTGGTCTACTAGTTAGACAACCGTGACCGACTACTGCAGTCGGTCAGAATTTCCCGAGAGCACTGGCGACCACTGCTCCAGTACTGGTTGACTAGTTTTAAGATATATTGATACAATTTAGAATACTCAGGAAATTTCTATTAAAATTATTTTAAAACATTTTAAAAATATTTTTGGATGATTCCTAAGTGTAAGTCAAGCTTCAATCTATGTCTGTACATAGAATATAAAGACATAAAAATTACATCAAAATTATCCAACCCTTGAGATTTGATGTAGCCTTGAAGTTCATCTCCATGTTTCTTGATTCTTGGACTTTGGTTGCTTTGATTGTGCTTCATCATTATCTTCCTCTTGACTAGAGCTATTGAATGTCTTCATGAATTTTGGTGAGCTTCATAAGTTTTGATGTGAATCCACATCCTTAGCTTTGAACTCATCACTTCTGTAATTAAGCTTTAATACCTATACACTCACAAACTTGGTTAGCACACTTTATTTGTTTATTCATCAATAAAATCACACTAGGGGTGCCTTAATAACCAACAGTATAGACCAATTAGCCTTCTGAACTGCATAATGGAAATCTTCACTATAGTTTTGTCTAACAAGCTTGATCTCTCTCTTCACATGTGGATCCTACACAATCTGATTTTCAAAAGGGCAAAAGCATCCTTGATTCTATCACCATTGCCCATGAGATCAGTCATCATTGTACTAAGAGGGAAACCGTAGCAGTAGAGTTCAAAATAGATTTCAAGAAAGCCTTTAATTGCATGGGCTGAAATTCCCTACCAGAACTATTCAAAGATAGGAGCTTCAGTAAAAAAATAGTGCCATTAGGTAAATGTAATTCTTTACTCCTCCAAGAGCTCTATCTTTTTCGATGGAACTCTCACTAACATCATCAGTTGTAATAGAGGGCTTAGACAAGGGGACACATTATTCCCTATGATGTTCATCCTTTATGTTCATGACCTTAATATGATGATCGCTAATGCCTTTGATTGTGGTCTCCTTTCCGACTTGAATCTCAAAAGGGGGCCGAATTTCATTAGAACACTCCAATTCGCAGATGATCCTCCCTTTTACTGCAAAAGTAATAATGAAAATATTGATGTACTAGACACTCCTAATTCGAGCATTTGGTGAACTTGAAATCATGTTGTGTTAATAAAGTAGAAGATCATTTAGGAGTAATGGATGAGTCTGGATGGAGGTTCAATATTTTTTTATGCATCAGAAAGCATGAATTGAACCCTCGACCTCTCACAATAGGGGGAAACAAATACCACTAAGCCAATTGGCTCGGGTTTCCTTATCTACAATCAAGCAAAACTATCTGATTTGTGTTCCCTTGCTTGGGCAAGGCTTGTGCAATCTCGCATTTTTATCAGCATTGCAGGCTCTGAGGTATACATGTGCCTACATAAATTTGTTTGGGTTGTATGCTTGGGCGTAGTCGGTACAGAACGACCTGACTCACTTTCAACCTTGCATGAGGAGGTTAAACTCACATTTTTCATGTTCAATTTTTTTTATAAGTGCTTTTGAAAAGATGTGGAGTATTTTTACCAACTGCGAGCTATTTTTTATTTGTTTTTCTAAGCAAGTGAAGCATTTGGGAGTTAGATTACCAACCCACCGTTTTTCTCAACGCACAAACCAAATTACTCATTGCCCACAACAGTTAAAAAATTACTTTGCATATACACCAAACTATTCATTGTGCACAACAGGCGTTAAAACTTACTCACCGTGTACGTTTTTAAAATTAGTTTGCTCATCTTCTCTCATCATCATCATCTTCTCTCTATCAATTAAGAAAACTAATCAAATAATACATGATTTAATTTTCGCTAAAACGTAATCATTGCTAATCAAAGGTAATCACCGGTAATCTTCTTCTCCTCCTCCTCCTCCTCCTCTCATCTTCTGTCTTCTCTCTCTCTCTCTCTTCTCTTCTTCTCTCTATCAATTTTCACCCATCCTCTCTCCCCCCCTCCCCCATCCATCTCCCCTACCGCCCAGTCCCCCTCCCCCCTCCAAAATATCTGTTCATCATCATCTTCCTTTCTTTTCCATCTTTTTAATGGATTGAAGCATTTTATTTTTGATTCTGTCTCGCCCTCTGGGTTTTTATTTTGTTTTAATTACTTTATCCAAAGAAAGAGTGCAAACTTCCCTCCTTTTTGTGTTCACTGATGAAGCCAATAGTACAAACATCCCATCTTTTTTTCTGTTCACTGATGAAGCCACCGTCATTTATCTCTCTTCAAACAAAATAAAATCAGCTTTAAATAATTTATTCAAAAATAAAATCATTGTATCTAACTGTATTAAAACCAAATTATTTTGATTCTCTGTCTCCCCCCGGGTTTACCACAACAAACTCACCCTTCATCGAGCTCCACCTCGCGCGTATTGTATGTACTGAGCAAATTTTTCGAAGAAGATGAAAGAAGTGAATGTATTTTGGCTTATGGACAATTTCTGTATTACTGGTTGTACACGGAGTAAAAACTCAACTATTTAAACGGTATGTGTGCAGAGCTAAAGTTTAATTGGTTGTGCGCTGAACAAAGTAAGTAAATCTCAGATTTGAGGTTATTTAACTTTCTCGTAACAGGAATGTATAAGCTATATTTCTAGAGCATCTAACATTTATCCAATTCATTTATCTATTTGATCTGTCAAAAACCCGTGATTGCCAAAAACATTAAAAAATAAATAATATTGATAATTGTTTGAATGGTTAGAAGATTTAATAGATAATGTTGTGAGCAAGGGTGACTGCTAGGAAACCTCTAGCCTCATATATATATTATTCAATGTGGGTGGATACCCAATAAGCCTATTAGGCCCAACTCATAACACTTCCCTTTGTCCAACCATCATTGTATACTCAACATATGAATACTGTAGTATCCATAGTGCTTATGAATATCATAATGGGTGGATACCTCCAGATCTTAAGTTAGGGATAACTGCCTCGTTAAAACCTTAAGATATGGAAAACCCAGTGGGAAAAACCAATAGCCAAGGAGAAAGAGTACAGTTCTCCATAACTTTCACTGATTAGTGGAAGTATTTAAGGGTGGATACTTCTGGATCCAGAGTCAATGAGATTATCTCGTTAAAACCTTTAGCTATGGAAAACCCAGTAGGAAAAACCAATAGCCAAGGGAAAAGAGTACAACACTACATTTGATTCCCCCTGATCTGTACAAGCTGCAGGCTTGCAGATCTCATAGGCAACTATACATCAATCTATTACAATGTTTCGAGTACAAAATACAAGACATCGGTCATCTATACAAGACATCGCTCATCTATACAAATATCGCTCATCAATGGCAGCTACTGAATCTGAGGGAGCTCTTCCAAAGAGGAGTGGTCTGCAGACTTGGTAGGTAGCTCATGTCTCTGACCTAATCGTCACTATGTCTACGAGGTACTACAGGACCTGGCTGTGCATACTTATGATTTCCTTCTTGGATGATGAGTCTCTCAAGATGTTGGGATTGATGTTGCCTTGGAAGCATACTTTGCTGGTCTCCAGGAGTTGGTCGTTCCTTTGTTGTAGTCATCGCGATGATCTGTAACCTGTATCTGCAAATACATTTACCATGTTGGATAGTCCTTGATCCTTAGAGGTAGCGCAGAGCTACATATCTTTGGTCCAGTGGTGCGCTGCAGGCGTTGCACTGTATCTGGCTAAAAGATTTACTGCCAATGCTCTTTATAGTCGCGTGTAGTTGGCTAGATAAAGGAGTGTACCAAAAACACTTGAGTAAGGTACTTTAGGACCTAGGATATCCTTCCCCTCTTCCAGCAAATGGAGGGGGCCTTAATGTGCATCCATACAACCAGTAGGTATATTAATGGATTGCAATTGTCTATGTTTCTTCATCAACTTTGGGTGTGAAGTTTAATGTCACATATTATTCATCTTCGGGATGATAATTTCATCTTCTGGGTGATAGTTCATCTTCTGGATGATGGTGTCATCTTCTGGACGATAATTTTATCTTCTGGATGATAATTCATCTTCTAGATGATGGTGTCATCTTCAGATGATAATTCATCTTCTGGATGATAAGTTCATCTTCAGGATGATTATTCATCTTCAGGATGATGGTTTCATCTTCAGGATGATAATTCATCTTCTGGAAGATTATTCATCTTCTGAATGATGGTTTCATCTTCAGGATGATGGTTTCATCTTCAGGATGATAATTCATCTTCAGGATTATGGTTACATCTTCAGGATGATAATTCCAGAGGGTAGATGTCCCAAAACTCTATCCAGGCAAATAAGGAAGAAATCCGTAAGGGTATGTTGTCACATCATCCATAGCAACATTGCCTAAAATTTCCTTTGCCAATCGCATGGTTTTCGCAACTATGACCAGGGAGCCTGATGCATCAGTTTAAATAACTTTGTAAGTGAGTTAAGCTCATCTTACTTGATTACTTCCTGATTTCTGCGAAATAAACCTCTAAACTATATCGTGTTGCTTATAGCATACGATTTTATTTATTTATATTTATACAATACTCGGTTTGTCCACATGTTTGATATCTTTTGATATGAGGACTTCAGATCCAAACACTTCACATTTCATAAGTGGGTCCAGCTCAACTTATTATTATCTCGTTCCATATTATTGGCCAATCTCTATGTTTGCTTCACGAATACTCGGTTTGTCCACATGTTTGATATCTTTTGATATCAGGACTTCAGGTCCAAACACTTCACATTTCATAAGTGAGTTCAGCTCAACTTATTATTATCGTGTTCCATATTATTAGCCAATCTCTATGTTTGCTTCACGAAACAGAGTATGGAACGATATTTTATTATTTAAATGGCAAAATGAAATGTTAGTAATTGTCGACAAGTGTGTTTTTATCCAAACACCTTCCCATGTACGTACATTATTCAATTTATTCCAGATTCATCTCTTCTAGAGGTTCTAGAAAGGGAGATGATATGGAGATGAGCTCACTTTCCTGTGGTGGTATTGCTTTAGGGTCTCCAGGAGTTATTTCTTGCTTTGGAGCCTCGTGGTATGTCCTCTCAACCATTAAGAGCATCCACTTCTGCTACGGTGGATTGCATCCATTATATTTGGTATGTCAATCCTAGCTGGATTTTTAGCAGCATGGATGTGTGAATTTAACAATATTTATATTGTCAGTAATTATGTCTGATAACTGTTTAACAGTTTCATAATTGTGTATCTTCAGGATCTCATCACAATTTATGATAATCAGATCATATGTATTAATGTTTTAAATGGTCAATTGAGCTTCAGGCTCATTGATGATTATAATACTTCTGTTGAACCTAATACTGGAAAATTAAAGAATTCTGAATGTGAAGGATCTTCAGGATCTCATCGAATCTTTAGATGATGGCCCATCAATGCACATCTTAGGAGAAGTGATTTTAAATGCTTCCCCTGTTTAGAGTGCTTTTTGATGGTTTATAGTGGTAATATGGCGATGTATACACATCATGGTACAAAGATGTGCTCTAAATGCTTCCTCCGTTATGGGTTCTCGGAAATTGTTTATATGAGGTGATCATGCTTATATAAATAGGTTCTAAGTAGGCATTTTGATGGTTTGCATTGCAATTGCATGTTCCCATGTAGTCACTGACTCTCCCAGAAAGGTGATACTCGCAAGTGTACGAGGTCGATAAATAATATACCCGGTGAGTACGGGATCGTATCCACAGAGACGGAACTAATCTGCAAATTCACACAAATAGTTAGAGCATGTAAAGAATGGCTGAGGGTTCTTTCCACCTTATGTGGGTGAATGATTGTTTGGGTAATCGTTTTTCTAAATACCCTAGAGTTAGGGTGATGTCCTAAGGTTTGGATGCAAGGGAGAGAAAAAGTGCGGGTGTTGAGCATATCGGTAGGATTACTCAATTGCTCTGCTAAATATTAATTTCATGATAACTCGATCACTCATCCGTTTCAAGGTATGAGGATCGGAAAATAAATCAATTAAACACATATGGGGGTGCACCAAAGATAATTGCTAACTGCGTCCTTTCCCTAATTGAAGCTCATGAATCACTCTCACACCCATTTCAAGGTATGTGAGAGTAGTGCATATAGGTTGTGGTGCGCAGCACACAACCACCGTTCTGCGGCCCCTTTCGGGTAATGCACGTTTCAATAGATGGGTCACAACCCAATTAACAATTTGAATTGACGGATGAATTAAACTTCTAAATTACGAAATATTGATTGAAAGGGTCTTGCATTCATTTCAAGATATGCAATACCCATTGGATTCATAGATGCAACAATTACGAAGCACCACCATTAATTCTTCGGCTCCTCCATGGATAGTATCAAACCCAATTAATCATAAGTTTAATTCACTCAACAACATGGATTAACAAGGGGTGCTGGAAATTAGCATTAGCAAGGCAATCAATACATCCTACATCAATCCAAAACACCCACACAATGAATCTAGCCTAGCATATCAAGAACAAAATCAGCATTTATAAAAATAAACATAGTTCAATGCAAAGGAAGAAAGCAAATATGTATTAGAAAGAGGGTTGGAGATTTTTCACCAAATACAAGCTTCTTCAATCAGCAATCAGTCTCAGCAATAGCAAAAAACGAAATCAGAAAACCCAAAATTCTCAAAAGCCCTAATCCCCTTCTCAAGGAAGAAGATGGCCTAAAAATAGCAAAAGATTCAGTTCTATTTTCGTTCTCCCTTATTACATCTGAATAGTAGTGTTTTATACCCCTAGGGGTTACATCTCATCCATCCGAATCCTCATCCAATGATTCACAGCAACTGGAGAGAAATCGGATTAAGAAAAACCCGTTTCTCGTAACCCAGACTGCGGCCGAAAACCCCTGATCAGTCGACTGTTGAATAAATAGCAGTCGACTAATGACAGAAAATTCTTATTGCTTCCAAAGGGGGACATGCAACTGTCTTAAAATATCACAGTCGACTGTGTGATCTACAGGCGACTGTTTTCTGTTCTTCAGTCACCTGCTACAGAAATGTCAAAATAACAGAGAGTTGGCTCTTTTTTTCTTCCTCAGGAATCTGAAATATCAGTCGACTGATGCGAAGATGACAGACGACTGTACAATATTACAGTCGACTATCGATCCTCTTACAGGCGACTGTCGTTGGACTTCAGCTTCATTTCTTTAAAGACAGGCGACTGCCGTTGTTTGGGCAGTCGACTGTTGGGTTTCCCAAGCGAGTGCCGTTGTTTGGGCAGTCGACTGTTGGGTTTCCCAGGCGAGTGTCGTTGCTTCTACAGGCGCCTGTTTCCCAGGTGAGTGATGTAGAAACCTTGGTATCAACAATCAATTGATTAAGCCTTAGGAATTTTAAAAATTCGGCTAGGCTTATATTCATGGATCCTAAGATGGTGACTTGGGAGTTGGAGTTGCTCAAATGCACAAGTGCACAAGTGCACTTAAAATTCATAAGGCTTAATCAATTGATTGTTGATACCAAGGTTTCTACATCACTATAGGGTTTCAAATGGGTGGTAATTGTCATGAGCATCAAGTTAAAGGGCCAAGTGTAAGCATGAAGAGAGACTGCCCCTAGTACATAAAGATACAACACACCCTAATTTGCCAAAATCCACTCTAAGAATACATTTTTACCAAAGTTGGGAAGGATCACCACATTTAATCAATGGGTCTAACAAAAAGCTATGGGTTGCAGAAATGTTGGTGATGGATGGAAATTTTTTTATTTCAGTCAATTTATCCACAAAAAGGATGAAAATAATAAAAAGATGCTCAAGAAGATTCTACATCCTAGTCCACACCCCCAACTAAAAATAAATATGGTCCTCAATGTTTAAAGGGTGAGATGAAGTTTATGCGTGAAGATGGATAAACTAGGATAAGAAAGCTTGAGCAAGAGTTATTCATTACTACATATTACTAGATAGGAAAGTTTTGGAGCGAACACACCTAGTTGGTTCCACCCGGCGGTGGTTCCATAAGCTCCATGGTGTACTCGTCTCTGTTCCATGGCTCTTGATAGTGCTTTAAGCGTTGGCCGTTCACCTTGAATTCATTGCCGTTTTGTGGGTTGGCAATGGTCACTGCGCCATGTGGATACACCTCCTGCACAATGAAAGGTCCAATCCATTTCGAACGAAGCTTTCTGGGGAAGAGATGAAGTCTTGAGTTGTAGAGTAGCACTTTCTCCCCCGGGGTGAATTCTCTCGTCAAGGTGATTCGATCATGGGTGCATTTAAGCATCTCCTTCACAAGCTTGGAATTGTTGTATGCATCCCTCCTTATCTCTTCGAGCTCCACTAACTGCAATTTACGAGAAGAGGGGTCAATTTCACAATTAAACTTTTTAATTGCCCAAAAGGATTTGTGTTCAAGTTCAATAAGTGGCAAAATTTTCCAAAAACTAAGCGATATGGGGACATCCCTAAAACCATTTTGTAGGCAGTACGGTACGCCCAGAATGCTTCAGGAAGATGCATACTCCAATCCTTCCTTGATGGATTCACCGTCTTTTGGAGTATGTTCTTGATCTCCCGATTCGCTAACTCCGCTTGTCCATTGGTTTGGGGGTGGTATGGTGTGGAAACCTTGTGTTTCATCCCAAACTTCTTCATTAAGCTTGCGAAGAGGCAGTGACGTGCGTCTATATTTCATATATGCACGCACGTTTTCTTTTGTGTTTCTCCGTATTTTCCGCCGTCTCTTGTTCGTTTTCGTATGTTTTCCCGTTTTCTTTCACTTTTCTTTGTTTGTCCATGATTGCAGGAGTTCGACCACGTAGGGGACCTTTTACGATGATATCCCAAGTCCCCGGAGCAACGGGAGAAGTCACGCGTGATCCAGGGGGTCAAACGGCGAAGTACTCATCTTTCTGCCCCTCACCCGGTCGGTTGGTCATCTCCAACCGATCGGGTGATGCACGCGTGCACCAACCGACCGCTACCGCAGCTCACGAAGAAGTCACCCGACCGGTTCACAGACCGGTTCTGCGGGCGGCTGTTCTCTGTCTTTTCAAGCAGAATTCCAACCGATCGGGTGACTCTCACCCGATCGGTTCATCTGTAGCTGAGAAAAAGAGCTGAAGACACGGGCGTCGAACCGACCGGTTCACCCGAATCCTCCAAGATCCAACCGGTCGCTCAAGAACTCACCCGATCGGTTCATGAGATCGGGTGAAAACTCGCCGTTTTCTGTGATTTATCTGTAACGGATCAACCGATCGGTTGACTTGTCACCCGATCGGTTGATCCGAAAATATATATATATGACCCCTAGGGTTCCAGAAACGAGAGAGTTGTATTTTTTTAATGTTTTATTTCCTTGTGACGGCTGTAATTGTTACTCTTAAGTAAGTTTTCAGATCTTTCTAATTTTTTAGTATTGTCTTTACTACTCCTTTACTTCCGCATTGCAATTGTCGGATTATGATTCTAACGGTTAAATTTCATTTAGATTGCTTTTTCATGAATTTTTGTGAGTAGTTCCCAAATCTGGGATTTTGGTGGAAGCCCCTTCGGGGGCTCTTCCCGATGCGTCCATAGGGTTAGGAAATCGATAGGGAGTAGGAATCTAACGGTTACGCGGGGTGTTTCATTGTCATCGGCGGGAAAAAGACCGCCTTTGACCGTCGGGCCAAGGGGGAATAAACTTGGCGGTTGACTCCCTAGCCAAAGCTCACGCCTTTAGCATAGACGCCGAATCCTAGCACGCGGGAGCGGCAGGATGAGACGTCGGGAGATATCGTTGCGGACTTAGTGCTCCCGGGATCGATCAGTGTTTATGGACACGGGAGTGCCCACTGATCGAATCCGGGAAGTCCGGTGTATCATCCTGGGCACCGACCGGAATATCGGGCCCATGGGACGCCGGTACCACTTTCAGAGGCAACGTCTCACCATTAGACCCTAATCCCGATCGCTATCCATACCCGTAGGCCGTAGCGGCGAGAGTCTCTCGTCGGGTCGGAAACCAAAGTCCCGGGTTTACTTTCTTTTTGTTCATACGCTTTCATTTCCTTTCGTGACAACCAACCACCGATTCGGGCTAGCTCGCCCCTCGGGGTGATTTAGGTCTTACCTGACCCAAGCACAACCTCGCCTCCCTGAGTTCGATATTCCCGCACCCTACACTAACCGTGAAACTTGCGGTAAACGACACCGCACCGCCGCGCACATCACGCGGGGCGCCGGTCAAGTTTATGGCGTCGTTGCCGGGGAGGCAACGTGCTTGATATCTTAGGATCTCTTGAACCCTCGTGTCTAGCTCACATCCCTACCTCGCGATAATTTTCGCATTCTTGTTTTTCTTTTTCTTATTTGTTTTTCTTATTTTTATTTCTTATTTTATCTGTTTCTTTCCCACTTGTCGCTTCACGGGTGTCTGTTGTTTTTCATGCGCAGGAGTTCAAGGAGTCTTGACGACTTGATCCCCCTCAATCCAGAGATTAACGCCACCCTTAGGCGTTTGGCCGCCGAAAAGCGAAGAAGGGAAGATCCCGAATCCATGGAGGAGAACACCCCACCTCACAAGTCTCTGCTGGAGTACTCGATGCCATCCATCGAGTCAACTTCTGCCATCCGATCTCCAGCTATTGCGGCCCAAAGCTTTGAGCTGAAGCCGTCTCTAGTGACATGGATCCAGCAGGACCAGTTTGCGGGTGCGCCCATGGAGAGCCCGATAGAGCACTTGGACTCCTTCTTGGAGAAGTGTGACACCTTCAGAATTAATGGTGTCACTACAGAGGCTATCCGTCTGAAGCTGTTCCCTTTCTCTTTGCGGGACAAGGCCAAGCAGTGGTTAAGGGGGAAGGACCCCAATACTTTCAACACCTGGGAGAAACTCTCCAATGCTTTTCTGACGAAGTTCTTTCCTCCGGGGAAGACCATGAAGTTGAGGAGTGAGATCTCCTCCTTCTCCCAGGCCAGCCACGAGTCCTTGCATGAGGCTTGGACGAGATATAAAGAGATGCAAAGAAGATGCCCTCATCATGAGCTTCCGAAGTGGCAGATTATCAATCTGTTCTACAATGGGCTGAGGGATGACCTTAAATCTTCTATGGACGCCGCGGCTGGGGGTTCCTTCATGTCCCGAAGCGAGGAAGATGCCGGGAATATTCTGGAAAACATGGCATCAAACAATGAGCGGTGGTGTGACGAGAGAGCCACACCAAGAACTGGGGGTATACACAGAGTCGAGGACGTCGACAAACTTTCGAGCAAGTTTGACTTGCTTTCGACCCAGATCTCCGCACTGATGGTTGGAGCTGGTGGAGCCGGTACACAGCAAGTTTCTGCAGTAGAGTCCGAATTCCTTGGGGAATTCGACGGTGGTGACATCTCACCACCGTTGGATCAGGCGAGCGCACTATTTTACAACCCCACGGGGAATGCGCCATATCCGCCAAGGACAAATTCCAACCCGGCCTACTCTCCCAACAACCGGAACCACCCGAATTTCAGTTACCGGCCACCATTTCAGCCCTCGCCGCCTCAGCAGCCGCAGCAACAAATCTATCAGCCGGCTAGACCACCGCAGAATCAGGGTCAGCTGCAACCATTTCAGCAGCAACCTCAGCAACAAACGTACGCTCCCAGGAATCAGCAGCCGTTCCAGCAGCAGCAGTATGGCCAGCAGAGGGCCGTCTCCCCGGTTGAGTCTCTCTTGACTCAATATATTACCAACCAGGAGAGGATCAACCAAAAGGTGGAAATGGGCCAGCGGACCCTCACGGACCAAGTAACCCAGCTGGGGTTACAGGTGGCGAACCTCGCAAGGTCACAAAACCAATTGCCGCCACAACCGGAGGTGAACCCTCGAGGAGCAACACAAACATCGGCACTCGTGCACGAGCACGCGAATGTGTCCGCTATCATTCTGAGAAGCGGGACACAAAATCCTACTAGAGTGCCCCCTAGCAACCCGGAAGCACCATTGGTCGTTGAGAGACCGACTGAAAAATTAAACGACATCGGTGCTTCGTCATCAAATCCCACGACTCCGGAGGGAGCGTCCGAAGAAGAGAAGAAGAAGGAGGAGGAGAGCCCAAAAGTTTATAAACCCGTTGTGCCATTTCCCCAACGGTTGGCTCAAGCAAAAATTGATGAGAAATATGGGAAGTTCTTCGCCATGGTCAAGGACCTAAGCCTGCAAATCCCCTTCTTGGAGGCAATTGAGACAATCCCCTCCTATGCAAAATTCTTGAAAGATTTGGTGACGAAAGGGTCGAGAAAAGAGAAAGTGGTGCTGACGGCAGAATGTAGCGCTCTTATCCAGAGGGATAACCCGCCAAAGCTCAAGGACCCGGGGAGCTTCTCTATCCCTTGCACGATCGGGGCTATGAAGATTAATCGTGCACTCGTCGATCTAGGAGCGAGTGTTAGCTTGATGCCCTTGTCGATGTACAGAAGGATAGGAATGGGTGATTTGGAGCCCACCGGGATGACCCTACAACTAGCTGACCGGTCGGTCAAATATCCAGTGGGAATTGTTGATGATCTCCCCGTGAATGTGAGAGGGGTGCATGTGCCTGTGGACTTTGTAGTCATGGACATGCCCGAAGACGCACACACCCCCATCATCCTGGGATGGCCTTTCATGGCCACTGCTGGCGTTCTTATAGATGTGAAGAACGGAAAACTCTCCTTGAACGTCAGCGGAGAGAAAGTTGAGTTTGACCTGGGACTATCCATGAAGCACCCCGACCCTCCTGATGACCTCCGGTGTAATCTGCTTGAGATAGAAGAAGAAAAAGCTGTAGAGGAGAACTCCTGGGAGATTCTCCTGAGAAACCCCCCCGATGAATTGGGGAATTCTGAAGATGAAGAAGGCCCCGAAGACGAAGAAGCTGCTGGAAAACCAAGTGCAGCGAGAACGACCCCTCCCGGGTTCCCCAAGTTTCCTCCTGTGAAGAGAACGGGGAAAGAGCTCACGGACCTCACTAAAGACGAGGTCCGAATCCTGAAGAAGATGGCGGGAAGCGCCAACACCAAGGAAAAGCCCGCGGATCTCAAGAACAAAGGGAGGGTGGTCGAGCAAGTATTTTTCCAGCCGCTGACTACCCCGAGCGCCTTCAGCTCCAACAAGGAAGAGATGCCTAAGTTTGGGCATCACCCGTATCAGCCACCATGAGCATCTCTTGCGGGCGTCGAGCCAACGACGTTAAACAAGTGCGCTTCGTGGGAGGCAACCCATGTTCTAAACTTTTTCTCTAATTTTTAGCGTTATTTTTTTACTTTAATTTATCTATTTCTATAAATAAAGTCAGCCGCGGGAACATCCGTTAGGGGACTTAATCAAATTTCTTGGTTTTTGCAGGAAACAAGCCCCAACCGATCGGGTAATAACTCACCCGATCGGTTGGGATGTATCAGATACATGCCGAGATCTGTCCCCGAGTGAACCGATCGGTTGAGTAATGAAGAGACCGGGTGGCAGACCGGGTGAGCTGTGGAGAACTCTCGGAAAATTTTGAGGAATATCAACCGATCGGTTGAGTTTGAGCGCGATCGGTTGACCTGACCGGGTGAGAAGCCCTAAGTTCTCGGGAAATTTAGTGGAGCGGTCAACCGATCGGTTCGCATGTAGCATTTCTTCGGCAAGATTTTCGACCCAACCGTCAACCGACCGGGTGACAAGTCACCCGATCGGTTCGACTTAAAACCCTATAAATACCCGCCGACACCCGCTCGTTTCCGCCCTCGCCCGATCGCAATTCTCGCCGTCGTTTCGTCTCCCCCTCTTCTCCAACAACCGATCCCCACTCCCCCACATCCCCTACTCCTCCATCACTCCCACTCTCCACCTCCTTCATCAACCCCTCCATCATCTCCACCCTCTCTTTCTTCCCAATCCGAGATTTTGACCTAATTTTCCCCCAAACTACCCCCATTTCAAAAATTATTGCCGAAGGAGTTCGCCGCGGCTCCACGCTACTCTCGCTGAACAGTGTGGGGGATCAACGAGCAAGCTCCACCACTCCGCTTGGGTAAACTCGCTCCTAAGCTTATTTTATACATTTGCCCTATTTATTGTGCTTGCTCGTTTGCTTGTGTTGGTGTGCATCCACGATTTTTGCACTAATTCTTGCCCGCACACACACATGGCTAAAGATAAGGATAAGGGGAAGGGTATCATGAGGGAAGAGGAGCCGTCTCGGAAGAGACGAAAACAAACACGCCCCCCTTCCCGTACACGAGCACTTACACTTGGCCCTCCTCCACCTGTTATTCCCCCTGTGGACCCAATGTTGGGCCCACACGGGTATATTTTTCGGAACCATGAGCACAAAGACTTTTACCGTAGGCTTGATGCTCGAGGGCATCTATCCACCAAGTTCCCGCACTCACGTACACTTGTCGATCTCGGTGTCTTCACCGAGGTCGAATCTCTTTTCGCTAACTTGGGGTGGTTAGCCTTTCTTAATACACATGCCATATCCTACCCGGCCCTCACACTCGAATTCCTCTCTACACTTGTCTGGGAGTCCGGGTCGATCATTAGATTCAGGGTGCGTAACCGTAGTGTCACCACATATCTAAATACGATTAATGATATATTTGGTTTCCCCAATCTCGGGGATGATGCCATCCGACACTACGGGTACACGCCCGAGTTTGATGTCGATCAATTCTGGTTCCGCCTCACGCTGATCCGCGACTACCCCCGAGGAAGGGCCAAGGCCTCCTCCATCATTCATCCCGTGTTTAGATTGGCCCACAGGATCATTTCATCCGCATTCTTTCCTAGGGACGAGTCTGGTACTGTGACTATCCCTGACCTTTTTATCCTTTGGGCCATGACTTTTCCTTATGTCCAGGATGATGATGGAGTCAGCTTCAGAGCCCCTACCGTCCCCATCCATAGTAGCGATTGGCTTGTTTACAAGCTACTCGAGATCAGCCGGGCCGGGAAGGGGAAGTTCTGTTGTGGGGGCATCATCACGATCATATGCTCTCACGCCCAATTCAATATCACCATCCCTAATAATCTTCCAGCTGCCGCAGGACCCTCACATCTCGATATTGATGTCCTGCGGCACATCCACATGATCAAGCCCCGCTCGGATGGCCGCTTCATATTTCATTATGGCCACCCCCCAGCCCCTTACACCATTCTGCCCAACCCCGCTCGCATGACCCTTGCTCTCGTGGGAGATTGGACTTTCCCTCCTGATCCCGATTTCTTAGCTGGGTTGAATCTTCCTTTCTTTCCCGCAGACGCCCGCAGATCACCGTCCCCTGTCGCCCACTTAGGCGAGCAGGATATCCCTGCGTCTGTGGGAGATTTAGGGGCTGGCCCGAGTCGTCCCGTTTCTGCTCCGGGACCGATCACGTCTGAGCACCTCCTTGCGGCCATTTCTGGCCTTGTCTCCTGTGCTGGCATGACCACTGCCGCCAGCACCTCTTCGACCTTACCTGGCGGCACCACCTCTGCCTCGCGTCAGTCTACGTCTTTTGGTCGCCGTCAGGTATCTGCCCGTCTAGGACTTGAGAGGGAGGTCACCGCGCTTCGTGAGCTCGCCATGTCCTCTGTTTCCTCGGACCCATCACCATCCTCCTTTCTTACTCACCCACGTTTCCTCGCACTTGAGAGGAATGTGGCCGCCATTCTCCGCCTTCTTACTCATATCCACGGACCGCCTCCACCTTCACCACCTCCACCTTCACCACCCAGGCGATCTTCTCCTCCACCCTCCCACACTTCTCCACTTCCATCACCCCCCTCACCACATTCTTCTCCTCCCTCTTCACATCCCATCCCGGCATCCACTTCACCCCTCCCGACCACTTCCACCGCACGCACGCTACCTCCATCCTCCTCCGTCACTCCATACGTGCGCCGGAGGAAATTACCGGTACGCTCCAGATCCCTCCCACCACCTCCCACTACCGTCACCTCCACATCCACCTCCTCCATTTCTATTCCTCTCACCACAGCCTTGATCGCCTTCCTACCACCACCACCCACCACCACAGACACTCCTCCCATAGTTCACACCACCACTGCCCCTATACCCTCACCTCATTCCCCACTTCTCCGCACACCCCCTGCCTCCCCCGACCACCCATCCCCGCCCTCTTCCGAGGATGACGAGGACTCACCTTCTGCTGCTTTCTGATTTCCCCTCTTTTTGTTTTTGACTCCCCCTTGCACTTATCTGGATTTCATTGATCATATCATTTCGCTAGCACTTTCTGGTCTAGCTTGGGGGACGTCTGTTTTGGTGTGCTGTCGTGTTTTGTTTGTTTTTCTCATTTTTGTGTGTGTGCTTGTTTTTCACTTTTTGAGTGTCGTGTCGTGTGATTTTATCTTTACTTTTCTTTTCGTATTGTTTGATTTTGTTCTCAATTTTTCTCTCTTTTTCATTTTCATCTATGTTTTTTCCTGGTTTTCATTTCTTTTCGTGTCTGTGCGTATTCCCCCCCATTTTCATTGCCCTCCCGTACTCACTCTTATTGCATTGAGGGCAATGCAAGTTTCAGCTTGGGGGAGTCGCACTTCGTGCGTCATTTGTGTTGTTTTTCTACGTTATTCGAGTCATTTTCCATCGTGTTTTTCTTTTTTTTCTTTTTCCTTCTTTCTTTAGCTCTTTCTCCTAGAAATGAATCCTACGATGAATCGCCACAAAATCACACACACCTAGCATTGCATCGATAATCACACTCACTAACCCTAGGATTTCGAGTCCTCTTGCATTTCACGCATCGTGGGTCCACTTAGCTTTTTGTGAGTCGTGTGTCGTGACTAGCAATTGGTGTGCTTCTGCCTTGTGATTTTACTTTATATACCTGTCCAGGAATGACCCCTAGATTATCATGCTCCGATATTGAATATGCGGTATTTGCTTCTATATGCATGCTATATATATATCGTATACTTCATTTCACATGCGTCGGGATTCCACAACTAAGGACTAGGATAACCCAATTAGCCTGAGCTCTATTTAGCGAGAATAGTTCCCTTTGCCCAAGTGTTTAGATTTCGACTTCTTTTTTGTTTTACTTGGTGCAAATCCCCTCGTCGTGTACCGTTCTCCCACTTGGGAGAGTACACAAGTGTATAGCCAAAAACCCAAAAATCCAAAAAAATGGGAGAAAAGAAATGAAAAACCCAAAAAGAAAAGAAAAAGATTGTATAGCCAACAAGCCAAAAAAATATGCAAATACCCAAAACCCAAAAAAATTCCCGTGTGAATATTTTCATACTTGCCAAGAATAAAGGGAAGGCGAGAATTTGCACCGAGTGTTCTTCTCCACATCATCTCAACCCCCGTCGTTATCAAAGACACTTGGCTTAGGAGCTATTTAGCTAGTATCTAGGCTATAGTGGCGTGATTTCCTTAACCCTAGTTGTGGAGTCCCCGATGCATGATACGCTCCTATTCTCTCTATTCTCATGCATGCTCGAACTTATATTCGCCGCTTAATTCAATTCGATTCGATATTTGGGTCATATCTTGGATTTGTGTATATCGAGCCTCGTAGCACATCGTAGAAAGCATCACCATTTGCTAGCACACGACCACGCTCACTCGCGCTTCACTGCGTGGACCCACGACACTTATTTGGACTCGTTTTCCTAGGTTTAGTGGTGTGATTTGGCGTTTGCTTGCTGGGTGTGTCGTTTTTGATTTTGATGGCTCTGATGGACGATCTAGGGCTTAGAGTTTTCTTTTTCTTTCTTCCTCTCTATATTTCCCTTCCGAGCTCCCACTCTCACTCGTCTTCCTCGAGGACGAGGAAGAGTTCAGCTTGGGGGATTTTGACGTGCGTCTATATTTCATATATGCACGCACGTTTTCTTTTGTGTTTCTCCGTATTTTCCGCCGTCTCTTGTTCGTTTTCGTATGTTTTCCCGTTTTCTTTCACTTTTCTTTGTTTGTCCATGATTGCAGGAGTTCGACCACGTAGGGGACCTTTTACGATGATATCCCAAGTCCCCGGAGCAACGGGAGAAGTCACGCGTGATCCAGGGGGTCAAACGGCGAAGTACTCATCTTTCTGCCCCTCACCCGGTCGGTTGGTCATCTCCAACCGATCGGGTGATGCACGCGTGCACCAACCGATCGCTACCGCAGCTCACGAAGAAGTCACCCGACCGGTTCACAGACTGGTTCTGCGGGCGGCTGTTCTCTGTCTTTTCGAGCAGAATTCCAACCGATCGGGTGACTCTCACCCGATCGGTTCATCTGTAGCTGAGAAAAAAAGCTGAAGACACGGGCGTCGAACCGACCGGTTCACCCGACTCCTCCAAGATCCAACCGGTCGCTCAAGAACTCACCCGATCGGTTCATGAGATCGGGTGAAAACTCGCCGTTTTCTGTGATTTATCTGTAACGGATCAACCGATCGGTTGACTTGTCACCCGATCGGTTGATCCGAAAATATATATATAGGACCCCTAGGGTTCCAGAAACGAGAGAGTTGTATTTTTTTACTGTTTTATTTCCTTGTGACGGCTGTAATTGTTACTCTTAAGTAAGTTTTCAGATCTTTCTAATTTTTTAGTATTGTCTTTACTACTCCTTTACTTCCGCATTGCAATTGTCGGATTATGATTCTAACGGTTAAATTTCATTTAGATTGCTTTTTCATGAATTTTTGTGAGTAGTTCCCAAATCTGGGATTTTGGTGGAAGCCCCTTCGGGGGCTCTTCCCGATGCGTCCATAGGGTTAGGAAATCGATAGGGAGTAGGAATCTAACGGTTACGCGGGGTGTTTCATTGTCATCGGCGGGAAAAAGACCGCCTTTGACCGTCGGGCCAAGGGGGAATAAACTTGGCGGTTGACTCCCTAGCCAAAGCTCACGCCTTTAGCATAGACGCCGAATCCTAGCACGCGGGAGCGGCAGGATGAGACGTCGGGAGATATCGTTGCGGACTTAGTGCTCCCGGGATCGATCAGTGTTTATGGACACGGGAGTGCCCACTGATCGAATCCGGGAAGTCCGGTGTATCATCCTGGGCACCGACCGGAATATCGGGCCCATGGGACGCCGGTACCACTTTCAGAGGCAACGTCTCACCATTAGACCCTAATCCCGATCGCTATCCATACCCGTAGGCCGTAGCGGCGAGAGTCTCTCGTCGGGTCGGAAACCAAAGTCCCGGGTTTACTTTCTTTTTGTTCATACGCTTTCATTTCCTTTCGTGACAACCAACCACCGATTCGGGCTAGCTCGCCCCTCGGGGTGATTTAGGTCTTACCTGACCCAAGCACAACCTCGCCTCCCTGAGTTCGATATTCCCGCACCCTACACTAACCGTGAAACTTGCGGTAAACGACACCGCGCCGCCGCGCACATCACGCGGGGCGCCGGTCAGGCAGTTGCAGAAATGTGACCCTCCGTCGCTTATCATAGCCTTTGGCATCCCAAATTGTGCGAAAATGTTTCCTTTCATGAATTTAAGCACGATAGCCGCATCATTGGTCCTACAAGGAATAGCCTCAATCCATTTAGATACATAATCTATAGCAAGCAAAATATATGTGTACCCAAAGGATGGGAAAATGGCCCCAAAAAATCAATGCCCCAACAGTCGAAAATTTCTAATTCAAGAATGGGGTTTAGCTGCATCATATTTCTTTTAGTAATTCCCCCCAACTTTTGGAAAGCTAAGCACGATTTACAATATGTATAAGTGTCCTTAAACATGCTAGGCCAATAAAAACCACATTGTAGAATTTTTGCTACGGTCTTTTGGGTAAAAATGACCACCGCACACACCTTCATGGAAAAAGTATAAAATACTATCAAACTCATGGTTGGGTATGCATCTCCTTACTATTTGGTCATTACAATACTTGTAAAGGTAAGGGTCATCGAAAAAGAAAGATTTTACCTCAAAGATGAACCTTTTGTAATCTTGGCGAGAACAAGTAGAAGGAGTCTTACCGGTGACCAAGTAGTTTATTATGTCGGCATACCATGGGAGTGTGTGGGAGACCGCAAAAAGATATTCGTCAGGAAACGAATCATTCAATGGGATGGTTGCCGGCCCATGATCATCGTTAACCATGAAAGGTGATCGGCAACATGATTTTCTGATCCCTTCTTGTCCTTGATGTCGATGTTGAATTCCTGCAAGATCAAAATCCAACGGATTAGTCTAGGCTTAGTGTCTTTCTTGGAAAGGAGATATTTAAGAGCGGCATGGTCGGTGAAGATTGTAATTGGGAATCCCAATATGTAGCTCTTAAATTTCTCCAACGCGAAGACAACGGCTAAAAGCTCCTTCTCTGTGGTGGTGTAGTTTCATTGAGCCTCATTAATGCTCTTGCTTGCATAGTAAATCACCACGGGGATGTTGTCCTTGCGTTGTCCAAGCACGGCACCAACCGCATAGTCACTAGCATCGTACATGATTTCGAAGGGTAATGTCCAATCTGGCACCTGAAGAATAGGTGAACGTGTGAGCAAATTTTTCAATTTCTCAAAAGCAAGTTGACAATCATTATTCCAAGCAAAATCTACATCATTTTTCAAAAGCATGCAAAGAGGCTAAGATATAGAACTAAAATCTTTTATGAACCTCCTATAAAAACCTGCACGCCCAAGAAATGATCGAACATCTCTTACACGACGAGGAGTGGGTAGCTTTTCTATTACCTCGATCTTGGCTTTATTGACGTTCATATCTTTCTTGGATACAATATGATTGAGGACTAAGCCTTCGGTTGTCATGAAATGGTATTTCTCCCAATTCAAGAGAAGGTTTTTCTCGATGCACCGATCTAACACCAAAGACAAGTTAGATAAACAATTATTAAATGATCTACCATACACAGAGAAATCATCCATGAATACCTCCACAATCTTTTCAACCATATCATATAAAATGCTAAGCATACAACGTTGAAAGGTTGCAGGGGAATTACATAGCCAAATGGCATCCTCTAGAATGCAAAAGTTCCAAAGAGACAAGTGAAGGTGGTCCTCTCTTGTCCTTCGGGTGATATTTCAATTTGATAATAACCAGAATAGCCATCAAGGAAGCAATAATATTCGTGTCTGGTCACTCTCTCTAGGATTTGATCAAGAAATGGGAGAGGGAAGTGGTCTTTACGGGTCTTAGAATTAAGCTTCCTATAGTCAACGCACATGCGCCATCCCGTGGTGGCTCGCATGGGGACTAGCTCATTGTTTTTATTTTTAATAACCGTTAGCCCTGATTTCTTAGGTACAACTTGAATGGGGCTAACCCATCTACTATCGGCAATAGGTTATATAATACTCGCATCAAGAAGCTTAAGGATTTCACCCTTTACCACTTCCTTTAGGTTAGGATTTAACCTACGTTGTATTTCTCTAGTGGGTTTGGTGTCATCCTCTAAGTAGATGTGGTGCTTACAAATGAGAGGTCAATACCTTTAATGTCGGTAATTGTCCAACCAATTGCCCCCTGTGAGTTTTAAGCACATCTAGCAATTGCATTTCTTGCTCGTTAGAAAGTTTAGACGATATTACCACGGGAAATGTGCCGGATTCCCCAAGAAATGCATACTTCAAATATGACGGCAACGGCTTCAAATCCAAGGATGTGTGCTCTAGCTTCGATGGCCTTTGGTAAGGCGTGTCCAACGGTAGCGGCTCAAAAGATGGCATCCACTTAATGACCGCGCCAACTTCTTGCGAAAAACACCCGGTGTCAATATTTTTACAAAAATGATCAACAAAATTAAGCGCTTCAACAAACTGCGCATCAAAATGCTCTTCAACTAGAGTCTCAATCATGAAGCATCCTCAAACTCACCATCCCCCGATGGCAATTTACAAGCATTAAAAATGTTCAAGTCAAGGGTCATGTTGCCAAAAGAGATCTTAAGTTAACCATCCCTTCAATTGATTATAGCATTACTTGTGGCTAGGAATGGTCTACCTAAGATGATGGGGTTGGTGGTTTGGTTTGAGGCCCAATGATATCCAACACGACAAAGTCCACCGGGTAGTAAAATTTGTCCACTTGGACAAGTACATCCTCTATGCTACCCTTGGGGACCTTGATGGATCTATCGGCCAATTGGAGAATAATGGATGTAGATTTTAATTCTCCAAGCCCTAATTGCATATACAAGTTATATTGTAAAATGTTAACTCTCGAACCTAAATCAAGGAGGGATTGCCCTATCTTTTGGGTTCCTATGATGCATGGGATTATAGGTGATCCGGGATCCTTATATTTAGGAGGGGTGTTATGTTGCACGATAGCGATAACTTGTTGCGTTAGGAAGGCTTTTTTCTTAACACTAACATTTCTCTAAACGGTGCATAAATCTTTTAAGAATTTAGCATATGCGAGAATTTGATTTATTGCATCAAGAAGAGGAATATTAATTTGACATTTTTGAAATATTTCGCGGATTTCGGATTGAAATGTATCTTTTCATGGAGATTGAAGCCTTTAAGGAAATGGTGCGGGAGGAATGTACGGCTCGGGCTCTTCAATGACAATCTCTTTGGAATGGTTGCCTTTATCCGGTATTTCCTCTTGCACTTCTTCATTTGGGGTAGCTTCATTCTCCATAACTATCTCCGCCTCGACTCTCGGTGCTCTGGCTTCGATATTTCCCGACCAATCCTCAATGTTGTCACCGCTTGACACGATTTAACGTTGGATCCTCCCGATGACGAATTCATGTTGGGGTTGGGTAGTGGTTGTGCCGGAAGCTTGTCCTTCTCTAGAGTTGCCGCAAGCTTTGCCATGTTCTCGTTGAGTTGTTGAAATTGTTGTTGATGTTGCACCTGGGTTAGTTGTAGTTGTTGCCATTGTTGGAAATTGGCTTGATTTTGCGTTGTTTGCATTTGGATGAATTGTTGCAATGTGTCGCTCAAAGATTGCACTTGGGGTTCATTTGTTTCATCCCTCCTCCTTTGAATGCCTTGTTGATTGTTGTTGTTGTTATTGAAGGGTGGGTGATACGATGGTTGAGCTTGTTGTTGTCATTGGGATCCCCAATTCAAATTCAGGCTATTCCTCCAACTCTGGCCTTGATTGTGGGAATTGTTATATCATTGCCCTTGGTTGGAATTCGCCACATAATTCACTTGAGTGGGGTCTTGAAGTGCTTCCTTTGCTAGCGGTAGGTTAGGACATTGAGTGATACCATGGTCTGTGCTACTGCAAAGGTTACATAGCCCTTCTTTACCAACCGTCACTGCCTTCACTCCTTTCAACTGCAACCCTTCAAGTCTCTTGCAAATGATGGCATGTGCTTCTAAGGCTTCCTCTTGGGTCAATGTAAGGAGACCTCCAGGGGTCAAAGATTGAGTTAATTCTCTTCTCTCAGATTCAGGGGTTGCCTCCCAACTTCGTGCATTCTTAGCTATGGATTCTAAGTAATCCCATGCCTCCTCCGGTGTCTTATCCAGAAATTTCCCATTGCACATCATTTCCACGAATTGCTTCATCGATGGGATGAGTCCGTTATAAAAGAAACCGATGAGACAGTATTTATCAAATCCATGATGTGGACATGCTAGAAGCAGCTCTGTCACGCCCCGCTTCCCAAAATATGGAGGCGAAGCGTGAGAAGGTCCGCTCAGACTTGAAGCTGCAAAGCTGCAAGTCCGATAAGCGTCAATCAAATTTAAAACTGCAGGCCCTTGCAACGCGAACGAAACAAAGATAATAATAATGAAATGAGACAAAAGAAGCATCTCAGAATATCCATAAAATAAGTTTCCAACATCACAGAAAAACCACCAAGCTAAAAGTAAGAGACTAAAGGCCCAAACATGGCCAACAAAAGTACAAAGTACAACGACGGTGCTACGCACCAACAAAACTAACAAAAGGCCTAAAACAACATAAAGCTCAACAAAACTCAAAGCAAGGTCACCGGTGTCCACCAAAATCCTCCTGGCAATCATGGACTCAGACTCAGCGTCAGCGACTCATCACGTACACAGCAACGATCTCTGGCTCAGGGTCTAACATGTGACACCCAAAGAGAAAGGGGCACATGTCAGCAAGTCTGGAAGACTTGTGCAAGTGAAACTGAAAGTACAAGTAAGAGCAACCTAGCAGTTCTAGCATGATGCAATGACATGGCAGTTTAAGTATGAGTGCAGCAGGTAAAGAAAACAACAAGTAGCTAGCATGGCATGGCAAGTGTGGCAAGACTAATAACATTTACAAGAGTTTCTCTAGTCACGTTTTCATGTCATTTGCAGAGTTTACGCCTTACAGCTGAAATGACTTTCTTTCACACTGATTGGCCGCTTAACTCCGCCCCACCCAGAGTTTACGCCTTACAGCTGCAGTTGCTGATCAGGCAGACTCCCAGCTGATTGGCCGCTTAACTCTTACCCCATCCCACGTGTATCGAGCCAGGGCCTTACCCCCGAACGGTAATGCTCGCTTCTGGATCACGAGCCAGGAAGTGTTTTTAACAAGTATGGCGTAGGGGTGGACCTAGCCAGGACAAGCAAGTACAAGTATGTAGCGTGTGCTACGAATGCAATATTCAACTTGGATGACATGTAGAATGCAATGCATGGCAGTTAAAAGTGCGTACAGATAAGGAAAGTAAACGTGACAGTTTAGTATGCATGAACATCAAGTTTAAAGGGTGGATCTAGCTTCGTTGTCAAGCTAGATCAATTAGGTGACGGATCTAGTTTCGTTATCAAACTAGATCAAATAGGCGTCTAGCCAGCTATCATTTCACTGGCTAGTCTCTTTTACGCTAAAAGCAAGGAAGTGGCCTAAAAACATGGCCCTACACAAGAGTTGGCAAGTTTCACATGCCTGTAAGTACAACGTCTGAGCACAGCGTCCAATGAGTCCAAGAATCACAATTATCCTACGTGCAAAGTCCACCGGCCTAAAGTCCATATTATTAATCTTGATTAGTGATTGCTAAAACATTTAAAATACTTTAAAATACTGATTTTTAGTCTTGATTAGTCATGCAATTGGGTTGGGGGTCCTAGGGGTGCAAAGCGTTACCTCAACACGACGCGAAAGCTACACCGGCGTCGGGTAGCGACGCCGGGGGTTGGAATAATAGAACGCGCTCCAAGTCCTGATTCCAAAATATATTCCTCGCTGGAAAATTCAGAGCTTCAACCGGGGCGACGGTTCCAGATTCCAAAGCTAGCACGTGCGACGACGGGCTACGACGTGCGACGACGTCGTACGCGACGAATCCTCGAAGAGCAAGCACCTAGGTGGGGCCCACAGTAGTCCTAGGGACCTTTGGGGGACCCACAATACCTCTGGAGAACTTGGGGGGCCCACGGTGGCAAGTGGTGCGACGGATGCGGGGTTGCGACGTATGGCCATCGGTCGTACCCTAGCCTGACCGAGAGAGTCTCTCGGTCAGACACAGCGCACGGCGCTGTGCAGCGCTGCGGAGCGGTGCAGCAGCGGGTGCGAGGAAATCCATCAGTCGGAGCGGTCGGTCGTCTCGGTCGGGCGCTTGGGCGGGCGTTGCAACGTTGCAATGTTGCAACGCGGGGCGATGCGGGCGTGGGCATCGGTCAGACACAGCGGGCGGGCCGGTCGGGCGCTTGGGCTGCAGCGGAGCGGGGGAACGGGCGTGAGCGGGGGCGGCCATCGGTCTGACCGAGGGAATTCCTCGGTCGGACACAGCTTGGTGCAGGGGAACGATGCAGCGGCTGTGCGATGGCACGGACGAAGCTTGGTGCGGAGGCAGCTGCCGGTCAGAGCGGGCGAACGGAGGCCGTTCTCTCGGTCGTGCGGTGGCTGAACGTCGCAACGTTGCGACGAATCGTCGCAACGTCCAATTTCAAGTTTGGAAGAGGCTAGGGCTAATTTCTTTGGAAATTAGGTCTTGCTATGGGTTGCTTATATAGTATAGGTGGGTTGACTTGGTCTAGGGCTAAATCTAATAGGATTAGAAGTTTAAAAAGATTTAAAATTTGAAATTCAATTACTCCAACTCATCCAAGGGTTTGACCTGGTCCAAATGAGCTGGAAATTGGCTCAAAAATTCTTTAAAACGTTTAAAAATCAAATAAATTTTATTTGGCCGAAAATAATTTATAAATTAATTATTAAAAATAATATAAAACTTGTTAAAAATATAAAAGTGGTCAAATAAACTCCAAAAATTATAAAATAAATATCGTGATGATCGTGGCGACGAATGTGATCTAACTAAGAAGACGGATCTCAGATTCGACGTCGGATGACGAAACTAAAAATAGAAACGTCTCCCGTCAAGAGTGAGAATCGTCACGTCTCATCGAGTAAGTTTAAATTGTGGGAAAACGACTCGAGAAGTGTCGTTCCAAGATAGTGCCACTATTTAATACTCTCAGAGACGTTCGCAACGGCATATTACACAAAAGTGTTCGCAATCAAATAAAGTCTAAAATAAACACGTGCACGGACAAAAGCACGTGCACGAACAACGTACGACGAAAAGTGGTCGTTACATCCTCCCCACCTTAGAATAAAGTCCGTCCTCGGACTTTCTAATATAGCTAGTCGCTCTAGTAACTACCCCAATCAAGTCATATAATAGTTCAACCAGGTATAGTCATTACAAGTGCTTATATATGCACTAGGTAGTCAAACATTAACACTACCAACATGTATATATATACATTCACGTACGTTATACATTAATACCTATTATAGTCAGTCAAATTCATACATGTATTTCAATCATATATATAAACATACATCCCTTATATAACTACTACTCACCAAACAATAGTTCAGATACTTATATAAGTATGATCTCATACTAGCAAATATAGTCATTGCTCTACGTATAGATAGCTACCTATGCACAAACATCAAGGGTACACTACCCTCTAATATTCATCCAATACCAAACATCTCAGCACATATAGTCACACCATACCATTATTAAATCAAGTTCACTATATTTAATATATATTCACCACTACTATAGTTTCACAATATATAGTCATTCAAATACATGCAAATAGTTCACCATATATTCTCATCACATACGGTCCTATAACTGTATTTACGACACACCACATATATCGTAGTCATCAATACCTATAGCTAAGCACATACTTACCCGTGCATGGTGCACACCCATACACGCTAATATTTCGTTTACGCATACCAATCATACCATTATATAACTAGCACACAAACACACCTAATTTTAGCTAGTACACATACGTTCACATAACAAGTCCTTAGTAAATAACTATACCACAAGACCAGCACCTATAACTATATACTGGCGTAGCGACCCACAATCATGTGCGTAGCACAACCAGGCACAACCACTCCTATCACTATACATACATCAAACATCGCTATATTCAAACTACAAACATACATTCAATATACTTAGAGTTTACCCACTCAAGCTTGAGTGAGACTCAATACATATATCAGAATATTCTATATACGTAACACGGCATTCATACATATACCAATACCACTCCATTATATATATGTGTATATATATATATATCTACCAATACAACCATATGCATACCATAGGTCAATCACACTTAATATTTAGTCAGGTAATACTTACATAGTTCAATCACTCTATATACCATAATAATAATACAGACATCAGCACACGTATAATTATAATATACTCCTTAGTACAAACATTCACCGTATAGTCACACATAAGTAGTGTATATATTCACACCATAACCTATTACCTATAATTAGTATACTAACACATCCACACATACCTAATTAAGATGTGCAATAGTCGTGTATACCTCACGGTATGCACGCATGCAACATCCCGCAAAAGCAAGCAATACCAATCAAAATTATAATCCTACTACCATATGTATAACACATATATACTCAGGCAACAAAACATAACTACTTACATATAAGCACCATATATATCTACCTACGAGCACATACTCACTCGTACTAGTATATAGGTCACTCAATAGGCCTACTTACTTATCTATATGTTCACCCATTATCATCACACCTAGCATATACATAGCTTTACCAATCATTTTATTTCAACCATTATAAATATTCTCTAATTGCATACACTCCAATAGACATTCCAACGCTAACTCTTATATACTCAAGCATCCCTAGTATAGTATAGCTATCCACACAAAAATCTATAACTACTAACACACATCAACTTCATACCATCACGAATAACTCCGAGTATATGTATATATAAACCACACAATAGGCAAGCACCAATATACTATGGGAATTCTCATTCAAGCTCACGTACACAACTTAGGTACGTGCACGACGACACCTCACAAAGGTCCAAGGGTCTACTAACAACTAAGAGTTGACACAGACATTGACGGGCACTAAAGTCTAAGCGACAAGGGAGGTCAAGAGCGTGGCGAGGGAAGGGTCGATAAGCACGAGTTCAGATAGGACGAATACAAGGAGACGGCTTGGTTAGACGAATATTGGCTCAATGGTGATGTTTAGGTTGGGGGAAAAGGAGGTGTAGTGATACATGCGTAGGATATAGGAAAGAAGGTAGGGTAGGTAGCACATGCTAAAATACGTGAAATCTGGAAACTGTTGTACGTTAAAATCTCGTCTGAGAAGAAATGTTTGGGGATCGATAAAACGAGTTGTTCAAAATAAATCTGAGTCGAATATTCAAAATAATAGAAAATGGCCTATTGGTTTTAAAAATCATTTTAAAAGGAAGTAAAATCATTTACACGAATATTAAGGACATGGTTTAGAAAATTTATACGTCAATAATTTAATATAATGTTGCCAAAAGTTTTTGAAAGTCAAAGAATGGAATCAAGCAACGGAAGAATTTAAAATCAGGTTAAATGCTTTCAAGACTTTAAGCTATGGAAAATTGAAAATGATCAATTTGAAACTACTTTTAGTGAACCAAGGTTTGCCAAAAATGTGAAACAGATTTGCACAAGGTTCTTAATATATGAGCACAACAAGTCTGGCACGGTTATAAAAATAGTTGAAATTCAATTTGGTTTAGAAATTTTTCTAAAAGCGTGTATGGTGAACGGAAAGAAAATAGTAGTAACTTAGCATAAGAATTATCAGGATCAAATAGCAAATCTTTTAAAATCAAATCAGGGAGGGTCTAAAGCAGGAAGAGGTTATGAAAATAGTAATTTTGCAAAAATCTGAAATAGTGAGAACGACGAGCAAAAACCAACTTGCTGAAATCTGAAATTCCATGTGACTTGAAAAGTATATTAAAAGTAAACACGAAGTATTATCCAAATGGCATAAATAAGAGGGAAAATTATAAATCGAACTGAGCAAAATAAAAGTACGGTTCAGAATAAAATTAATATATGAAAAGACGACATGAGTACGAAAACATAGGCTGGGAAAATGCTATAAACTAGCATTCAGAAATTCCGACAACGTTTTTAAAAATTTAAATCAACGAAGGGGGATGAAGTATAAGTATACATGCATTGAGATTTGGTTCAAAATTAGACTTCGGAAAGGAGGAAGTCGAAAAATACTTTCAAGAGTTTCAAAGTTCATATTGGAGAGGTTCGAAAATGGACGACGATCGTCATGAGGTGAACTCGTGAATCGAGGCAAGGAAATTGGTTGGATGATCAAATCATACATATACCCAGGATATGGATCAGAAGAGTCTACGGGGAACTCATACGGTCGACCATCTAAAGATTAAAAACTAAGCGCTAAGACTTCTAAAGGTTATACGGTAAGGAAATGCGTTCAGCTTGGTCCGAAATCGATGAACCCGAAAGCGAACGCCCGAAGGAAAATTTTAGAGGTCTAACATGGTCAGGGTTAGGCAATAACCACTAAGGTAACTCCTACGACGATTAGATCAATTGCTAAAAGGGAGTCTAACTACAGTCAGGGCCTCTAACTAGCAAGCACAGACGTCTAACTAAGCCTTCTTATCACCTAGTGTCCTAAGAAAGCGACTAGACTCGGGGCTTTATAACTCGGATGTTGTAATTTATTTAATGGACATTCCGTTATTATCGTTGTTCCGTTAATTCGCAATTGCAAGACTGGACCTGCATGGGCCACCAACAAAACCTGTCACGCCCCGCTTCCCAAAATATGGAGGCGAAGCGTGAGAAGGTCCGCTCAGACTTGAAGCTGCAAAGCTGCAAGTCCGATAAGCGTCAATCAAATTTAAAACTGCAGGCCCTTGCAACGCGAACGAAACAAAGATAATAATAATGAAATGAGACAAAAGAAGCATCTCAGAATATCCATAAAATAAGTTTCCAACATCACAGAAAAACCACCAAGCTAAAAGTAAGAGACTAAAGGCCCAAACATGGCCAACAAAAGTACAAAGTACAACGACGGTGCTACGCACCAACAAAACTAACAAAAGGCCTAAAACAACATAAAGCTCAACAAAACTCAAAGCAAGGTCACCGGTGTCCACCAAAATCCTCCTGGCAATCATGGACTCAGACTCAGTGTCAGCGACTCATCACGTACACAGCAACGATCTCTGGCTCAGGGTCTAACATGTGACACCCAAAGAAAAAGGGGCACATGTCAGCAAGTCTGGAAGACTTGTGCAAGTGAAACTGAAAGTACAAGTAAGAGCAACCTAGCAGTTCTAGCATGATGCAATGACATGGCAGTTTAAGTATGAGTGCAGCAGGTAAAGAAAACAACAAGTAGCTAGCATGGCATGGCAAGTGTGGCAAGACTAATAACATTTACAAGAGTTTCTCTAGTCACGTTTTCATGTCATTTGCAGAGTTTACGCCTTACAGCTGAAATGACTTTCTTTCACACTGATTGGCCGCTTAACTCCGCCCCACCCAGAGTTTACGCCTTACAGCTGCAGTTGCTGATCAGGCAGACTCCCAGCTGATTGGCCGCTTAACTCTTACCCCATCCCACGTGTATCGAGCCAGGGCCTTACCCCCGAACGGTAATGCTCGCTTCTGGATCACGAGCCAGGAAGTGTTTTTAACAAGTATGGCGTAGGGGTGCACCTAGCCAGGACAAGCAAGTACAAGTATGTAGCGTGTGCTACGAATGCAATATTCAACTTGGATGACATGTAGAATGCAATGCATGGCAGTTAAAAGTGCGTACAGATAAGGAAAGTAAACGTGACAGTTTAGTATGCATGAACATCAAGTTTAAAGGGTGGATCTAGCTTCGTTGTCAAGCTAGATCAATTAGGTGACGGATCTAGTTTCGTTATCAAACTAGATCAAATAGGCGTCTAGCCAGCTATCATTTCACTGGCTAGTCTCTTTTACGCTAAAAGCAAGGAAGTGGCCTAAAAACATGGCCCTACACAAGAGTTGGCAAGTTTCACTTGCCTGTAAGTACAACGTCTGAGCACAGCGTCCAATGAGTCCAAGAATCACAATTATCCTACGTGCAAAGTCCACCGGCCTAAAGTCCATATTATTAATCTTGATTAGTGATTGCTAAAACATTTAAAATACTTTAAAATACTGATTTTTAGTCTTGATTAGTCATGCAATTGGGTTGGGGGTCCTAGGGGTGCAAAGCGTTACCTCAACACGACGCGAAAGCTACACCGGCGTCGGGTAGTGACGCCGGGGGTTGGAATAATAGAACGCGCTCCAAGTCCTGATTCCAAAATATATTCCTCGCTGGAAAATTCAGAGCTTCAACCGGGGCGACGGTTCCAGATTCCAAAGCTAGCACGTGCGACGACGGGCTACGACGTGCGACGACGTCGTACGCGACGAATCCTCGAAGAGCAAGCACCTAGGTGGGGCCCACAGTAGTCCTAGGGACCTTTGGGGGACCCACAATACCTCTGGAGAACTTGGGGGGCCCACGGTGGCAAGTGGTGCGACGGATGCGGGGTTGCGACGTATGGCCATCGGTCGTACCCTAGCCTGACCGAGAGAGTCTCTCGGTCAGACACAGCGCACGGCGCTGTGCAGCGCTGCGGAGCGGTGCAGCAGCGGGTGCGAGGAAATCCATCGGTCGGAGCGGTCGGTCGTCTCGGTCGGGCGCTTGGGCGGGCGTTGCAACGTTGCAATGTTGCAACGCGGGGCGATGCGGGCGTGGGCATCGGTCAGACACAGCGGGCGGGCCGGTCGGGCGCTTGGGCTGCAGCGGAGCGGGGGAACGGGCGTGAGCGGGGGCGGCCATCGGTCTGACCGAGGGAATTCCTCGGTCGGACACAGCTTGGTGCGGGGGAACGATGCAGCGGATGTGCGATGGCGCGGACGAAGCTTGGTGCGGAGGCAGCTGCCGGTCAGAGCGGGCGAACGGAGGCCGTTCTCTCGGTCGTGCGGTGGCTGAACGTCGCAACGTTGCGACGAATCGTCGCAACGTCCAATTTCAAGTTTGGAAGAGGCTAGGGCTAATTTCTTTGGAAATTAGGTCTTGCTAGGGGTTGCTTATATAGTATAGGTGGGTTGACTTGGTCTAGGGCTAAATCTAATAGGATTAGAAGTTTAAAAAGATTTAAAATTTGAAATTCAATTACTCCAACTCATCCAAGGGTTTGACCTGGTCCAAATGAGCTGGAAATTGGCTCAAAAATTCTTTAAAACGTTTAAAAATCAAATAAATTTTATTTGGCCGAAAATAATTTATAAATTAATTATTAAAAATAATATAAAACTTGTTAAAAATATAAAAGTGGTCAAATAAACTCCAAAAATTATAAAATAAATATCGTGGTGATCGTGGCGACGAATGTGATCTAACTAAGAAGACGGATCTCAGATTCGACGTCGGATGACGAAACTAAAAATAGAAACGTCTCCCGTCAAGAGTGAGAATCGTCACGTCTCATCGAGTAAGTTTAAATTGTGGGAAAACGACTCGAGAAGTGTCGTTCCAAGATAGTGCCACTATTTAATACTCTCAGAGACGTTCGCAACGGCATATCACACAAAAGTGTTCGCAATCAAATAAAGTCTAAAATAAACACGTGCACGGACAAAAGCACGTGCACGAACAACGTACGACGAAAAGTGGTCGTTACAAGCTCCTTGAACCTTTCTCGAGTGATGTCAAAGCTTTCGTTTGGCTTCTGAGAAAAATTTGCCATTTGCCGCTTTAATCCTTGAGTCCTGTGCAAGGGAAAAAACTTTTTTAGAAATTCAGCTTGCATTGCTAACCAGGAGTTAATAGTATGAGGAGGTATAGCATTAAACCAATTTTTAGCTTTATCCTTTAAAGAAAAAGGAAACTTTTTTAGATAAATGGTTTCATAGCTTGCCTTCCCATCAGAACATGTGAGACAGACATCTTGAAACTCCTTTATGTGTAGATAAGGATTCTCCTTCTCTACACCATGAAAAGTGGGAAGAATTTGAAATATCCCAGGTCTTGGGCTAAAAGAATTCGCATCGGCTGGAAGCATGATGCACGAGCCGGTAGCAGACATACTTGGTCTCAACACATATCTCAAACTTCGATCACCCTCATGTTGAGAGTGATCGTCCTCACTATGGTTGGTGTTGTCATTACCGTTAGTGTTGGTGTTGTTATCAGCCATGTCTATATTTCTTACTAGTCTATGTGTTCGAGGAGTCCTTAACCACATAAACTAGACAATTGAGTTCAAGCCAAACTTTCCAAGATTAGCCTAATTTTGATAGTGTCGGTGATTATAAAAATTGAAAAACAAACTCGGATATTCACAAAGAATATAAACAATAGAATGGAAAGATCTCACCAAATTTTCACAACAAGAACCAAAGTGTGAAATGAAGATACGTCGTCCCCGGCAACGATGCCAATTTGCTTGACTCTCCCAGAAAGGTGATACTCGCAAGTGTACGAGGCCGGCAAATAATATACCCAGTGAGTACGAGATCGTATCTACAGAGACAGAACTAATCTGCAAATTCACACAAATAGTTAGAGCATGTAAAGAATGACTGAGGGTTCTTCCCACCTTATGTGGGTGAATGATTGTTTGGATAATCGGTTTTTCTAAATACCCTAGAGTTAGGGTGATGTCCTAAGGTTTGGATGCAAGGGAGAGAAAGAGTGTGGGTATTGAGGATATCGGTAGGATTACTCAATTGCTTCGCTAAATATTAATTCCATGATAACTCGATCACTCATCCGTTTCAAGGTATGAGGATCAGGAAATAAATCAATTAAACACATATGGGGTGCACCAAAGATAATTGCTAACTGGGTCCTTTCCCTAATTGAAGCTCATGAATCACTCTCACACCCATTTCAAGGTATGTGAGAGTAGTTCATATAGGTTGTGGTGCGCAGCGCACAACCACCGTTCTGTGGCCCCTTTCGGGTAATGCACAATTCAATAGATGGGCCACAACCCAATTAACAATTTGAATTGACGGATGAATTAAACTTCTAAATTACGAAATATGAATTGAAAGGGTCTTGCATTCATTTCAATATATGCAATACCCATTGGATACATAGATTCAACAATTACGAAGCACCACCGTTCTTCGGCTCCTCCATGGATAGTATCAAACCCAATTACTCATAAGTTTAATTCACTCAACAACATGGATTAACAAGGGGTGCTGGAAATTAATATTAGCAAGGCAATCAATACATCCTACATCAATCCAAAACACCCACACAATGAATCTAGCCTAGCATATCAAGAAAAAAATCAGCATTCATAAAAATAGACATAGTTTAATGCAAAGGATGAAAGAAAATATGTATTACAAAGAGGGTTGGAGATTTGTCACCAAATACAAGCTTCTTCAATCAGCAATCAGTCTCAGCAATAGCAAAAAACGAAATCAGAAAACCCAAAACTCTCAAAAGCTCTAATCCCCTTCTCAAGGAAGAAGATGACCTAAAAATAGCAAAAGATTCAGTTCTATTTTCGTTCTCCCTTATTACATCTGAATTGTAGTGTTTTATACCCCATAGGGGTTACATCTCATCCATCCGAATCCTCATCCAACGATTCACAGCAACGGGAGAGAAATCGGGTTAAGAAAACCCAGTTTCTCGTAACCCTGACTGCGGCCGAAAACCCCCGATCAGTCGACTGTCGAATAAATGGCAGTCAACTGATGACAGACAATTCTTATTGCTTCCAAAGGGGGATAGGCGACTGTCTTAAAATATCACAGTCGACTGTGTGATCCACAGGCGACTGTTTTCTGTTCTTCAGTCGCCTGCTGCAGAAATGTCAAAATAACAGAGAGTTGGCTCTTTTTGCTTCCTCAAGAATCTGAAATATCAGTCGACTGATGTGAAGATGACAGGCGACTGTACAATATTACAGTCGACTGTCAATCCTCTTACAGGCGACTGTCGTTGGACTTCAGCTCTCCAGCATCATTTCTTTAAAGGTAGGTGACTGCCGTTGTTTGGGAGTCGACTGTTGGGTTTACCATGCGACTGTCGTTACTTCTACAGGAGTCTGTTTTGCACTCCTCCTCTTATGTTAATTTAGTCCCTTTCGGGACACCTGAAAAATCCAGATAAATCCTTATAAATCTAATAGACATTTATAATGCTTTGGGAAGTGAAATTGTGCAAGAATAAAATCATATGCTCACAAATGATGAATTGGCGTAAATGTAGTTAAGAGAGCATGATTCCATGGGTTATATGCACACGAGGAGATTTGAGGTTAGAATATGTAATATTTATTCATAATCAGTCACATACAATTGGATTTTTAATGGATAAGTAATCCTGTTTAAATCATTTTAATGATTTATTTATATTACCCATTAAAGTGTGAACACAAACTTCAGGGTGTTCGGCATTATTCCGGTTGTAAATATTATTTGATTTCCCAGTATTATCCGTCATTTATTAATATGTCCTATATGCTTGTTAAAAGCTGGACTGTGGTTGAATAATTAGTTTGATAATGACTATTTTTAGAGGATATATGGATGAGTACTCTAAAGTACATTATCAGCCCTATGTAGGGAGTGGATAAGTCCATTTTTATCCCTCAAATACTCTCAAGAGACCTAAAGGTCTTATTATGTTAATGATGATAGCAAATATATCGTCTTAAATTCTTTTGAGGAAGTGAAGAGATTCAATGTCCACATGAATGGAGATGATCTCGTAATCATTTTTTCATTTTGAATGGGACAATGAAAGTTTCACCCATTTTGAAGAATCTTCGGGTTCGTCAGATTTACAGGATTGGCAATGATGTCTTGCATCATCAATCTAGGGTGACATCGTTCCAAAGTTGGTCGATTGTGGACACTTCTGGTGTTCCAAATTAATTCCTCTTTTGGAATTTATGTGGGACTTTTGATAGTCCATTAAAATGCTCAATTTAATTTTTTTCCGGTAATAGGCGAACTGTGTTCTGATTGTGAAGGATTACATCTTCACATTGACTATTATGTGGATCATAGTGGGACAAAGCTTCAGGCTTTATTGATTTCTTGAGTCATTAGGGAATTCATTTTGACGAATATCCTTTGAAACTTAATAAGTTTCAGAAAGTATATGACATCCTCATTCTATGTTTTTGGAGTATTCAGGATAACAAATCATTCGCAGTAAAATGAAATGCATAAAAAGCATGAAATTCATCAATAAGAAATATTGTGATAGTGCATTTAAGCATATATATACTGCAAAAGAATACTACTGATAACTATGTTATGACAACAAGTATTATAGTTTAATGTGTGCTTATCGAAAGCATACATCTACAATTATGCTCATTAAGACTTGTGTTATGACAACATATTAAATTTGTTTTCAAAGTTTATTTGTCCTTGGGGAGTAGCTAAATATACATACTGTCAATTTGACTTTCATCGTTTAGACTAGATATGTATATATTTTTATATGGCATAAGTTAATGCACATTCATGTTGCAAAAGCATTATGGGTCTTATCAGAACTTCTGATCTGATATTGGTTTGGCATTGCTTACTCCATGTCGAGGTATATCATATCTTTCCTTTCTCATTTTATTTAAGACTTTCCCTGTTTTCAGTCTTCCTTATTGTTATTTATAAGAAAGAATGAATATTAGTCTTACGGAGTAGACATATACAAGGGAAATGAGTTAGTTTCTATATTTCCACTTTTTTTATTTATGAGAGAATTTTAAAAGTCTATTTGAATGCTCAAGTATGGCCTCCTGGCCATTTTTATTGAGTCATTCAAGAATTAAGTAGATAGAGAATCATGCTCAAGGGGAAACAAATACGTGGTTACGAAATTTACAATTTATCACTTATTTATTAAGTCACGACTTCAGGCGTACGCTTAAAAATTAAGGATAGATTCAAAAATAATACCTTGTAAAGTCAGATTACTCTAAAAGGGTTTAGCGGTGTTATGACAACTGTAGGTGTCAATATTGGTTTATATAGACCATAGATCTGAGAGATCTATTAACCGCAAAATGCGTATCTCTAAAAGATCGCATAAATGGTTTTCGCAAAATCCATCGTATTTGGTAATTTTTATTTTATTTGAGTAAAAGGATGTTGACTTTTGATTTGATTTGAACTACAGGTTCAATTTGTCAGTGGATATGATGTTTAGAATTTCTGAAATTATGATTGGTTTGTTGTCATAAAATATTGTCATATCATGAGAATAAGCATAAGCGTAGGATGAGCATATAAGTGTGAAATATGTATCATTTAAAGATTTATCATGCACAAAATATAAAGCTTATAAGCTAAAAAGGTATGCTCAATAAAATAGCTGAAAGAAACTAAATTATCCATGCAAACAATATCAAGCATGTGATCTAAAAATGTATGCTCAGTTAACATGAATTGAAACATATATGATATATACACATGTTATTTATATGCTGTAGGCATTCAAATAATTTCATCGTAGACATATAGTTATGTTACATGCATTAAAAATATATCGTAGAGATTTTAGCATGCTAAATAAAATGTGCATCACAGACCATTAAGTATGTGGCAGGCATATAATTTTCTACACATGCAAGGAGTTATGCAACAGTCATTTGTTTATTCATCAGAGGCATGTAATATATTTAAGCGCAAATTCATGCTACGAGCAATGAAAATATGCAACATCACATGCATGTAATATGTTAAAGCGCAATTCCATGATATGGACAATGAAAATATGCAACATCACAGGCAGGTAGTATGTGTAAATGCAATTTCATGCTACATGCAATGAAAATATACAACATCCCAGGCATTTATAATGGAGTAAAATATTTTTGTTTAATAATTAATTGGACCACGTGAAAACGACATACCTCTTAGGTTAGCTGACTAACGAGAGAGCGGCCTCAGGATCCTCATAATTATTAAACATAAAGAAAATAATCAATTACTCCAAAAAATGCGATTAGCGATGGTTTACACATATGATAAATCAGATTTACGTGTGAAAAAAAACGATCAGTAAATCCAATGAATTTCTAAAAATAGCCTTTTATTTTTAAAAAAGGAAAAACCCTAGTTAGGGTTTTGTTGCGACGAGGCAAGCGCGGGAAACGCACGTGCGTGTGCGTCAGGCGCGCAGTGGCAGAGCACGCACGCGCGCGACAAGCGCGTGACGGCAGGCCGTGCGTCAGGCGCGAGGCGCGGCCGCCCGTGCCTCGCGCGGTGGCGGTCAGCGCAACAGGCGCGGCGACGGGCTGTGCCTCGCGCGGCCCGCGGCGGTTCTTCGCGAGACGCGCACGCGTCGGGTGCACGCGGGGGTGCCAAATCTTCTGGATTCATGGATTACTGAGGAAAAATTCGATTTTTATTGTAAGAATACAATTTTTAATCTTTGAAACAATGTTTTTACTGCAAAAATATGATTTTTAGCGTGAAAAAATTGATTTTTCATCCAAAAATGATATAAAAACTCTTTTTTGAAAAGAGATCTATATTAAACATGTGATTTTACATTCAGATCTAAGAAAAAGAGATAGATCTAATTTAAAGTAAATCACAGATTGATTATCATGCGCATGAAAAATTTAGATATATGGAATAAAGATTACCTTTAGATCATACCCTCCGGATCTAGCGACGCTTGGTGAAGGAAGCTGTAAGAGGTCCGGTTGAGGCAGCTGTTGAAGGTTGAAGAAGGCGGTGATGTAGTAGCCATTGGGAGCTACTAAAGATCGAAGATGCGGAGCAGAAGTAGCCGTTTGTGGGCGAATTGAATAATAATCGTTGGATTTCTCTAGAGTTCGTGTGGGTCGTCCGATTGGAATCAGATCGCAACCGTTGAGCAGATTGAAGGAAATAATCTGGAGCATAGATTCGCGCTAGCGGACAGTCGAAGGGGCCCACAAGCCGTTGAGTTCGTAACAACCTGAAGGCCAACAGATTAACGAACTTCGGACGACAGATGAGAGAGAATGGTTGTAACTGATTTAGAGATGAGAGATATAAAAGCTCAAATTGTATTTGTAAAACGATTATCTGGAAATTGAATAAAACTCTGAGCTTTCTCTCTCAGTCTTCTTCTTCTTATTCCTTGTCTTTCTTTCTCTAACCCTGATTTCTTCGCAAATTCTGTTCAATTTAAGGATCTATGGGTAAGAAGGTTCGTCACCATGAGGAAGATAATGCCCATGAGGAGATGAGCCCTTCATAATTGGTATCAGAGCTGCTGGGCCACGGAGACAAAGCTAAGGAAGTTGAAGACAGCAATGGCGAAAGTTTCTGGGAGGAGCGATTTTTGCAGTTGGAGACGGCCGTCAGTTTCCAAAAGGATCATGGCTATCACATGCAGAAGCAATTGGAGAGTGTTTTGACTGACCAAGCGGACCAGAAGATGGAGGTAGCTGATCTCAAAAACCAGTTGAAGACGGAGGTAGCTGATATCAAGAATCAGATTTCGAGCCAGTTTTCCAATTTAGCAGGAGTTCTGAACAGGTAGGAGGAAAATAACTCCGCCAAAGGCCCTCCTCTCATCAACAATCCAAGATTTGATCCCAAGAAATTTGCACAAGGAGGTATTCTTCGAAACCCGTTTATTGAAGTAGAATCAAATACCAGTAGGAGAAATTGTAGTTGAGATATGAACCATTCACGGGAATTCTATCCTAAAGGGTTACGTCCTGAATTTCCCCTATTCAAGGGAAATGAGGAAGTAGTTCCTTGGGTTAGTCAGGTTATTCAAATCGTTAACTATTATAACACTGACAAAGAGAATTGGGTAAAGATTTGTGGGTTCTACTTAAAATAGGAGGCCTTACAATGGT
Source organism: Scilla litardierei (assembly GCA_030789695.1). NCBI lineage: Eukaryota > Viridiplantae > Streptophyta > Magnoliopsida > Asparagales > Asparagaceae > Scilla > Scilla litardierei. Next base: position 10,883,301 of record CM061133.1, on the reverse strand, counting down.
ATGTGTGGGCAAAAATCAACCTGGAGAATTTTATGAATTGGGAAGTATTCAAGAAAGGACTCATAGCTCGTTTTGGATCCCCCGAAATGGAAAGACCCTTCCAATCTTTTTCAAACCTGAAGCAAGTAGGATCATTGCGGGAGTACCTCAAGAAGTTGGAAAACATTATGGGCCTCTTGGAGAAGTTGCCTGAAGAATACATACGTGAGAAGTTCATAGGAGGGTTAAAGGATGAAATTAAATATGAAGTAATAGTAGCAAGACCCCAGGACCTCAATTCTGCTATATTTTTGGCAAAAAAATTTTGAGGAGAAATATTTTCAAATTCGCAAAAATGTGAGAACAACTAGTACTGTGTTAATTCCAGGCAAGTCAGTGGTGAATGCGGCCCAAGGTAAGGTAGTTGGAACTTCAGATATTCCTAATGCAGCTAGAAGATTAACCCAAGAAGAGATATTACACAAAAGAAAGAACCGGTTGTGTTTTGGATGCGATGAGAAATGGAGTCCTGATCACAAGTGCAAGCGGGCCTTCATGATGGAGGGTGTTTGGAATGGGGATGACATAGATCCGGGTGAGCCAATTGATGATATAGGCAAGGACTTGGTGAATAAAAGAATATTGGAGGAATCTGATGATGAGGTAGGAGAAGACCCTGCAGGAATATCCCTACAAGCGATTTGTGGAATCCCTGCAGCAAATACATTGAGGTTGGAAGGTTGCATAAAAGGCCAGGTGGTGCAAGTCTTGGTTGACTCTGGGTCTACCCATAGTTTTATTAATCCCAAGTTGGCCCATTCGTTGGGTTTGGATGTGGAGAATTCAAAGAGCTTTAATGTATGGGTGGCCAATGGAGAGAAGATAGTAGGTTCTGGGTATGCAAAGGTGTGCAACTCAAGTGTCAAGGTGTGGCATTGATGTTGGATTTATTGCTACTGCTTATGGGGGGTAATCAAGTTGTTCTAGGGGCTCAGTGGCTGGAACAATTGGATGATATTGTCATGAACTTTAGGAGATTGCAAATGAAATTCTTTTACAATGGCCAAGAGTGTGTATGGAAGGGAACAAAAGGGGAGACATAGTGGGTAAAGGACAAACAGATGAAAAAAGTGTTAAGACAGGAGGGTGAGGGATACTTGATTCAGTTGAGGTACTTATCTCTCACTTCCCAGGTTATACATTTTGACAACCATAACACTCAGGAATCCTTGCCAGAATTGAAGGGGCTATTGAATCAGTATTCTAAAATTTTTGAGGAACCCAAGGGCTTGCCGCCAAAAAGAAGTTGTGACCATCGGATACCGTTGGAGCTTGGGGCCAAGCCTGTTTGCTCTCATCCATTTAGGCATGTGCATTTCCTTAAAGGAGAGATTGAGAAGCAGGTATCTGATATGTTGAAGTCTGGAGTGATCAGAAATAGTACTAGCTCCTACGGATCTCCTGTTGTAATGTGAAGAAGTCAGATGGTTCATGGCGCATGTGTGTGGATTATTGAGCTCTTAAGCAACAAACTGTAAAGGACAAATTTTCCATACCTGTCATTGATGAACTCTTGGATGATTTGCATGGTGCTGTGATTTTTTCCAAGCTTGATCTCAGATCGGGTTATCATCAAATCAGGGTGGATGAAGCCGACATCCACAAAACAGCATTTAGGACCCATGAGGGTCATTATGAATTTGTAATAATGCCTTTTGGGCTCACTAATGCCCCCTCCACATTCCAATCTCTCATGAATCAGATATTCAAGCACATCCTCAGAAAATTTGTTTTAGTTTTTTGATGATATTCTTATTTACAGCCCCAAATGCAATTCACATCTTCAGCACCTCAAAAGATTTTTTTCAAATTTTGAGAGAACCAACTCTATGTTAAAATGTCCAAGTGTCAATTTGGCAAGGAATCTGTGGATTACTTGGGACATATCATTTCGGGGAAGGGGGTAGCTATAGACCCAAGGAAGGTGGAGGAGTAGTGCAATGGAGTGTACCAAAAAAACAGTAAAGCCTTGAGGGGATTTATGGGATTAGCAGGCTATTACTGCAAGTTTGTGAAGGGGTTTGGAGGAACTGTGGCACCCTTGACCAATCTATTAAGGAAGGGAGAGTTCAAATGGAATGGGGATGCACAATGGGCTTTCCAAAAGCTGAAGGATGCATTGGTGACAGCTCCTGTTTTGGCCCTACCTGATTTCGAGAAAAAATTTGTATTGGAATGTGATGCATCCGGACAGGGTATTGGAGCAGTTTTGATGCAAGAGGGTCGGCTTATAGCATACCTCAGTTCAAAACTGAAGGGAAGAAATCTTTTGTTGTCGACCTATGAGAAAGAGTTGCTTGCCATTATAATAGCTACAACTAAGTGGGATCATTACTTGATGGGCAGGAAATTCATTATTCGCACTGATCATCAAAGCCTTAGTTATTTGTTGGGACAGAGATTGCAACACGGAATTCAAAGTAAATGGCAAGTTAAACTTCAGCAGTTTGATTATAAGCTTGAGTATAAGCCGGGCAAGGGCAATGTGGCCACTGATGCTTTGTCAATGGAGGTGGAGAATGTTGCAGCCTTGCAAGAAGATTACTACTTTTTATATCCTATATCGGCAGTACAAACAGATTGGTTGCAAGGAATTAAGGATATGGTGGCTCATAATCCCTACTATTCAGAAATTGAGAAAAAAATGGAAAAGGGGGGAAATTCAAATTTTACTATGTGAAGTTGAATGGGCTGTTCTACTATAAAGGGCGGATACTGGTCAGTCCCCACAATGAAGAAGTTATCAATATACTCTTGAAGGAGTTCCATAGCTCTCCATTGGGGGGCACTCTGATGCAACCCAGACTTTGTATAGACTAAAGGAAACGTTTTTCTGGGAGGGAATGAAGCTGAAAGTAAGATCTTTTGTAAGAGAGTGTGATGTGTGCTAAAGAAGTAAGGCGGAGAATGTGTCATACCCGGGACTCCTTCAGCCATTGCCGGTGCCGGAACAAGTTTGGGAAGACATCTCTCTTGATTTTATTGTTGGACTACCTGCTTGTTGGAAGATCAGCGCAATTCTGGTGGTTGTGGACCGTCTTACTAAATACGCGCACTTCTTCGCTCTGAAGTTCCCATTCACGGCTAAACAAGTGGCTCAAGTGTTTATTGATTATGTCTATAAGCTCCATGGGATGCCTAAGACGGTGGTGAGTGATCGAGATCCTATATTCACAAGTCACTTCTGGAAGGAGATTTTTTCTTTGCAGGGTACTTTACTGGCGCTAAGTTCTTCATATCACCCCCAATCGGATGGGCAAACGGAGATCACCAATAGACATTTGGAGTGTTATCTGTGGTGCTTTTGTAGTCACAAACCCAAGGAATGGCCCAAGTGGATAACGCTAGCGGAGTATTGGCACAACACTACATGGAAGATTCCGACTCAGATGACACCTTTTGAAGCGGTCTATGGCCGTCGACCTCCATCCTTGTTGAAGTACATCCCTGGAACCTCTAAAGTGCATGCGGTAGATGAGGATCTTTTCTCAAGGGAGTTAGCTCTTCAGTTGCTCAAGGGTAATTTGAAGAATGCAAGACAGAGAATGAAGAAGTACGCTGACAGTCGCAGGACGGAAAGGGAGTTTGAAGTGGGGGATTGGGTTTACCTAAGACTCCAACCGTATAGGCAACTGAGTGCAGCGATGGAGAAGCCTTGCAAGCTCTCTCCCAAATATTATGGGCCTTACCAAGTAGAGAAAAAGATTGGTGATGTTGCTTATAGACTACAGATGCCAGCTTCATCAAAAATTCACCCAGTTTTTCACGTTTCTCAGCTGAAAAGGAAATTGGGTGAGCAGGTGGTTATCCAGACCAGCCAAACAACTTACATCGAAGAGATTATGGATGAGCCTGAGCGAATTTTGGATCGACGCACTCTACAGGCGAGGAGGTCATTAATTCCTCAAGTATTGATCAAGTGGCGGCAGAGACGAGAGGAAGAGGCTACTTGGGAGGACTACTGGGCTTTAGTGAAGAGGTTGCCAACCTTCGACCTTGAGGCAAGGTCGAAAAATGGAGGAGGGTTTGTAAGAGGTCCGGTTGAGGCAGCTGCTGAAGGTTGAAGAAGGCAGAGCTGTAGTAGCCGTTGGGAGCTACTAAAGATCGAAGAGGCGGAGCGGAAGTAGCCGTTTGGGGGAAAATTGAATAATAACCGTTGGATTTCTCTAGAGTTCATATGGGTCATCCGATTGGAATCAGATCGCAGTCGTTGAGCAGATTGAAGGAAATAATCTGGAGCGTATATTTGCGCAAGCGGACAGTCGAAGGGGCCCACAAGATGTTGAGTTCGTAACAACCTGAAGGCCAACAGATTAACGAACTCCGGACGACGGATGAGAGAGAATGGTTGTAACTGATTTGGAGATGAGAGATATAAAAGCTCAAATTGTATTTGTAAAACGATTATCTGGAAATTGAATAAAACTCTGAGCTTTCTCTCTCATTCTTCTTCTTCTTCTTCCTTGTCTTTCTTTCTCTAACCCTGATTTCTTCGCAAATTCTGTTCAATTTAAGGATCCATGGGTAAGAAGGTTCGTCGCCATGAGGAAGACAATGCCCATGAGGAGATGAGCCCTCCACAGAAGCCCTTTCGCGTTGCGATTCGTCCGTCGGTAGAGGTTCGACTCAGCTGTGAGCGTGTTGATAACGTGTTGTGAGCAAGGGTGACGGCTAGGAAACCCCTAGCCTCATATATATATATTATTCAATGTGGGTGGATACCCCAGATGCCCATTAGGCCCAACTCATAACATATAAAAATTAAATTAATTTTACTTTATTTATATATTCCCTTCAATTACATTTCTCTACAAAATTTAGGATATTCCAAATTTGTTTCACCGTGGACCAAGCCCAAAGTCCAACCAAAATAAATTGTGCAAGGCATTGGCCAGTAGCCATATGTTTCCACTCAAACGTACCCTTTGTTTGGGCCGTAGGCCCATATGCCATGTTGAGTTCAGCCGAACAAAAGGGCCTTTACCACCTCGATCAGAAAGCTACAAGCCCCATTCGAGCCCCGCCGCTCTTGACGAGGGGGCCATCATCCATGGTCGCGCTGCCGTCGGTTGCCGACAGCGGCCATGTGGGTGGGCATCTGCAGGATCTATTACAATGAAACTGATCACAAAAATTTCATTAAATGAATTAAATATCAATATCAGATTATTAATTCTTGTAGATTAAATCCAACGCATAACAAATCAAGTTTATCAAGCCCCACCTAGGCGTCATACCAATTAGATCCATCACATATGCCAGCATGTCGATCTCTTACACATCTATCTTACAACTGAGGCAGTGAGGCAAACATACATGTCCCCATGGTACAAAAAGTGGGACCTGCCTTTCCCACTAGGATAAATTTAGGAGTGGTCTAGGTTATGTTAGATGGGCATGGTGGACCCCACTTGGTGAGGGTGAGCGCTTGGTTTTGGGTTTGTCGTGAGGTTGTGGAGAATCCCAACAAAAGTTGCTCTCATTCACATTAGTTGTAAGCTTGACGTTGCTTTTTAATGAAAGCTAAATGACACTCACAATTCCACTTATTTACGGGTTTGCCATCGGTCTTTTTTTACTTTGGCCCCCTGCGTTTTTTGCACTTTGACGCTTGCTTCCCCCCTTACCCTCTTGTGATTTGGGGTGGGCTTTATGCACTTTGGCCCCCATAATGTTTTTTGCAATTTAACCCTTTTAACCCCCCGACGATACCGACATCCACTCACACCCCCCACACACCCACAATTCTCTCTCTTTTTCGTTTGCGCACAGGTCCCTCCTCCCGACAATACACACACACACACATCTACTCTTCTTGCTCTTTTGTCATTTGAGCGCGTGCACCACATCCTGTGTGTGGCTTTTTACGTGGGTCACCGTGCACTATGTGCACGAGTTATTTCTAGTAAACCTATATAATAGCTGGTAAAGACAAAAATGACCAAAACAATTATCTTGCTGATGTGGAACCTTCGTGCTGAGTCAGAGCATCGTCAACGAGTTGAGCGGGACCCTAGGTTGGAAGAACTAGGGTCGGTTGATGGATGATGGATGGCTTGTGTTACTCGATCAACCTTCGAGCGGCCTGTATGTCGATGGATTAAGGCTAGAAGGCTCTATTACAACCCTTACAGAAGGTCAAGACTCGGTGATCTACACCACAAGGAAGAGTCAGGGGGGTCGGATCTGGGTTCCAACCCAAATCCCCTCCGATACTTAAGTTAGAATGGGAACTTAAGGAAGAGAGGGAGCTTGGAGCAGCTGAGATGTACCCACAGAGGTTCGTCTCAGATCTGATGTCACAAGTTCTTTAGTGGAAGAAATATATGCTGAAAGAGTAGAGTCTATATATTAGATCTCGTACCATAGGAATTGGAATCTGTTGGTATTTATAGGCCTCCTGGGTCATTTCAGTGACGTTTGAAAGATAACGGTCACCCTTTATGGTGACATGATCTTCCCCCTTTAATAGGATTAAACGTTGCCCATGTTACCGCTAATTATGAGCCAGTGTTCAATCCTATGTTTGAATGATGGGAGTGCAACGAGCGACTGGCCAGTGGGCTTTGACCGAGTCGATATCAGGCTTCTCTTGTGGGCTCTGTGGGCCCTAGTCACTTGTCGATCGAGTCTTCTCGAATGACGGCCTGATGATTCAACAATGGCCCCCGTCGCATGATCTCAGGGAGTATCCTGTCAGGGTCAAGCGACGTTACATCGCATTAATGCGGCACGACAATCGAGGAATTAATACTCAAGTTCTAGGTGCCAAAATGTCTGCCTTGACGATTCGGATGACCCGTCAGTTCGATACCCAAGATGCTTGGAGTCTTGGATTTTTTACGCATGTCTTATCATGTGGTTGTGTAACGGCCGGTACTCACTATTCGTTATACGGCTGTGTGTATAGCAATTTCGGCTACCTGATTGGTTTTGTTGCTTTGTGTGTGTGTCGTGTCGTTGAGTCAATATGGCCGTAGCACCTTGGTTGCATCATTAGCAAGCCGACCCCCCGACGTATGCCCAACTTGGAATTACTGTCGCCTTTGGACCCCGTATCCTTTATACGCTTTACGTGCACGTAGTCTTGTTCGTGCACGTATTTATTTTAGACGTTGTCTGTATCCGAACCCTATAGTGTGATATGTCGTTGTGACCCTCTCGGAGAGTATTAAATTGTGGCACTAATTTGGAACGTCATTTCACGGGTCGTTCTCCCACGATTTGACTTTGTTTGACGAGACGTCACGATTTTCACTTTTGTCGCGAGGCCTTTCTATTTTTAATTTCGTTTCTCATCGTCGAACTCGTGATCCGTCTTCTTAGTTATATTTCTCTCGTCGGTACGGTCACCCTAGTATTTATCTTACGATTTTCGAGCCCCGTTTGACCCACTTTCACTTTTTGCCTAACCTAATATCGGTTTAGCCCTAAGTGTCACATGTTTTTATCCACTTATAATTAATTAATTATAATATACATGCCAATCATCTGACCTAGCTCTTTTTTGCCTTGTCACGCAGTACATGGGGGGGGGAGAGAGAGAGAGAGAGAGAGAGAGAGAGAGAGGGTGTGTGATATAGTTTTTTTAATAATAGATAATAGCATTCATTAAACAATTTTTTTACCCTAAAAACAACTAGCCCGACCTAGCCCCCACGTTCCTAGCCCTCTACCCCACGTCTTGCACCCTCTTTCCTTTTAATAGCAGCCAAGGGTTTTGTTTTTCGCAGCAAACGCAATGTACAAGCCGTCGGCCCTAAATATTCCAGCACGCAACTTCTCCAAGCCTGCGACTTCATCTCCCAGCGCTCGATCTCTCCTCCCGATGTCCCCCTACTCATCTCCGACCCCCACGGCTCCGTCTCCACCGTGAAGCCCGTCGAAAATAGCCCCTCGCGCAGCAGATCCCACTGCTGTGAGTAGCAGCTCACAGCAGCAACGGCCGCCACGGCCGCTGCCACCGCCCGCTACCGTCCGGGATCCCCCTCAGGCCGCTGTCACTCTGAAACAACGAGTGACCTCGCTGTTTCACGTTTCACTCGACGTATCGTCACGTCGCTGAGATCTCTTCGTACCCTCTCACTGTTGGGGTCTTCCGACAGCCCTCTACTTCTTCTAGGGTTGTTTTCCGACGTCACAAGCATCCCCTACGATGCTCAACATCGTAGACTTCGTGTATGTCGAACCGTTCGTCTCGGTTCGTTGTTACGGCTTCCCAGTAGCCGTAAAAACGTCTACCGATCTCTCGCTCGCTGATTGGAATCGTGCTCGCTGATCTAGTCGTTGTCCGAAGATTGGCGAGCGTGGAATCTTATTTGGAATATGTACATGGAGCGTTTTCTATTATTCCAACCCCTGGCATCGCTACCCGACGCCAGTGTAGCTCTCGCGTCGTGTAAGGGTAAATTTCTGAACACTTAGGACCCCCAACCCATCCATGTTAAATAAGATAAAAATCGGTATTTTAATTTTTTTGGTAATTCACTAATAAATATAATTCAATTTGGGACTGTAGACTGGAGGATCTGAGCACATAGGTAGACTGGACTGATTGGACGGTTTTTGCAGAATGGTTGATTGCAGGCAAGTGAAACTTGCCAGTTCATTGTTTAGGTGGTGCTTTAGGCCATTTCTTGTTTTAGGCGTAAAAGAGACTAGGCGACGAAATGATACTCGCCTAGACGCAATTTTAAGATCTATCTTGACTACGAAGCTAGATCTGTCACCCTGCCATGTCATTCATGCATTTCCACCTGTCACGTTTAAATTTTCATAACTGCATGCTCTTTACTTGTGCTCTGCCTGTCACGTTTAAATTCCTTATCTGTACGTACTTAAATTACAACTTGCCATGCCATGTCATCCATGCTTGAATGTTGCATTCGTAGCACACGCTACGTACTTCCTTGTTCAGGCTAGGCACCTGCGTTACAGGCACAACCCTAGGCCAAATACACTTCCTGGCTCGTGATCCAGAAGCGGGCTACATGTGTTGGTCAAAAGCCAATGCCCGATACACGTGGAGGGGTAGGGATAAGCGATCACTTGAGCTTAGGAGTTGGCCCGTACAGCCACTCCAGCCAAAAGGCGTAATCTCTGTGCACGACGTGTTTACTTGACTTGTAAAATCCATGTGATTGTTTAGTAGCTTTGTTACCCATGACATGATGTACTTGTGCCTTGTTAAACTTGCTGCCATGTCAAACTCGTCGCATCTTTTTAATTGTTGCAACCATACTTTAAAATGCCATGTCATCGCACATTTTTAGAACTGCTAGGTTGTTTTACTTTCCTTTTAATTTCCTTGCAAAAGTCTCTTGTAGACTTGCTGACATGCGCCCTCGTCTCTTTTGGGTGTCGCATGTTAGTTGCTGAGCCAGAGCCCGTTGCTGAGGACGAGGTCTTTGCTGACTTTGAGCATGGGACCACCGTTGACGTGGAGTACGAGGACACCGACGACCAGTCGTAGAGACGTAGTTCTGTGTTACTTTCTGCTTAGTCTGTTGTTAGATTGTCGGTGCATAGCACCCTTCTTTCTGTACGTTGATTATTTCTGTTGGCCATGCTTGGGCCTTTTAGACTCTTTTCTTTTAGCCTGGTGGCTTTTCTGTGATGTTGGAATTTATTGTGGACATTCTGAGATTGAAATTATATTATCTGTCTCTTTCTTTTATTATTATCTTTGTTCTGTATCGCATTTGCAAGGACCTATACTTGGTTATTCCAGACGCTTTACAGACTGGAGCCTCACAGCTCCAAGTCTGAGCAGACTTCTCACGCCTCGCCTCCATTTTAGGGAAGCGGGTCGTGACAGGTTTTGTTGGTGGCCCATGCAGGTCACTGCAACTGTGAATTATCGGAACAACGATAATAATTATAGAACGTCCATTAAATAAATTAAAACATCCAAATCATAAGCCATGAGTCTAATTTTTATCGTTTCCTATGTCTTAGGTGGCTGTTAGACGTGTTGCCCGAACATCTATCAAAGCTTAGTAGGGAATCCATTAGATCAGGACTATAGTAAGACTTAGGTAGACGTCTGTGCTTGCTAGTTAAAGGTCCCTGATTGTTAGCTAGACTCCATGCTAGAAATTATTATTATTGTCTTAGGGGTTACCTTAGTGGTTCATGTCTAGCTCTGACCATGATAGACTTCTAGAATTCCTTTAGTCGTTCGCTTGGGTTCATCAATTTCGGGCCCAGTAGAACGTAATTTTAATTTCTCTTAGGACCCTTTCCAGAGATCTTTACTACAGTTTAGTTCATTAGAGAGTCTTAATGTTAAGTTTCTCTTAATCTTCAGTCGACCCGGTAATTAGAACCCTGCTTCCATCATTTTTCCTGATCATTACACTTTCGTGTTATAAACCGTAGAACTCTATCGTAGCAGTTTCACTAAATTATTTCCCTTCATATTTACGTTTTATTTGATTCACTTCCTTCCTTTCGAATCACGTGAATCTACATGTCACCATCGTCAATCGTTGAAACTTCTCCATTACTATCCTGACCATTCGATGAATATTTTCAATGTTATCTATTTTGAATTTCTTTTCCAGTTTAAGTCATTTGAAAACAATCAACATGCATTAAAGACTCCATACATTCTCCAAATTTCGAAATTTTTCGCTGAAATCTTTAAAATTATTATCTTATCATATTTACTAACCTATGTCTTTCACACTTGCGTAAATATCTTAATTTCTTCATATAATGACATTTCGATAATTCAAAACACCATTTCCTCCTCTACTATATATAAACTACACAAGTTTAATTCAACAACTTATTTTACCGACTCCTAAATATTTTTCTATGCATAAGAGAACTCCAATTTTTGTGGTACGACAGGTTTTGTACTCTTCGTATTTTAACTCATATCTTTTACACACTATCCTTCTTCTCCCACCTAAATATTCACAATTATACCCCTGATTCACCTAACCAGGCTGTCCCTTTATCGTCGTCCTATCTGAACTTGTACTTTCCGATCTTTCCTTCGTCACGCTTTGGCTTCGGTTTCTTTCCTATTGTTTAGCCATTAGTGCTTGTTGTTGCCTGTGTCAACCATAGTATAGTTTGGTGGGCCCATTAGTATAAGTTATTATGTCGTGGAGGTGCATGTATATAGGTGGAGTGTGTGGACCCGTATGAGCGTGCTACCCTTATGGTATTAATAATTGACTCTTGTATTATGTATGTATAATCAGTGTTATTCGTGATGTATGTGTGAAGTTGTATATATGGTGGTGTTATTATATATGTGCGGATAGCTATACCACTTTAGGGATGTCTGAATAGATATTGGAAATTGTATTGGGGCATATACTAGTAGTGTAAGTTGCTTGAAGATACTTGTAGATGCTTGGTATATAATATTTAGTAAGTCGTGAGTATATTAGGTGTAATGATAATAGTTGCACTTATAGTTAAGAGAGTAAGCCTATTATATGACTTATATGTTAGTACGTGTGAGTGTGTGCTCGTACGTAAATATGTAGTGTGCTTAGACGTAAGTAGTTATGTATTTGCTGCATGAGTACATATGTGATACACGTATGGTAGTAGGATTATTATTTTGATTGATATCGCTTGCTCTTACGGGATGTTGAGTGCGTGTATACCATGAGGTATACACGATTATTGCATATCTTAACTATGTATGTGAGTAGATGTGTTGGTATACTAATTATGGGTAGATGGATATGGTGTGAATATATGTGTTACATGTGTGTGACTATACGATGAATGTATATATTAGGGAGGGTATTATAATTGTACGTGTGCTGATGTCTGTAATATTATTATGGTATATAAAGTGATTGAACTATGTGAGTGTTACCTGACTATATATTAAGTGTGATTGACATTATGGTATGTATATGGTTATATTGGTAGATGTGTATACATTGGAGTGGTATTGGTATAGGTATAAATACTGTGTTACGTATATAGAGTATTCTGATACGTGTCTTGAGTCTCACTCAAGCTTGAGTGGGTATACTCTAAGTATATTGTTACATATGTCTGTGGTTACGTGTAGTATCATGAATATAGCGATGGATGATGTATGTATAGTGATAGGATTATTTGTAGCTGGTTGTGTTACGCACATGATTGTGGGTCGCAATACCGGTATATAGTTATAGGCGTTGGTCTTGTGGTATAGTTATTTACTAAGGACTTGCATGTGTGAACGTATGTGTGCTAGCTAAACTAGGTGTGTAGATGTGCTGAGTATATAGTGTATGATTGGTATATATAAATGAAATGTTAGTGTGTGTGGGTGTGCACCATGCACGGGTAGGTATGTGCTTAGTTATAGGAATATTGGTGACTATGGTATGTGTGGCATGTCGTGAATATAGTTATAGGACCGTATGTGTTGTGAACGTATGGTGAAATATTTGCATGCATTTGAATGACTATATAATTGTGAAATTATAGTAGTGGTAAATGTATCTTAGATATACTAACATGATTTAATATTGAGTGGTGTGGTTACTTGTGTTGATGTGTTGGCATTGGATGTACACTAGGAGATATAGGGAGTAGTGTATCTTTATTGTTTTGTTCATAGGTAGTTATCTAAATGTGGAGTATTACGATGGTATCTGATGGTGTGAACTATTTAATTGGTTGTGAGTATGTGCACCATAGTATGTAATAAGTGTTTAATAGTTATATAGAGATGTACATGACTATATGAATGATTGAAATATGTGTATGAATTTTGACAGGCTATGATAGGTGTAAGTGTGTAATGTACGTGAATATATACATATTAGTAGAGTTATTGTTTGACTACCTAGTGCATATATAAGCACTTGTAATGACTATACATGGTTGAATTATAGTGTGATGTGATTGGGATAGCTACTAGTCTGGCTAGAGATATATTTATAATTAGAAAGTCCGAGGACGGACTTTATTCTAAGGTGGGTAGGATGTAACGGCCGGTACTCACTATTCGTTATACGGTTGTGCGTATAGCAATTTCGGGTACATGATTGGTTTTGTTGCTTTGTGTGTGTGTCGTGTCGTTGAGTCAATAGGGCCGTAGCACCTTGGTTGCATCCTTAGCAAGCCGACCCCCCGACGTATGCCCAACTTGGAATTACTGTCGCCTTTGGACCCCGTATCCGTTATACGCTTTACGTGCACGTAGTCTTGTTCGTGCATGTATTTATTTTAAACTTTGTCTGTATCCGAACCCTATAGTGTGATATGTCGTTGTGACCCTCTCGGAGAGTATTAAATTGCGGTACTAATTTGGAACGTCATTTCACGGGTTGTTCTCCCACGATTTGATTTTGTTTGACGAGACGTCACGATTTTCACTTTTGTCACGAGGCCTTTCTATTTTTAATTTCGTTTCTCGTCGTCGAACTCGTGATCCGTCTTCTTAGTTGTGTTTCTCTCATCGGTACGGTCACCCTAGTATTTATCTTACAATTTTCGAGCCCCGTTTGACCCACTTTCACTTTTTACCCAACCTAATATCGGTTTAGCCCTAAGTTTCACATGTTTTTATCCCCTTATAATTAATTAATTATAATATACATCCCAATCATCCGACCTAGCTCTTTTTTGCCTTGTCACGCAGCACATGGGAGAGAGAGAGAGAGAGAGAAAGGGTGTGTGATATGGTTTTTTAATAATAGATAATAGCATTCATTAAACAATTTTTTTACCCTACAAACAACTAGCCCAACCTAGCCCCCACATTCCCAGCCCTCTACCCCATGTCTTGCGCCCTCTTTCCTTTTAATAGCAGCCAAGGGTTTTGTTTTTCGCAGCAAACGCAATGTACAAGCCGCCGGCCCTAAATATTCCAGAACGCAACTTCTCTAAGCCCGCGACTTCATCTCCCAACGCTCGGTCTCTCCTCCCGACGTCCCCCTACCCATCTCCGACCCCCACGGCTCCGTCTCTGCCGTGAAGCCCACCGGAAATAGCCCCTCGCATAGCAGATCCCGCTGCTGCGAGCAGCAGCTCGCAGTAGCGACCGTCGCGGCCGCTGCCGCCTCTCCGGCATCTCTGTCGACCCATTGGCCCCCGCTGCCGTCCGGGATCCCCCTCAGGTCGTTGTCACTCTGAAACAGCGAGTGATCTCACTGTTTCACGTTTCACTCGACGTCTCGTCGCGTCGCTGAGATCTCTTCGTACCCTCTCGCTGTTGGGGTCTTCCGACAGCCCTCTACTTCTCCTAGGGGTGTTTTCTGACATCTTGAGCATCCCCTACGACGCTCAACATCTTAGACTTCGTGTACGTCAAACCGTTCGTCTCGGTTCGTTGTTACGGCTTCCCGGGAGCCGTAAAAACGTCTACCGATCTCTTGCTCGCTGATTGAAATCTTGCTCACTGATCTGGTCACTGTCCGAGGATTGGCGAGCGTGGAATCTTATTTGGAATCTGGGCGTGGAGCATTTTCTATTATTCCAACCCCTGGCGTCGCTACCCGACGCCAGTGTAGCTCTCGCATCGTGTAAGGGTAAATTTCTGAACACTTAGGACCCCCAACCCATCCATGTTAAACAAGATAAAAATCAGCATTTTAATTGTCTGGTAATTACAAATAAAGATAATTCAATTTGGGACTGTAGGCTGGAGGATCTGAGCACATAGGTAGACTGGACTGATTGGACGGTTTTTGCAGAACGGTTGATTGCAGGCAAGTGAAACTTGCCAGTTCTTTGTTTAGGCCGTGCTTTAGGCCATTTCTTATTTTAGGCGTAAAAGAGACTAGGCGATGAAATGATACTCGCCTAGACGCAATTTTAAGATCTAGCTTGACAACGAAGCTAGATCTGTCACCCTGCCATGTCATTCATGCATTTCCGCCTGTCACGTTTAAATTTTCATAACTGCATGCTCTTTACTTGTGCTCTGCCTATCACGTTTAAATTCGTTATCTGTACGTACTTAAATTATAACTTGCCATGCCATGTCATCCATGCTTGAATGTTGCATTCGTAGCACACGCTATGTACTTCCTTGTTCAGGCTAGGCACCTGTGTTGCAGGCACAACCTTAGGCCAAATAAACTTCCTGGCTCGTGATCCAGAAGCGGGCTACATGTGTTGGTCAAAAGCCAATGCCCGATACACGTGGAGGGGTATGGATAAGCGATCACTTGAGCTTAGGAGTTGGCATGTACAGCCACTCCAACCAAAAGGCGTAATCTCTGTGCACGACGTGTTTACTTGACTTGTAAAATCCATGTGATTGTTTAGTAGCTTTGTTACCCATGACATGATGTACTTGTGCCTTGTTAAACTTGCTGCCATGTCAAACTCGTCGCATCTATTTAATTGTTGCAACCATACTTTAAAATGCCATGTCATCGCACATTTTTAGAACTGCTAGGTTGTTTTACTTTCCTTTTAGTTTCCTTGCACAAGTCTCTTGTAAACTTGCTGACATGCGCCCTCGTCTCTTTTGGGTGTCGCATGTTAGTTGTTGAACCAGAGTCTGTTGCTGAGGACGAGGTGTTTGCTGACTTTGAGCCTGGGACCACCGTTGACGTGGAGTACGAGGACACCGGCGACTAGTCGTAGAGACGTAGTTCTGTGTTACTTTCTGCTTAGTCTGTTGTTAGATTGTCGGTGCATAGCACCCTTCTTTCTGTACGTTGATTATTTCTGTTGGCCATGCTTGGGCCTTTTAGACTCTTTTCTTTTAGCCTGGTGGCTTTTCTGTGATGTTGGAATTTATTGTGGACATTCTGAGATTGAAATTATATTATCTGTCTCTTTCTTTTATTATTATTTTTATTCTGTATCGCATTTGCAAGGACCTATACTTGGTTATTCCAGACGCTTTACAGACTGGAGCCTCACAGCTCCAAGTCTGAGCAGACTTCTCACGCCTCGCCTCCATTTTAGGGAAGCGGGACGTGACAGGTTGTCGTATTGTCGATATAAGACAGTTCCAGTGCAGGAATTTAGAGATATCATCTTCGTCTTTCTTGATTTTGTTATTCCCCTATGAAAAATGGTTTCATCCTCCGTTCCCGTTTCTGCGAGAAGTCTGGTTACAGTCATGCAGAAAAACAAGGAGGGGGCTATGGAGCTTGGTTTGATCGCAAATCTGAGGTCCAAAGTTGGAGCCTATCATATCCTCGAGTTTTAGAGAAACTACATCCGCCTCGACTATCAAATCCGGGTGCCGGGGAGGGATGAGAGGATTCATCATCCTGGCGACCGGGAAGTTGGGGTTTACGTCAAAGCCTTCCAATAAGGGCTTCAATTCACAATGCACCCCTTCATGCGCTACTTCTTGTGCACCCTGAATATTTCTCTCTGCCAGTTGATGCCGAACGACATATGCACATTGATGGGCTTTATAGCTCCATGTATGATGAAAGGGATTGAACCGTCGCTAAGACTATTCAATTACTTCTTTTCGATTCCTCCTCTCAAGACTTCGGGCTGGTATATGATAACGGCTCGTCGAGGCAGGAAATTATTTGACGACCTCCCGACTTCTAATTCCAAATGGAAAGAGGAGTTTGTGTTCGTGGTGTTTCAAGGGGAGGCAAGCTTCTGCACCAGATGGAGTGTCCCTGACTTAGGCCATGTCGAGGACAAGCCTTTGACTAGAGAGGAGAAGGAAGCTGTCGATGCATTGACAAGTCTGTCAGAGAATGTGAGAAAGACGAAGTGGCTATGGTCCGACATGGTGTTGCACCAGACCGTGTGGATGAAATGTTGATTCGATGTGCCTATCAACTATTCGACCTTCGTTCTTTGACTTAACATGTTTATTTCTTCTATAGGCATGGTCGATTTAGAGTACCAGGTGGACCCTGTGCTGAGGGAGGGAGTTGAGGCTTCTATTAGAGAGGCTGATCGAGTTAAGCATGTTATCTCCTCGAGTGTCGTCCATGGGAGAAAGGACGGCTCAATCGTCGGAGGATGGACCCATTGTTGCTGAGAGGGCTGCTCAGGTGGCCCGTCTCCAGCGGAAGAAAAAGGAGAAGCCCACCTTCGAATTTGAGGTGGTTGCCATTGAGGAAAATAAAAGAAGGCGACAAATTCTCCTTAGCAACTCGGAGCCGTCTAGGTCAATTGAAGCTGTGGGGGTGGTTCCTCAGCAGGCATGGGGAACTCCTTTAGAGGGAGACTCGGGAGAGACCCGGGTTCCTCTAGAGCTGCTTCTGCACCAGGATTCCTTGCCTTGGAGAGGCATGTTTCATCTAGTGCCATTGTCTAAAGACATCCCTGATGAATTCAGACCCATTTTGCTAGAGAGTCGATCTCATCAGGCTCCATATGATTGATTCACAGAGGAACTCATTCAAATGGAGTTTCCGATGAGACGAGAGGATTCTGCTCTTCTGGAGTGTGGGACCGCCCCCGGATTGCTGAAAATGTGACCCTTCCACGGGACAGAGCTGTCATGGAGAGGGTCGATTATGAGAGACATATGTCGATGGCCATCCACGCAAATGTCCAAGTAACTACTGCAACAGCATCCCTTGTAGGTGATGCAAGCATGGATGTTAACTATCGTGATTTGTTTGCAGGCTCTCACGGCCACCACTGCATTGCGTCGATGCACACCGGTGGGACCAATCACGACGTCACCCTGGGGGAAGTTAAGTCGACCGTGGAGAAGTCTCAGGTCGAGCTGACTAGGATTGGGCTTCTTTGCGAATCGAGAATGGATCACCTTCAACGGCTCGACCGCGAGCTACGCGAGTCTCACGAGAGGGCGACAGAACAAGCAGCTCAAAGAGAGTAAGCAGAGAAGGCTCTATTGGAGGAGAGGGCCAATGTCGAGGTCAGAGCAGAGAGGGCAGTCCAGGAATTCAAGGATTCATTTCCCAATTTCGACGAGTTATACGCGCAAGGTTACGAACGATGTCTATCGGAAGTGAAGGAACGATTCCCCGACCTCTCTGCTGAGATCGACCGGATCCCGGTGCTATTTCTAGATCTCGATGACGATGATCCGAGTCAGGGCACGGGGGAGGCCTCTCCCATCGGCGATGTTGTCTCTGTGACGGGTGACGATGCAGGAGCAGGTGCTTCGGAGATCAAGGGCTTACGACCGTGCTTGGTAGAGATCAAGGGCCTAGCCATCCATTATAGAATCTTGACACTCCCTTACCCCTGCTTTAAGTTTTGAATGTATATGGTGTAATTGAGATGTAAACGAAAATAATTTTGTTGGTGAAAGCGCCAGAATGGTTGGCTTGTATATCTTTGTTCGTCGTTGTATCTCTTTGTTTGTTGTCGCTCATGCATGTGGTCATAATGCCTGATGACCCCTTTTGATGGGTTAGACCCTTGCCTAAGATGATTGATGATAAGCCATCGAACCATATTAGAAATAGACCTCTACGTTTAGTGACGTGGGAGTGATTCTCTCGGGTCACGGCTGACGACACGAGGAAGTCGTTCAGCGACGAAGGGGTGGCCCTTCGACGTACGGCTGACGACACAAGAGGGTCGTTTAGTGGCGAAGGGATGGCCCCTTCGACTTACGGATGTCGACACGAGAAGGTCATTCAGCAGCGAAAGGATGGCCCCTTTGACTTACGGCTGACGACATGTTGGGATCGTTCAGTGGTGAAGGGGTGGCCCCTTCGACTTACAGCTGACGACACGAGAGGGTCGTTCAGCAATGAAGGGCTGGCCCTTCGACTTACGGTTGACGACACGAGAGGGTCGTTCAGCAGCGAAGGGGTGGCCCCTTCGACTTGCGGTTGACGACACGTTAGGGTCGTTCAGTAGCGAAGGGGTGGCCCCTTCGACTTATGTCTGACGACATGTTAGGATCGTTCTGTAGCGAAGGGATGGCCCTTCGACTTACGGCTGAGGAAACAAGAGAGTCTTTCAATAGCGAAGGGGTGGCTCCTTCGACTTACGGCTGACGACACAAGAGGGTCGTTCAGTAGCGAAGGGGTATCCCTTCGATTGACGACTGATGACACAAGAGGGTCGTTCAGTGGCAAAGGGGTGGACCTTTTGATTTACGGTCGACGACATGTTCGGGTTGTTCAGTGGCGAAGGGGTGGACCCTTCGATTTACATCTGACGACATGAGAGGGTTGTTCAGCAGTGAAGGGATGGATCTTCGACTTACGGCTGATGACACGAGAGGGTCGTTCAGTGGCGAAGGGGTGTCCCCTTCGACTTACAACTGAGGACATGTTAGGGTCGTTCAGTAGCGAAAGGGTGGCCCCTTCGACTTACAGCTGACGATACGAGAGGGTAGTTCAGTAAGAAAAAGTGTGGTCTTTCGACTTACAGCTGACGACACGTTAGGGTGGTTCAGTGGCGAAGGGGTGGCTCCTTCGAATTACGGCTAACGACACGTCAGGGTCATTCAGTAGCGAAGGTTTGGCCCCTTTGACTTATTGTTGACGACATGAGTGGGTCATTCAGTAGAGAAGGGGTGGCCCTCCGACTTACGGCTTTCGACACATCAGGATAGTTCAGTAGCAAAGGTGTGGCCCCTTTGACTTACAGCTGACGACACATCAGGGTCGTTCAGTAGCGAAGGAGTGGCCCCTTCGTCTTACGGCTGACGACATGTTACGGCCGTTCAGTAGCGAAGGGGTGGCCCTTCGACTTATGGCTGACGATATATCATGGTCGTTCAGTAGCGAAGGGGTGGTCCATTCGACTTACGGTTGACGACACATCATGGTCGTTCAGTAGCGAAGGGGTGGTCCCTTCGAATTACGGCTGATGACACTTCAGGGTCATTCAGTAGCAAAGGGGTGACCCTTTGACTTACGGCTGACGACACGTTATGGTCGTTCAGTAGCAAAGGGGTGGCCCTTCGACTTATGGCTAACGATGCAAGAGGGTCGTTCAGTAGCGAAGCGGTGGCCCCTTCGACTTACGGCTGACGACACGTGGGAGTCGTTCATCAGCGAAGGAGTGGCCCTTCGACTTACGGCTGACGATACGTGGGAGTCGTTCAGCGGCGAAGGGGTGGCCCCTTCGACTTACGGCTGACGATACGTGGGAGTCGTTCAGCGGCGAAGGGGTGGCCCCTTCGACTTATGGCTGACGACATGTTAGAGACGTTCAGTGGCGAAGGGATGGCCTGACGCACCCCGAACTAACACCTAAAATCCACCTAGCTGTATCATAGTCGCTAGGCGCAGTATGGTTCCTAGGTGTTGACTCTGGGCTCTATCCGTAAGCGGACGGTGTCAAATTATAGTATATAATATTGTCGAATCTTACAAGGACAGTGACGGTATATTGGAGTCTCAGATTATCTTTAGATCTCAAAATGAAATAGCAGTCGGTTTAGGAAGGTTGGTTGTGATGGTGTTGTTGGTTCGATGTAAAGAGAAGCTAGGGCCTTAGGGATCATCGCTAAAACTGTCGGAGGTTGATATTAGAATGGGATTCTTACGTTGCATTGGATTTAGGGTGTTGATCTCTCAGCTCATACCACTCTCGTGGGTTAGAGCTTCGAGGTATTTTGATTGCTCTCATTGACGCAATGGCGGTAGCCGTCAATGTAGCAATATAGTTCGTCGGTGAATCCCCTCAAGGCACGAGCCAGGCATGGTCACGAGCTTTGGTTGAATCTACTAATCCCCTATTTAAATCTCAAAGATACTCCTTAAGCTCATCAATTCCACCGACCGTGGGCATGATCTCAGTACGAGTTCTCCTAGGGATTTGGATGGATCGACCGAAATACTCCCCCTTTATTCCCAACACAACCTAGAAATCCAGATCTACATCTCTTTCCTAGAGTCTTAGGGCTAACCCATCAGCCCCAGGGAAGACTACTCACTGATCGACCCCGAACTAACTCCGAAACGATGTCGTCTAACCGCGAGCGCACGGTATAGTGGCAAGTGTTAGATGCAACGATCTAGGAACTCTAGTTTGATGATGACAAACTGCACCAACTATTTAACGTGTGTGTTAAGTGTGTTTCAGGAATGGCAAAGTCGTTATTCTAAGTGATGGAGGAAATGAGATTCATATAGCTAATTAGAAGAGAAGGGTAGCGTTGTTTACATGCAATTGGAATGAGTCAAAGTTGGATAGATGGAATCAAATCAATTTGGAATGTGATTAAATCAATTATCAAAGATTTGCTTCTACCCAATTCCTATTCAAATATATTATCACATTAGGATTCCTATACAAAGATGGCTTCAAATCTAACTTCCTAAATCTTAGGGATCCTATCATTGCCAACTACATGTCCCCATACAAAACTGCTGCATCCCTTCCAAAACCCTACCCACTCCCAATATAAACCTCTCCTCATGAAGGTGTCAAAAAGTGCGGCATACATAAAACAGGAGCGGCCAAAGTAAAAAAATATATCAAACACAAAACCTGATTTTTTCATCTTGCGGCAAGCCAAAAAGAAAAGCCCCGCGGCCATTATTAAATTCCCAAGAGCCTCTCGCATGAACCAAGCAAGCTCTTGAGATTATCTTCAAAGCCCATCATCATCGTGTCTATCTTCGTCAAGTACCCATCTCATCAGCACAGGGCAACAAGAATAAAACCCTCTACCACCGAGTGCCCATGCTGCCATGAAGACGAAGTTCCATTGGCAGCACTCGTGTTCCCTCGTTGTCGTAAGTTCACTGTGCCCTCGAACTCATTGTCGTAGTCGAACGATGAAGCTGCCGTCGAGAACGCGTAGCAAGAGCCCTTGAAGAAAGAAGCCAAACGCCACCGCCGAATGCAAGACACTGCCACCGGAGATCATGTTGTTGCCATTCTTGCCTGCTGAAGCTCGAAGCCCACGTTGCTGTAGACGAAACCTGAAGCGCTCGTCGCTGTGAAGATCAACGCCGTCGAGAGCTCACAGTCGAGAGCTCGTCGTCACCGTGCACGATGTCTTTAACATCTCGCTACTATGGGATTATCAAGTCATAGCTGCCACCGTGACGGAGTAGTAGCCGCCGTTACTGTCCTCTCGCTGCAAGTCGATCGTTCGAAGATGAAGCACTTGACGCCGCTGGAGAAATCGAAGTCGTAACGTCGAAGTCACCGATCACATCTCTCGGAGAAGCTCGTTGTCATCGTCGTTGAACCCTCGGAGAAGTCATAGCTCATCGGAGTTGGGTCACCGTACGAGAAGAAGTCGAATCTCCTACCGCCGTGAGAAGTTGAGGTCGAGTAACTGATCGTAGTCGACGTCGTCCTCCAGTCGCTGAACTCGGTGTCGCCGTCAAAGACTCAGAGACGTCGGACGACAAAGGACGTGCGTAGCTGCGTACCCTAGTTTGCGAACAAAGAACGAAACGTGCTGACGTGTACATCCCATGCAAACGAAAGCGGGCAGAAGCGAACACAAATTTGTGCTGATGTGGACATCAATTCTTGCAAGTAAATTAATTTAGGGAGTTGCTGTGTACACCGACCGAACTATATTGAGTTGAACTGAAGATTACTATACACACAGACCAGTGAGCTACTTGAGACAGATTGACATCTAGGAGACGGATCGAGACACCGTTTGTGTCTGATTGGAGCTGACGACGTGCTGATTGACAGAGACACCTACACGGACACGAACTGAGCATTTCTAAATCCTTTACCCTTTATATTCGTGTCTTAGTGTAACGTTCTCTGTAGGGAACTTTACCTATTTTGTGACTATTTTAGACTTGTCTGGTTGGGCTAGATAAGAGGGTCTTGACGTGTTGTTGCAGTCACGATACACATTTACTAGGTTGATAAGGTTCTGTACTTTGTTGAGTGTGATACAGTCTAGGTGGGGAGTTGATGGTAGGACCCCATTGTAGGTGTATAGAAGGAACATATTATTGCTAGTATTTGCTTGGCGGCTGGACGTAGGTCGTTGATGCAACCGAACCAGGGTAAATCTGTGCATACTCTGTGATTATCTCTTATTTACTCTGTTTGTGCTTTTAACTGCGTGTGATTTCTCGTGGATTGTTCGAGAATTTTTTATTACCCTATTCAACCCCCCCCCCCCCTCTAGGCTAGGATCCAGATCCAACAGCAAGCAGGTATCGAACACGGGGAAGCGGTGCTATACTACCTATCTACTCCTAGGTTGAGTTAGACTTCGAATTTATTGGTGGATTTGGATTGTGGAGTGTCGTAATGGTGATGGATGCGAAAGTTGTGTAACTCGATATCGCAAATAAGGGATTCCACACAATATAAAACGACTATGGCTTTAGGACTCACCACTAGGACCGTCGGATGTCGACGCTAGGTTAGGACTCTTACGTTGCATTGGTTTTATTGGGGATTATAGCATCTAGGAAACGAAATCATGCATCTAGGTATCATGAATCTATCATACAATATTCACCCCGCTCGCGCGATAGATGCATATGGTATGTGCATAAAGGATCTACAATAATCTCACCACTCTCATGGTTTGAATGCTCTCAACTCATACCACTCTCATGGGTCAGAGATTCGAGGTATTTTGGTGGCTCTCATTGATGCAATGGCGGTAGCCTTCAATTAGTGATATAGTTCGTCGGTGGATCCCATCAAGGCACGAGCCAGGCATGGTCACGAGCCTTGGTTGAATCCACTAACTCCCTAATTAAATCCGTAGGATACTCCTTAAACTAATCAATTCTTCCGACCGTGGGTACGATCTCAGTACGAGTTCTCCTAGGGATTTTGCTAGATCAACCAAAATACAACCCCTTTTATATCCAACGCATCATAAAAACCCTATCTTTGCATCTAGATCATAAAATCCTAGGGCTAATCCATTAGCCCTAGAAAAGATTATTCAAGCATAGCAAACATTATGAAAACAATAGAGATCATTGCTAGCATCATAGAAAAACAATAAGAAGAACTAAAATAAAATTAAAGAGATAAAATACTTAGCTTGATACAAGAGGAGGGGCATATGGCATAGCCTAACTCTCAAAAGATCGTCTCCAAAACTCTCTAAAAAGTGTCTCAGCTCTCCCCTAATGACGGCTACAATTTCATATATATAGTCCCCTCAAAACCCTACCGAATAACCTAAGAAACCCTCTCCAATTCGGCCCAAATCTGTTTCTCGGCGCAACTTATTGGTGGACCCCAGCAGCACCCGGTCGAGTGCAGATTTTAGCACTGCAGCACCATCTTTCAGAAATTTTCTAGATTTTATTTGACCTCCGATTGATGTGTTCTTAGTGGTGTTGGAACCGTCATGAAGTCTAATATCCATAAAAAATATGAGAAAAATACTTTGATCACTGGAATGATAGTAGATTTCAAAAGAGTGAGAGGCTATCTGAAAATCTCGGCGTTCGCCTTACTCGACCGAGAAGACTTCGTGCTCAGTTGAGTAGCCCGCCTACTCGGTCGAGTCGTCAGTAGGTCGGAACTCCTCTCCAAAATGTCGCTCTGCCTACTCGGGTTGAGTAGGCCCTGCTTGGTCGAGTAGTAAGAGGATCAAATATTCTTCTCCAAAACGTCACTTTGTCTGCTCGGGTCGAGTAGGGTCTGCTCGGTCGAGTAGAAATTTCGTGGGAGGAAGCTCGGAATTAATTGTGACTCTGGTCGAGTCTGATCTCTTCTCGGTCGAGTAGGGTGTATCTATTTCCCCTGCGAGAATTGCATGTTAGCTCGACCGAGCAGTTGATGCTGCTCGGTCGAGTCGCCTGGGAAACTGAAGCTGGTTGCTTCTTGGCTGCTCCTTTCTCTTTCTCTCCCTCTAGTCTTCTTCTTTGGCACCTCAATCATGTCATCACGAGTCTCCTTGATACTCGCATGTCGACGATCGTCTTATCGACTCCAAA
Source organism: Scilla litardierei (assembly GCA_030789695.1). Classification (NCBI taxonomy): domain Eukaryota; kingdom Viridiplantae; phylum Streptophyta; class Magnoliopsida; order Asparagales; family Asparagaceae; genus Scilla; species Scilla litardierei. Next base: position 10,858,516 of record CM061133.1, on the reverse strand, counting down.
TTACTCCAATATCGCTCCAAATCCCTGAAATGGACATAAACGCTCCGAAAGTCATATTGTTCCAAATAATAGCGTAAAAGCGCATAAATGGGAGTTTGGAGGGTAAAATGCGTCATGAAAGTATGCGATAAAACATGCAAAATAAGAGCATATCACTCACACATAGCAATTACGACAAATAAAAATATAGTTTTTTACCATAGAAAACATCGTAGCAATTGAATTGAGCGAGAAATAAATATCTTACATGCCGAAGACGAGAAAGAATGATAACCAATAGAGATCCAAAGAATTATCGCAGATTCCAAGATACAAGAGATAATAAAAGTCTGATCTTTGGCCAAAACGGCTCAATTCCCAAAACCTAGATCTAGAATACCACCATTTTTAGATCTCACTTTTAAGCTTAATTAAAAACATAATGAATCCCCCTCAAAAACGTCAGTCAACTTCACTCTAATACCTCGAAGTGGGGCCCCCACGAAAAATCTCAAAATCTGAAGTTTGGGGGCCCACATGTCACCGATCGAATCGGCTACTCGGTCGAATAGATGCCTGCTCGGTCGAGCAGGCGTCTTAGCTGCTCTTGGCTGGGCGAAGGGGTCCGGGCTACTCGGTCGAGTAGCCCGCCTACTCGGTCGAGCTGTCAGTTGATCAGAGCTCTCCTTCAAAAGTGTCGCTCTGCCTACTCGACCCGAGTAGGCCTTGCTCGGTCGAGTCGTCTGCTGGCTCGGTCGAGTAGGTCCTGCTCCGTCGAGCAGGATTGTTGGTGGGATGGAGCTCGAAAATAGGAACGACTCGGGCCGAGTCTCCACTCTGCTCGGTCGAGTAGGATGCGCATTCTCTTTCTGCTGGGCTCGTGTATCAGCTCGACTGAGCAGCTTGTGCTCCTCGATCGAGTCGTCTGGGAAAGATCCATATTGACTCCTTTCTCTTGCTAGCTTCTCCACTTCTCCTCACATATGCTTCCGAACCTCGACGAACTCCTGTAGAGCCTCGCCAATGGACTCACGGGCATGCTAGATGTGTCTATATTTCAAAATGGCTCCGAATCGCTCCAAAATCCCTGAAAATCCACAAAGCTCTATGAAACTCGAATACGGCATTAGAAGTGCAATATCGTAAGGAAAATGCGGGATTTGGATGCAGATGTGATATGAAATGCAATGAAATGATGCTATGAAAAGATAGAAAATATGGACACATCAAAATCCCCTAAGCTTACCTCTTACTCGTCCTTGAGGAAGACAAATACTAGGCAAGTCGGGGGATAATAATAAAGGAAAATAAAAGAGATAAGAGATGGGAGTGGATGCTAAAATGTTCAATCAAATCTCAATCCTCGGCAGTATATCCCGATGCTTCGAATAATAATACACATGCTAATAGTATCCTCAAATCTTACTAATCATATGGCTAGCATGCAATAAAGGCAAAAGTAGGGATCTTCTAACATCATGCCATCAACTCATATCAATTTCATGCAATCTATTGAGTCTAGTATAAAAATAGTTAGCAATGCACTTTTCAATCAATAGATACAAGTGGAGCATAAAGAGATCACACCAACATGCAATAGAGAATGGAAGGAGGCCATGCCATTCAAATATTCACTTCAAATCATGAAAAGTCTCCAAAGCTAAAACATTTTGTAAAGTTCAAGCATTATCGAATCTCCCCATTGTGCACCATCTCCACTCTAATGTTATACTCATTCATATAATCAATTGGTTCACCCCCAAGCTTAGCACGAGGTGTCGCATCTAGAAATAGGATGTGGAATTTTTTTTGTCTTTTCCCAAGTATTTGTAGTAGCTTCTAATAAAGGGATAGAAAATAATTTACTTTCCTTCTTTTCTTTTCTTTTTTTCTTTTTCTCTTTTTTGTCTTTTTTAATTTGGAAGCTATCTTTTTCTTTTGGGATTTTTGGGAAGTAGATGCGGCAGAAGTAGCTGTAGGGGGTGAAACCAAATGATATGTATAGAATCATAAAGATATGTGGAGAAGGAAAATAATATATCACTCGGTTCACTCATAAGAGGTGCACAACGATTCAATGGGATGATATTCTAACTAAACACATAGCTAGCATGGATATTTTTATTCATCTCAATGAATATTGATAGCATGCGGTATAAAGCACAATAATATCAGGCATGCAAGCAGAAGTGGATAAGATAACAAATGGGTGCTCCAAATGTTCTAATGATGCGTGAACCTAGGCGCATTACCCAACAAAGAATGTACTAGATACTATTTCATGCATTCAATTTCAATTCATATCAGGCATTAAATTAGAGAGATCAACAAGAGAATATGCAAGCATATAAATAGTAAAACTGAGACTACCCTAAATAGCATGTCGACAGATATAAGCATCGTGAGTAGCTACTGATGGCTATGAGAGATATCATCATGCAGAACAATTCTAGCTAAAAGGGATAAAAGCAGAGAAAGTAAGAAAATGAAAACAAGCATGCAAGCATGACAAAAAAATGAAAAGCGTGATGCTGAATGAGAAAAAAGATGAAAATGTGAAAAATGGTGGAAAAGTGAAGTAAAAAGGTGCAAAATGAAAGAAAAATGAAAAAAAGATAAAATATAAAAAATAAAGCGATAGCGCTCATCCCCCAAGCTAAATGCAGCAGTGTCCCCACTGCTGAGAACACGCTGGCATGCGGGAGATGATGCTAGGGTGGGTGGGTGGATAAGGAGATAAAAAGTGAATGGAAAATAAAGCTGTGCAAACGAAAGAGAACGGGATATGATGCAATGATAAAGTTATGATGCAAATGCATGAAAAGATGCATGGTGGGTCCTCCCCCAAGCTGTGATAGACTAAAGCCCCGAAAAGACAGATGTGTACAACATAGGATGAAGGGAGAACAAAAAGTGGTGTAGGGACAGCATCAAGCAGGGGCACTACCCTCTGGAGGTGGTGATGGGTCCCCCTACTGTGGACCAGAGACTGTGGCAGCTGGCTGTGGCCGAACGAATGGGTCAGCCTGTGGGTAAGAAGAAGTGGTGGCAGTGGGCTCAGCTGAAAATAGGACAATAGCAGTCTCAACTGTTGTAGAAGTGTGTGCGTCGACGACTGAAGTGGACACAACCGTGGCTACCAACTCAGGTACAGAAGTAGCAGGCCCTGAAAAAGCCTGAGAGTGTGGAGCACTGAGTGGTGCATCGGTCGAGACCGGGGCTTGCCTGGGAGGAGGTGCATGAGCAAGGATCACGGGAGGTGGGCCCCGTGTCTGTAACAAGTCTATAATCGAAGCGAGGTCATCCTCGACTCGTTGCTGATGGGTGGCTGTCGAGCGAGCGAAGACATCGAAATCAAGCCTAGGGCGAGAAGTCAAGTCCTCCATCGATGTCAGACAAGCGTCAGTGGTACGAGAGTCGAGGGGATGACAGAAACTGTGAGACACGACTCTCGTAAAACGGCCCCGTGTAGCGGGTACACGGTGCCTAGGCTGAGATGTAGGAGAGTGTGTGCTCGAAGGGATCTCGGTGGTGGAAGTATGAAGTATAGTACGGATGAGGTCTGGAGAAGCGGTGGCAGCGACAGAAGCATCCACAGTGGAAGCTGAAGCTGTCATCGACACAGATGTGAGGACAGAAGTCGAGACGCTCTTAGTAAGGATGGCTGCCGTCGGTGAGGTAGTGGAGCCAGTGAGAAGTAAATGGGACCCTAAGGAGATAGGCAGGGATGCTAAAAGGTCCCTAAGCGGTGGAAGGGTACTGGCTGGCTTCTGCTTCGAAAAGTGTAGGGCAGTCAGCTAGGGAGCAGACAGGATGTCAGTTCCCTCAGGTATAGGTACAGAAGAGCCAGCGGCAGGAGCCTCGGGGCAGAAGGTGGTGACAGTCCCCGAGGTCCCGACGGTGGTGGTGGTGGTGGTGGAGAAAGAGGTGGAGGAGGTAGTGCCTCCTAGTGGCAGAGGGTGTGCAGGTTGTGCTGGCTGTACATCCACAATGGCGGCCAGGTCGGGCTCCTCGTCCTCAGAAGAGCTAAGAACCCAGTCGTCAGCGTCAACCTTGACGGGTGCTCCGGGTGGCACGAGGACGTGGAGGGCAGGAAGTGGGTGGACCATATCTATCATCCAGCTCTGGTGGACAGGCACTATGGTGATGAGGTGAGGGGTAGAAAGGACAAAGTGTGGTGTGTGATGGGTGCCTAAAAGATAGGTCCAGTGACGTGCCCCATATGACCGGATGATGTGCATGTGCTCAAGCACACCTAAAGTTAAGCACGTGGGGCCAGGGGGGTCACTAGGCCATCAGAAAGATCTATGCCTAGCATCCGTGCGAAGATGGTGAAGAATCCACCGCAGCAGATATCAGTGGCGTAGTGGGTGTGGGCGGTCTGTAGGAGGCGGTAACACAGCGAGTGGGCTGCGTCAGAAAGAACAAAGGCGTGGAGGGAGCCGTCAGGGTGGAAGCGCAGTGGTCGGGTCATTCCCATGAGATGGGAAAGCTCGGGTAGGGACATGGTCCCGACCTCTGGCCTGCAGAAAATAGTGGTGACGATGTGTCGCTGTGCGTAGCAAAGGCAAGGATGCACAATGCACGATACCTTCACCCGGCTGGGACGGTAATGGTCCAGACCAGAAATGCGATGCCAGAAAGCGGAGGCATCGAACGTGGCTAGCTCGTAATCTGGGGAGAAGGCGGCGCGGGGGTCAGGGACGGCTGGAAATCGGAAGTGGGCACGGATCATGGCGTACCTGACAACGAAGTCGTGGTCCAGTAGCCTGAAGCTAATTCCATCGCCTGCTTGGGTGCGGGCGATGGAACTCAACGCCTCTAGAGTGAGGCATGTGTAGGTGGGGGCGTGGGCTGCAAGGAGTCGGTCGAAACCGATGGCGCGGTAAAGCCAATGGACTCCCTTCAGGAGTCCAAGGCATCAGAGGGCAGGGATATTGATGAACTATGTGGGAATGATCCTCCGCTACGATAGGGCGATGACACGGTCACGGTGTGCATCGTCCCTAAAGGTGATGCCGAATGTCTGCATACATGGAGGCAAAGCGACGGGAGGGGAGGGTGGTGGGGGAGGTGCAGTAGTGGGGATGGGGGTGGAAGTGGCAGGGATTTGTGTGTGATACGGGGGAGAAGAGGTGGACGTGGACGATGGATCGCCCACGTACTCCTCCTCGGTGGTGGGTGCAGTGGCACGGTGTGTGTAGTGGCATGTTGAGTGCGGCATGATGGTCGAGAAGAGGAGGTTCCGGTGGCCTTCCTCTTCCCACGACGTGCAGGTGTGGGCCCCCTAATGCGAGGCATCGTGCTAATGGCACGCCGAATGTGTCGAAAAAGAGATAAAGAGTGGGTAGAGTGTACCAACACGACGGTCGCGGCACGAGCGATGTGATCTGGCACGTGACTGCTGCTGATAAGAGGTATCCCCCGAGCTGCTCCGAGACGTGTCCTCCTCTGTAGGCGTAATGTACCTGAAAATAGAATGAGAAAATAATGTCAGGGGATGAAAAGCAAAAATGTATAGGGGAGATGTGTTTCGGTGCTCGATCGAGCACATTCGATGCTCGGTCGAGTAGGTAGGGGATAGGGTTGGGGTGGTGAGGGTTACTCGACCGAGCAGCAGTTGTGCTTGGTCGAGTAGGGCAGAATAGTAGGGTGGGTCGGTCGATGGCTCGGTCGAGAACTAATTGTGCTCGGTCGAGTGGGTTGGATGAGGAGAGGGGGGCTGATTGCTCGGCTGAGCACTAATTGTGCTCGGTCGAGTGAAGAGTGTTGCCCTAGGGGGTGTGGGCAGGAGCAGCGGCGGGGGGGAAGGGTGGAAGGGGGGACTTAACATGAGAGAGAGAGAGAGAGAGAGAGAGAGAGAGAGAGATTGACCGGACGGTGATGATGGTGGCGGTGGCGGTGTGAGGTGGACGGCAGCCGTTCGGATCGAGTATGAGAGGGAGGCTGGGTGCTCGGGCAAGTGGATTTGGGGAAATAAAAGAGTTTATGGCTTAAAGAAGTCGAGTTGGGTTTTGATAACCCAACTCGATCGGAGTGTGGGCCCCACATGATTAAGGGTATTGCAACTCGGCCGAGCAGCATAACTGCTCGGTCGAGGTAGGAAAAAAATTAAATATTGAAGCTGAGTTTTAGAAAACTCCCTGGGGTACTTGACCGAGTAGGGACTAACTCGGTCGAGTCAGAAGACCATTTTATCATTGTTTCCCATCTTCTCCCTTGCTCGGTCGAGTAGATGGGTACTCGGTCGAGTAGGCATCTACTCGACCGAGTAGAGGCTACTCGGGCCGAGTAGTCAGAGCACCGTTTTCATCAATTTTTCTGTGCTCGACTGAGTAAGTATCTACTCGACCGAGTGGATGGTCACTCGACCAAGTAAGGGCCACTCGGGCCGTGTAGGCAAAACGATGATCTCCTTGTTTTTCATGTGCTCTCCACTACTCGACCGAGTAAGTGGCTGCTCGGTCGAGTCACCTGTGAATCTTTTCCCTTAAATTTTTCTTCTATTAGCTGCTCTCCTTCCAGCTCCTTTCCATTCAAAACATTGATTTGCACGCTCCCCTCAACGTTCAACCTGTAGAAAGGAAGAACCTGTCAGATTTTTATAATTTTGCATTTTTATGGAATAGAAAGCGTTTTTATTTGGTATTCTGAGATAGATAGAGCAAAACAAAAATTAAAAAAGAAAATCTAAGATATAAAAGATCGGGTTGCCTCTCGATAAGCGCTCGTTTTGAGTCATGAGCTCGACTCCCTCAAGTTTGTCAATTGTTGTTTGGCACGTAAGAGATGCACGCATCATACTTGCTAACGATACCGTGCGGCGGTATTTGGCATGCTTCCTCTCCATGGTTTTTCTCGGCTACGTGACTGATGGGTTTTGGCTTCTTGTGCTACAAAGAGTTGTTTGTGGGCTCCTCATCAAGCACACGAAGATAGGCGGTAACTGCCTTGTTGTAAATGGGGTCGCCATCGTCATCAGCACTTGTTCTCATTGGGTCCTTCATGACCCCCTCAGCGGTATACTCCCCTATGGCATTATCTTCTAAGAGCTCCAGATAACTAGCTCCTTCTTCTCAGACATGCTCCCTCATAGACTTTTGCAACCGAAATTGGGCTTCAATATTATCCACATTCGTTGAGAGAGTCTCTTCACGAACATCTATCAGGACACCGGCCGTCACCATGAAAGGACGGCCAAGTATGAGCTGGGAGCTCCTTCCCTCCGGCCTATTCATTATAACAAAATCCACCGGCACACACACAATCCGGGAGGTATTTGCAGAATGATGTCTCTGGCAATGACTACGGGAGACGTGATCGAGTGATTTGTCATCGTATTGACATGTTTATGGGCTCCAACTCACTTTCGGTTTGTAGTCTTTCGAATATGGAGAGCGGCATCAAGCTGATGCTCGCTCCCAAGTCGATCAGAGCACGGTTGATAGGCGTACCTCCTATAGAGCATGAGACTATGAAGCTTCCCAGATCAGGTAGTTTCCTCGGGAAATGGTTCTTTATGATGGAGGTAGAGTCGTTCAAAAGCTTTATTTCCTCATGCTTTCGCTTCCCTGTAATGAGGTCCTTCAGAAACTTTGCATAGATAAGAATTTCTGTAATGGCATCCATAAAGGGGATGTTGAGCTGAATGTCCTTCAGAAGTTCCGTAAACTTTGAGTACTTCTTCTCCATTTTCTCTAAAGCTAGCCTCTGTGGATACAGCGGAGGGGGTCGGTTTCCTTTATCCTTGGCAGCGTCCTTATGAGATGGCTGACTGGAACTAGTTGCATCGTCCTTTGGTGCCGGTGTGACGGTGGGTATGGTGGAAGGTGTATCCTCCCTCTCTCCATTCATGATAGGCTCATCCATAGCCTCTTCCTCATCATTGCCATAGTGGCATCCTCAATTGTAACATGTTCTTTGTTTGTGACTAGAACCATCACAGCATCGATTGTCCGTCCTCCACGCATGGTAACATAGAATACGGCATTAGCTTAAGCCCTTGGATTCGGCTCCGGTTGTGAAGGCAACCTCTCTTGACTCTTGAGTAATTGGGAAATTTGACCCCTTAGCTTATCGAGCGACGTGTTTATGTTCTTGAATTGGGTAGACGTGTCTTGGTTGAACCAGACTTGTCCGCTCATGAACGTATCTAAGGTGGTCTCCAGATTGGAATGCGATGGTATTGGTGCATAGATTTGCTGGGATGTGCGATTATATTGGTAGCCCGATGGTCGATATGGCCCAGATGGTCAAATTCCGCTCTGCTGTTGATGTGGCAGTGGTCCTTGTTGTTGTTGAGGAGGGGGTGGTGGCCTCTGAAACTGTTGAGGTTGCAGCCCTCCACTTGGATTCATGTAAGACAATCTAGAGTGATTCCTTGCGGCCGGATGTTGCCACTGATTTTGATCATCTCCTTGTACGTACTGTACCGACTCGGATGATTTGGCCCCGTCATAATGTCCCTCATTGGGAACGAATATTTGCTCTCCAATTCATCTGGAGGATGGTAGGCCGGAGCGCTGGTAGACGTTGAAATGGAATCCAACCGTTGCTCGATCCTAGCCACCTGCTTGCACAAAGTTTCAATGTGAGAATCGAAGTGGCTAACAGCTTTTACCTCAGGGGTCCTGGTGACAATAGTGCGCTCCTCGCTCCACTGTTGGTTATTCGCTGCCATATGCTCAAGTAGATCAATTGCTTTCTCAAGAGATTTGCCTAGTAGGGCGTCTTGTGCAGCGGCATCAATTATCATCTTCGTACTGGGCTGCAACCTGTTGTAGAAGCTTTGTACTAGACCCAAGATTGGATACCATGATGAGGACACTAATGCTGAAGGTCCTTGAACCTTTTCCAGGCCTCGTAAAGAGATTCTTGTAGAAGCTGCTTGAAATTAGAGTAGCTCCTCTCATCCGCACTGTCTTGGACGGTGGGTAAAATTTGTCTACGAAGGCGAGCGCCAGTTGCTCTCATGTAGTGAAGTGGTTGGATGGGTGGGCTCGTATCCAATATAAAGCTTTATCCCTTAAAGTGAAGGGAAAGAGCCTTAGCTTAATGGCGTCGTCACTCACATCTTTGGCTTTAAATGTATCACACTTCGCCTGAAAAGTGTCGATATGATGGTTTGGGTTCTCGTTCGGATGCCCACTGAAGGGATCCTGCTGCATCAGATTTATGAGCCCGGTCTTTAACCCGAAGCTAGCTTCTGCCAATTGCAGTCCCAAGATGGAGGAATTGTTTCCTAAGCTCAATTTCATGTGGTCCTGGATGGACCCGGTGCGAGGTGGAGTGGCGGTATTTTCTGCCATTTGATCAGAGGGTGTCTGAATTCTATTCGAGGCCCTGAGAGCTCTTGCTGTTTTCTCGATTTCAGGATTAAATAGCAATTCTTTATCAAAAGGTCCAAAGCGAGTGATCATGCACAAGACAGCTCAGAAAAACACCATGAGCAGCAAGATAATAATAAAAAATGAAATGAAAAGGATGGAAAGACAGGAAATGGTGAGGGTTGCTAGCAGATTCTTCGAAACAAAAAATAAACTGAGATACACCATAGCTGTCCTTGGCAACGGCGCCAAAAACTTGACGCACCCCGAACTTACACCTAAAATCCACCTAGCGGTGTCACAATCGCTAGGTGCAGTATGGTTCCTAGGGGTTGACTCTGGACTCTATCCGCAAGCGGACGGTGTCAAATTATATTATATAAGATTGTCGAATCCCACAGAGGCAGTGACGGTGTATTGGAGTCTTAGATTATCTTTAGATCTCAGAATGAGATAGCAGTCGGTTTAGGAAGGTTGGTTGTGATGGTGTTGTTGGTTCGATGTAAAGAGAAGCTAGGACCTTAGAGATCACCGATAAGAATGTCGGAGGTTGATATTAGAATGAGATTCTTACGTTGCATTGGATTTAGGGGGTTGATCTCTCAGCTCATACCACTCTCATGGGTTAGAGCTTCGAGGTATTTCGATGGCTCTCATTGATGCAATGGCAGTAGCCGTCAATGTAGCGATATAGTTCGTCGATGGATCCCTTCAAGGCACGAACCGGGCATGGTCATGAGCTTTGGTTGAATCCACTAATCCCATATTTAAATCCCAAAGATACTCCTTAAGCTCATCAATTCCATCGACCGTGGGCATGATCTCAGTACGAGTTCTCCTAGGGATTTAGATGGATCGACCGAAATACTCCCCCTTTATTCCCAACACAACCTAGAAATCCAGATCTACATCTCTTTCCTAGGGTCTTAGGGTTAACCCATCAGTCTCAGGGAAAACTACTCACACATAGCAATTACGACAAATAAAAATATAGTTTTTACCATAGAAAACATCGTAACAATTGAATCGAGCGAGAAATAAATATCTTATGTACCGAAGACGAGAAAGAACAATAACCAATAGAGATCCAAAGAATTTCCGCAGATTCCAAGATGCAAGATATAATAAAAATCTGATCTTTGGCCAAAAACCGCTCAATTCCCAAAACCTAGATCTAGAATACCACCATTTTTAGATCTCACTCTTAAGCTTAATTAAAAACATAATGAATCCCCCTCAAAACGTCAGTCAAATTCACTCTAATACCTCGAAGTGGGGCCCCCACGAAAAATCTCAAAATCTGAAGTTTGGGGGCCCACATGTCACCGACCGAATTGGCTACTCGGTCGAGTAGACGCCTGCTCGGTCGAGCAGGTGCCTTAGCTGCTCTTAGCTGGGCGAAGGGGTCCGGGCTACTCGGTTGAGTAGCCCGCCTACTCGGTCAAGCTGTCAGTGGATCGGAGCTCTCCTTCCAAAGTGTCACTCTGCCTACTCGGCCCGAGTAGGCCTTATTCGGTCGAGTCGTCTGCTGGCTCGGTCGAGTAGGTCCTGCTCAGTCGAGCAGGATTGTTGGTGGGATGGAGCTCGAAAATAGGAACGACTCGGGCCGAGTCTCCACTCTGCTCGATCGAGTAGGATGCACATTCTCTTTTCTGCTGGGCTCGTGTATCAGCTCGACCGAGCAGCTTGTGCTACTCGGTCGAGTCGCCTGGGAAAGATCCATATTGACTCCTTTCTCTTGCTAGCTTCTCCTCTTCTACTTCCATATGCTTCCGAACCTCGGTCGAGTTGTGTTTCACCCCCAACTAGCGATTTGCTAGTCTCTAGCAAAAAGAGCGATGAAGTAGAATGATTACTAAAACAATAAATTCTATCAATCGCTTATGGCATGGCTCAATAATACGCTTTCCAACATGATTTCGACCATCAATATACACAATCCATGAATACGATCAAACACATGATATTTTCTCTAATTTAATTCGAATAAATAACATGCAAGCATCGTTTTGCGCAAGCGAGAGTATAACACGTCGTTATGTTCTAGTTTTCTCATTTCCAAGAATTGGCATCTCAAAAAGAATCGTTCAAATCATGGGTATTGAAGTTGCTTAGTTTATTCACCATTTCTTTTTTTCTTTTTTTAGTTCTGCGTAACGCGCATAAAGTAACATTTGTGGAAAATGTATAACTTGGATCGCTCCATCAAATGAGTGTGGTTCCGGTCAATGGCTCCCAAATCAGACGATAATATGGCATTAGGCCAAAAAGGACCCCTCGGACTGTACTACTCGAGCCAACCAAGTTATTTATTTAGTGACATACTTATTCATTTTTTTTGTTTCTTCATTTTTCTCCTTTTTTCTGTTTTTTTTATTCGTAAGCAACTCAACACCCATTCTTCGAACATAAACATTAATAACCACGGCCAAATTCCTCTTCAACTTGAAGACTATTCTAATAAATCGTGTATACTTAAGCTTTTTCATCACATTAGCATGCATGAAATAAATTCAAACTATTTCAAAATATTAATCATGGGAATTGAAAGTTTTCATGAATAGCATATTAACGAGTAATTCCTTGAAGGAAAAAAATTAATTCAAGCCATAAATAACTTTTAGAACTTAATTAATGCATAATCATCTGCATTTGTGGTATGTGAAGGAGTTTTAAATGATGAGAATGGTGGTTTATTCTTTTCTTTTGCCTTGTTTTTGAAAAAAAATGGTAAAGTCTCATACACTTCCCCCAACTAAAGATGGATAGTGTCCTCAATGTCGAAAAAGGTACGAGTTTATTCAAAGCAATCATCCTAAAAAGCATATAAAAATCTACGCTAATAGAAAGAACACACCGTGGTCAAATGGCGGATCCCAAATCTTTAATGGTGGAGGAAGTTGATTAATTTGTTCATTGAGCTCCTCGACGAGTATTCTTCCTCCAAAAGCTAAATTGGACCCCAGCAACACAACTCCAAGCAATGTATGTCCTGTAAGAGATGAGTTATGTTAGTCCACTTAGTCTAAAATTCTTCTCCACAAACATATTCCAAATGTAGTCATCAAAGTAAGTAAAATGAAATAAAGCATGTTGGTGACTACTCCCTGAAAAATGTGCACTACTCTCGGTATGATTCTCAGTCATTGGGGAGAGGGATGAATGATTTTGGAAACAAACTGGGGAGAAAGAGTGGTTCGGGCTCAATAGCGATGATCTCTACACCCGTGTCCCTAGTTGTCTCCTCCTCCTGTTCATCCAAAATTGCTAGCTCATCCTCTCTTTTGCCCACATTTCCTGCCATGTTAATGTTCTAATTTGTGCCTTCATCGTGACATGGCTCGCTCAATATACCTGCAATATAAGATGAACTCATATTAGATTCTTGAAATTTAATTTCAAAAGAATTACCTTCTTCTAAGCAAGTGGCAATCAGGGTAAGATTTTCAATGGATTGCTGAATTTGCCGACTCCGAGCAAGGAAGTCTCTTGGAATTGATGGGATGTAGCCTCATGTGTCCGATTAAGTAAATAAACTTCCTCTTTCAAGGATTGCAATGGTACGTCTACGCTTTGCTCTCCTTGATCAAGGCATGAAGGCTCCGTTGAATCGCACTCTGAAGTCTCTTTAATGATCTGATCAGTTTCGTGTAAGGACTCCATGTATTTCCACGCCTCTGTTGGCGTCATGACTCCCAAGAATTCCTACAGCTGTGGTCGTAGTCCAGATAGGAAAGACTCCATAAGCTCTTTTTTGTGTACCCATGCTACGGATAGCTCGATATTATGTCTGTGAACCTCCTCCAGGCCTGAAAGAAAGTTTCACAATCAGTCTGATTAAAACTAAGATCTTAAGCTTCTCCATCTTATGTTTGTGTGCAGCATTATACTCTACATCATGCCAATTGTTTATGCAATAGAAATTCATGTACTCCATTTTTTTTGAATTTTTTATAAAGAGAAAACAAAACAAAACAAAAAAGTAATAAAAATCCTAAACTATAAGATGGAAGGCTCTCACCGAATGTTCCTCCAAACGAACTGCAATCGTAGATCACAAGTACCATTATCCCCGGCAACGGTGCCCAAAACTTGACTCGTCTCAAAATGTGTGAGCGCTACTCCCAAGCGTAGGAGATCAAACAAGTAATAATCCCGGTGAGTCCAGGTATCGTATCCACGGGACAAGTGACCTGTAAAACCACGAACTTCAGTTTGTAAAGAGTAATAATACGGTAATAACCAACCACCTAAAGATATGGTATCGATAGTTTTAAAATAAAAAGAAAATCCTACGATAACTACGGTGAATTCGATTTAGGGTACTAATATGGAGAGTATGTGTTGGTATTGATTTCATTAGGGTGTGTGCAATCAATTATTATTAATATCTTTTCTATGACTCAATGTTTCGTCCGGTTAGGGCACGAGAACATCGGAAAATATAACGATAAACGAACAACGAAAAGTGCCTTAAATATCGAGTAAAATACTAGTTTCATGAAAAAAATAAGCTTATGTGCCCGCAAGGGTCATGCCATGAATAAGTTCAGAGATCATATTCGATCCAAGTAGACCAACAACGATAATACTTGAACAATACGTGAAGAAACTAGCAAAATACGCGATTATACAATGCAAATAGGGCGAAAAGATATCAAAATCAATGATTACGACACCCTAACTACATCAACACCAACACACATGAAGATTAACCACTCATGGAGAGAATATATTCAGTATTCATAGACAAATACATCATCAAACCCTCAAAATACATGAAAAATACTTCAATTCTAAGCCAAATACGCAAAATACAAGGCTAAAGATAGGAAAACTGTCACCAATTCTCTCCAAATAGCCCCAAATCTCCTTCAGATGATAGATCTAGCCTCTGTCCCCAGGGCCTCCAAATTTCATGGCGAAATACGGCTCCTAGAGCCTCCAATACACCAGAATACCCTCAGAAACCCTAGAATACGCTTAAATAGATACATTGCAGGTTTAAGAGGCTTAACGGGTTCGAAACCCACTTAAACCCCCAATATCCACGGTGGGATCAAACGAAAGCCGTTAGATCGAGGCACGATCTAATGACGTCGCGCCACGTGTCCAGCGGATCTCCCGCTCCTCTACCCGCTTCATTGCGATCCGAGATCGCATCGGGGACGTTTGTGATCCGTTAGATTCGATCTCGACAGATGAAACACAGCCGCATCGCCCGCCTACAGTTGCCTTCGGATGAAGAACGGATGGCATGGATTTTGCCAGGTCACCCCCGAGGAACCGCCCGCTTCTCGTTCGCTTTAGGCTGAAGCGTGACCATTGGATGTCGATCGAGGGCTCTCGTTCGGCCGCGTCGTCGCTTCAATGAGCGCTACATCTGGCCGTTGGATGATTGATCAACGGCCTACAAGTGGCCATGTTGCCCGCTCCATTAGAATTCAAATTCGAAACGATCAGCGCTTGTGAGCCGTTGGATCTGGATCTGACGGTAGAGAGTTTGCCACGTGGCGATGAATGAGCAGGCAGCATATATACACCGTATTTCGAGCGTATTTCGGCCGTATTTCTCCAATTAAATGATATTCTGCATTAAAAAATTTAAAGTAATTAGCACAGATCTCAGAAAAATACAAATAAATAGTCGTTGAAATACTTTCCATAAAAAATATAAAAAGGCAGAAATACTCAGTTTATTGCTGTTTTGTGCTTAAATCAAGTGATTTCTCTAATAAAAGACGATATACAAAATACGAACGTATTAGAGACCAATTAAGCATCATATAAGCACAAAATAGGGCTAAATGGAGTGTTAAATATGCAATATTCAACCCGAATCATCGCTCTGCCTACTCGGCCCGAGTAGGCCTTACTCGGTCGAGTCGTCTGCTGGCTCGATCGAGTAGGTCCTGCTCAGTCGAGCAGGATGTTGGTAGGATGGAGCTCGAAAATAGGAACGACTCGGGCCGAGTCGCCACTCTGCTCGGTCGAGTAGGATGCGCATTCACTTTCTGCTGGGCTCGTGTATCAGCTCGACCGAGCAGCTTGTGCTACTCGGTCGAATTGCCTGGGAAAGATCCATGTTGACTCCTTTCTCTTGCTAGCTTCTCCTCTTCTCCTCCCATATGCTTCCGAACCTCTGCGAGTTACTGTAGAGCCTCGCCAACTGACTCACGGACATGCTAGATGTGTCCATATCCCAAAATGGTTCTGAATCGCTCCAAAATCCTTGAAAATCCACAAAGCTCTACGAAACTTGAATACGACGTTAGAAGTGTAGTATCGTAAGAAAATGCGGGATTTGGATGCGGATGTGATATGAAATGCAATGAAATGATGCTATGAAAAGATAGAAAATATGGACACATCATGGCCCCTTCGACTTACGGCTGATGATATGAGAGGGTCGTTCAGTAGCGAAAGCGTGGCCCTTCGACTTACGGCTGATGACACGTTAGGGTCATTCAGTGGCGAAGGGGTGGCCCCTTCGACTTACGGCTAATGACACGTCAGGGTCATTCAGTAGTGAAGTGGTGGCCCCTTCGACTTACGGCTGACGACACGAGTGGGTCATTTAGTAGAGAAGGGGTGGCCCTTCGACTTACGGCTGACGACACGTCATGGTCGTTCAGTATCCAAGGGGTGTCCCCTTCGACTTACGGCTGACGACACGTTAGAGTCGTTCAGTAGCGAAGGGGTGGTCCCTTCGACTTACGGCTGACGACACGTCAGGCTCGTTCAGTAGCGAAGAGGTGGCCCCTTCGTCTTATGGCTGACAAAACTTTACGGTCGTTCAGTAGCAAAGGGATGGCCCTTCGATTTACGGCTAACGACACATCAAATTCATTCCGTATCGAATGGGTGGTCCCTTCGATTTACGGCTGACGACACGTCAGGGTTGTTCAGTAGCGAAGGAGTGGCCCCTTCGACTTACAACTGATGACACATTATGGTCGTTTGTAGCGAAGGGATGGCCCTTCGATTTATGGCTGACGACACATCAGGATCGTTCAGTAGCGAAGGGGTGGCCCCTTCGACTTACTGCTGATGACACATTAGGGTATACATGGGTTTCATCAACGTGAGTTTGGTTCATCTTGATTTCCCCAAGGATTGGTAATCTTTTCATAAAGTTTATAAATGCTCTATTGAAAAAGGTTGTTTCGAAGCAGAATTTATTTGATGAAAAACATGCTTTATTGAAGAAAGTAAAAGGCGTACGGGTATTTTCTGAGCTTTGTCAAGAGTCGCTTTTGTCCTATGCTTTTTATTAGACCTCAAGTAAGTCCACCAGCTTAGTGACAGGTGATCCTGTCATCTTGCCTTTTTGCTTCGCGGGCCCCTCTTTGTTGGATTGATCGACGACCGGTTTCTTGGAATGTCCACGTTTGACCAGTGCGTCGATCTCCTTCTTGAGTGTCCAGCAGCCGTTGGTATCGTGCCTATAGTTGTTGTGATATTTGCAGAATTTGAGGTCGTCTCTCTTCTCATATTTGCCTTTCTTGGCAGATTCTTGGACCAGCTCTTCCCGTGGGGCATAAGCGAGGACCTCTGTTTTGGTTGCGCTCGGCCTCGCGTAAGTTAGGCGCTCTTTCCTTCAGGGCTTCTCTCTCAGACTCTTATCCTAAGATTCTTGGCGAGGGGTCCCCTGAGTCGATTTTTCTCACCTCGTATCTCCACGGCGGGCAGGGGTACCTTTCCCAGTAGTATCATATGGTTCCTCTGCTTCCTTGGAGATGATGAATCGATCCGTGACGCACCCGAAACCTACACCTAGATTCCACCTGGCGGTGTCACGATCGCCAGGCATGGTATGGCCCCTAGGCTTCAATTCTGGGCTCAATCTACAAGCGGGCGGTGTCAAGTTATAGTATAAAAGATATCGAATCCCACAGGGACGGTGATGTGTCAATGGATTCTCAGTTTTTTCTAAGTCTTGAAGTGAGATAACTATCGGGGTAAAAGATTTGGTTGAGGTGTGATCGCGTCCGGATGTACACCCGAAAAATGACTTGTAGTTTTACCGCAAGCGCACGGTGTAGTGGCGAGCGGGTAACGATCACAGGGAGGACAATTGACAGTATCTCACTTTAATTACCTAGCTATCAAGAGAATAAGAGTAATTTGGTGTATCGTCACAATCATTCAATAGCAGAGAAATATCAATATAATAAAGCGTCTAGGGATTGGAAATCCCCACTACGGACCGTCTCTCATCATTGTGAATCATAAATTTCATTATTGCTAAGCTTGATCATAGGTGAACTAGTCGCAACTTAATGTAAAACCAAGCTCACGCTCTCGCGCTATTGCCGGTCTATAGCAAACCTAGGTTAATGCCCACTCTCGTGCAAACCCTAGCCTAAGCCGCTAGCGTGAAGAATGACATCATTGTTATAAACCTCCGGGATAAGATGCACATGGATGCACCAGAGTCAAACAAAGCCAGGGCAGGGTGAGAGAACACAAGAATGGTGCCTAGGGAAAACAAGGGTCTAAGGTCACAACACTACTCTAGCAATCAAACAATCAAGCTACACTAACAAAACTAGCAATACAGTCTAAATATGAAATGAAAAGACTAAATCAAGAAATTACCTGCAATAACTCCATCCAGCTCCTCGGTCTCAATAGCTGTCATGGTATAGGCCGGCCTCGGACGCTGCACTGCCCGCTGGTACATCTGTCGCTGTGGCACCAAGGGTGGTCCACGAACAGCAGGTCCTCTCTGAACTGGGACAGGTGCCCTCATCTGCAACGGGGCTGGTGCTCCAACAACAGCAGTGCGGGCTCTAGGACAATCCTTCGCAGCATGTGAAGCATCTCCACAAAGTAGGCACAGACCCAGCTTCCTCCTACAGTTGGTCTGAACATGTCCGGGCTTGCCGCAGAAATGGCACGGACCCTTGCTCTGCTGCTGCACTGGTGCTCTAGGTCTCTTGAATGGCACAGTCTGAGCTGGCCTCATCATCGGCCTGGCAGGTGGCCGGTACTGCTCCATGGGGCGCTTCCCTCTGTCCGCTGGAGTGTCAGGCAGGTACGAAATCGTCTCATGGTTCTTCACAGCATCTAACACTTCCCTCATAGTCGAGAAGCTAGCAGAGGACATGGAAGCCTGGACCTTTGGACGAAGTCCCTGATGGAACCGCTCAGCTCGGTTCTCCTCCTTCTTCACCATGTGCGGGGTAAAACGGCTCAGCATCTCAAATTCAGCCTCATACTCGTCGATCGTCATGTCCCTCTGCTTCAGATCCAAGAATCTGCCCATCAGCTCTCTCCTAGCTGCCTTAGTGAAGTACTTCTCCTTGAACATGTGGCGAAAAGTCTTCCACTCCATAGGCTTCTGCAGACGCCTCTCCTCAATACGCCACCAGTTTCGGGCAATCTCAGTCAGCTGCATCTTCACGATCTCCACCCGAGTCTCATCTGGAATCTTGGCAGCTACCAACTTTTCCTCAGTGCTCTGAATCCATTCATCGGCATCCAGAGGTCCTTCCTTCCCAAAGAAAGTCTTTGGCTGAAGTTCGTTGAACTGCTTCACTCCTGGAGCAGCTCGCGGAGCAGGCGGAGGTGGAGATGGTGCAACAGGTGGGGCCTGGACAGCACGGTTGGACTGCTGCACCAGCTGATACTGCACCTCCAGCATCTCGTGCATCACGCCAAGGAACTGGCGGAACTCAGCACCCTGGTCCTCCGGACCGTCATCACTCGAATTCGAGGATCGAGTAATGCGTCGCCCAGCCATCCTGTGTTCAGAAACGATAACACAGATTAGACTCGTACAATGTTTGAATATCAAATGAATTTCCTTACTCTTACTGTTCTGTACTTGCAGAAAATTGGGACGAGACCTGCATGGGCCACCACTAAAACCTGTCATGCCCCGCTTCCCAAAACAGCGGAGGCAAAGCGTGACTAGGCCCGCTTAGGCCAGAGCTAAGGAGCCCTGACCCAATAAGCGTCTGTGTGGTACCAAGACGAAGGTACAGGTCCCTGCATGTTAGTACAGAACAATAAGAGTACAAGAAAAGGAAGAACAATTCATTTTTATTCCAACATATCCAAAGTACCAAGTCTCAACGCCCGAAGGGCTACAACAGCAAAAAAGGAAAACCAATGGTGCAAGCACCCAACCTAAAGGAAGAAACAAAATGTGCTACGCACCCAACTAGAGTAAATAGATAACTCTGGAAACTGCAACGGGGAGTATCTAGCTCTGGTCCTCCTCAGGGTCGTACTCAGGATCGACGCTCTCTGGCTCCACGTCAGCTGGCAGGTCAGTCTCCTCAACATACTCTGGCTCAATCCCTGACGTACATCACCAAAAGAAGGAACTGTACGTCCGGTAAGGTCTACAAGAAAAGGTTAGACCAAACTACAAGTGCACCATTTACTTAACAACATTTTACTAGTTGATTAACATGTTGAGGTTTTAACAACAGAAGTTCACGCAACAGGAAAGTAAACACGACAAGTAGTGGTCGTAGCGAGTGCTACCGACCACGGGACTAGCCTACAGGTGTCGAGACAAGACAGAACACGGAAAGCCAGACACGACAAGACAAGACACGAAAAGGGTTCACGCCTGTTCGGTTCGAGGGGGATCAGACCCTCTTGCCGCTTGCACGCTCAACCCTACCCCAAACCCCCAAGAATCGTGACAGGACAAGGGATCACTTGCTCTAGCTTGACAAGTGCCCTATTGCTCTCTGAGCTGTGTATCAATACATGGGATCACCTGCTCTAGCTTGACAGGTGCCAAATTGCCCATCGGGCTGTGAACTAGTACAAGGGATCACTCGCTCTGGCTTGGCGAGTGCCCTATTGCCCAGCGGGCTGTGCAGACGGAACGGGACAAAACACGACAAAACAGGAGGGGTTGTACTAGGGTGTCCACAACTCACAAACACGCATGTCAATCCTATGATGTCAAAATTGTCGTTGTTGGACTCAGATTTCGTTGTCAAATCTGAGCCATTCGGGGCGTCCCGGACGCTATCATTTCACGTCCGGTACTCATGGTTCAAAATGTCTAATCTAGCAATACTAAGGCCTAAGCATGGCCAAGAACGCAAGTGGTACACTTGCCTGCGGTGACGAGTGCGTTGTCTCCCTGGTACGTCTCGTCCAAACGTCTCGTCGGCGGAACAACGTCTGAAAATCGTGACACGGCGATGGTGTTAGATCACGATTCAATAATCCCTATTAGGGTTGTGTCTAGGTTATCGGGACTATCCTATTCAATCAAAGATCACATTTTAATGTAATTAACCTAATCGACGATCTATCCTATGTGTACATACATAACGTCCATTAGTCGATTTCTACGGTTTGCACAACGTTTTAAGGAGGAGCGGAAAGTAAATTTAATTCGATTATGTTGCTGATTTTAATTAGGGTTTGATCATCTATTGTGTGGGTTACTACGAATTTAGGGAACCAACCTGATTCGACGATTGCACGAAGATCCGGCGTCAGATCTGGAAAGATGGAAGCTTTGTGTTGTCCGGTAATTCCTAGGCCGCGGGTAGCGCAGCGAGGAATGTTGATTTGTTGATGATGACGTTGGCCTCCGAAGGTGATGACGAAGATCTTGGCGTCTCCCGGGGTTGTCATCGCTAGATCTGAGATCGGGGCGCCACTCGAAGAGACGGTGACCGGAGCTTGGCCGTGGATCTCGATTCTGAGAGGGTGGCCGGCGGTTTGTGGGAAAATAGGAAGGAGAAGAAGAAACGTGAGAAAGAGAGAAGAGAAACGAGGAAGATGATGAAGAGGAAGAGGGAGATCTTGGAGAAGGTAGGGGCTCGGCCTCAAGGGAAGGGAAGGAGGAAGTTTGGGGAAGAAAACAACTCAAAACAATGAGGAGGAATGAAGGGCAGCCGCGCGTTTAAATAAGAAAACGAAACGGCGGCTGGGTCAAAACTAGGGTTTTCGGGGGTCAGTTAGTCGGTCTGAGAAGGGTGGTTGACCGACTAGTTTGAGAACTAGTCGGTCGGTCGTCTAACTGTGACCGACTAGAAGGCAAACAGAGAACAGTGTCGGTACAGGGTTGATAGATTTAGTCGGTCTGTGAAGGCTCGTCGACCGACTAGTTTGCAACCTAGTCGGTCGGCCAGTGTTCATAGACCGACTAAAAAGTGGTCGACAAGAAGTTTTGAAAATTAGTCGGTCTGAGAAGAAAACTTAACCGACTAGCTCGTCAACTAGTCGGTCAGTATTCGTTCTTGGACCGACTAAATGTAAACAGTAACTTAGTGGGAAAAACCTGACGGAAACTAGTCGGTCCACGAAGAGTTTCTGACCGACTAGATTGACATCTAGTCGGTCGGTCCTTGTTCTTGAACCGACTAAAATGTACACCAAGTCTCGAAACGAAGTGTGAAGCTTCGGGATGGGTTCTAGGGACTTCTAAAATGAGTCTGGCTCAAGATAAGAGCGTCATGAAGCACGCTCAGCTCCAGATAGGGGAAAAGAGATACGGAAAAAGAAAAGAGAGAAAACGAACAATCACATATATTAGATGAACATCATCATACAGAAACCAGCCGTTACTTCCTACCCTCCTTAAGAAAATTCCGCCCTCGGAATTCCTATCAGAAAAGGTGAGGGTAACGCTCTCTCATCTCATCCTCTCTCTCCCAAGTGGACTCTCCAGGTGATCTGTGACGCCACATCACTCTCACCAGGTCGACTACCTTATTCCTCAAATGCTTCTGTCGACGGTCCAAAATCTGCACAGGCTGCTGGTCATATGTCAGGTCCGATCGGACCGTGATCTCCGAGAAATCCACCGTGTGCGACGGATCACTGACGTACCGACGTAACTGAGATACGTGGAATACGTCGTGAACCCCCACCAAAGATGGTGGCAGAGCAAGGCGGTAGGCCACTGCTCCCACACATTCCAGCACATCGAAAGGTCCAATGTAACTTAGACTCAGCTTCCCCTTCTTCCCGAATCGAATAACTCTGCGGTTCGGAGAAATCTTTAAGAAGACGTGATCTCCAGGCTGAAATTCCAAAGGTCTCCTCTTGGCATCTGCCCAATGCTTGAATCGATCCTGTGCAACCCTGAGCTTCTTCCTGATGTCTCTCACGACATTTACAGCTTCTACTATCATCTCTGGACCCAACAGCTCCCGATCTCCAATATCATCTCAGCTCAGTGACGATCGACATTTCCTCCCATATAAGGCAGCAAACGACGCCATGCCAATGCTCGCCTGGTAGCTGTTGTTATAAGAAAACTCCACCAAATGGAGATGGTCCTCCCAAGATCCCTTCAAATCGAGCGTACAAGCTCGCAGCATATCCTCTAGTATCTGAATAGTCCTCTCGGACTGGCCGTCGGTCTGCTGGTGGTACGCCATGCTGAAACTCAGACTCGTACCCAAATGCTCCTGCAGACTTCTCCACAACTAAGATGTGAACCTCGTATCTCTGTCAGACACAATGCTCACGGGGACTCCATGTAAGCGTACAATCTCCTACACGTACACGGTCTACGTCACAACTAACTCAAAAAGGAGAAATTAAAGAGAAGTAAAAACGAAATTTTACCTCTAGATATTTCCTCGCCAAAGCTTCCGTAGACTGGCCCACTCAGAAAGGAATGAAATGCGCAGACTTAGTCAACCGATCAACGATCACCCAGATTGCGTCGTTCTGTTTCGGGGTCCGAGGTAAACCAGTTACGAAATCCATCGTAATATGCTGCCACTTCCACTCCGGAATAGGAAGCGGTTGTAGCAACCCAGCCATACGATGGTGTTCGGCCTTCACCTGTTGGCATATCAAACACTTGGCAACGCTCCGTGCCACACTCCTCTTCATGCCAATCCACCAATAATTCAGTCGAAGGTCCTTATACATCTTGGTGCCACCAGGATGTATAGAATAAGGCAAGCTATGAGCCTTGCTCAAAAGCTCCTCCCGAACATCTCCCACAGGTACGCAGAGTCTGCTGCCGTACCGCAGCGAACCATCCTCATGAATCACAAACTCCGCGCGCAGTCTAGCTTCAACTTGCCTCCTGATCCTCTGCAACTTCGGATCTCCTACCTGTGCTGCCTTGATCCGGTCCACAATCGTGGACTGAATCTGCAAATTCATGAAAGAATGAACTACACCAGGTAGGACAACCTCAAGACCCATCTCCTTCAGCTCCTGCTGAATCCTCCAATCAGCAGTATGCATCATAGCAGTAGGAAGTCTACTCAAAGCATCCGGCACTACGTTCACCTTCCCCGGATGATACTGCAGATCAATCTCATAGTCAGCCATGAGCTCCAACCAGCGTCTCTAACGCATGTTGAGCTCCTTCTGCGTGAATATGTACTTCAAACTTTTGTGATCAGTGAAAATCTTCACGCTCTCGCTCAGTAAGAATTGCCTCCAGATCTTCAGTGCAAAGATCACCGCTGCCAACTCCAGATCGTGCGTCGGGTAATTCTTCTCGTGAATCCTCTGTTGGATATGGAAGACGTTTGTACACCCTTGTGGGGGATGCACGAGGGATTACGGACCTCGAACGTCGCGTACACGAAGTCGTGTGCAAAGGGAATCTGTTCCCTTGCGGAGAGGATCTCTGGATGAGCAGGAAAGTCGCATTATATATGCATAAGTGCATGTGACATATGGCTAATAAAGGGGGAATATCTTAAGCTTATGTTGTACCATGCATATGGTACAACTTAAGCTTATAATGTGCCATGTATCATGGTACACCTTAATTAAGTTGTTCCAAAGGAACAACTTACCCTAAAATAACTACCTTGGGGGCTATAAATAAGACCCAAGGGTAGCCATTTTCCTTACACTTTTTGCATGAAATTCATGCATGCATCTTCTTCATAGCGAAGCTCTGCAGAAATATTTCCTCTCCCTCCATCCAAGTTCTTAATCTAAAATAGAGATTTAGATTGTGGATTTAGTAGCCTTACTCCGTTCGTGAGTAGACTCGATCCGTCGTGGCGAATCTGAAGGCGAAGTTCGTAGACTACCGTGCAGCGTACGCAAGCGTAAGTTTGCACTTCATATTATCGATCCTAACTCTGTTTTGGACAGGATCCTACATTGGTATCAGAGCCATATGGGTTCGCCCCGGTCAAACCGCCACCCCGTCGAAACTACGAACGAGTCGTTGTCTTCTTCACGAATGGGTCTCCTACTATTACGGATATAGTAGGAACGCTTCGTGACGGAGAGAACGCAGCGGTTGTTCTTTTCACGTTAGGGTCTCCTATCATTACGGATATGGTAGGAACTCTCCGTGACGGGAAGAACCGACCGTTCACATAGTGTGTTATTTTTCATTTTTGGCACACGACCATTAGGAAATAACTAATTTCTCGACGAACGGGTGCTTCATCGACGAACGGGTGCTTCATCGAGGAAGATGATGGTAGTTACTTCCATCGGGTAAGAGGAAATTTGGTGCATGTGCACCATGGCCAAATGGGCTATGAAGGCCATGCACTCCCTCTCCTCAAGCGGAGGGGGTTGGCTACTGCTAATAACCACCGGTGACCACCCCATCAAGGGGGAGGAATAAGTGCGGCAACCCCATTCAAAGGGGGTGGCCGGCCATGGCCAAAAGGGCCATGGCCGGCCAACGCCGAATGGCCTTGGCCATGACCGGTTCGTCGATGACCTTTTAATGAAGTTTTAATGAAGTTTTAATGAAGTTTTAATGACTAGCCATTAAAACGGCAACCCCATCAAGGGGGATGACGTTTTAATGAAGTTTTTCATTGGGCTCTACTCCTTGAAGACTAGCCATAGTGCTCTACTTCATGCGAGATTAGCCAAGTCATTGTGCTCTACTCTACGGAGATTAGCCAATGTACTTATGAAATTGTGCTCTACTCCTTGAAGATTAGCCTTAGTGCTCTACTTCATGAGAGATTAGCCAAGTCATTGTGCTCTACTCTACGGAGATTAGCCAATGTATTTTAAATTTTTGAAAAATACGTTTTTCAAAAAAAAACGCTTTTCCGCTGCAAAGTACTATAAGAGTACTAACATTTGATAAAGTGAGGGAGAAATATTGAAAGTTACTCTAGATGGTGATTGGAAACATAGTGACCTTTCCAATTCTAGAGTAACATCTTCAATATTTTTCGAAAGTAACTTATCAAATGCTCATTTTCCGCTGCTAGTACTATAAGAGTACTATTGTTTGATAAGTGATGGGGGAATATTGAAAGTTGTTCTAGATGGTGATTGGAATCATAGAGACCTTTTCGATTCTAGAACAACATCTTCAATATTTTTCGAAAGTAACTTATCAAATATAATATAATTCCAAGTGGATTTTGAATTTTAGAACTATCCAAATGGGATATTCTATTATCATTTCAAGTGGGAGTTATATTTTAAGAATTTTTTATGCAATGTTTTTGATCGAACCTTCGGTTTTGTGTCTTTTGCAGCATTTTAAAAGTAAAATGTCTTCCGCTTCAAAGAATATCGTCGCTAAGTTAAACAAAGGTGAAAAACTCAACGGCGATAATTACAAACTTTGGTCCATTAAGATACAATACGTTTTAGAGGAGCAAGAAGTGCTCGAAACTCTAAAGAACGTAATGATTGAACCCGAGTTGGGCACTACGGCCCAACACCGAAGAGACAAGGAAGCTTTTGATGCTTGGTCTCGGAAGAATAAGATAGCGCGCATTACGTTATTAAGCAGTATGGCTGATGACATAATGCGCATCTTCCGAGAACATGACCTAGCCATGGACATATGGTCCAAGCTAGAGGAGAAGTTCGGTGGCACATCGGTGTCCACACTTCGCGCCTTAACTATAAAGTTCGATACATATAAGAAACGTCCAGATCATTCCATGGGGAAACATCTGCGACATATGGCGAACCTTATATCAGAGTTAAAGGACGCAGGTCATGTGCTCACGGATGAGCAACAAATCCAAGCAGTCATACGTTCCCTACCAAATGGGTGGGATCAGATGAAGATGCATCTCACTCATAATGAGAGCATCAAGACCTTCAACGATGTTTCCAAGCACCTCGAATTAGAGGAAGAGCGGCTTGCGGCTGCCAAACCAGGTGCAGAAGTGCACATGGTTGCTAGTTCCTCACACGGGGGAAAGAAACATAAAGATCGTTCGAAGTCTTCTAATGAACGTAATAAGCAACCTGAGTCTACCAAGGAACCCAAACATAAGGGTGGGCACAAGAAATGGCACAAGAAGAAAGACTTGAAAAGGATCAAGTGCTTCAAGTGCAACAAGCTCGGTCACTATGCTCGTTCGTGTACGAGTGGAAGTGACGAGGTAACTTGTAATACTAGTTACATATGTGTTTCTAGTCCACTATTTCTTGTGGAATCTAATCCATTTTTGGATACTTGATTCAGGTGCCACTGACCACATAGCAAAGGACAGACGGTCCTTCGTGGAGTATCACCGGATACCCAAGGAATGAAGTGGATCAATGTAGGAAGCAACACACGTGTTGAAGTGAAAGGCGTTGGGACTCGCAAGCTTGTCTTGGACAACGGCCTCACTCTCCTACTACATGATGTTCTCTTCATTCCATATATTCAAAGGAATATTAAAACTGTGGTCAATTTAATGGGTCTTTGTAAAAGTTGGTTCCTTCATGATTGTAAAGTAGACCTATTTTGTAATAATTTTTTCTATTGGTTCTGGGTTATGTATTTCACAGGATTTATTGTAATAAGTACAATGTATAATTCCTCACGTAATGAAAATTTCCTTGTGACAAATTTTTGACTAATGAGTCTAATATAATTTGTTGGCACACAAGGCTTGGTCATATTGGACCAATGCGTTTGGATAGACTTGCCAAACGTGGCCTTCTATCCAATGTTTCAAAGGTTGAAATGTCGACCTGCAAACATTGCCTTGTAAGGAAATCTTGTCGCAAGCCGTTTGGAACCGGCACAAGGGCCAAGGTTCCATTACAGCTTATCCATTCGGACATATGTGGTCCGATGAATGTCAAGACAAGACGCGGGAAGTCCTATTTCATCACTTTTAATTGATGATTTCACCCGATTCAGGTCATATCTATTTGATATCCCACAAAAGTGAAAGCACTAAACCTGCTTTAAAAACTATATGAGTTTAGTGGAGAATCAATTAGATCGCAAGATTAAGGTCATGCGAACCGATAGGGGTGGTGAATATCAATCAACAAGTTTAAAGGAACTTTGTGATGAAAAAGGCATAGTACATCAGGTAACTATGCCTTATACTCCTCAACAAATTGGTGTTGCAGAAAGGAGGTATAGGACTTTAATGAAAAATGGTCCGTTCAATGATGGCGCAAGCTAACTTGCCAATCACCTTTTGGGGTGATGCATTATTGACAACCGTTTTTCATTTTAAACCGCGTACCCTCGAAATCAGTTAGCTCCACTCCTTATGAGTTGTGGAACCAAAGGTCTCCTGACTTAAACATTTTACCTTGAGTTTGTGCATTCAACGCACATATTTCCTCTCATAAGTATGGCAAACTTGGGCCATGGGGAAGGAAATGTATCTTTAAACGATACGCATTAAACTCCAAAGGTTATGTTTTTTGTTAGTCAGGAAGACAATGGTGTGCTAATTGAGTTTGAGTCGAGGGATGTCACTTTCTTGGAAAACGAGTTTCCAAGACAGGGCGAGATAAGTCAGGACTTATCTCTATTTGAGATTTGTGATCAAGAAGGATTACCTCATTCGAGTGGGAGAATTCTTGGTGAAAACGAAAATACTTTTCAACCTTCACCAATGGATTATACGAATGACGATTATCCTATTCCATACGGGAATAATGATCCAAGTGGGAGCAATTCTAACAACATTTCAAGTGGGAGTGATATTAGAATTGATCTAAATTCGAGTCAACAAGGACTTGAAGAATCTCAAATATGCCACATCATGCCCTGCAAAAGACAAATGGATGGAAGCGATGAAGGAGGAATTGAAATCCATGAAAGTTAACCAAGTCTGGGACTTAGCTAACTCACCCAGAGGACATAGAGCAATTGGGAACAAATGGGTTCTCAAGATCAAGCATAAGGCTGATGGCTCTATAGATAGATATAAAGCTCGCCTTGTCGCGAAAGGTTTTACGCAACAGGAAGGGATAGACTACGAAGAGACCTTCTCACCTGTTGTGCGTTTTACCTCGATTCGCCTGATTCTGGCAATGGTAGCTTGCTTATACCTCGAATTACATCAGATGGATGTAAAGACTGCCTTTCTCAATGGAGAATTGGACGAGGAGACCTATATGGAACAACCAACAGGGTTTGTAAAAGAAGGAAACGAACATAAGGTTTGTAAACTTCGTAAGTCCATATATAGTCTTAAATAATCCTCGAGGCAATGGTATATACGATTTCAAGAAATTGTCTTATCAAATGGATTTTCCATACTTGATGAAGATAACTACGTATATATCAAGAGGATTAAAAGCAAGCATGTTATTATGTCTCTATATGTAGATGACATTTTAATAGCAAGTCCATTGATATTCATATAAGCATATGCGATAATTTATATCTGGAATCGTGTCCAAAGAACCAAAATGAAAAGGAAATTATGGAAAAAGTTCCATATTCCAGTGCAGTTGATAGTCTTATGTACACTATGGTGTGTACGAGACCGGACATCTGTTTTGCCGTTGGAAATGGTAAGCTGTTACCAATCCAACCCAGGGCAAGAACACTGGAAAGAGGTTAAGAGGATAATGCAGTATCTTAAAGGAACTGCAGATTTGCAAAAGACTATGATAAAACCAAGAAGGTAGACATAAGGTACATATTTACGCATGAGATGATAGAGGATCAGCTTACGAAAGCGATCCCCAGAAATGTGTTTTATAAACACTTATCATCTCAAGGATTGCGTATGGGCTGAGTTGTACCAATATATATTCCCATGTCTAAGAAATGATCAAAATTAATAAAAGAATAAGTTCTTTTTCCAACATTGCATATGAATTTCTTAAGAAATGTTTGTGTACATTTTTGAAATCTCAGCTGAATTGTGTGTATGTCGGACAGATAAAGGTTGGCTCTCTCACATGAGCAACCGCCTTATCTTATCAGATGGATAAGATAGAGATGAGACTAGTTTAAAGTCAAAATCATTAGACGAATGATTTAGAGTCATGACTTTAACAAGATAGTCGAATGAAAGATCTGCATCATATGGATGCTTACAAAAGATCTGAGATCTGTATCACAAGGATATAAAGATCTCATTGGATTTTTTAATCCTATCTGTCTTATGCAGGATGAGAGTCCGGGAATATTTCCTGAGTAGTAAGGGGACTCAAAAAGATAGGCACTGTGGTGTCTGATCTTTTCATCCGTACAACATCATTAAGACATACTCTCCCTGGGAAAGGAGTGATGTTGTAATACGTGTTCATACCACGTATGCATTTCGACCACTGAGTTAGTAGCAATAGTGTTTGCTATTATGTGAGACTCAAAGGCCATACGGGTCTTAACTCTTACCCTCAAGGACTCCAATTGGTTCCTTTAGATTTGACGAGATGATCGCTATCTTAGCGTGTTACTAATGGGCTATGGTAATTCGGCTCGGCGGGGCACGTTAGAAAAGCGAATCAAGTCAAGATCAGAAGGTTCACAAGAAGAGGAAGATTGATTTCATATTTGCATTTAGACTTTAATGATTCAAAGCTGGCCAGCCAATTGTAATCCAGATGGGATTCAATTGTTGAATATAAAGTATAAGAAATGCGAAGAAATAATCTAGGGTAAAGCATGTGTTGAACTACTCAACTTTGCACCTTCGAGGTCGTTGTGTATCTCTAACAAGTGCACAACAACAGACTCTACGTGCATGACGGTCGCACGGTCTATTTCTCGGTATGATAGATGAAAGAACTAAGGGAAAGACGTTCTCTTACAATCCCCTCAAGTGTGAGTGGGAGATGTTGGATATGGAAGACGTTTGTACACCCTTGTGGGGGATGTACGAGGGATTACGGACCTCGAACGTCGTGTACACGAAGTCGTGTGCAAAGGGAATCTGTTCCCTTGCGGAGAGGATCTCTGGATGAGCGGGAAAGTCGCATTATATATGCATAAGTGCATGCGACATATGGCTAATAAAGGGGGAATATCTTAAGCTTATGTTGTACCATGCATATGGTACAACTTAAGCTTATAATGTGCCATGTATCATGGTACACCTTAATTAAGTTGTTCCAAAGGAACAACTTACCCTAAAATAACTACCTTGGGGGCTATAAATAAGACCCAAGGGTAGCCATTTTCCTTACACTTTTTGCATGAAATTCATGCATGCATCTTCTTCATAGCGAAGCTCTGCAGAAATATTTCCTCTCCCTCCATCCAAGTTCTTAATCTAAAATAGAGATTTAGATTGTGGATTTAGTAGCCTTACTCCGTTCGTGAGTAGACTCGATCCGTCGTGGCGAATCCGAAGGCGAAGTTCGTAGACTACCGTGCAGCGTACGCAAGCGTAAGTTTACACTTCATATTATCGATCCTAACTCTGTTTTGGACAGGATCCTACATCCTCAACTGACGAGAAGCATACGCGACCACGTGGCCATGCTGAAGCAGAATGCATCCTAGGCCCTTCCCTTATGCATCACAATACACTTCAAAACCTCCGCTCCGATCCGGTACTGCCAAAACTGGTGCCGTGGTCAACCTCGCCTTCAGGATACTAAAAGCCTCCTCGCAAGCATCAGACCACAGAAACTCCACATCCTTCCTCGTCAGCTTCATCATTGGCTCAGCAATGTTCGAGAAATCCTTGATGAACCGCCGATAATAGCCCGCTAAACCAAGGAAGCTCCTGACGTCGGACGCTGACTGCGGAGTCGGCCAATCTCGAACTGCTCTGACCTTCTCCGGATCCACTGATATGCCTTCACCGGACACCACGTGTCCCAGGAATGCGACTCTGTCCAGCCAAAACTCGCACTTGCTATATTTGGCATACAACTTGTGTCGCCTCGGCGTCTCCAGCACTGTCCTCAGATGACAGCTGTGCTCTTCTTCAGACTTCGAGTAAATAAGAATGTCGTCAATAAAGATAACGACAAATTTATCCAAGAAGTCGTATAAAATCAAGTTCATAAGGTTCATGAACACAGCTGGAGCATTGGTTACGCCGAAAGGCATAACCACGAACTCATAGTGGCCGTACTTCATCCGGAAAGCTGTCTTCGGAATGTCGTCCTTCTTCACCTTCAACTGATGGTATCCGCTCCTCAAATCCAACTTCGAGAAGACTCTCGAACCTCCCAGCTGATTAAATATGTCGTCGATGCACGGCAGCAGATACTTATTCTTCACGGTGATAGCATTCAGTCCTCGATAGTCCACGCACATCCCGCGGGACCCATCCTTCTTCTTCACAAGCAACACTGGTGCACCCCATGGTGACACACTAGGGTGGATGAAACCCTTCAGCAACAGCTTATCTAGTTGCTTCCGCAGCTCCTCTAGCTCTGCGAGAGCCATCTGATACGGCGCCTTCGATATCGGCTGCGCACCCGGCATCAGATCGATACCGAACTCCAAAGCTCTGTCGGGTGGCAGACCTGAGATATCCTCCGGGAAGACGTCGTCGAAGTCTTTAACAACCGCTGGTCGATCAATCTCCATCTCCATCTGCAACGCTGCTAACACTGGCACTTACGGCTTGGCCCGAAATCTGATGGGCCCAAGCGACTCATCTCTGCTGCGGAACTCGAACTCCGGATGGCCTGGACTCTGGAATACCACTCTCTTGCTGTGAGAATCGATCGAAGCGTGGAAATCTCCCAGCCAATCGATGCCAAGGACGACATCGAAATGTGGCAGATCGTGGACGATGAAATCTGCATATAACTCATGTCCACTGACCACTAGAGGAATCGATCGACATCCCCTGTTCACAGTCACCACCCCGTTCCCTGTAGTGATGTCCCAACACTTAGGAAGTGTATGGGTAGGAATGGAGTACTTTGTTATAAACCTCCGGGATAAGATGCACATGGATGCACCGGAGTCAAACAAAGCCAGGGCAGGGTGAGAGAACACAAGAATGGTGCCTAGGGAAAAAAAGGGTCTAGGGTCACAACACTACTCTAGCAATCAAACAACCAAGCTACACTAACAAAACTAGCAATACAGTCTAAATATGAAATGAAAAGACTAAATCAAGAAATTACCTGCAATAATTCCATCCAGCTCCTCGGTCTCAATAGCTGTCATGGTATAGGCCGGCCTCAGACGCTGCACTGCCTGCTGGTACATCTGTCGTTGTAGCACCAAGGGTGGTCCACGAACAGCAGGTCCTCTCTGAACTGGGGCAGGTGCCCTCATCTGCAACGGGGCTGGCGCTCCAACAACAGCAGTGCGGGCTCTAGGACAATCCTTCGCAGCATGTGAAGCATCTCCATAAAGTAGGTACAGACCCAGCTTCCTCCTACAGTTGGTCTGAACATGTCTGGGCTTGTCGCAGAAATGGCACGGACCCTTGCTCTGCTGTTGCACTGGTGCTCTAGGTCTCTTGAACGGCACAGTCTGAGCTGGCCTCATCATCGGCCTGGCAGGTGGCCGGTACTGCTCCATGGGGCGCTTCCCTCTGTCCGCTGGAGTGTCAGGCAGGTGAGAAATCGTCTCATGGTTCTTCGCAGCATCTAACACTTTCCTCATAGTCGAGAAGCTAGCAGAGGACATGGAAGCCTGGACCTTCGAACGAAGTCCCTGACGGAACCGCTCAGCTTGGTTCTCCTCCTTCTTCACCATGTGCGGGGCAAAACGGCTCAGCATCTCAAATTCAGCCTCATACTCGTCGATCGTCATGTTCCTCCGCTTCAGATCCACGAATCTGTCCATCAGCTCTCTCCTAGCTGCCTTAGTGAAGTACTTCTCCTTGAACATGTGGCAAAAATTCTTCCACTCCACAGGCTTCTGCAGACGCCTCTCCTCAATACGCCACCAGTTTCGGGCAATCTCAGTCAGCTGCATCTTCGTGATCTCCACCCGAGTCTCATTTGGAATCTTGGCAGCTACCAACTTTTCCTCAGTGCTCTGGATCCATTCATCGGCATCCAGAGGTCCTTCCTTCCCAGAGAAAGTCTTTGGCTGAAGTTCGTTGAACTGCTTCACTCCTGGAGCAGCTCGTGGAGCAGGCGGAGGTGCAGGTGGTGCAACAGGTGGGGCCTGGGCAGCACGGTTGGACTGCTGCACCAGCTGATGCTGCACCTCAAGCATCTCGCGCATCACGCCAAGGAACTGGCGGAACTCAGCACCCTGGTCCTCCAGACCGTCATCACTCGAATTCGAGGATCGTGTAATGCGTCGCCCAGCCATCCTGTGTTCAGAAACGATAACACAGATTAGACTCGTATAATGTTTGAATATCAAATGAATGTCCTTACTCTTACTGTTCTGTACTTGCCGAAAATTGGGACGAGACCTGCATGGGCCACCACTAAAACATGTCACGCCCCGCTTCCCAAAACAGCGGAGGCGAAGCGTGACTAGGCTCGCTTAGGCCAGAGCTAAGGAGCCCTGACCCAATAAGCATCTGTGTGGTACCAAGACGAAGGTACATGTCCCTGCATGTTAGTACAGAACAATAAGAGTACAAGAAAAGGAAGAACAATTCATTTTTATTCCAACATATCCAAAGTACCAAGTCTCAACGCCCGAAGGGCTACAACAGCGGAAAAGGAAAACCAATGGTGCAAGCACCCAACCTAAAGGAAGAAACAAAATGTGCTACGCACCCAACTAGAGTAAATAGATAACTCTGGAAACTGCAACGGGGAGTCTCTAGCTCTGGTCCTCCTCAGGGTCGTACTCAGGATCGACGCTCTCTGGCTCCACGTCAGCTAGCAGGTCAGTCTCCTCAACATACTCTGGCTCAATCCCTGACGTAGAGCACCAAAAGAAGGAACTGTACGTCAGGTAAGGTCTACAAGAAAAGGTTAGACCAAACTACAAGTGCACCATTTACTTAACAACATTTTACTGGTAGATTAACATGCTGAGGTTTTAACAACAGAAGTTCACGCAACAGGAAAGTAAACACGATAAGTAGTGGTCGTAGCGAGTGCTACCGACCACGAGACTAGCCTACTGGTGTCGAGACAAGACAGAACACGGAAAGCCAGATACGACAAGACAAGACACGAAAAGGGTTCACGCATGTTCGGTTCGAGGGGGATCAGACCCTCTTGCCGCTTGCACGCTCAACCCTACCCCAAAACCCCAAGAATTGTGACAGGACAAGGGATCACTTGTTCTAGCTTGACAAGTGAACTATTGCTCTCTGAGCTGTGTATCAATACATGGGATCACCTGCTCTAGCTTGACAGGTGCCCAATTGCCCATCGTCCTGTGAACTAGTACAAGGGATCACTCGCTCTGGCTTGGCGAGTGCCCTATTGCCCAACGGGCTGTGCAGACGGAACGGGACAAAACACGACAAAACAGGAGGGGTTGTACTAGGGTGTCCACAACTCACACACACGCATGTCAATCCTATGATGTCAAAATTGTCGTTGTTAGACTCAGATTTCGTTGTCAAATCTGAGCCATTCGGGGCGTCCCGGACGCTATCATTTCACGTCCGGTTCTCATGGTTCAAAATGTCTAATCTAGCAATACTAAGGCCTAAGCATGGCCAAGAACGCAAGTGGTACACTTGCCTGCGGTGACGAGTGCGTCGTCTCCCTGGTACGTCTAGTCCAAACATCTCGTCGGCGGAACAGCGTCTGAAAATCGTGACACGGCGATGGTGTCAGATCACGATTCAATAATCCCTATTAGGGTTGTGTCTAGGTTATCAGGACTATCCTATTCAATCAAAGATCACATTTTAATGTAATTAGCCTAATCGACGATCTATCCTATGTGTACATACATAACGTCCATTCGTCGATTTCTACGGTTTGCACAACATTTTAAGGAGGAGCGGAAAGTAAATTTAATTCGATTATGTTGCTGATTTTAATTAGGGTTTGATCATCTATTGTGTGGGTTACTACGAATTTAGGGAACCAACATGATTCGACGATTGCACGAAGATCCAGCGTCAGATCTGGAAAGGTGGAAGCTTTGCGTTGTCCGGTAATTCCTAGGCCGCGGGTAGCACAGCGAGGAATGTTGATTTGTTGATGATGACGTTGGCCTCCGAAGGTGATGATGAAGATCTTGGCGTCTCCCGGGGTTGTCGTCGCTAGATCTGAGATCGGGGCACCACGCGAAGAGACGGCGGCCGGAGCTTGGCCGTGGATCTCGATTTTGAGAGGGTGGCCGGCGGTTTGTGGGAAAACAGGAAGGAGAAGAAGAAACGGGAGAAAGAGAGAAGAGAAACGAGGAAGATGATGAAGAGGAAGGAGGAGATCTTGGAGAAGGTAGGGGCTCGGCCTCAAGGGAAGGGAAGGAGGAAGTTTGGGGAAGAAAACAACTCAAAACAATGAGGAGGAATGAAGGGCAGTCGCGCGTTTAAATAAGAAAACGAAACGGCGGCTGGGTCAAAACTAGGGTTTTCGGGGGTCAGTTAGTCGGTCTGAGAAGGGTGGTTGACCGACTAGTTTGAGAACTAGTCGGTCGGTCGTCTAACTGTGACCGACTAGAAGGCAAACAGAGAACAGTGTCGGTACAGGGTTGATAGATTTAGTCGGTCTGTGAAGGCTCATCGACCGACTAGTTTGCAACCTAGTCGGTCGGCCAGTGTTCATAGAACGACTAAAAAGTGGTCGACAAGAAGTTTTGAAAATTAGTCGGTCTGAGAAGAAAACTTAACCGACTAGCTCGTCAACTAGTCGGTCAGTATTCGTTCTTGGACCGACTAAATGTAAACAGTAACTTAGTGGGAAAAACCTGACGGAAACTAGTCGGTCCACGAAGAGTTTCTGACCGACTAGATTGACATCTAGTCGGTCGGTCCTTGTTCTTGAACCGACTAAAATGCACACCAAGTCTCGAAACGAAGTGTGAAGCTTCGGGATGGGTTCTAGGGACTTCTAAAATGAGTCTGGCTCTAGATAAGAGCGTCATGAAGCACGCTCAGCTCCAGATAAGGGAAAAGCGATACGGGAAAAGAAAAGAGAGAAAACGAACAATCACATATATTAGATGAACATCATCATACAGAAACCAGCCGTTACAAATCACAACCTAACCATGATCAATTCTAGCAACAAATCCATGAATTCATCACAATTCAAAAGATCAGGTCCATAGGGTTCATCCCTAGGCCCTAAAACAACGAAACTACTCACAAATCATCATGCAAATCTCAGAAATAATAACAATAATCACGGCACAATTCATTGCAATAGAGAAACAATGCATAAAAATTGAGTTTTTAATAAGAAAGAACAAACCAATGAAGTAGCCAATGATTTCCAGCTGAGATTTTTCCAAAAAGTAGCCGTCAAAAACCTAAAAGAACTCTCTAAAAATAATTCAAGTCTCTCCTAAAACTAGGGTAAAAACAAGGCTTAAATACAAGCCAAAATCGTCCAAAAAATCGTGATAAAATTGTCCCTGCGCAGCCCAGAATTCACAATCCTAGCAGCGGGCGGAGAGGGTCACTCAGCCGAGTGACCCTTGTCACTCGCCCGAGTGACAAACCCTGTAAAATAACAGTAACTTTGGGGTTTTCAGGGGTCCGTCTCTCGGGGTGGCTCGGCCAAGTAGGCTTCTTTATTCGGTCGAGTAGCTATCTTGCTCGGCCGAGTGAGCTTCGTTAGATTTTCCAGTAGCTTCGGCCTGTTTCTGTTTGGATTCTCTGACTGACTCGGGCGAGTGAACTTCCTTACTTGGCCGAACGGAAATCCTTGCTCGGCCGAGTGAACGTCTGAAATCTTCGTGGCGTATCCGTTCTACTTGGGCGAGTCTGATCCGTCACTCGGCCGAAGGAGCAGTCTTGCTCGGTCGAGTTATGTGCTTCTGAGCTCATTTCTTCTCCTATTTGCTTCCTCGTCGCTCCTATCGAATTCCTTCTTCTTCTGCTAATCCTCCATCGCTAATAAGTCCTTAAATAAGCTGTGGGCGACACTCCAAAGTGCGTGAAACTCATTGATCTCATTTTTGCCCCAAATCGCTCCATTTCCTGAAATATGACAAAAACAAGAAATAGTGAAAGGCATCGCAATATTGTCGAATAATCGTGAAAAACGCAATATGGTCGATCAAAATATCATGAAAACATGCAGAAAAAGGTATAAAATATGGAGTGATCAAGGTGTTGTTGTTGTAATACTAATAAAATGGACTAGGGCGTTAGGGATCACCACTAGGATCGTTGGGGGTCGACGTTTGGATAGGATCCTTGCATTGCATTAGGGCTAAGGAATTAATCTCCCAATTCTTACCACTCTCGTGTGTTAGAATTGTGGGGTATTTCGGTGGCTCTCGTTGACGCAATGGCGGTAGCCGTCAACGTAGCGGTATAGTTTGTCGATGGATCCCCTCAAGACACGAGCCGGGCATGGTCACGAGCCTTGGTTGGATCCACCGATTTCCCTATTCGAATTCCTAGATACCCCTTAAGCACATCAATACCACATACCGTGGGCATGATCTCAGTACGGGTTATCTATGGATTCGGTAGGATTGACCGAAATACTTCTCTAAGTCCCCAATTCAATGTAGGGATCCAGATCTACATTTTTTTCCTAGGATCCTAGGGCTAACCTATCAACCCTAAAAAGAATCTACTCACACATCGCAATAGTAATGGGCAAAAACATCATTCTTAGAGACGAAAACATTATAACAATCAAAGGAATAGGGATAAAAGACTTACAGCGAAAAATCGATAGAAATTGCAGATTATAGATCTAGGAAAAATTCCAAGATTCCAATACGCAACGCAGATGAGAACCAAAATATCAATCTCTCAATTTTAATCTAAAAAGTCTCAGCAGTTTTGATCTCCAAGAACTAATACAAAATCGCCCTAAGCTCCTGTCAAAAACTATCCAAAAAACTCTAATGAAAGTTGCTTCCTCTGTGCTCGCACAGCTCCCATCTTCAGTCGCCAAAGATCGCGCAATCGACGGCCTCTGAAAACATTTCAAAAATGACCCTGGAATTACCGACCGAGTAGGTGACTCGGTCAAGCAATGCGCTGCTCGTTCGATCGCTCAGACCGAGCAGATGAGCTGATCGACCGAGCACTATAGGAAATAAGGAGGATTCAAAATTACAGCTCTGCCTACCCGGACCGAGTCACCTCTGCTCGGTCCGAGTAGGGGTCGACTCGGTCAGCTGCTCGGGCTGTATCGCTGGACTGCTTTAGCTGTGAAAATTGAGGCTGCTCAACCGAGCAGATGAACTGCTCGGTCCGAGCCAGCCCGTATTGTTGAGTATTGATTTCCCGGATTTGGTTTTGATGATGAACAAACATAAAGATCATGAACTAACTCTTTGTGAGCGCAGTTATGGAGATCGTCACCAAATTTCTATGAACATCAAAAGCGACGTCTCAAGACTTCTCAAAGCGCGTGATCGTGTGCTTGAAGCTTCGTTGAAGCTCAAGGACCATTATTGAAGTCAAGAATATTCGATCGAATCTTTTGAAGACGATTCGTCATGTTTTATTTATAGTCTTCTAGCTTCGTTTCGTAGAATGTTAAGCCTTGAGTAGGTCTTACGTTTTAATCTTCATAACGCTCATATCTTAGAGCTAGGATCTTATTAGAAGCCCATACAAACTTTTTCGAAGCTTCGCGCTTCATTTCGTGACTTCTTGTGCAAGTTAGTTGGTTCAAGAAGAAGAACCAACCGACTAGATGGCAATCTAGTCGGTCGGCAAAGCTTCTTGAACCGACTAGAATGCCTTGACTAATTTCAGCTCATTCACTGTTTACAGTTAGTCTGTCCAAGAAGGTTCACCGACCGACTAGTTGTGAAACTAGTCGGTTAGGAATCCTTCTTAGACCGATTAGTTGTATGTTCAGTTTTTCTGCCTGAGCTACTGTTTATCTTTAGTCGGTCTAAGAATGTTTGTCGACCGACTAGTTGCGAAACTAGTCGGTTGGAATTTGTTCTCAGACCGACTAGTTCAACTTGATTTCCGTCTATACTATTTTGACTCTTAGTCGGTCAAAGAACACTCACCGACCGACTAGTTGTGAAACTAGTCGGCTGGCAAGTCTTCTTGGACCGACTAGTTCTATATTCCCTGAACTTCTCTATTGAATGTTCACCTCTTAGTCGGTTCATGTTGAATCACCGACCGACTAGTTGATGAACTAGTCGGTCAGTGATCCTTCTTTGACCGACTAGTCTGCTTCAGAATAGAGCCGTTGAAGCATTAAATGCCACGAATTTTGCTCTCTCTTTCCTCTATCCTATATATACTTGGAGTGCTGCTTTCATAGCATTCAAGGCTAATATTTATTGAAGTTTAGAGATCAAAGAGAAGCAATTAATTCTCATTCAAAGATCTTTCATTTCTCACTTGAATCTCTCCCTCACTCTTATTTCAAAAGAGAGATTCTTTGATTGCGAGCCTTCCAAGCCAAGAGCTTGATTCTAGGTCACCAACATCCTCCTAGGCCTCCATTGCTGATCTACATCTTGGAGCTATGGTTTGGTGCCTTCATCTTCCCCAAAATCCGTCTTTGCCCTAAATCGTACGTTTTACTCAAGGCATAGGATTTTGTCGGTAAGTTCGTATTTCATTTACTTTGACATTATAAGTGTTTTACTCTCGGTTGTGAGAGTTTGTTTGTGATCCCGGGTTGTGGGAGTCACAATTTCATTTGTGTATGATTTGATCTTGTAGAGGTTTCTACAAGTATTTCATAGTGCAAATTTGAGTTAGAAGTTTCTAACTCAAGTATCCGGAGGGGATCCGGGTGGTTGGGACGTGGGATCACCGGGAACAAGTCGGGGAGACTTGGGTGGATCCGAACCCATTATACCGCCTGTTTGCGATTGCTTTTCTTTGTTGTCAATATTTACATTTCCGCATTGTTGGTTGAGTTTGCAAGATAATTAGGAATTATCTTCTTAATTATTTTAAAGTACTATTCACCCCCCCCCCCGCTAGTACTTGTGCAGTAGCTACGTAGGGCATTACATTTGGTATTAGAGCCAAGTACCTAGCTATGTCTTCCAACGACAACAAGACCGTACGTCCACCTTCAGATTACAGCACCTTCAGGAACCGTGAAGGAGCTTCTTCGGTGATGGAAGGACACTCCTCGACAAGGCCTCCCTTCTTCAACGGTACCAACTATGGGTACTGGAAATACCGGATGGAAACTTTCCTCCAGAGTGCTTCACTATGGAGAGCCACGTTGACGGAGTACGTCGAGCCCGAAGAAGAAGATTTCGCTAAGTGGACTGCCGCGGAGGTCGCCACAGAGGTAAGTGATGCCAAGGCAATGAACGCCTTGCAATGTGCTTTGGAGCCCAAGGACTTCAACAAGATATGCACATGTAAGAGTGCATATCAAATCTGGAACTCCCTACTCATCTTGCATGAAGGAACGAGTAGGGTAAGAGACTCCAAACTCGTAGTTATAAATAAAGATTACGAATTATTTCATATGCAACAGGGTGAGAAGATGAAGGCGTACTATTCTCGTTTCGTCGACATCACCAACGAGTTGGAGGCTCTTGGAAAAACCTACACCCAAAAGGAGAAAGTCTCAAAGATCATTGACGGACTTCCTTCTTGTTGGGAGAAACGTACCTTCGCCATCGAGGAAGGTAACGGTATGAGTAAGTATACTGTTATTCAACTAATGGGTACCTTGATGTCTTATGAGGTACGCAAGGATGGCAAACTAAAGTTACATGACAAGATGAAGTCTTACTTGAAGCAAGACGAGCCAAAGAAAAAGGCAATTGCGTTCAAGGCCGCTCCATCTACATCTACATCTACCGATGATGAAGACTCGGAAGACGAGTTGGACTTGGAATCCATTGCCCTCATGGCAAAGAAGTTCAACCGGTTCTTCCGGAAAGGTAATTTCTAGAACAAATCTAAATTTAGTTCTTCTAACTCCTCCGCTCCTTTGTGCTTTAAATACAACAAGCCAGGACATATAAAAGCGGATTGTCCTCAAAACAAGCAAAAGGAGAAGTGGAAGGTGCCAAAGTTCG
The DNA here is from genome assembly GCA_030789695.1 of Scilla litardierei. Taxonomy (NCBI): domain Eukaryota; kingdom Viridiplantae; phylum Streptophyta; class Magnoliopsida; order Asparagales; family Asparagaceae; genus Scilla; species Scilla litardierei. The sequence continues at coordinate 10,817,092 of CM061133.1, read as the reverse complement.
ACAAGTCGAAGAAGTACAAGAAAGGGTACAAGAAAGGACTTATCGGAACATTCATCGACTCTGAGGATGACTCCTCAAGTGGAGAATCGGACGATGAGCAAGTGGAGCAAGCACACATGTGCTTCATGGCTAGAGAGGAACATGATCAAGGATCTTCCTCCGATGATAGCGAGGATGAAGGCGACGATGAGGTAACTATGGATGACCTTAGACTAGCTAACGAGCAAATTTGGTCTAAATATTCTAAATTAGTAAATAGATATACTAAGACCAAAGATGAGTTAGTTAGTCTCCAAACCTCACCTAAGCCTATCGTCATCAACAACGACACCGTTGTTGAAGACTTGAGAAATGAGATTGTTAATCTCAAATCTCAACTTGAGCATGTTCATATTGAGGATTCGGAGGAACACAAGATAGCGGATTTGACTTCTCAAAACTCAACTTTGAGTATTGAGAATGAGAATCTCAAATCTCGTATTTATGTGCTCACATCGCAAGTATCCACCTTGGATGCTTCTATGCGTTCTCTCACCGAGAAGTATGAGTGCACATTAGGCCGAATTAATAAATTCAATAAGGGTAAGGATCATTTGGATAAAATCATAAATGACTTACTCCCGGCCAATCACCACATTGGCTTGGGGTATAAGATGGGAAATTCATCCAAGTCGTCTACTACCTTTGTTAGGCCAACTTCCGATGCCTCAACGAGTAGTAGCAAACACTCTATTGGTAGTTCATCTACCAATGGTGCTTCCACCTCGTACACACCCTCGTTTGGAAAGAAACCCACTTTGGGTGGACCTCCAAAGAAGGTTCATGCTTATATGTACACCAATACCATGCAACGTAGGAACACACATCCTACTCCACATGTTCACACATATGATGATTTTTATGCACCACATCCACGGGCACGTGCACACCATATGAGACACCCTCACGTACGTGTTCCTCCACATGCATATGTTCACTCACATCATCATATGAAAAATTATCATCATGCACCATTTCATCATGTGCCTTATGCCTATCCACGACATGCATCACGTAGAAATCATCAATGCATGCATGCTCCTATTAGGAATAGGGTTCCCAAAATCTTCACTATTTGGAGCCCGAAGGACACAAGCATGAATGAAAAACAAGCTTACATGAATTCTTATTTCATGAATGTAGTGCATAATGATGATTATGTAGGGAAGTCTAAGTCCAATTGGACTTGGCTTCCAAAGGTCTAATCTTTTAGGACCCAATGACCTTGGGTACCATGATACGATATTTTCTATCTTTAGGTACTCAAGAAACAGAAACGGTGCAACAAATCCAAATTTAGCTCCAAGAATCATTGGATACTCGATAGCGGGTGTTCAAAACACATGCCGGGTGATGCTCAATTGCTCTCCGGAGTGGTGCCCATTGCAAATGGAAACCGAGTCGTCTTTGGAGGCAACGAGAGCGGAACCATCATAGGTGTTGGCAAAGTTGCTAATCCTTCTAAACCACTAATAAGTGATGTTTACCTTGTTAAAGGATTAAACCACAATCTTATTTCAATAAGCCAATTTTGTGACAAAGGTTACAAAGTTAGCTTTGCAAAAGGAATGTGCCATATTTTAAGAAAAGATAATAATGATTTATTATTTTCCGGCACACGCCATAAGGATATATATATCTTAGATCTTTCAAAATCACATGAACAATGTCTCATTGCCAACACAAGTGAACAACACTTATGGTATCGATGTTTTGGTCATGTGAACTTTGGAACACTTTTTAAGCTTTCCAAGTTAAATTCTATGAGAGGCTTCCCTAAGCTTGTCTTTCAAAAGAAAAGCTTTTGTGACTCGTGTCAACGAGGCAAGCTTCCAAAATCGTCATTTAAACCTAAGAAAAGCATTTCATCTAAGCGGCCTCTAGAGCTTTTACATCTAGATCTTTTTGGGCCAACTAGAGTTGCTTCATTAGGAAATGCACGATATGGACTAGTCATCGTTGATGACTTTTCTATATTTACTTGGGTATTTTTCTTAAGTAATAAAAATGATGCTTTTGAAAACTTCACAATATTTGTTAAGAAAGTACAAATTCTCATAGGAACCACCATTGTCACTATTCGTAGTGATCATGGAGGGAAATTTAAGAATGAGTCTTTCTCAACTTTTTGTGATGATGTTGGTATTACTCACACCTTTTCCTTCCCTCGCGCACCTCCTCAAAATGGTGTTGTTGAGAGAAAGAATAGGACGCTAGTGGAATGTGCTCGTACTATGCTTGATGATAGCCAACTTGACCATCAATTTTGGACGGAAGCGGTACATACCGCTTGCTATGTGTTTAATAGGATACTTTTGAGGCCCGGCACCAAACAAACTTGTTATGAATTGTTGTTTGGTAGATTGCCTCAAGTTAAACATTTTCGAGTTTTCGGCGCAAAATGTTTTATTAAAAACACGTATGGTAGCTTGGACAAATTTGATCCAAGATCCGATGAGGGGATATTTGTTGGATATTCCTCCCGTAGCAAAGCCTATCGGATATACAACAAACGAACCTCAACGATCGAGGAATCACTTCATGTTTCATTTAATGAAGGTTTTGTCCCTACTAGAATTACTAATGATGATGACTCCATGGATGTCTTATGTGATTCTATTGGTAATTCTAATTCTATTGATTCTAATGTTACTAACCCTACTAATGAATCTTTTGAGAATGTTCCTAGTGATCAGGGAATTCCCAAACGGCTTCATACCGTTCATGACCATCCTCATGAGCAAGTCATTGGTAACATCCTTGATAGTGTCAAGACGAGATCTCAAGTCAACTACTTCGCTCATTGTGCCTTTGCCTCCTCGATTGAGCCAAAGAATATTAACGAAGCGTGCGAAGATAATGCTTGGATCTTAGCCATGGAGGAAGAACTCATTCAATTCGAGAGGAATGAGGTTTGGGAGTTTGTTCCATTGCCATCGAAGAACCACACCGTTATAGGAACGAAGTGGATTTTCAAGAACAAGACCGACGAAAACCAAATCGTCGTCTGGAACAAAGCTTGGTTAGTAGCTCAAGGCTATCGGCAAGAGGAAGGTATTGATTTCGAAGAATCCTTTGCTCCGGTAGCTAGATTAGAATCTATTAGATTATTGTTATCTTTTACATGCCATAAAGATTTTAAACTCTTTCAAATGGATGTAAAAAGTGCGTTTTTAAACGGAGATGTTGTTGAGGAAGTTTATGTTTCTCAACCTCCGGGTTTTATAAATGAAAAATTTCCAAATCATGTTTTCAAACTTAAGAAAGCACTTTACGGTTTGAGACAAGCTCCTCGAGCTTGGTATGACCGTCTAAAGAATTTTCTTTTGGATTTGGGTTTTAAAATGGGTGAAGTTGATTCTACATTATTTGTTGAGTATTCGAATAATGATATTATTTTAGTTCAAATTTATGTTGATGATATCATTTTCGGTGCTACTAACTTCACTCTTTACGAAGAGTTTTCTAATATTATGAAGGATCAATTTGAGATGAGCCACATTGGTGAGCTCAAATATTTCTTAGGTCTCCAAATTCGCCAAATGAACGATGCAATCTTCATCCACCAAACCAAGTACACGGTGGAGTTGCTAAAGCGATTTGGAATGGAGAATGCCTCCGGGAAGAAGACTCCAATGAGCACTACTACACATCTTGATAAAGCTACGGGCGGTAAAGATGTAGACATTCGTCTATATCGAGGTATGATAGGTAGTTTATTATATCTTACCGCAAGTAGGCCCGATATTATGTTTGCCGTATGTGTATGTGCTCGTTATCAGTATCAACCTAAGGAATCTCACATAGTAGCGGTAAAACGTATTTTCCGTTATTTAAGTTACACGCTTGACTTTGGGTTACTTTATCTAAAGTCTAGCACATATGAGTTAATCTCATATAGTGACGCAGATTATGCGGGATGCAAATCCGACAGTAAAAGTACTAGTGGCACTTGCCATTTTATAGGAAATTCTCTTGTCTCTTGGTTTTCCAAGAAGCAGAATTCTGTATCACTTTCAACCACCAAGGCGGAATATATTGTCGCCGGTGCTGCGTGTGCTCAGGTTCTTTGGATGAGTCACACTCTTAAGGACTTTGGTATAAACTGTGATACTTGCCCTATCATGGTGGACAACCAAAGTGCAATATGTCTCTCTAAGAATCCGGTACACCATTCCCGTTTTAAACACATAGATGTCCGTCACCATTTCTTAGATGATCATGTTGCTAAAAAGGACATCATTTTAGTGTACGTTGAAACCCAGAAGCAAATCACCGATATTTTCACGAAACCACTCAAGGAAGACTCCTTTGTGCGGTTGCGTCGAGAATTCGGGATTATGGGTGAATCCGAGCTTTAGGATTCATATTTTCAATAATCTTGCATGCTATTTAATTTCGTTTATATATGCTCATGCTAGAATTATTGAGATTTTCTGGATTTTTGGTTGAATTTTCGGAATTTATGCTCGAATTATTCATGAACGTCGTATTTAAGATTTTCGATGTTTTATGGGGTAGTATAATGATATATGAGAGTATTACGATGTATCGTCCAAGTGCGATTAGGAGAGAACTCAATATTTCGAAATTTCAAATTTTTGAACTCTGTTAGTCGGTTCATGTTCATTGACCGACCGACTAGATTGCGTTCTAGTCGGTCAGTGAATGAACACAGACCGACTAACTCAAGTCCTAATTTTTGGCTTCAGTTACTGTTTGCACTTAGTCGGTTCAAGCTCACTGGCCGACCGACTAGATCGTCATCTAGTCGGTCAGCGCTTGAACTGTGACCGACTAATTGCGCAGGGACTGCTTTGTCTTTTCGACTTCCGATCGATTTATATCCTCTCCGCACCGACTAGTTCACTTTCTAGTCGGTGCGAAATTTCTTCTCAGCCCTAACCCCCGTCGACTCCTCTTCCTCCTCCGTCGATTGCGTCACTTTCCGGCCATCTCTTCCATCGATCCCTCTCCTCCACCTAGGTATCACTCTCCTCTAGCTCTTTAGGGTTTGATTTCAGCTTTTAGACCTAGGTTTCTTCGATTTCAGTTCGGCCTAGGGTTTGTTCTAGGGTTCTATTTCGACCGAGCTTTCGATCTCGTTTGTTTGCGCGTGTCTCGTCTCGATTATGGCGAAAACACGCATCCCCATCTAACCCTCACGTCCGTCTCCTTTTACCATCGAATCTCCATCTACGGACCCCCCGCAACCTAAACGCCAATCCAAATCGACCCATCCATCGTCTTCTTCACCTCCTCTTAAGAAGAAGAGGACGGCGATAGCTAAGCCTAGAGCCCAATCTCAGCCCAAGACCAAGCCAGCTTCATTCTGTGCACCCACTCATCCTGCTGATTCTGATTCCGACACGGAATATATTCCAGAGACCGAGCATACCGCTCGGGATCCTACTCCTCCACCTCGATCTAGCACTCGTCAGCCTAAGGGGAAGGCTCCCATGCCAATTGGCGGTGTCGATATATCGTTATGTCACGATGACCCGTTGTGTCTCGCGTCATACAATCGTATCGAACACTGTCCACCGTTATTGGAGCACTTCGTTCAGTTCTCCGACTTCCCACATCTAGCCGATCTTCTTTCCCATAGCGGTCTTATAGATTATCTTTGCCATGACCCTAAGGTGAATCCTCACCCGTACCCCCGTCTAGTCATGATTTTCTATGTGAACCGTGTTCGAGGTCAGTATGACGAGACCCATTCCATTGAGACGACTGTCTTGGGGACACCGATTGTCCTCACGGCAGAAATCTTAGGGGATTTGATAGGTGTCTCCTCTTCTGGCCTTCTTCCAGCCGATATCTGATTCGGGTTGAATATTGCGTATTTAACCCCCTAATTAGTCCTATGATGTGCCTATATAATACTTAATTGCTCTCTAATATGCGCGTATTTTGTACACATTATTTATTAGAGAAATCACATTATTTGTAAACAAAACACGAATTCTATTAAGTATTTCTGCATTTTTATATTTTTCTTAGCATCGTCTCGATCTCACGATTCCAACGACTATTTATTTGTATTTTTCTGAGATCTGTGCTAATTTCTATGAATTTTTGAATGCAGAATACCATTTAATTGAAGAAATACGCAAGAAATACGAAAATACGACGCACGAATCTTGACGCATTGCGCGGCATCCATCGGAAGCGCCACGTGGCCGATATCTGGCCGCTCCCGCCTCATCGAACGGTACTCAGCAAGCGACGACGTGGCTTATTCGTGTGCGTTGGATCCAAATCCTACGGCCAGTGTCTCTCCCGCTTTCGCACTAAGCAACCGGTGACGCGGCGCAATCTGAACCGCTGATCGAGCATCCAACGGCATCAATGAACCGGCGACGCGGCGCTGTGTCGATCGTTGGATGATGATCCAACGATCTAGCGCGAAGCGGAGACGGGCGAAGAAGCGGTTGATTCTCAGCCGCCTGATCACCATCCGACGGTGCAAGATCAATCCGATTCGAACGCGGATCGTTCGACGCGAAGCGGGCGGTCGCGAATTTTGACGCCTACGTGGCGCGACCACGTTCGATCGCGCTACGATCCGACGGCTGAGATTTGAAGCGATGGCGGGTTCGGGTTTTAAGTGATATTGGGTGCGAATTTGAACACGTTTAGCCCCCAAAACCCGCAATGCTATTATATAAGCGTATTCCTAGGGTTTTTGGGGGAATTCTGGCGTATTTTGGGACTTTTGGAGCGGCTACTGTGCGTATTTCTCCAGGAGAAAATTCTGAAAATTTCAAGAGACTATTCTTCCTATTCTCAGAGAGTTTTGGGTTCTAAGGAGGAGATTTGGTGATAATTTCTTGAACTTATACCCCGTATTTGGTGTATTTCTTTGTATTTTGCTATCTAAACGATGTATTTTGCTATCAAATCTGATTTTTATTACACCATGCGTGGCTAATCTCTTTGTGCTATGGTTGTGATGTAGTTAGGAGTATGTAATTGCTAAATCTCATGTCTTTAGCCCTATTATCATGTCCAAATTGCTAGTTTTGTTGATTTCTACAACGTATTTGATGGGTATTTGCTTACTATCGATATTGTTGATGTGCCCTATGGCTAGGCCCTGATAAGGCTAGCCAATTTGTGTTCTCTAATCTGAACTTATCGCTGCGATTATTGTTTAATGAAATCAACATTGCTAGTAATACGTTTAAGGCTATTTTGACTAGTTTTCATTGATTTATCTTCCGATGCCTTCACGCCTTGACCGGGTGAAGCGTCGTGTGACATTGAAAGACGTGAAATTTCAGCGACTATAAACTCCTAATGAACTCACAACCGTAGCATATTTGTCTCATTGGATACCAAACTTTCGTGATACCGTAATACTTTTAGGAACCATTTCCTTTGCTACAAATCCTTACACTATTCTTCACCTTCACAAAGGTGGTTGTTTTCTTAACCGTATATTTTATTTGATTAGTTGAATTCGTGTTATCTCAGGTCGACTTGTCCCGAGGATTCGACTCTGGACTCTCCAGATACTACTTGCACGATCTCCTGCGCTTGGGAGTAAAGCTCACGTTGTTTTGAGAGAGGCAAGTTTTTGGCGTCGTTGCCGGGGACAACGGTATCTTTGATCCACATTTTCAGCTTTTCAGAGGAGTACTCGGTGAGATCCTTCCACTTTATAGCTTAGTTTTATTATTGAAAACAAAAAAAATATATCGCTTTGCTAGTTTATGTGGCATAGGACCTCCACTTCACACAGATTGATAAGAATTGAAAACATGGCTAATAATAACGAACAACCTCTTGTACACCCACAAGAACTACCATTGAGTGCTACTTATATGCCCACTAGAGTTGCTTCTGAGTCATGCATTATTTTGCCTAAGGGTGCTCATTCTTTTTCGCTTAAAGCTGGGGTGATCCAGATCCTTCCCTCTTACCATGGAGAGGATAGGGAAAATCCTTACTTGCATATTAAAACGTTTGAAGAAGCATGCTCTACACAGTTGGATGGAAAAGTTAGTAATGATGTTGTTTATCTTAAACTTTTTCCATTCTCATTGAAAGACAAGGCAAAGAATTGGTTCAATGCATTGCCTCCTAGATCTATTACTTCTTGGCTAACCATGCAAACTGAGTTTCTGAAAAAATTCTTTTCTTTGGCCAAGACTCAAGCTTTAAAGAGGCATATCATGTCTTTCTCGCAGAAGGAAACTGAAGCATATGATCAAACTTTGGAAAGATTTAAGGAGCTTCTGTTGGCGTGCCCACATCACGGTTTTGACAAGGGACGCACCATTGGATTCTTTTACGATGGATTGCAGCCGAATACGAAGCAATATGTAGAGATGATGTGCAATGGAGCTTTCTTTGAGAAGACCCCGACGGAGGCTTGGGCATATTTGGAGAACATTGCAGAGAATGCAAGAAGATGGGAGCCACCTTCAGAATTTGACAGGTCCATGACTACACATCAAACAAAAGGTGGCTTGCAGTCTTTGAAGCCTGAAGATGCATTGATGGCACAAGTGGAGGCATTGGTGACGCAAAAGCTACAAAATATTGATCTCAGAGCAGCAAAGGCAGTCACATCAGAGCCATACTGCGTCATATGCGAGAAGCCAGTTCATGATACTACCGTCTGCCCACTAATCCCAGTAATTAAAGAATTGGGCAGAAATCCAGAATCAGAGGTGAATTGGGTGGCAAATCAAAGCTACAACGCCAATTGGAAGAACCCATCAAACCAAGGAGGTGCTTCATATCAGCAGAAGCAGCAGACATCCACTCCCTATTACCATCCCAATCACTCCAATTATCAAGGAAAAAGGGAGCAGAACAATGAAATTCAGAGTCTCACTGCTGCAGTTCAACAGATGGCTCAGATGCAACAACAGCTCACTGAGAATTTTTCGAGATTTATAGCGTCACAAGACAAAGGTAAATTACCTGCTCAGCCTATTGCAAATCCTAATACGAATCCCTCTTCTTCTTTTTCAGGAAACAACGTCAAACCATGTCAGGCAGTGACTACATTGCGTAGCGGACGTGAAATTGAAAAACCAGAAATGCCTAGACATGAACAACCAGCAGAGGAGAAAGAGGAGGCACAAGCACCTGAAAGTTTGCAGGTTGAGGAAGAGGTAGCAGAAAAAGAGCCAGAACCATATGTACCTCCAGCTCCATTCCCACACAGACTTGCTCCACCATCAAAAGACGGGTATCAGGCAGAGATAAGAGATATCTTCAAGCACGTAAAAATTAATATCCCATTACTTGATGCAATCAACCAAGTGCCTGCATACGCTAAATTTCTGAAGGAGCTATGCACTGTAAAGCGGAGCCTAAATGTGAAAAAGAAAGCATTTTTAACACAACAGGTAAGTGCAATGGTACAACATGACACTCCTCCTAAATATAAGGATCCAGGTTCTCCTACTATCCCATGCATTATAGGAACTAAGAAATTTGGAGATGCTTTACTTGATTTGGGATCTAGTGTTAATATTTTACCTTACTCTGTTTATGTGCAGCTTGGATTGGGGGAGCTGAAGACGACACCTGTGGTTTTACAGTTAGCAGACAGGTCGGTAAAAATCCCACGAGGATGCGTGGAGGATGTGTTGGTCCAGGTTGACAAATTCTATTATCCCGTGGACTTTATCGTCCTTGATATTCATGGGCCACAATCAGGTAATTGCACTCCGATTATATTAGGACGTCCCTTCCTAGCAACTTGCAATGCTATGATAAATTGTAGGGATGGACAATTGAAGATAAGCTTTGGTAACATGAAACTTGAGCTGAACATTTTTAAATCATGTAAGTTACCTGCGAATGTTGATGACGTGAAAGAGGTATGCTTTATTGAGAGCTTAATCGAAGACTATTTTGATGCTAAGTATGAATGTTCGTCCAATTTTATTGATTATAATTTCGAAGATATTGATGAATCTTATTTTGTGCAGGGCAAAAATGAAAGATCAAGGGATGCATGGGTGCCAAAGTTCGAGACATTGCCAGTGGAATTGCCACCACAACAACCTTCAGAGATTGAGCATCCAAAGCTGGAATTGAAGCCTCTGCCAGACTATTTGAAATACGCTTTCCTTGGACAGGAGGAGACCTTCCCTGTGGTAATATCCTCTAAACTCACGCCTGAACAAGAATGTGCTTTGCTTGGTGTGCTTAGGGAACACAAAGGGGCCATTGGATGGTCTATTGCGGACATTACAGGTATAAATCCCTTAATTTGCACTCATCATATTTATCTTGAGGATGATGCCAAACCTACATGTGAGATGCAACGTCGATTAAATCCAACATTGAAAGAGGTTGTTAAGGGGGAGATTCTTAAGCTACTTGCTGCAGGTATAATATATCCTATTTCAGACAGCAGATGGGTTAGCCCCATACAGGTGGTTCCGAAGAAATCAGGCCTCACAGTGGTAAGAAATGAGAGTAATGAGCTTATACCGATGCGGACCACCACAGGTTGGAGGATGTGTGTTGATTACAGAAAGTTAAATGCTAAAACACGAAAAGATCACTTTCCATTACCTTTCATTGATCAAATCTTGGAAAGAGTAGCAGGTAACGAATTTTATTGTTTTCTAGATGGTTATTCTGGCTATTATCAGATAGAGATTGCTCCAGAGGATCAAGAGAAGACTACCTTCACTTGCCCCTTTGGAACTTTCGCTTTTAGGAGAATGCCTTTTGGATTATGCAATGCACCTGCTACTTTTCAGCGTTGCATGTTGAGTATCTTTAGCGATATGGTTGAGAGGATTATGGAAGTGTTTATGGATGACTTTTCTGTATATGGCACTTCATTTGAAAATTGTTTATCTAACTTAGCTCTTGTCTTGCACAGGTGTCAGGAAAAGAACCTGTTGTTAAACTGGGAAAAGTGTCATTTCATGACAACTGAGGGTTTGGTTCTTGGACACCTAGTCTCCAAAGCAGGTATTCAGGTAGACAGAGCAAAAGTTGAGGTGATTGAGAAGTTGCCTACACCAAACTGCGTCAAGGACATTCGATCCTTTCTAGGCCATGCAGGATTTTATCGAAGATTCATAAAGGATTTCAGCGCCATCTCCCGCCCCCTCTGCCACTTATTAACTTTAAATACTGATTTCATATGGACACAAGAGTGTCAAGTTTCATTTGATAAATTAAAGAACTCACTTGTTTCCTCCCCTATTTTGCAGGTTCCAGACTGGAGTATGCCATTTGAAATCATGTGTGATGCAAGTGACTACGCGATGGGGGCAGTGCTTGGGCAAAAGAAAGAGAAAGTTCCTTGTGTTATCTATTATGCCAGTAAAACTTTGAATGAAGCACAACGGAACTACACTACTACGGAGAAAGAGTTGCTAGCGGTGGTGTTTGCATTGGAGAAATTCAGAAGCTACATATTGGGATCACCTATTCTCATCTTTACAGATCATTCTGCACTGAAATATCTTTTATCTAAAAAGGATGCTAAACCTAGACTTATACGATGGATTCTCCTTTTGCAGGAATTCAATATTCAAATCAAGGATAAGAAGGGAGTTGAAAACAATGTCGCAGATCACCTTTCTAGATTGACGGTGGGAACAGAGTCGCCTACCATTCCATTGCGAGATTCCTTCCCAGATGAGCAGCTTTTCACCATCTCTACCCTACCATGGTATGCAGATATAGCTAATTATTTGGTGACAGGTAGAACCCCTCCACATTGGTCCTCTTTAGATTTCAAACGCTTCAAGCATGAGGTAAAATCATTCTATTTTGATGATCCTTATCTTTTTAAATACTGTGGAGACCAAATTGTAAGGAGATGTGTACCCGACCATGAATTTGATAGTGTTTTACATTTTTGCCATGATGGGGTATGTGGGGGGGCACTTTTCAGCTCATAAGACTGTTGCCAAAATTTTACAGAGTGGTTTTTATTGGCCTACAATGTTTAAAGATGCATATGCTTATTGTAAATCATGTGTGCGTTGTCAACAGTTGGGGGGGATTACAAAAAGAAACATGATGCCCTTGAATCCCATGCTAGAAATAGAATTATTTGATTGTTGGGGTATTGATTTCATGGGGCCTTTTCCACCATCTTTTGGGTATATATTTGTATTGGTTGCCATTGATTATGTTTCTAAATGGGTGGAAGCTATTCCTTGCAAGTCCAACGACGCTTCCATTGTGCTGAAATTTTTGAAAGAAAACATCTTCTCGCGCTTTGGAGTGCCAAAGGCCATTATCAGTGATGGAGGTTCTCATTTCTGCAATAGGCTCTTTGCAAATCTAATGAAGAAATTTGGGGTGACACATAAAGTTTCAACACCTTACCATCCTCAAACAAATGGACAAGCGGAATTGGCGAACAAGGAAATCAAGAACATTCTTCAGAAAACAGTGAATCCAACACGCAAAGATTGGAGTCTTCGCTTGCCTGAAGCTCTATGGGCCTACAGGACAGCATACAAGACTATCTTAGGGATGTCACCGTTTCGTTTGGTTTATGGAAAAAATTGCCATCTTCCTGTTGAATTAGAGCATAAATCTTTTTGGGCAATTAAAACACTTAATTTGCTTGATGACTCATCAAATGTTTCTCGTAAATTGCAGATCATGGAGCTTGATGAGATACGACGTGAGGCATATGAAAATGCAAAGCTCGCAAAAGAAAGGATGAAAGCTGTGCACGACAAGATGATCCTTCGAAAGGAATTCAAAAGTGGAGACAAGGTTCTGTTGTACAATTCAAGACTCCATATATTTCCAGGAAAGCTGCGCTCAAAATGGACGGGACCATACTTTGTCAAAGAAGTCTTCTCACATGGAGCGGTGGTCTTAGTGAATGAGAAGGATGGCCATGAATTCAAAGTCAATGGACAACGTCTGAAACATTTTCAAGAGCTTTGGGCCAGAGAGGATACCACCATTGATCTCACAGATCCACCTTCGGGTGGACACTAATCAGGTGTGTTCTTTCCATGATTCCCTCTCCTTAACATTGAGGACAATGCTTATCTTAAGTTGGGGGGAGGGTATAAACTTTTAGGATTTTTATTTTTATTTTATTTTTTTCATTTTAGTAGTTCCCTTTTCAAAAAAAAATTTTTATATAAAAATGGGGTTGAGTCAAGAATTATCACCAATGCTTATTACACCTAGAAATGAACCTCATGTGATGACAATTCTCGAAGTCTATTCACCACTATTCACATATGATTTATTTTCATCCACCGCTATTGTTAAATATTTCATTCTCATTCGATATGAATGCTAGTACTCATGGTGAATCTCTTTTGATATATCTCTATGGTAGGATTGAATGATGACTTAATGAAACTTGAAATTATGAATTAGCAAGTCGTATGTTTTCAATGGAACACACCATCACAAAATGACTGGAGCAATACTTTTTATCTCATATTCAGTGCTATTTGCATGCTTTGTGTAATGTTGGGTGAAAGTCTACACTGTCTTTTGAAATGATTAGGATAACCCATTCTTGTGAAAGAATAAAGAAAAGGAAGCTATCTTGCTAAGTTACTTATGCACGCACAAAAGAAAGAATGAAATTAGATGAATGAAGAAAAATGAATGGACGAATAAATGTGTCATTAAAGAAGTAACTTGGTTGGCTCGATTAGTACAGTCCGAGGGGTCCTTCTTGGCCTAATGCCCTATTATCGTCTGATTTGGGAGCCATTGACTGGAACCTCAATCATTTGATGGAGCGATCCAAGTTATACATTTTTCTGCAAATGTTGCTTGATGCGCGTTACGCAGAACCAATAAAATGAGAAAAGAAGAGCAAGAAAAAGTGTGCATCATTAGCGAGGCAAGAGAACTTCCAAAGCTTAAAGAAAGCACAAGATATGGTGTGATTTCCTATGAATGAAAATTGACGTGTGTATGTCTTGATGCCAATCTATTTTTTGCTTGCTTTGCATGATACATCTACGCTCCAAGTTATATACTTTGATTGAAAGGTGTGAGACATTGATTTTGCATACCATTCGCTATGAAGTAATGTAAAGTGAAGTTAAGTTGATTTAATGACCATTTTAGAGATACTTGCTTTTCATTGTAAACCCATGAGTACCATTATATAATGAGCATGAAATCTTGGCTTTAGTGTGTGGACATTTTCTTTCGACTTTGTAGTATGGTGATGAATGATTTGAGACCTGATAAGGTGATCTAGGTGTATACTTGATATCGTATCTCGCTCATTTTGCTAGAGACTAGTAAAACGCAAGTTGGGGGGTGTGATTCGGGTTGAATATTGCGTATTTAACCCCCTAATTAGTCCTATGATGTGCCTATATAATACTTAATTGCTCTCTAATATGTGCGTATTTTGTACACATTATTTATTAGAGAAATCACATTATTTGTGCACAAAACACGAATTCTATTAAGTATTTCTGCATTTTTATATTTTTCTTAGCATCGTCTCGATCTCACGATTCCAACGACTATTTATTTGTATTTTTCTGAGATCTGTGCTAATTTCTATGAATTTTTGAATGCAGAATACCATTTAATTGAAGAAATACGCAAGAAATACGAAAATACGACGCACGAATCTTGACGCATTGCGCGGCATCCATCGAAAGCGCCACGTGGCCGATATCTGGCCGCTCCCGACTCATCGAACGGTACTCAGCAAGCGACGACGTGGCTTATTCGTGTGCGTTGGATCCAAATCCTACGGCCAGTGTCTCTCCCGCTTTCGCACTAAGCAACCGGTGACACGGCGCAATCTGAACCGCTGATCGAGCATCCAACGGCATCAATGAACCGGTGACGCGGCGCTGTGTCGATCGTTGGATGATGATCCAACGATCTAGCGCGAAGCGGAGACGGGCGAAGAAGCGGTTGATTCTCAACCGCCCGATCACCATCCGACGGTGCAAGATCAATCCGATTCGAACGCGGATCGTTCGACGCGAAGCGGGCGGTCGCGAATTTTGACGCCTACGTGGCGCGACCACGTTCGATCGCGCTACGATCCGACGGCTGAGATTTGAAGCGATGGCGGGTTTGGGTTTTAAGTGATATTGGGTGCGAATTTGAACCCGTTTAGCCCCCAAAACCCGCAATGCTATTATATAAGCGTATTCCTAGGGTTTTGGGGGGAATTCTGGCGTATTTTGGGACTTTTGGAGCGGCTACTGTGCGTATTTCTCCAGGAGAAAATTCTGAAAATTTCCAGAGACTATTCTTCCTATTCTCAGAGAGTTTTGGGTTCTAAGGAGGAGATTTGGTGATAATTTCTTAAACTTATACCCCGTATTTGGTGTATTTCTTTGTATTTTGCTATCTAAACGATGTATTTTGCTATCAAATCTGATTTTTATTACACCATGCATGGCTAATCTCTTTGTGCTATGGTTGTGATGTAGTTAGGAGTATGTAATTGCTAAATCTCATGTCTTTAGCCCTATTATCATGTCCAAATTGCTAGTTTTGTTGATTTCTACAACGTATTTGATGGGTATTTGCTTACTATCGATATTGTTGATGTGCCCTATGGCTAGGCCCTGATAAGGCTAGCTAATTTGTGTTCTCTAATCTGAACTTATCGCTGCGATTATTGTTTAATGAAATCAACATTGCTAGTAATACGTTTAAGGCTATTTTGACTAGTTTTCATTGATTTATCTTCTGATGCCTTCACGCCTTGACCGGGTGAAGCGTCGTGTGACATTGAAAGACGTGAAATTTCAGCGACTATAAACTCCTAATGAACTCACAACCGTAGCATATTTGTCTCATTGGATACCAAACTTTCGTGATACCGTAATACTTTTAGGAACCATTTCCTTTGCTACAAATCCTTACACTATTCTTCACCTTCACAAAGGTGGTTGTTTTCTTAACCGTATATTTTATTTGATTAGTTGAATTCGTGTTATCTCAGGTCGACTTGTCCCGAGGATTCGACTCTGGACTCTCCAGATACTACTTGCACGATCTCCTGCGCTTGGGAGTAAAGCTCACGTTGTTTTGAAGAGGCAATATCTCTGTCGATGACATTTCTGCTCTTGATCAAGCGATGCTCGCTGAAATGTTCCATGTGATCCCTCCCGCCATGATTGGCGTCCCTTCGAAATCCTTCAAGCCAAACGCATGGGTATTAAATCTTATTTTGAAGTCGTGCCTCCTTCCGAAGTACGGCTCATCGAGCTTGCTATCCCAGCCATTCCTTAAGCTGATCTATGCTCTCTTCATGGGGAGCGAGATCAATTGGGCTAGGATTATTCTTGATAAGATGGATTCTTTCGAGTGTATCCGAAAGTCCACAAAGTCAGCTCACATCACATACCCTTGTCTTTTGACCCTTGTCTTCCGTCACTTCAAGGTCCCTCTCCCTCCCGATGATGAGCGTCCTCTTGGTCCCCCTCTGAATGCGACGGCCATCAAGAAGTCTCTTGCGGCGCTTCGTCATGTTCAGAGGACGACCCCTTCAGCTTCTTCTTCAGCTGCTCCTGCTCCTTCTCCTACTCTCACTGAGCTTTCACGTTCGTTGAGACGTGTTGAGTCTCGTTGTGCTCGTTCTGAGGAGATGCTCGCTCGCATCTGCTCTCGCTTGGGCATTGAGGTTCCTCAGTCCGTTTCTGATGAGGAGGAGATGGATGAGGATGAGCTCCAGGAGCTCGTTGGATCTGCTGCTCGTGCCCCAGAGGGTACGTCTGCTGCTGCTGCTGCTACTTCTACCGGTGCCCCGAGAGAACACCTGTTGCCACCTTCCCTTCGGTGGATACTTCGTCTGGTGCTCCCGAGGCCACTCCCGTTGCGACTCTACCATCTGTGGACACTCTTGTTGACCCAGTGACCACCACTCCTCCTGCAGAGCCTGCTGCTGCTGCTGACCTTGCCTCCACCTCCTAAGCTTGCTTGGAGGACTCTCCCTATGCACTTTGGATGATATATCTTGTAGTGAGAGAGTGGGGTAGGATAGCTTGGGTGGTTATGACTTTTGATGTATTTTTGGTGTTTTGATGATACACTCTTGATGTATGTTCATTTTGATGTATGTGCGATATATGTTGTATTATGTGCCCCGATCTGAGGATCGCGATTATGTATGTTGTCAGATGTATCCATTTTGTTATATATATATACATCGTGTTGACATTTACTTCCGTGTGCACATTTCATATATTCTGTCTGTCTCTGATATTGACTTCGTCGCTCGACAATGAAATTTGATTTAATAGAAATTATTTCTATGAAAACATAGAATTGTTTTCCATGCACTTAATTCATCAAGAATGTTGATATTGGAGAGTATATTCCATAACTCGATTCGTGAAATTAATTTGAGTTTTGATGATTTTATTTTTCGATTATCGACTATGGTCTTGTTGGCACACTTTGATTTAATTCGTATTTTCCTTTGGTGTCATTTCGACCGTGGTCGTATTCTACGACTCCCGTGCTTTTATTTGAAGCCATTGTTGTTGTCGTTGTTCTCCTCCCACTCTTTTTGCTAATGCCAAAGGGGGAGAGAATTAATAATGACAATGTGCTAAATGATAATTTAAAGCAATTTACCGTGAATCTAATTTGATATGTTAGATTCAGGGGGAGTTAAGATATAAAAATGGATTTCAAATCCTAAATTTCAATAATTGAATTCTCATTTCTTACTTTACTCGTCTGCTTGATGCGTATGATTAATATTTATTTTGGAATTAACGTGTCATCAATGCAGGGGGAGTAAGTAAATTTCATTTGAATCATTATTTTTGATTATTATTTAGGTTGGTTTGTCATCACCAAAAAGGGGGAGAATGTTGTGTATTGATTCCCCGGATTTGGTTTTGATGATGAACAAACATAAATATCGTGAACTAACTCTTTGTAAGCGCAGTTCTGGAAATCGTCGCCAAATTTCTATGAACATCAAAAGCGACGTCTCAAGACTTCTTAAAGCACGTGATCGTGTGCTTGAAGCTTCGTTGAAGCTCAAGGACCATTATTGAAGTCAAGAAGATTCGATCGAAGCTTTTGAAGACGGTTCGTCATGTTTTATTTATAGTCTTCTAGCTTCGTTTCGTAGAATGTTAAGCCTTGAGTAGGTCTTACGTTTTAATCTTCATAACGCTCATATCTTAGAGCTAATTAGAAGCCCATACAAACTTTTTCGAAGCTTCGCGCTTCATTTCGCGGCTTCTTGTGCATGTTAGTTGGTTCAAGAAGAAGAACCAACCGACTAGATGGCAATCTAGTCGGTCGGCAAAGCTTCTTGAACCGACTAGAATGCCTTGACTAATTTCAGCTCATTCACTGTTTACAGTTAGTCGGTCCAAGAAGGTTCACCGACCGACTAGTTGTGAAACTAGTCGGTTAGGAATCCTTCTTAGACCGACTAGTTGTATGTTCTGTTTTTCTGCCTGAGCTACTGTTTATCTTTAGTCGGTCTAAGAACGTTTGTCGACCGACTAGTTGAGAAACTAGTCGGTTGGAATTTGTTCTCAGACCGACTAGTTCAACTTGATTTCAGTCTATACTATTTTGACTCTTAGTCGGTCAAAGAACACTCACCGACCGACTAGTTGTGAAACTAGTCGGTTGGCAAGTCTTCTTGGACCGACTAGTTCTATATTCCCTGAACTTCTCTATTGAATGTTCACCTCTTAGTCGGTTCATGTTGAATCACCGACCGACTAGTTGATGAACTAGTCGGTCAGTGATCCTTCTTTGACCGACTAGTCTGCGTCAGAATAGAGTCGTTGGAGCATTAAATGCCACGAATTTTTCTCTCTCTTTCCTCTATCCTATATATACTTGGAGTGCTGCTTTCATAGCATTCAAGACTGATATTTATTGAAGTTTAGAGATCAAAGAGAAGCAATTAATTCTCATTCAAAGCTCTTTCATTTCTCACTTGAATCTCTCCCTCACTCTTATTTCAAAAGAGAGATTCATTGATTGTGAGCCTTTCAAGTCAAGAGCTTGATTCTAGGTCACCAACATCCTCCTAGGCCTCCATTGCTGATCTACATCTTGGAGCTAGGGTTTGGTGCCTTCATCTTCCCCAAAATCCGTCTTTGCCCTAAATCGTAAGTTTTACTCAAGACATAGGATTTTGTCGGTAAGTTCGTATTTCATTTACTTTGACATTATAACTGTTTTACTCTCGGTTGTGAGAGTTTATTTGTGATCCCGGGTTGTGGGAGTCACAATTTTATTTGTGTATGATTTGATCTTGTAGAGGTTTCTACAAGTATTTCATAGTGCAAATTTGAGTTAGAAGTTTCTAACTCAAGTATCCGGAGGGGATCCGGGTGGTTGGGAAGTAGGATCACCGAAAACAAGTCGAGGAGACTTGGGTGGATCCGAACCCGTTATATCGTCTGTTTGCGATTGCATTTCTTTGTTGTCAATATTTACATTTCCGCATTGTTGGTTGAGTTTGCAAGATAATTAGGAATTATCTTCTTAATTATTTTAAAGTACTATTCACCCCCCCCCCTCCAGTACTTGTGCAGTAGATACGTAGGGCATTACACATATCAGCTCCTCTTATCAAATTGAAGCTGCTCGGTCGAGCGGATGAACTGCTCGGACCGAGCATTTTCTGGGAAATTGCTGTTGTGGGCTGTCTCTCTCCTCTGCTCTCTCTCTTCTCCTCTAATGGCTCCAGAAGTGCGGCGAACTCCTTCAGAGCCTTGCCAATGAGCTCACGAGCATGTCGGATGTGTCTATTGTAGGATCCTGCCAAAACAGAGTTAGGATCGATAAATGAAGTTGAGACTTACGCTTGCGTATGCAGCACGGTAGTCTACGAACTTCGCCTTCGGATTCGCCACAACGGATCGAGTCTTCTCACGAACGGAGTAAGGCTACTAAATCCACAATCTAAATCTCTACTTTTAGATTAAGAACTTGGATAAAGGGAGAGGAAGTATTTCGGCAGAGCTTCGCTAGAATGAAGATGCATGCAAGAATGCCATGCAAAGTGTAAGAAAATGGCTAACCCTTGGGTCTTATTTATAGCCCCCAAGGTAGTTATTTTAGGATAAATTGTTCCTTTGGAACAATTTAACTAAGGTGTACCATCGTACATGGCATATTATAAGCTTAAGTTGTACCATATGCATGGTACAATATAAGCTTAAGATATTACCCCTTTATTAGCCATATGTCGCATGCACTTATGCACATATAATGCGACTTTCCCATCAATCTAGAGATCCTCTCCGCAAGGGAACATATTCCCTTTGCGTACGACTTCGTGTACGCGACGTTCGAGGTCTGTATTCCCTCGTACATCCCCTACAAGGGTGTACTAACGTCTTCCATATCCAACATCTCCCACTCACACTTGAGGGGATTGTAAGAGAACGTCTCTCTCTTAGTTCTTTCATCTATCATACCGAGAAATAGACCGTGCGACCGTCATGCGCGTAGAGTCTGTTGTTGTGCACTTGTTAGAGATACACAACGACCTCGAAGGTGCAAAGTTGAGTAGTTCAACGCATGCTTTACCCTAGATTATTTCTTCACATTTCTTATACTTTATATTCAACAATTGAATCCCATCTGGATTACAATTGGCTGGCCAGCTTTGAATCATTAAAGTCCAAATGCGAATATGAAATCAATCTTCCTCTTCTTCGAACCTTCTGATCTTGACTAGACTCGCTTTTCTAACGTGCCCCGCCGAGCCGAATTATCATAGCCCATAACTAACACGCTAAGATAGCGATCATCTCGTCAAATCTAAAGGAACCAATTGGAGTCCTTGAGGGTAAGAGTTAAGGCCCATATGGCCTTTGAGTCTCACATAATAGCAAACACTATTGCTGCTAACTCAGTGGTCGAAATGCATACGTGGTATGAACACGTATTACAACATCACTCCTTTCCCAGGGAGAGTATGTCTTAATGATGTTGTACGGATGAAAGATCAGACACCACAGTGCCTATCTTTTTGAGTCCCTTTACTACCCATGAAATATTCCGGACTCTCATCCTGCATAAGACAGATAGGATTTAAAAAATCCTATGAGATCCTTTTTAAATATCCTTGTGATACAGATCTCAGATCTTTTGTAAGCATCCATATGATGCAGATCTTTCATTCGACTATCTTGTTTAAGTCATGACTCTAAATCATTCGTCTAATGATTTTGACTTTAAACTAGTCTCATCTCTATCTTATCCATCTGATAAGATAAGGCGGTTGCTCATGTGAGAGAGCCAACCTTAATCTGTCCGACATACACACAATTCAGCTGAGATTTCAAAAAATGTACACAAACATTTCTTAAGAAATTCATATGCAATGTTGGAAAAAGAACTTATTCTTTTATTAATTTTGATCATTTACAGACATGGGAATTTACATTGGTACAACTCAGCTCTTACGCAATCCTAGAGATGATAAGTGTTTGTAAAACACATTTCTGGGGATCGCCTTCGTAAGCGGATCCGCTATCATCTCATGCGTAGATATGTACCTTATGTCTACCTTCTTGGTTTTATCATAGTCTTTTGCAAATTCGTATCGGATATCAATGTGTTTGATCTTACAAGACACATTATCCTCTTAACCGCTTTCCAGTGTACTTGCCCTGTATTGGATTGGTAACAGCTTACCATTTCCAACGGCAAAACAGATGTCCGGTCTCGTACACACCATAGCGTACATAAGACTATCAACTGCACTGGAATATGGAACTTTTTCCATAATTTCCTTTTCCTTTTGGTTCTTTGGACACGATACCAGATATAAATTATCGCATATGCTTATATGAATATCAATGGACTTGCAGTCCTGCATATTAAATCGTTCTGGAACCTTCTTTATATAAGTCTCCTGTGAAAGAGAAAGAAGTTTCTTCGAACGATTCCTTGAAATCTTAACTCCAAGGATATATGCGGCTTCTCCCATGTCTTTCATCTCAAAAACTGATGAAAGCCAAGCCTTGATATCCATCACAAACCCCTTGTCATTTCCGGCTATAAAAATGTCATCTACATATAGAGACATGATAATATACTTGCTTTTAATCCTCTTGATATATACTCAGTTATCTTCATCAAGCATGGTAAAACCATTTGATAACTTTATGAAATCGTATATACCATTGCCTCGAGAATTGTTTAAGATCATATATGGACTTATGAAGTTTACAAACCTTATGTTCGTTTCCTTCTTTTACAAACCCTGTTGGTTGTTCCATATAGATCTCCTCGTCCAATTCTCCATTGAGAAAGGCAGTCTTTACATCCATTTGATGAAAATTCGAGGTCTAATCAAGCTACCATTGCCAGAATCAGTCGAATCGAGGTAAAACGCACAACAGGTGAGAAGGTCTCTTCGTAGTATATCCCTTCCTGTTGCGTAAAACCTTTCGCGACAAGGCGAGCTTTATATCTATTTATAGAGCCATCAGCCTTATGCTTGATCTTAAGAACCCATTTGTTTCCAATTGCTCTATGTCCTCTGGGTAAGTTAACTAAGTCCCAGACTTGGTTAACTTTCATGGATTTCAATTCCTCCTTCATCGCTTCCATCCATTTGTCTTTTTGCAGGGCATGATGCGGCCTGTTTGAAAGTAGCAGGCTCGTCATCATCATGTAGTAAAGTCATAAAGGTTTGCGGAAATTCATCCTCAAATCTTAGAGGAGCCAACCTTGTACGACTACTACGTTGTATTTGAGATTCTTCAAGTCCTTGTTGACTCGAATTTAGATCAATTCTAATATCACTCCCACTTGGAATGTCGTTAGAATTGCTCCCACTTGAATCATTATTCCCGTATGGAATAGGATAATCGTCATTCGTATAATCCATTGGTGAAGGTTGAAACGTATTTTCGTTTTCACCAAGAATTCTCCCACTCGAATGAGGTAATCCTTCTTGATCATAAATCTCAAATTGAGATAAGTCCTGACTTATCTCGCACTGTCTTGGAAACTCGTTTTCCAAGAAAGTGACATCCCTCGACTCAAACTCAATTAGCCCACCATTGTCTTCCTGACTAACAAAAATATAACCTTTGGAGTTTTCTGCGTAACGTATAAAGATACATTTCCTTCCCCTTGGCCCAATTTTGCCATACTTATGGGAGGAAATATGTGCGTAGAATTCACAACCCCAAGGTTTCAAAATGTTTAAGTCAGGAGACCTTTGGTTCCACAACTCATAAGGAGTGGAGCTAACTGATTTCGAGGGTACGCGGTTTAAAATGAAAGCAGTCGTCAATAATGCATCACCCCAAAAGGTGATTGACAAGTTAGCTTATGCCATCATTGAACGGACCATTTCCATTAAATTCCTATTTCTCCTTTCTGCAACACCGTTTTGTTGAGGAGTATAAGGCATAGTTACCTGATGTACTATGCCTTTTTCATCACAAAGTTCCTTAAAACTTGTTGATTGATATTCACCGCCCCTATCGGTTCGCAAGATCTTAACCTTGCGATCTAATTGATTCTCCACTAAACTCATATAGTTTTTAAAGCAAGCCAAAGCTTCACTTTTGTGGGATATCAAATAGATATGTCCGAATCGGGTGAAATCATCAATAAAAGTGATGAAATAGGACTTTCCGCGTCTTGTCTTGACATTCATCGGACCTCATATGTCCGAATGGATAAGCTGTAATGGAACCTCGGCCCTTGTGCCGGTTCCAAACGGCTTGCGACAAGATTTCCCCACAAGGCAATGTTCGCATGTCGACATTTCAACCTTTGTAACATTTGATAGAAGGCCACGTTTGGCAAATCTATCCATACGTGTTGGTCCAATATGACCAAGCCTTGTGTGCCAACAAATTACATTAGACTCATTAGTCAAAAAATTTGTCACAAGGAAATTTTCATTACATGAGAAATCATACATTGTACTTATTACAATAAATCCTTTGAATACAAACCCAGTACCAATAAGAGTATTATTACAACTTAAGTCCACATTACAATCATGAAAAAACCAGTTATAGCCAAGACCCATTAATACGACCACAGAAATTATATTCCTTCGAATATCTGGAGCGAAGAGGACATCGTGAAGTAGGAGAGTGCGGTCGTTGTCCAAGACTAGCTTGCAAGTCCCAACGCCTTTCACTTCAACACGTGTGTTGTTTCCTACATAGATCCACTTCGTTCCTTGGGGTATCCGGTGATACTCTACGAAGGACCGTCTGTCCCTTGCTATGTGGTCGGTGGCACCTGAGTCAATTATCCAAAATGGATTAGATTCCACAAGAAATATTGAACTAGAAACACATATGTAACTAGTATATTTACAAGTTACCTCGTCGCCTCCACTCGTACACGAACGAGCATAGTGACCGAGCTTGTTGCACTTGAAGCACTTGATCCTCTTCAAGTCTTTCTTCTTGTGCCATTTCTTGTGCCCACCCTTATGTTTGGGTTTCTTGGTAGACTCAGGTTGCTTATTACGTTCATTAGTGAACTTCGAACGATCTTTCCGTTTCTTTCCCCCGTGTGAGGAACTAGCAACCATGTGCACTTCTGCACTTGGCTTGGCAGCCGCAAGCCGCTCTTCCTCTAATTCGAGGTGCTTGGAAACATCGCTGAAGGTCTTGATGCTCTCATTGTGAGTGAGATGCATCTTCATTTGATCCCACCCATTTGGTAGGGAACGTATAACTGCTTGGATTTGTTGCTCATCAGTGAGCACATGACCTGCGTCCTTTAACTCCGAGATAAGGTTCGCCATATGTGGCAGATGTTTCCCCATGGAATGATCTGGACGTTTCTTATATGTATCGAACCTTATAGTTAAGGCGCGAAGTTTGGACACCGATGTGCCACCGAACTTCTCCTCTAGCTTGGACCATATGTCCATGGCTAGGTCATGTTCTCGGAAGATGCGCATTATGTCATCAGCCATACTGCTTAATAACGTAATGCGCGCTATCTTGTTCTTCCGAGACCAAGCATCAAAAGCTTCCTTGTCTCGTCTGTGTTGGGCCGTAGTGCCCAACTCGGGTTCAATCATTACGTTCTTTAGAGTTTCGAGCACTTCTTGCTCCTCTAAAACGTATTGTATCTTAATGGACCAAAGTTTGTAATTATCGTCGTTGAGTTTTTCACCTCTGTTTAACTCAGCGACGATATTCTTTGAAGCGGAAGACATTTTACTTTTAAAATGCTGCAAAAGACATAAAACCGAAGGTTTGATCAAAACATTGCATAAAACTCTTAAAATATAACTCCCACTTGAAATGAAAAATAGAATATCCCATTTGGATAGTTCTAAAATTCAAATCCCACTTGGAATTATATTATATTTGATAAGTTACTTTCGAAAAATATTGAAGATGTTGTTCTAGAATCGAAAAGGTCTCTACGATTCCAATCACCATCTAGAACAACCTTCAATATTCCCCCATCACTTATCAAACAATAGTACTCTTATAGTACTAGCAGCGGAAAACGAGTTTGAAAACGTATTTTTCAGATATAATTCCCACTTGAAATGATAATAGAATATCACATATGGATAGTTCTAAAATCAACTCACACTTGGAATGATATTCATAATTTGATAAGTTACTTTCGAAAAATATTGAAGATGTTACTCTAGAATCGGAAAGGTCACTATGTTTCCAATCACCATCTAGATTAACTTTCAATATTTCTCCCTCACTTTATCAAAAGTTAGTACTCTTATAGTACTTCGCAGCGGAAAAGCGTTTTTTTTGAAAACGTATTTTTCAAAACGTATGAAAACGTATTTTTCAAAAAATTATATTTCAACTTAGTACCCTTATGATACTAGTGAAATATTCGACACTTCCTGACCATTTGTCGGGAATGAGCCGTAGCCGTGCCTAGGTCGGATCCCCCTTTTGGAGATTTTTCTGCAAATTATCGTCGCCGGCTCCCGTATGGATCCAGTCGATTTCCCCCTGTATGAGAGAATTTTGATGCAGACGACTGTCGTTTGGCCCCGTATGGGCTAGTCGGCACGTTCACATTCGACCAAGGCCTTTTGCCAAATTGGTCGACCAAAACACCCATATTGGTCGACCAATAATAATGGTCTGTAATTGCTCTGGCCAGGGCCTCTGCCCTGGCCGAGACTGACCAAGGGCTGGCCAGGGCCTCTGCCCTGACCGGCCAGGGGCCTTGGCCCCTCGGCCAGGGCCTCTGCCCTGGCCGAGGCCGGCCGAGGCCAGGGCGTTGGCCCTGGCCTCTGCCAGGGCCGGTCAGGCCGGCCCTGGCCACTGACAGGGCTGGTCAGGCCGGCCCTGGCCACTGACAGGGCCGGCCAGGCCCTGGCCTCTGCCAGGGCCTGCCGGGCCCTGGCAGTGGCCAGGGCACCGGCCCTGGCCACTGCCAGGGCCGGCCAGGCCGGCCCCCCCTGCCTTGGCCGGGGCCGGCCATTGCCGGCCTGGCCATGGCCGGCCATGGCTTAGCCATGGCCGGTCATGGCCAAGGCCATTTTTGCCTTGGCCGGCCATGGCCCTTTGGCCATGGCCGGCCCTCCCCTTTTTGGTGTGGGGTGGCCGCACACCCCCGTCGGAGGAGTTGTCGCGGTGGTTATTGGCTGTAGCCAACCCCCTCCGCTTGGGGAGGGGGGTGCATGGCCTTCATAACCCATTTGGCTATGGTGCACATGCACAAAAATCCATCTTCTCCGATGGAGATAACTTCCATCATCTTCCTCGATGAAGCACCCGTTCGTCGATGAAGCACCCGTTCGTCGAGAAATTAGTTATTTTCTAATGGCCGTGTGCCAAAAATGAAAAATAACATACTACGTGAACGGTCGGTTCTTCCCGTCACGGAGAGTTCCTACCATATCCGTAATGATAGGAGACCCTAACGTGAAAAGAACAACCGCTGCGTTCTCTCCGTCACGAAGCGTTCCTACCATATCCGTAATGGTAGGATACCCATTCGTGAAAAAGACAACGACTCGTTCATAGTTTCGACGGGGCGGCGGTTTGACCGGGGCGAACCCGTATGGCTCCGATACCAATGTAGGATCCTGCCAAAACAGAGTTAGGATCGATAAATGAAGTTGAGACTTACGCTTGCGTATGCAGCACGGTAGTCTACGAACTTCGCCTTCGGATTCGCCACAACAGATCGAGTCTTCTCACGAACGGAGTAAGGCTACTAAACCCACAATCTAAATCTCTACTTTTAGATTAAGAACTTGGATAAAGGGAGAGGAAGTATTTCGGCAGAGCTTCGCTAGAATGAAGATGCATGCAAGAATGCCATGCAAAGTGTAAGAAAATGGCTAACCCTTGGGTCTTATTTATAGCCCCCAAGGTAGTTATTTTAGGATAAATTGTTCCTTTGGAACAATTTAACTAAGGTGTACCATCGTACATGGCATATTATAAGCTTAAGTTGTACCATATGCATGGTACAATATAAGCTTAAGATATTACCCCTTTATTAGCCATATGTCGCATGCACTTATGCACATATAATGCGACTTTCCCATCAATCTAGAGATCCTCTCCGCAAGGGAACATATTCCCTTTGCGTACGACTTCGTGTACGCGACGTTCGAGGTCCGTATTCCCTCGTACATCCCCTACAAGGGTGTACTAACGTCTTCCATATCCAACATCTATACCCAAGTGGGGTCCCAAATCGCTCCAAAATCCCTGAAAACTCATAAAACACTGCGAAACTCGAATATATCGTCAGAAATGCAATATCGTAGTAAAATGTGGGATTTGGATGCGAAAATGATATGAGATGCAATGAAATAATGATATGAAAATAGTAGAAAATATGGACACATTAAAATCCCCCAAGCTTACCTCTTACTCGTCCTCGAGGAAGACGAATAATCAGTACGCCGGGAGGAAAACAAAACGAAAATAAGAAAACGAAAATAGAAAGAAAGAAAAAGCAAAAAGAGAAGTGAGAGGAGAGTGCTAAGGATGATCGGTCAGATCTCAGGCCAAAATAGTATATCACGATGCTCGGAATGATAAACATACATGCTACTGGCAATTTCTAGTTCTACAAATCATATGACCATGCAATGCAGGCAAGGGATAGGGATCTACTGAAATAACGCCATCAAATCATATCAATCTCATGCAATCCCTAGAGTCTAATATAAATAAGTTGGCAACGCCCTTTTCAATCACAAATACACAAGGAGCATAAAGAAATCACACAACATGCAACAGAGAATAGAAAAAGTCATGCCATTCAGATATTCATTTCGATTCATGAAAAATATCCAAAAACTAAAGCAATACGTAAAGTTTAGGTGTTATTAAATCTCTCCGTTATGCACCGTCTCCACTCTAATGTCACGCTCACTCATGTGATCAGTTGCTTTACCCCCCCCCCCAAGCTTAGCTTGAGGCGTCGCATCAAGGAAAATGATATGAAATTTTTTTCTTTTCCTTCCCAGAAAAATGATAGATTCTAATGAAATGATTTAACATTTATTCTTTTTCTTTCTTTTTCTTTTCTCTTTCACATATGAATATATACACTTTTTTTCTTTTTTTTCTTTTTTAGAAGCTATACTTTTTCTTTTTGGGGTTTGGGAGGTGAGGTGCGGTAAAGATAGCTGTGGGAGTGTAACCAACTGATATGTAGAGATATAAATAGATATGTGGAGAAGGAAAAATAGTAGGACTCTCGGTTCACTCATAAGAGGGTGCACAACGGTTTGACTAAACTCATAGATAGCATGGATATTTTCATTTCTCTAAACGGATACTGAAAAGGCATGCAGTAAATAGTACCATAGCAGCAGGCATGCAATCGGAAGTGAATAAGATAAAAACAGATATTCCAAGTGTTCTAGTGATGCGTGAACCTAAGTGCTTTTCCAACATAGATCATACTAGATACTAATTCATGCATTCGATTTTCAATTCATTGCAAGTACTAAATCAGATAGATCAGCAAAAGAAATGCATGCATATAGATAGTAAAGCTGAAATTTACCCCAATAGCATGTCAACGAAAATGAGCATCGTAAAAGACTAATAAAGCCACGAGAGATATCATCATGCGAAACATCCCTAGCAAATAAAGAAAAAGAAGCGGAGAAAAAGGGAAAATAAAGAAAGAGGGATGCAAAATGAGAAACGAAAAAGAAAATGACGTGAAAATGGTGGAAAAATGAAATAAAGACTGAAATAAGGAAAGAAAATGTAAAAGAAAAAAAATCAAAAAAAAATAAAGCGGTAGCGCTCATCCCCCAAGCTAAACCTAGCAGTGACATCACTGCTAAGAAAACGCTCGTGAGCGGGAGATGATGCTAAAGGGGTGGGGTGGGTGGGGGAATAAAAGAAAATAAACTAAACAAAACTGTGCAAAAAGAAATATAATAAAAACATGGAATGATGAAATGCAAAATAAGATATGATGCATGGGTGGCGCTTCCCCCAAGCTGTGTAAGTGTAAGGCCCCGAACAGACAGATGTGCACAAAATAAATAGGGAGGCAGAAGTGGGTAAGGACGACATCAAGCAGAGGCACCACCCTCTGGGGGTGGTGATGGGTCCCTCTACTGTGGACCAGGAGTGGTGGGTGGAGGATCAGGCTGGAAGTCATGTGGTGGACTGGCGGTGAGATCAACGGTAGCAGTGGAGGGCTCAGCAGAAAGTAATACCAGGGCAGACATGGGATCTAATGTGACATCCGACTCTGAAGTGGAAGAAACAGGCTCTGTAGAAGCCTGAGAAAGTGAAACACGTAGTGGTGCAGAGGGGTCACAGTGTCTGGGCTGGGTGGCGGAGTGTGTGCAAGGTAACAGAAGGAGTGCCACGGTACCGAAGCAGGTCTATAATAGAAGTCAGGTCCGACTCGACTCTAGATCGGTGTGTCGTCGTCAAGCGTACAAAGTCCTCGAATTCCCGATGTAAGCGGGAAGTCGACTCCTCTAACACGATCAGGCGAGCGTCGTAAGTACGGGAGTCGGGCGGAGGGCGAGGAATGAGACTGTGAGTCACCACTCTAGTGAATCGGTCCCGTGCAGCTGAGGCACGGTGCCGAGCGTGGAAGGTAGGAGAGGAGTGAGCTCGATGGTAAATCAGATGTGGCAGAAGAAAGAGCTGTCATGGACACAGAGGTGTGGACGGTCGTCGAGACAGACTCCGTGAAAATGGCCACGGGTGAGGAGGAAGTGGTGCCAGAAAGTGGAATGTGTGGACCTAAAGAGATAGGAACTGATACTATAAGGTCCGAAAGAGATGGGAGGGTGGGAGCTGGGTCGTGCAAGGGAGAATCAAGATCTATGGGGTCGTCAGCAAAAGGTAAATCGGTACCCTCTGGGACCGATACATCGATCAAAGAAATCAGAGTCTCGGGGAAAGAGGTGTGGACAGTCCCCAAAGACTCGGCGACGGTAGATAAGGTGGATACAGTGGTGGTGGAAGAAGCATCTCCAAAAACTGATGGGTGAGCAGGTGGGGCAGGGAGGCCGGCAACTAATGCTGCTATATCTTGTAACTCGAACACCGGGGAGCGTGGGGCTGCGTCATAGGTGGGTGCCTCGACGGGTGCTCGGGGGGCTCGAGTAAGTGTATGGGAGGGAGTGGAAAGACCTGAGAAATCATCCAGTCAAGCTGGACGGCAGGGATGTGTGTCAGGTGAGGGGTGGGAAGAACCATGTGGGGAATATGGTGGGTGACTACGAGATACAGCCAGTGACGATCACCGTGTGGTCGAATAATGTGCATATGCTCGAGCATGCCAATGGTCAAGCATGTCGGGCCAACGGGGTGGTGAAGGTTAGCTGGAATGGGAATATTTAGCATCCTAGCAAAAATAGTGAAGAAGCTACCGTAGCAAATGTCTGTAGAGTGGTAGGTAGTGGTTGACTGGTAAAGTTGGTGACACAACCAGTGGACTGCGTCAGAGAGCATGAAGGGTCACATAGAGCCGTCAGGGTGGAATCGAGGAGGCCAGGTCATACCCATAAGATGGGTAAGCTCAGGGAGGGACATGGTCCTGACCTCAGGTCTACAGAAAAGGGTGCAAGCTAGGTGCCACTGAGCGTAGCAAAGGCATGGGTGCATACTGCACGATGCCTTCGCCCGACTAGGGCGATACTGTGGAATCCCTAAAATGTGCTTCCAAAAAACTTAAGCATCAAAAGAGTCAATGTCGAATAGGGGTGAAAAGGCTACTCTAGGCTAGGTATAGCAGGGAAGTGAAAGTACTCCCGGATCATAGCAAATGTGACAGTGCAGTCATGATCCAGGAGGCGGAAGGTGATGTCGTCACCTGCTGGGGTGAGAGCGAGGGAGCTGAGGCCCTCGAGTGCTATGTGTACGTAGGTGGGAACGTGTACACCGAGGAAACGTTCGAAACTAATCGCTCGGTACAAGTGGTGAACTCCATGTAGGAGTCTGAGGGATATGAGGGCGGGCACGTCTATGAAAACCGTAGGAACGAGATGGCGCTGAGAGAGCCTAAAAAAGCGCTCCCGGTGTGCGGTGTCTCGGAACGTGATGCCATATGTCGGGAGACGTGCGAGAATGTCATCCCTAGAGGGTGCGGTGTGTGGGGGTGATGAAGTGGATGCGGTGGAGGCAGCGGTGGAGGGGATAGGGTTTGTGGTGGAGGGGATCACGGCTGACATGACAGGTGTGGTAATGGTGGGGATGGTAGTGGTGATAGCGGGAGATGTGGTAGAGGGTGTGGTAGTGGTAGTGGCAGAAGTGGTAGTAAGGCGGGGACGACACGGGGGTCGGAAAGAGGAGGCGCCAGACGACGGCCTCTTCCCGCGAACGGGGGGTGTGGTGGCTCCGCATGTGCGAACCATCGTGTCGCGTGCAGTATGATGATACGGTATGAAAATAGAGAAGGCAACGAGTGTATTGTATGTACGATGGATGCGGACAATGCGAGTGCCCAAACGATCCCCCAAGCTGGTCCTCAGAGCTGCTGCAGACGTGATCAGAGAGTACTCCTTTGTCTGCTCGACCGAGTAGTGTGATGCTCGGTCCGAGTCTACTCCTACTCGGGCCGAGCCAATAATATCCTGGTCGGGTTGGCAGAGTGACGTTTTCTCCCCTACTTCAAAAGCATGTAGTACTCGACCAAGTAATGTATTGCTCGGACAGAGTCTGTTTCTACTCGGACCGAGCAGGATGCTGCTTGGGCCGTGCAGAAATGGCAAAACTTCTTTCCTTTTTCCGTGTCTGCACTGCTCGACCGAGCAGTGAAGCTGCTCGGTCGAGTCTCCTGTGTCTCATGTATCCTCTTATTTTTCTTTAGTTTTGTCCCCAAATCTTCGAATCTGTTGCTCTCCTCCGACTTCCTTCCGTTTATAATGTTGATACACATACCCCCACTTGTCCATCCTACACAAAAGATGAACTCATCAAATTTTTATGACTTTTATAGTTTTGTCTAAAAACAAAAAATAAAAATAAAAAAATAAGAAATCGAGAAAGAAAATCCAAAATCTAAGAAATTGGGTTGCCTCCCAATAAGCACTCGTTTTCAGTCATGAGCTCGACTCCCTCTAATATATCAATTCTCATTTGGTTCGCGCGGTGGTCGTGCGTCAATCTTCGTGATGGTGCAATCTGGCGGCATTTGATTTCTGCATACTTCAAGATTCTCCTCCACGTAGCATATGGTCTGCAGTCCTTTGTGATTAGGGGAATGACGTTGAAATTCCTCATCCAATACTTGGATGTATGTGACGGCCGCTTTGTTGTAGGTTGGATCGCCGTCATCGTTGATGCTTGTCTTCATTGGGTCCTTTATGACCCCCTCGGAAGTAAAATCTTCAATGGATTCCTCTTCAAGAAGCTCCAGATAGCTGGCCCCTTCTACATGGGCTCGCTCTCTCATCGGCTTTTGTAACCGGAACTCAGCTTCAATATCCCCCACGTTGAGAGAGAGGGTCCCTTTCCGGACATCTATCAGAACACCGAATGTCGCAATGAAGGGGCGGCCGAGTATAAGTTGGGAGCTCCCTCCCTCAGGCATATCCATGATGATGAAGTCGACTGGGACACATAGTCCTGGGGGTATTTGGAGTATGAAGTCCCTTGCTATTCCCACCGGATAGGTGATGGAGTGATCGACGAGCTGGATGGACATGCTTGTCGGTTCTAACTCACTCCCTGTCTGGAGTCTCTTGAAGATGGAGAGGGGCATCAAACTAATGTTAGCCCCCAAGTCAATCAATGCTCTGCTGATAGGTATCCCTCCAATGGAGCACGACACGGTAAAGCTCCCCGGATACGAAAGCTTCCGGGGGAGGTGATTTCTGATAACGGAGATAGAATCCTCCAATAGCTTGATTTCTTCGGGCCTCCTCTTTCCCATGATGAGATCCTTCAAAAATTTGGCATAGATCGGGATCTCTGTGCTTGCGTCCATGAAAGGGATGTTCAGCTGGATTCCCTTTAATAACTCCATGAACTTGGAGTATTTCATTTCCAATTTGGCTAGGGCTAGCCTCTGTGGGTATGGAGGAGGAGGTCTGGAAACTTTACTCTTAGATGTATCAATAGGTGGTGGTGTCGTAGTAGGCGTGACAGGAGGGACATCCGCTTTCTCCTCAATAATGATAGGCCCTTCAGTGGCCTCAACTCTATCGCCGTCATCGACAGCTTCTTCAACGGTGACTTTCTCCTTGTTTAGAACCGGGACCATGACGGGGTCAGTCACCCATCCTCCATGTGTGGTCACTGAAACCATGGCATTAGCTTGAGCTCTCAGGTTTGTCTCCGGCTGGGAGGGCAATCTTCCTTGATTCTTCAAAAGTTGCGACATTTGCCCCCTCGGTTCATCGAGTGAAGAATTTATATTCTTGAACTGGTTCGATTGTCCTGATTAAAGCGGATCTGGCCGCTCATGAAAGTCTCCAGTGTGGCTTCAAGATTGGACTTGGGTGGATTCAGCGCATAATTCTGCTGAGGAAGCCAGTTGAACTGATATCACGGTGGCCTGTAAGGCCCAACTGGCCTAAATCTGCCCTGCTGCTGGTTCTGCTGATACTGAGGAGGGGGTGGAGGCCTCTGAAATTGCGGAGGTTGCAGCCCTCCACTTGGGTTTCCATAGGAAAACCCCATGTGATTCCTGGCAGCTGGATGCTGCCACTGATTCCGTCCATCTCCTTGGACGTATTGTACGGTCTCAGATATCTCAGCACCATCGTAGTGGGCCTCACTAGGGATATAGCCCTGATCCACATACTCCTCTGTAGGATGGTACGACGTGCTAGGTGAAGCAGGGATGGAGTCCAGACGCTACTCAATGCGGGCCACTTGTTTGCACAAGGTCTCGATGAGAGAATCCAAGTGGCTAGTGACCTTGACCTCGGGAGTCCGGGTCACAACAGTCCGTTCATCGTTCCATTGCTGAGTGTTGGCTGCCATGTGCTCCAACAAGTCAATAGCCTCCTTAGAAGACTTATCAAGTAGGGCACCATGCGCTGCAGCATCGATGACCATCTTGGTGCTAGGCTGGAGCCGGTTGTAGAAGCTCTGCACCAAATCCCATGACTGAATCCCATGGTGAGGACACTGATGTTGGAGGTCCTTGAACCTCTCATATGCCTCGTAAAGTGACTCCTGTGGGAGCTGCTTGAAGTTAGAAATAGCTCCACGGATCCAGACCGTCTTCGAGGGTGGATAAAACTTATCCACGAATGCAAGCGCAAGCTTCTCCCAGGTGGTGAAGTGGTTGGGAGGGTGCGCCCGGAGCCAATATGAGGCTTTATCCCTCAAAATGAAGGGGAAAAGCCGCAGCTTCACAGCATCATCACTAACGTCCTTCGCCTTAAACGTATCACACTTCGCCAGGAAGGTGTCAATGTGATGGTTGGGATTTTCATACGGATGCCCGTGGAAGGGATCCTGTTGCATCAGATTAATCAACCCTGCCTTGAGCTTGAAGTTCGCTGCCGCCAGTTGCGTTCAAATGTTGGTTTCATGTGGTCCCTGATGAACCCGATGCGAGGAGGAGGAGGATTGTTTTCTGCCATCTGAGCGAAGGTAGATGAACGTCTACTAGAGGCTCTCAAAGCCCTAACTGTCTTCTCGATCTCAGGATCGAATAATAATTCTCTGGTAGATCCCTTGTAGCGAGTGTTCATGCAGCAACAAAACTCAACAAATACCGTCAGTAGCACCGAAATAAATAAAAAGAATAAAAATGATGGAAAGGTGAGAAATGAATAGAATGCTAGCAAACTTCACAAAATAAAAACAAACTGAGATAGAACATTATTGCGTCCCCGGCAATGGCGCCAAAAACTTAACGCACCCGAAACCTACACCTAGATTCCACCTGGCGGTGTCACAATCGCCAGGCGTGGTATGACCCCTAGGCTTCAATTCTGGACTCAATCCGCAAGCGGACAGTGTCGAGTTATAGTATAAAAGATATCGAATCCCACAGGGACGGTGATAGTGTCAATGGATTCTCAGTTTATTTCAAAGTCTTGAAGTGAGATAGCTATCGGGGTAAAAGATTTGGTTGAGGTGTTGTTGTTGTAATACTAATAAAATGGACTAGGGCGTTAGGGATCACCACTAGGATCGTTGGGGTCGACGTTGGGATAGGATCCTTGCATTGCATTAGGGCTAAGGAATTAATCTCCCAATTCTTACCACTCTCGTGTGTTAGAATTGCGGGGTATTTCGGTGGCTCTCGTTGACGCAATGGCGGTAGCCGTCAACGTAGCGGTATAGTTTGTCGATGGATCCCCTCAAGACACGAGCCGGGCATGGTCACGAGCCTTGGTTGGATCCACCGATTTCCCTATTCGAATTCCTAGATACCCCTTAAGCACATCAATACCACATACCGTGGGCATGATCTCAGTACGGGTTATCTATGGATTCGGTAGGATTGACCGAAATACTTCTCTAAGTCCCCAATTCAATGTAGGGATCCAGATCTACATTTTCCCCTAGGATCCTAGGGCTAACCCATCAACCCTAGACAGAATCTACTCACACATCGCAATAGTAATGGACAAAAACATCATTCTCAGAGACGAAAACATTATAAAAATCAAAGGAATAGGGATAAAAGACTTACATCGAGAAATCGATAGAAATTGCAGATTATAGATCCAGAAAAATTCCAAGATTCCAATACGCAATGCAGATGATAACCAAAATATCAATCTCTCAATTTTAATCTAAAAAGTATCAGCAGTTTTGATCTCCAAGAACTAATACAAAATCGTCCTAAGCTCCTGTCAAAAACTATCCAAAAAAATTCTAATGAAAGTCGCTTCCTCCGTGCTCGCACAGCTCCCAGCTTCAGTCGCCAAAGATCGCGCAATCGACGGCCTCTGAAAACATTCCAAAAATGATCCTGGAATTACCGACCGAGTAGGTGACTCGGTCGATCAATGCGCTGCTCGTTCGGTCGCTCGGACCGAGCAGATGAGCTGCTCGACCAAGCACTACAGGAAATAGGGAGGATTCAAAATTGCCGCTCTGCATACCCAGACCGAGTCAGCTCTGCTCGGTCCGAGTAGGGGTCGACTCGGTCAGCTGCTCGGGCCGTGTCACTGGACTGCTTCAGCTGTGGAAATTGAGGCTGCTCGACCGAGCAGATGAACTGCACGGTCCGAGCCAGCCCGTATCAGCTCCTCTTCTCAAATTGAAGCTGCTCGGTCGACCAGATGAACTGCTCGGACCGAGCATTTTCTGGGAAACTGCTGCTTGGGCTGTCTCTTTCCTCTACTCTCTCTCTCTCTTCTCCTCCAATGGCTCCAGAAGTGTGGCAAACTCCTCCAGAGCCTCGCCAATGAGCTCACGAGCATGTCGGATGTGTCCATACCCAAGTGGGGTCCCAAATCGCTCCAAAATCCCTAAAAACTCATAAAACACTACGAAACTCGAATATATCGTCAGAAAAGCAATATTGTAGTAAAATGTGAGATTTGGATGCGAAAATGGTATGATATGCAATGAAATGATGATATGAAACTAGTAAACAATATGGACACATCAATCCGCTATATTGAACATCTCTGCAAGGTTGTTGGGTGGGAACTGGTGGAGCGCCCTTCGCAAGTGTTTACTTCGCACTGCTTAAGTGAGAGCTGCGATGACAGTTACATCCGGCGTCTCCTCTACCACAAGCCTTTCGTCATTGAATCGTTGGACGAAAGCTTGGATTGACTCATTTTCATTTTTCTTGAATATAAAGAGGTGGGAGGACTTCTTCTTGGGACGTCGACCCGCGTCGAATTGCCTACAGAACAGATCAGCCAATTCGTCGAATGACCCGATACATCCATCGGGTAATCCTTCGTACAATCCTTCTGTCCTTTTAAATAGGGTAGCGTGGAAGGGTCGACAAAGGTATGGCTCATCGGCTCCGTGAAGTAATATCACGTTTAACTACTTGCGGATGAGCGACCATGGGTCGTCTCTGCCATCATATGCTGGCAAGGCGGGGAGCTTGAAATTTGGGAGTGAGGGTACGGAAGTGATGTTGTCCTTCAATGGGGTCTGTCGAAGCACGGATTGGATGAGAATGGATCGCCATTTGCCGCCTTGCACGTAAGTAGCTCCTGAAGATCGGTTTGGGTCGCTTCCTTATAGTTGTGGGTCGCTTCCTTATAGCTGGAAGGACCTGGTTGTCCCTAAAAACCGAAGGCACGATTGTCGATCCCCCTTTCGCCATATTAGTGAGACGTGGGGGTTGTATTATGCGGGCTGATCTCTTGTTGATCTACTCTCAGATCTCCTTGATCCCGGAGCAAGGCTGTGCCTTTAGTTGGCGTCAAAGTCGGGTTTGGAGGCGGTAGTTGCTCATTTGGGAGCGATGGATCTCCACATGCTTTGGCGTATTAGAGTTGCCAAAATGCCGAGACTCTTGCCGACCCACTCTGCGAATTATGTGAATTCCTTCTGGGTCATCTTAGGTTCCTTGGTGGCCTTCGCTGGTCGCTTTGATGGGGACGTAGAGTCCGAGGCATCCTCCACCAGGACACTGTTTGCTTTTTGTTTCTCCTTCGGACCTTGGATCGGTCCGATATTGCTGGGTCCAGCTGACATAGCTTTTTGATCGCTTCGAAACGTCGAGCTTGTTAACTTTTTACACATACTGCGCCAAACTGTTAAGGCCAAAAATGACCAAAAAATTGTCTTGCTGACGTGAACCCTTCGTGCTGAGACGAAGCCTTGTCAGCGAGTTGAGCGGGACCCTAGGTTGGAAGAACCAGTATCGGTTGATAGATGATAAATGGCTAGCGTTGTTCAATCAACCTTCAAGTGGCCTGTATGTCGATGGATCGAGGTTGGAAGGCTCTAGTATGACCCTTATAGAAGGTAGAGACTCGACGATCTGCATCACAAGGAAGCGTCAGGGGGGTCAGAATTGGGTTCTAACCCAAATCCCGTTCGATGATTAAGTTAGAATGGGAACTTAAGAAAGAGACGGAGCTTGGAGCAGCTGAGATCGACCCACGAAGGTTCGTATTAGATCTGACGTCGCAAGCTCTTTAGTGGAAGAAATATATGCTAAAAGAGTAGAGTATATGTACTAGATTTCGTACCTTGGGAATTAGAACCTTTTGATATTAATAGGCATCATGTGTCATTTAAGTAACGTTGAGAAGATAACGTTCACCCATTATGGTGCCATGATCTTCCTCCTTTAATAGGAGTAAACGTTGCACACATTCCTGCTAATTATGAGCATGTCTTCAATCCCACGTTCGAGTGATGGGAGTGCAACGGGCGACTGGCCGGTGGACTTTGACCGAGTCTATATCTGGCTTCTCTTGTGGGTTCTGTAGGCCCTAGTCACTCGTCGGTCGAGTCATCTCGAATGCCGACCTGATGATTCAACAATAGCAAAAGATTGATCTGCTTACTTAATGTGGATCGGGTTGATGATGTAGGAGAATAATGCCCTCCAGGCTATTTATCTCTGTGTGAATAGCACAAACGTCTTGTTCGAAATAACAATAATCTGTTTGGTAATGATTTATCTAAGTTATTTTATAATGTAGTTAACATTAGACATTAACTTAGGTAAAGTCCTGAGACTTTATGCAAGGTCAAACAGATATCGAGATGAGTATCTCGATCATGGAGAAATGTTTGACCGTCTGTAGCATAAGTCTAAAAGGGTTCGTGGTCGTAGATATTTCGAGACAAGGATATCGAAACATCGGATAGACAATTGTGTCTTAGTCTTCACCGTTAAGCGGTGGCGATGATCTCATGATCGTTTGACTTGGCGAAGTCGGAGACGAGACACAGGTGCTCATTAGAGAATGAGTTCACTGAACGATCCACAAGAGTTATCATATGGTTACATTGAACAATCTGTCAATAATAACTCTTAGTGATGATAGGCTAGTTGGTCTTTTGACTTGAGGTCATTTTGACGAACATGTGCGTGAACGGTGCCACTTAGATCACTGACCTAACTTTGAGGCTAGGCCTGTTGAAAGGTCTTTGATTGGGTGTCACTTGAAGCGTACGAGGAAAGTAATGACCAAGAGAGGATTCGTCTCTCCCGGTCAATGGGAGTTAGTGTCGTAGAGTTAGTTCGGTCTTTAGTAAAAACTCTGCACAGAGTATGTTAGAAGAAGTCCAACATTAATTGACTAAAGATCGATAGAAACTAACCGGAGTCAAGTTATTGGGGTTGACAGTTTGACCGTACCCTAGACTTGATCTACACGACATAGTTAAGACGAAAAGACTATAACTGCGGAATTCATCACGGACACAGTCAGAGTGGTCCCGACAATACTCATGTCAATGAGTTAACCACATAATGATGATTCCTGAAGCAGGGACGGCAACCACTGCTCGTGGTCACTGCCGTATAGGGCTTTGAGCCCAACCTGTTGTAAGGGTCAGGCTGTTGGGTCTCACACAGAGTGCGATTCTTCGTCTAGTAATAGGTAGAAATTAGTTAGGGAGAATATTCTGCATTTTTGATGCAAGGGATGGAATAATTGCATTTGATGCAATATGATAATTTAAGCCTAGATGGGGACTATTTTGCATTTGATGCAAAAGATATTAAATGTGTTTTAAATTGTTTAAAACAATATTTAATAAAATAAATGCAAGGAAATGTTCACGGGTAAGACGGGAATGTCCCGGTCTACGCCCAGGTTCGAACGGCGTCCAAATCGGACGCCAAACGCAAAAGTTATGTCCAAAACAATATAAACCCCAAGCCCTCGTATACATCAGCCCAAGGGTCTGATTTAATTAAAGAGAGGGGGCCCAGCAGGCCCGGCCAAATGGCCGGGCAATTAAAAAGGGGCCCAGCGCCCTTGTGGGCGCTGGCACCCGCGTGAGCGCGTGCAAAGCACACGCCCACGTGGAGCGCCAGCGCCCACGCAGGGCGCGTGCAGGGCACGCGCCTGCGGGGTGCTGTGCCTGCGCGCGCTGAGGCGCGTGCAGCGCACGCGCCTCAAGGCGCGTGCGCTGCACGCGGCCTGTCGCTGGTTGGGCCACACGCTACCTAGGGCAGCGTGTATTTTTGGGCGGCTGCTGTTTTTGCGTTTTGGGTGTGTTTGGACTAAACTTTGGACATATAATTGGAGGGTCAAACGAACTCCGATTGACGAACGGTTTTTTCCTATGCGTTCACCGTTGAACACCCTTCAGATTGATAGGTTGTATCAATCATGAAGCTCAACGGTTATGGAGTTAAAATTCACGGAAGTTTGCACTTTGTGAAGTGCAAACTAACTTGATTTTAACTTACCCAAATAATTAGTCCCACATCGGATTTTGAGAAAAGGGGAGAGTCCGCCTCCTATATAAATAGGGGTCTGCTCTCCTCCTCAAAACTCGTCCCAAGCTCTAGATCTGAGCGGCTCTCGTAAATGTTGGAGCACGCTCGGATCTAGGCTTAAATTAATATTTCTCTATCTCCCTAAATTTCTGCCTTACTCCTGAGGGCTCTAGCAAAGCCGCAAAGGAGTTCGGATTCTGGATCCGAAATCTTGGCGGAGGTTTCACTCGCGTGAAACTTTCTTCGGCGGTTGGTTGGCTCGGCGACACGGGATTGATCGCCTCGGGATGCGGAGCGGTTCGAGGAGCAGTTCGGGGAGCGGTTCGAGGAGCGGCTCGGCGTGAGACGGGGAGCAGCTCGGAAGACGGCGCGGAACATCTCGCCTGCTCCAGGGTTGAGATTCCGGGTATGTAGTTTAATAAGCATTAGTTTAATTTAATCGCAGTAGGTTAGATCCTTCTTGGGATGGTCAGATCCATCCCAAGTTGGCATAGATCTTGGCTAAGGGTCTTGGACCTTAGGGCTAAGTTAAAATTGTTTTAACTGCATGTTAAATAGATTAACAAGTTTTTCTTCCGCTGCAATTGTTTTTCTGTCTATGTTCCGTCCGACTTAGGACGGGACTAGAGTTTTTGTGCCCTAAGGGTACCGCGAATTCCCTACAAATGATAACTCGACTAACGTAGTACTTTCTTTTTGATCCCATCTTGACCGGCTAGGGATGCAAACGATTCATATATGGATCATATATGCATTTTATCATATCATTATGTGAAATTATTTATTAATTACAAATGTAGATATACACTAATATATAATATAGGGAAAGAAAATTTAATATCATTATCATTTTATATACCGGTTTCGGCGGTTGGATTTGGTCCATTAGAAGTGGAGCCCGGCCCAACACGCCAGATGGGACCCAAGGGACCTTTCGACACGTCGGATGTGACCCATCAGCAAGGACCTTTCGACCTGGCTCGAGGGGTCGGCATAACCGACCTCAGCATAGCCCCACAGGGACAAGTCGGCCTCGTGGTTTGTGATTTGCTCCCTCACAACATCAGGATGACTTCGCTACCAGAGGCCAGCTCTTAGCAGCTCATCCTGGCCCACGTCATTCATGTGGCGCTATCTCAGGCAAGTGACTAGTATTCTCTCACAAAGTACAATTAGTGGTCAATACACGTCTTATTTGCAGACACGGGTTGACCACCTCATACGAAGTCGGCTAGGCCTAGGACTTTATAACCTTCCACGTGGCAGTCCCTCTTTGGCCCTTGGCCTCTCTATAAGCAGGAGGGCATCCCCTCCGCAAGGTAGGGATTTAAGGGATTCAAAAACCCGGACACCCATATCGCTCGAGAAACGGCCATGAGCACACCTACGTTCAACCCATGTGACGACACACCGACGGGCTATCTTATGCCCAACACCTCCTTTCCTCATACAGTCTCACCTGACTTTGGCATCGGAGGAAGACGGTGTGTTCACTCCCCCAACTCAGGGGTTGCACTCTGGGATCTTTGACGCCTTTGTTTCTCTGCTTTAGATGCCGGAGAAGAATGACGGCTCGGCGAAACCGATCTGTCCAGGTCCAATCTATTGCGGAATTGCTCGTCTCCGCAGACCTCCTGGCTTGGCCCGGGGCCCACGAGAATCTGTACATCAACAATCATCTAAAAACAGATACAAATATGTATCGAATATGGAACAAATATGGATAAATGACCATATTTGATATAAATGGCATATGTTAAAATAGATGCAGAACATAACAACGCATTTATGTTATTAGGCACGGGCTAAGTGAGAAATGTATATAGATATATGATCATGCATGATGGCCATGAGTACGTACATGATATTACCATCATAACGGATATCCATGTTTGTATCCATAGCCAGAAAAAAG
The DNA here is from genome assembly GCA_030789695.1 of Scilla litardierei. Lineage (NCBI taxonomy): Eukaryota > Viridiplantae > Streptophyta > Magnoliopsida > Asparagales > Asparagaceae > Scilla > Scilla litardierei. The sequence goes on along the minus strand of CM061133.1, from coordinate 10,774,446 downwards.
AAGAAGAAATAATTCTATTATCCAAATCCGTACCCGAATCAAGTTGGACATGAGGTGTTTGATGTCGTTATCCGTGTCCAAAAGGATCGATACAGATGTGGATCTAATTCAGATAATCAAAATCTGTTTACATACTACAACAGAAGGAAGAGATTTGAATTCTTTAAGAGAGATATCTATCTCACATGAATAGGTTGGCTAGATTCATGCGTGCTGTTATATATGTTGTTGTGTGTATTATTAGGAAGAGATTCTAGATAGTGTAATACAGGCAGTATGAATCTTGCATGTCTGCTATCGAGGAGCCCCTACCTGACCTAACTCCAGCTAAAATTTGGGCATTTGTCCAACGTGGCATGCTTCGCGTCTTGCCTGCATACGGTAGGGACCTTCAGATGAAACTCCTGATTATAAATATGTTGGATGGAAGTCACCTTTTCAGGGAACCGAGGTTGGTACAAGCTGGCCTTTTGCCAACTCTATACTAATCATGCAGTTGGGATCTTGGCTTCGACCAATATTAATTTACTGTGAGCCGCAACATCTTTGAAAACAATTTCTTAAATTATATATCCAAAACAGTATCTTTGTTTCTTTTTTTTGGTTGCTGTATTCTAATGTGCAAAGCAACCGCTCAAGACAGTAAGAATCTTCGCGTTCGCGGCGGAGTGTTTGCTGCACGGATGCATGCATGGATGCAAGGGTATCGAACTGCATGTGTGATCATGCAAATGCCCGAGGGGAGACAGCGAGAAACGGTGGCTTTGTTTATAGTGTATGTTGCTGGTTTGCCTGATGATTCTCTTTTTTTTTTTGCCTTCGTTTTTAAAGAAACCTTGAGTTGGTAAGAGAACTTGTGAGGGGTGTCTGCTGATTGAAATTTTATGGGATTAACGGCTGCATCTGTATTACAATCTTGATATATAATGTATTAGTTTTGTCATGCACCGAGAGAGAAGTTATGGTCAAGGTTTGAATTTTAATTCTATACGGTGGGGATGATGGTCAAGGTTCGAATGCCATGCGGCGCAAATTGACCCAAAGTTTTCAAGGCACGGTTTTATGTATATATAACTTTTGATGAATTTAGCTAACGAAAGAAAATTTATTCTTTGTTGACGCGATGTTGCATAAGGCATGCTTTGAGGAAATTCCGTATGTATGGATAATTGTTTCATACAGTTCTTGTTGAAAACTATGCTTCAAATCCTCAATCTTGGCATGATATGTTCGTGTCATGCCCAGCCAATGGGCCATGTGGTCGTGCAGACATGGCAGAGTGTGTTGGGCCAGTGACACGACCGTGCCAACTTTGAGGATTTGAGCTAGTCAGTGACACGATCATATGAGGTTGGCAGAGTATTGCACATTTCTGAGCTAGTCAATGACACGATCATGCCAAACATGACACGATCGTGCCAATACCCAGTTGGGTTTAATTAGTTCAATCTGCTGTGGATTTTATTTTGATTTGTTGATTTGATACTTGATCAAATCCAACGACCACGATTTAAAACGGCCTATATAACCCTAAGGGAGGATTTCTTTGTGGAATACAATTGAATACAATTGGAGATACACTGCTTTTGATGGCAAGAGGCGGCAAGAGTTCTTGGAGACAGCTACAAGCTTTGGAAGAGGAGATATTCTGTGTTCTATGGCTTTCTGATAAGATCTTTCCATTGTTGAGCGTGCATGAGACTTTGTATTTACTAAAGTGATAGATTTGCATTGTCAAGAGAGTTTGCTTGTTGTTGGAGGAAATCTTGATAGTCGGTGTATTCTCTTATTCTACATTGTTGATCTAGTGGAAACCATGACAACAGAAGACTGGACGTAGACATCACTTTGGGCCGAACCAATATAAATCATGTGTCTCTCCATGTGATTGTTTGATCTTGCGTGTGGTGGTTTATCTTCGTGCTTTTATCATTTCTTTAAGTTCCTGATCTGTTTGTTAAAGGTGGTGACATGGTAGTATGTTATCAATCTTATTCCTCTGCGTCATCCAAACCCTATAAGTGGTACCAGAGCATTGGTGAGAAGAAAGTAGAAGGTCAAGATATTATCGTCCTCTACCACATCGTTCAAGCTGGACAAGTTCACTGGAAGAAATGACTTCATTCTGTGGCGACTGAAGATGAACGCGTTTCTAATGAGAGACGAGTGTTATCAAATTGTTTTTGAAAATGACAAGATTGATGCAGCAGTCATAGAAGCTGAAAAATCAGAGATGGAGAGAAAGGCATTGAGTGCGATGCAGTTGTTATTGTATGATGAAGTACTACGGAATGTGTCTAAGGATAGAACTGTAGACAAGTTTTGGAAGAAGCTAGAGGCACTATATGTAAAGAAGAATCTGACAAGTCGGCTGTACTTGATGCAACAGATGTATGTGTTGAAGATGGGAAGGACACGCATGTCAATGATCACATTAATGCGTTCACGAAGATCGTGTCAGATTTGCAGAATATGGGCGTGAACCCAGACACTCCTTCATCAAGTTAAACTCCTAGATGCGCAAAAACTCTTCTCCTCCATGCTTTGACTTTCTAAAATATTTTGACCAAGGTCAAATTACCAATTTACCCATTTTGTTATCTGAACTCCTTTGAACCTGAAATCACTTAGCAAACAAATTAAAACAGTTTATGAAGGTTTGTTTTCATCAAATAAGAAATTCTAGACCATTATTTCCAATACTCTTATGATCGGGCTCCCCCATATGTCCAGCTCGTCCCCTGTAGGCGAGGTCTGAGTTCAATCTGGCAAGTGAGCGGATGAGGTTGGAGGTTGATACACCCATGTGCAGCCAACGATTTGAACCAGGAGAGAAGTGACCACCTTATGGAGTAGGGGCATGCACTCCCTGGCCTTCGACTGGACTCCCTCAAGCATCCTAAATCCATGCGTTGTGGGAAACTTGACGAGAAGATGGTAGGTGGAGGTCACTACAAGCATCTTATTGAGGGTCGGCTACCTTATATTTGTGTTGAAGGCTCCAGGTCAATTGACCTCCAAAAATTGGACATTCTATATCTAGTGGCATGGTGGTGGGTCAAACTCCACTTGAAGAGAGACCATCCTCTCCGAGACCAGCTAAGCTCATGTGAAACCAAAGAGGTGTGGACGGGCTGCTTGATGTCTCCAAGTATCCCCACCTTCTGGAACGTGTCTAGGTAGAGGATGTCAACAGCACTCCCATTATCGATCAAGGTGCACCAGACTATGCAGTTGGAAATCCATATGTTGACCACAATGGTATCATTGTGGGCTAGTGAATTCTCCTTGCTTCGGCCGATATATGAAAAGCAGAGGCTACTTGGACAATCTGAGTTGCTACGTGACCTACTTAGTGACGGTATAGTCATGCTCGATCGGGGGATGTGTGCCTGAAGAGCGAGGCTCTTTGGTGTGATTGGACTACTAAGCCATATTGGAGCCGACTGTGATGATAGAGGATAAGATGAGGTCGATAATGTCCGACGAGTTGCTCTGAGATCTTTCGATATCATCATTCTCTGGAATTTTGAACTCTTGGAGGTGCCCCTCTGGATGAGGCACTCAATCTGATCCCTGATAATCACGTAGTCATCGATGATATGGTTGAACCAATGGTGGAAGTCGTAGTATTTGGACCGCTGTATTTGGACGTATCCATCTTAGGGTGGTCTAGAAAAGGGTGTGGCGGATCAAACTCATTTACCGCTTTGGCCAGGATCTTTGATGGTGTGGCTAATAGGGTGGTATATGCCTACACCTCAAGGGATTTGGATCTATATATGATCTCCTGATGGCATCTTAGATGCCTCTCTAGCTTAGGACCCTTGTATGCGGCATCTTGATCAAGGTAGGATCTCTTTCAAAAGGACCCATGGCCTATCATTGACCGATCATAGGCTTCCTTCGTGGCAATGAATTTGTTGATACATCTTATCAGGCGAGCGAAGGTAGGAGATCGTTGATTGTAGATCTCAAACTACATATCTAACCTATCTCTGAAGCCCGCTTGAAGGGCCATCTTGACAACGTCGTCACAATAGACATCGATGGCCATGTAAGCCTGGTTGAAATAGTCTAAGTAGTCCCTATGGTACTCTTCTGTCCCCTACTTGATGGAAGCCGGGGACTTGAGATACCACTTTGTGACCTTCTGGGTAGCAAAGTGGAAGATTAACTTGTTTTTTAGGTCAGTAAAGTAGCCGACCGACCTCTTCAGGAGGTTCCTGAACCATTGATGGGTGACCCTAGTTAGACAACTCAGAAAGGCCCAGCATATCAGGTTCTGGGAGTGGCCTTTGACTCTATATGTTCAGTATAGGTCTCTAGGTATTCCAATGGGTCACCTACACCGGTGTACCTCTGGAATTCATTGATAGAAGGTGGGGTATACTATTGAGATAAGGCATACCGAGGATAGTGACTGTGAATGGGGAGGCAAAGAAGAAGGCCAAGTCTTTGGGGGATCAAGGTCCACTCGTTAAAGTCGGTCGATCTATTGTTACAGGTTGACGATCTGATCCTCCATCGAGTGTCACGCCCCGTTTCCAATTCTACCGGAAGCGAGGACGCGAGCGGGTCTGTGGTGTGCTTGTAAAATAAGGATGAGTACTTTTTTCTTTTCTTTTCTTCCTCCTTGGTTTAAACACACTAAGCGTCTGTGAAATAAGTGTTGGGGTTTTGGCGGACCCCCAGAGCTCGGATCCGTATCCGTCTCAAGTCGGACGGACCACGGAGGCACAAAAACACATCGGAAAACCAGAAATCGAAATTTCTACACTAGCTAAACTATTTAGCTAGGCTCTGGGGAGCCAGAACCTAGCCCGATCTATGCCAACTTGGAGTGGGTCTGACCACCCCAAGAAGGATCTACACTAAAGCGACTAATTAAAAACTACACTAGTAAACGCTTAACCACATACCCGGAATCTTGGCCCTAGAGCAGGCAAGATGTACCGCACCGTCTTGAGAAGCTCCTCGTAGCCGAGCCGCGTTGACCCGATCTCCCTGAGCCGCCTCGCACCCTCGCACTGATCCGCCCGAGCTGCTTTCGCCTCCGAGCCGATCACACGCGGTAGAAAGTTTCACTTGAGAAGAACCCGCGTCTTAGACGTCCGGATCAGATCCAAACCCCCTTTGTAGTCGTGCTAGGACTACTCCGGAGAATAGGAAAATAGAGAGAGAGATTTAGTCGCCGATCGAGCTTGCTCTAAAAATCTGGAGCTACTCGATCGTTGACTGGTGTGTTTTTCAACGAGGAGAGTGCACCCCTATTTATATAGGGAGTGAGCACTCAACTTCTCGTTGCGGGCAATGTGGGACAATTCCCATGAAGAGAAAAATTCAATTAAGCCATTTGGCTTAATTTCAACATTAAAGTTAGCCTTTCACAAAGTCAAACTTTAACGAATTAATTCTCCTCACATACTAAACTTCAGACACCAAACAAGCTATCAATCAGAAAATCTTGGAATGGTGATCGCGTAGGAACTGACGGTGACGAATTTCGACTTCGTTTGACCCCTCAAACAATTGCTCAAAGTTTAGCAATTTCTCAAAAATCGCAGCCGTCATTAGGGGTTTCAAAAACCCTAATTTGACTTAAGTTGCGGGCGCGCCCGCTAGGCTTAGCGGGCGCGCCCGCCCAAGGGAGCAAGGGCGGGCCGCCCGCCCGCTGCATCAGCGGGCGCTGGCCCGCTGCATCAGCGGGCGATGGCCCGATGTGCAGCGGGCCGCGCCCGCTGCACACAGCGGGCCGCGCCCGCTGCACACAGCGGGCCGCGCCCGCTGCTGCAGCGGGCCGTGCCCGCTGTGCAACGGGCGTGCGCCCGTTGCAGCCAGCGGGCGTGGCCCGTTTTGCCTTTGCACATGGGCCTTTTGGCCCAGTGGGTCTAACCAACTTCCCCTTGAACTCTTTCTGCGTTTCTGGGCTCATTTGAGCTCCGATTTGGACGCGGTTTGAACCTGTGTTTAGACCGGGGCGATCCCGTCATCCAGGTAACCCTTTCCAAAAAGTTTGTTCCTACTAAATTCGTTGTAACTAATTTACAACACGTTTAGTCAAAATTAGCATCTAATGCAACGTTGTGTCCCTATTGCTAATGCAACTAACTTTCACAACTTAACTTGTGAATATCATCAAATGATATTTCTCTCTATTCTATATTCCTATTACTAAGACACGAGCACTACTCGGTGTGAGACCCTACAGCCTGACCTTACTACAGGTTGGGGCTCGAAACCCCTAGACGACGGTCACTACGAGCAGTAGCTGTCGTCCCTGTTTCAGAGTCATCATAACGTGATCGACCCTTTGACAAAAGTATCATAGGGTTTGCATTGGATGTGTCAGTGATGAATTCCGTTAGCTAAAATCCCTTCGTCAAGACTGTGTTATTGTTGGCCTAGGGTATGGTTTACTGTCAACCCTATTAGACAACATTGGTCAGTATACGGCGGTCTTTATTGTATACACGTTGTACTACTTGCAACGTACCCCGGCCGAGGATTAACATAAAGACCGTACTGAGCCTATAACACTAACTTCACTTTAATGGAAGTGACGAATCCCATCTTAGTCACTTACTCACCGTGGGAGCTTCAGGTGCAGCCCAACCTAAGATCTTTCAGCAGGACTGGTCCTCGAAGCTAGATCATGGGTCTAAGCTATACCGTCCGCTCACAGGTTTGTACAGATGACTTCAGGTCTTAAGGATCAACTAACCTATCATCACCCTAGAGTTATTAAAGACAGATCATTAAAGTTAACCATTTAATAACTCTAACTTGGTCGTTCAGTGAACTCATTCTCCAATGAGCACATGTGTCTCGCCTCCGACTTCACCAAGTCGAATGACTATGAGATCATCATTACCCGAAGGTAAGACGAAGACACAGTGATCTATCCGATGTGTCGATATCCAGTTCTCGACACATCTACGATCACGAACCGTTTTAGACTTACGTTTCTATTCGGTCTCTTACTTACTCATAATCGAGATCTCATCTAGATATGTAAGGACCTAACTATAAGTCTATGGATATTATCTAAGTATATTAATACAAATGATTTTATACTTAGAATAATACGTACCATATACGGTATGAACAAGACGTATAATCAAGATAAATTGCCTTATGGGCATATATCTTCCTACATCTCCCACTTGCACTTAGGCTATTTATCTCGGTATCTCATGCCGTTATAGCATATCAGTCACTTTGACATTTGATATGGCAAACCTAAGAATGGTTCTACTAATAAGTATCTACAACGAATTTTAATGGATTGAATTTACATCTCTTGATCACACAGGGTTGATCCTTTGGAAAAATGATCTGGATCAATTTTCCTAACTTCGTATAGCTAACAGTTAGCTTATACGATTTAGATGTGGGGTCTAACATTTCCGTAAGTCAGTTCTAGCTCACTCCACTTTATTGTGTCAATATGTCAAGTACATATTTGACACCCTAAGTCTCTATATATATACGATTAAATCAAAACAATTTTGACTTAATGATTTATATAGAAGATTCATTAAAGTGAAAAATCCTTTTTACTTAGTCCGAAAAACGGAACTAAGTATATTAACTCGCTCCCACTGACTTTAAGAATTACCTGGTCAAATTTCTTCAACATAATATCTAAATCATATTTAGATTTATGTGCAAAAATAACCATTTGGTAAGTGCCTCATATGGAATGTACAAGTGTCAGATTCGGTTTGACGAATGAGTCAAGTCAAGATCGTTTTAAGGAAACTTGACATTGACTCGTTCAATCAAAACGTCCTACACTGTACTTATTCCTTTAACCACATTTAGTATTAACTCTTTTAATAACTAAATGCAGATAATCAAGAGTTAATCTTGATATGCGTATTATTGCGATCGCACACAATTTTTACGCCCCCTGGAACCTACACTTAACTACTGATTGACTTCTAACATTTAGTCAGCTTCAAAATCAATATTATCGAAGCTATACACCATTATTCGAAAATATACTCAACCATCACAGAAAAGCCACATCCACAGAATTTAAGCCAATTCAATTTCAATTGCAACAAACGAGACATCCATTCCAAAACAACGGGTTCATTAAAAGAACCTTAATTTGTTTATCAAAAATAAACCTTGAGTGCAAAGCACTCATTCATTATTTTCGATCCTTAAAGATGATACATTTTATTCAAATAAGAAAAATATCATCTCCATCACGATCATCGTCTCCAGAAGTCTTTGAGCGGTCCCAGCAGCAACTATTGCTTTGATTGCCGACCGATCTCCATACTTCTCCAATCTCCAGTTCTTATCAGCCACCTGTTACAGTACACAGATGTCTATAAGTTTCTCACACTATATGAATGGAAATAATTGCATTTAATTGAATTTTAATTTGTACCTGAGGTAGAGGCATCAGTATGCCCTTTCTTCTTCTCTGCAAGATAGATCTTGCAGTTCCTCTTCCAATGGCCAATCTTGTGGCAATGGAAGCACTCAGATTTCGACGGGGCCCCTTTGTTCTTCTTCTTCCCATTCTTAGCCTTCGCAGGTTGTGGGACCTGCTTCTTCTTCCCTTTGCCTTTCGGCTGGTCGGAAGTAGCAGAGCCAACAACCAGTGCAGTCGGCTTCTTCTCAATCTCCTCAAATTGTCGGAGCATATTGAGGAGACCAGGAAGATCCGTCTCAAGGCTGTTCATTATAAAGCCAGTTATAAAGGGCTTGAACTCGGGAGTTAAATACTTTAGGATAATGTCTGTGGACATCTCATTGTCCAAGACAAATCCTTACTGGGCAGCGTCCTCTACGTACCCGATCATCTTGATAACATGATCTTGTACGGGTCTTGTCGTCATCTTCGTGCCACAGAGGTTGCTAGTAGCTTCGAACTTGGCAGCTCTGGATCGCTTGCCATACAATTCTTGTGCATTAAGGAGTATGCTCTGAACATCCATATGTTCATGCTTCCTTTGCAGTTCGTTGGTCATCGAAGCTAGAGTAAGGCATCTTGCCTTCGCTGCATCCCTCTGGTACAACTTGAAGGCTTCTTTCTCTTCGTGGGTCGAATCCTCATCGGGCTTATCCGGAGCGTCCTCGAACAATATGTATCCAATCCCAGCTAGGGAAAGGACCAACTTAATGTTCCTAAGCCAGTCTTTGTAGTTGGTTCCATCCAGCACGTTCTTTTCTACCATGTATTTTAGACCTGAGTCCATTCTGCATTTTATAAATACTTTAGTTAGTATATGTTCGTAGTATAGTTTTAATGGTTTTAATAAAACTATATTCTCCCACTAAATTTATTTAAAGCCATAATAATAAACAATTTATTATAAAATAATATTTGTGAGAGAGGGATCCGACTACCCTGAGTCTGACAACCTTGAGTGTATCTCAACAAGTTGTCCGACTCTGCAGTCGGTAGACGAACTCGTCGTCAATCATATTTACTATGATTCCCTATCGATTTTTACCCCTAGTCATTTGTGATCATGAGTGTGCTCAACCGGATCACAATGGCTAGCCTAGTCGGACCCTTGTTTTCGTGTCTAGCCTGACTTGCCCCTTTGCTCGGTGTATGCACGACGCGTCGGTTTGGGTCAGGTCTTAGACTACATTCTTGGTTAGACTTACGCCGAAGCTCGAGGGATGAGACAACGGTTTCAGTCAGGTTAAGATGTCAATCAAGAAATCGGTTTCTATAAGATTGACATGTCATGGCTTGAGTGTAGCTCAAGAACCGGAACATGTTTCTTACAGTTGCCAACTCCTAAAACAAGGAGGGCTACGATTTATCTTGAACAAGATTATTATCGTATTGACTTAGGTATAGTCGATGGACTTACATAGTCATGAATCGACTCCTTGCGGTCCAGCGGACGCGGCCAGGGAATTGACTAAGCCAGGACCACTTGTTACCCAGTCTAGCTAGGTTGGTCCAAAAACTTTAGCCAAGCACATTGACCGACATCATGATCCATTGAAGGAGTTGTCATCAATCTTATGTTTTCCAAACAACTAAATGGCTTTTAATTAAGAGAACTAGTCAATCCTTATCAACTAGTTGATCCTAAAAATTCAAAAAATTTTAGATTGGTTGAACATCTTTTATTAAGTCCTTATCAACTATAAGGTTCTACGTTCAACTCACTACCACAATCTAATTAGGATTTTAATAAAACAATTCAACTTCGTCTTTTATGAAAATCATTTAATTGAACGTTTTAATGAAATGATTTACAAAACAAAAGGACTACCCTAATCTGGTATTAGGTTCGATGTTGTTTTGTTTTATCAAACATATCATGTCACTATCATGTTTTAATGGCTAACCTAACAAGGTTTGTGAATACATTATTCAACATGAAATGAAGCAACTAACTTTATCCGCATAAAAGAAAGTTTCATTTTTAGTGACATATAAAATGTATTTGCAAGTTTAAAAATTATCTATATAATACAAACATGCAAATCTAAATTTTAACACTTAAAATTAAAGATTAAAATTTTTAAGCCTTCATAAAAATTTTTATCGCATAAAACTAGGTCGTACAAATTTATCTAATAATTTTAAACCTAGGCCTTTAAAAAAATTTTAACCTTTTTTTTAAAATTAAAATGTCACAAAATAATTTTAGAAACATATATGTAACAAAAAGAAATTAATTTATGTTTCATCTCATGAAATAAAATCATTTCTATTACTTACATATTTTAAAAATAATTTTAAAACTCTTTTAAAACTTTTAGAAACCTTTTAGAAGCTTTCAAATAAAGTTTTAAAGATCTCTAACTTTATGTAACTAAAGAAAAATTCTTAAATTTCAAAAATAAAATTTTTCTAAAGTTTACATAAACTTTAAACACTCTTTTAAAATTTTTAATGTCTCATAAAAATTTTATAAAGTATTTAAAACAAAGGAGACTTCTTTAGATTTATCGCATAAAAATAATTTGTCCCAAAATTAAAATAAATTTCCGTGTTGCAAAATTAATTTTTGAAACACAAAATATTTTCAAACCTAATTTAACATAAAGCTAAAAGTTTTGCATATGAAAGCTAAGCATTTTTAACAATTTAAAAAAGTCGCTATAGTAGACTATAGCATAACCGTGGCTCTGATACCACTGTTGGGGTTTTGGCGGACCCCCAGAGCTCGGATCCGTATCCGTCTCAAGTCGGACGGACCACGGAGGCACAAAAACACAGCGGAAAACCAGAAATCGAAATTTCTACACTAGCTAAACTATTTAGCAAGGCTCTGGGGAGCCAGAACCTAGCCAGATCTATGCCAACTTGGAGTGGGTCTGACCACCCCAAGAAGGATCTACACTAAAGCGACTAATTAAAAACTACACTAGTAAACGCTTAACCACATACCCGGAATCTTGGCCCTTGAGCAGGCAAGATGTACCGCACCGTCTTGAGAAGCTCCTCGTAGCCGAGCCGCGTTGACCCGATCTCCCTGAGCCAACTCGCACCCTCGCACCGATCCGCTCGAGCTGCTTTCGCCTCCGAGCCGATCACACGCGGTAGAAAGTTTCACTTGAGAAGAACCCGCGTCTTAGACGTCCGGATCAGATCCAAACCCCCTTTGTAGTCGTGCTAGGACTACTCCGGAGAATAGGAAAATAGAGAGAGAGATTTAGTCGCCGATCGAGCTTGCTCTAAAAATCTGGAGCTACTCGATCGTTGACTGGTGTGTTTTTCAACGAGGAGAGTGCACCCCTATTTATATAGCGAGTGAGCACTCAACTTCTCGTTGCGGGCAATGTGGGACAATTCCCATGAAGAAAAAAATTCAATTAAGCCATTTGGCTTAATTTCAACTTTAAAGTTAGCCTTTCACAAAGTCAAACTTTAACGAATTAATTCTCCTCACATACTAAACTTCAGACACCAAACAAGCTATCAATCAGAAAAGCTTGGAATGGTGATCGCGTAGGAACTGACGGTAACGAATTTCGACTTCGTTTGACCCCTCAAACAATTGCTCAAAGTTTAGCAATTTCTCAAAAATCGTAGCCGTCATTAGGGGTTTCAAAAACCCTAATTTGACTTAAGTTGCGGGCGCGCCCGCTAGGCTTAGCGGGCGCGCCCGCCCAAGGGAGCAAGGGCGGGCCGCCTGCCCGCTACTGCAGCGGGCGGGCACCCGCTGCTGCAGCGGGCGCTGGCCCGCTGCGTGCAGCGGGCCACGCCCGCTGCGTGCAGCGGGCGCCCGCCCGCTGTGCAGCGGGCCGCGCCCGCTGTGCAACGGGCGTGCGCCCATTGCAGCCAGCAGGCGTCGCCTGTTTTGCCTTTGCACATGGGCCTTTTGGCCCAGTGGGTCTAACCCACTTCCCCTTGAACTCTTTCTGCGTTTCTGGGCTCGTTTGAGCTCCGCTTTGGACGCGGTTTGAACCTGTGTTTAGACCGGGACGATCTCGTCATCCAGGTAACCCTTTCCAACAAGTTTGTTCCTACTAAATTTGTCGTAACTAATTTACAACACGTTTAGTCAAAATTTGCATCTAATGCAACGTTGTGTCCCTATTGCTAATGCGACTAACTTTCACAACTTAACTTGTGAATATCATCAAATGATATTTCTCTCTATTCTATATTCCTATTACTAAGACACGAGCACTACTCGGTGTGAGACCCTACAGCCTGACCTTACTACAGGTTGGGGCTCGAAACCCCTAGACGACGGTCACTACGAGCAGTAGCTGTCGTCCCTGTTTCAGAATCATCATAACGTGATCGACCCTTTGACAAAAGTATTAGAGTTTGCATTGGCTGTGTCAGTGATGAATTCCGTTAGCTAAAATCCCTTCGTCAAGACTGTGTTATTGTTGGCCTAGGGTATGGTTTACTGTCAACCCTATTAGACAACATTGGTCAGTATACGGCGGTCTTTATTGTATACACGTTGTACTACTTGCAACGTACCCCAGCCGAGGATTAACATAAAGACCGTACTGAGCCTATAACACTAACTTCACTTTAATGGAAGTGACGAATCCCATCTTAGTCACTTACTCACCGTGGGAGCTTCAGGTGCAGCCCAACCTAAGATCTTTCAGCAGGACTGGTCCTCGAAGCTAGATCATGGGTCTAAGCTATACCGTCCGCTCACAGGTTTGTACAGATGACTTCAGGTCTTAAGGATCAACTAACCTATCATCACCCTAGAGTTATTAAAGACAGATCATTAAAGTTAACCATTTAATAACTCTAACTTGGTCGTTCAGTGAACTCATTCTCCAATGAGCACCTGTGTCTCGTCTCCGACTTCACCAAGTCGAATGACTATGAGATCATCATTACCCGAAGGTAAGACGAAGACACAGTGATCTATCCGATGTGTCGATATCCAGTTCTCGACACATCTACGATCGCGAACCGTTTTAGACTTACGTTTCTATTCGGTCTCTTACTTACTCATAATCGAGATCTCATCTAGATATGTAAGGACCTAACTATAAGTCTATGGATATTATCTAAGTATATTAATACAAATGATTTTATACTTAGAATAATACGTACCATATACGGTATGAACAAGACGTATAATCAAGATAAATTGCCTTATGGGCATATATCTTCCTACAATAAGATGGCAGGATCTTGCATGCTTATAAGAAATAGTACAGATGACATTATTACAATACCAAAGCATCCGAAAATAAAGTACAACATAGGCCTAGGATGGCTGAAATCAGCAAGTACAATAATTACATTATTTCAAATATTTAAAAGTGCAGTCGTGAAGGTAAACGCTTAGTCTTCTGCGGGTAAGTACTCTAGTAGTCTTCGAGCACTGGCTCGACTCCTGCAGGAAAGTCTTCAGCGAACTCACTATCGATACCTGACGGACATTTCATAAAACAACAAAGTGCAATGTCCGTCAGCAAGGTTTACTCGGCAAGATAATCTCAAAACTAAAGCGTTAGACATTTTAAATTAAACAAAGCTGAAAACACAAGTAATAAGTTTAATAGGAAAGAGTTATGCCAGTTTAAGTATTCCCAGCAATTGCAACCTGCAGAAATTTCATTATTCAATAACAATTTGCAATACTACCGACAACCTGTGACAATTTAGCATTTAATGGCAAAACTGTAGAAACCTGTAGAAAAAGAGGTTAGAACAATATTTAATAACCAGTCTATCCTAGTGATAAGTACATGTCCAATAGTACGAGAGATAACCAACATGCTCCCTGCGACGGAAGCAACTCCGAGGCGGTACCCACTGTCCCGATATGGCGACGGTCAAGGATGTAAACCCTGTAATGTGTTGGATGTAATTTAGTATGGTTGCATCCAGCCACACTGTAACACTTGTGATCATATACTGCCCCAATCCCACGGTCAAGTCAAGTGTCGGGTCAAAAGGACGTGTACTATCTATTTATTGTTGAAATTCTATCTTCCATTTATTATATTAAAGTTCCATCTTCCATTATTTATTGTTGAAATTCCAACTTCCATTCAGTATTGTTGAAGTTTCATCTTCCATTCAGTCAATTCAGTCTTGGTGTTTCAATAGTTCGTACAATAATCTTGCAAAAGTTCATGACTTCACGACTTGATTTAGTAATCAAACGAAAACGAAAAAATTATTTAAATAGATAAGAGAATGAGCAAGAAATGATTTTAACTAAGCAAATGAGTTTAAATTATCTTAAAATAATTTTCTAAGGCTAGTAGCTATTTTTCAAGATTGTTAAATAATTTTTAAGCAATTTTAAACAATTTAAAAGGGCCAAAAACAATTTTTAAATCAAGAAATTATTTTTAAAACATATGTTCAAAGAATTTTTTAGAGCAAACCAAACGTCAGAATTCTTTCAATAAGGGGTCAAAACGATCGTATTTACTAGTACTACAAAATATATTTTTCTCGTACATAAATGTATGTGAAAATCTCAAGATACGAATTTTAAAAAGAATTTAGCTTATTTAAGTTTTGACTTTGAAATTCACTATGAGAGATATACTTTCCTTTTGGCGATGAAACCTGCGCCAATGAGTCCTTTTCGTCGTTTCTGATTTTCTGGGACTGGTCTTGTATTTTTCTGAGGCATGTAGGATTTAATATCCAATTATTACTATCTGAGTATACCATATGTATTTCTATATGTATTCAAATATGTATAAAAATACGTATTTGCATTAAAACCCCACACGTACGCTTATCTCCCCGCGAGAGAGAGAGAGAGAGAGAGAGAGAGAGAGAGAGCGGGCTTGACACGGCAACGGTGGTGGCGTCGTCGGGGCCGACGGTCGGTGGTGGTGTCGTGGTGCTGCGGCGAGGCGGGTGGCAGCGTCAGGCGAGGCTCGCGGTGGCGATAGCAGTGGCGAGGAGCGACAGATACTGGGGAAGGCGGACGGCATGCTTTGGTTGCTGCGGTGTCGTACGGCGAGGGCGAGCTGAGTGAAGGAAAGGATAGACAGCGGCGGTTCTCCGGGGTAGTGTGGCAGCGTGTGGAGATGGCAGCGGGCGGCGGGGTCCTTGGGTGTGGGCTCGGGCTGTTGGAACGTCGAGAGGGCGAGGGTTGGCTTCTGTCGATGACGAGCTCACCGGAGTGAGAGCGAGGGGATAGGGAGGTCGAGCGGGGTTGAGGGGCCGTCGAGCTCTCGTCGGAGCTCAGGCGGTGGTCGGAGCTCTCGGAGAAGAGAGCTTGGGGAGGGAGAGGAAAACGGGAGGAGGGCTTGGGGGTTTGAGTTGCATGGGTGATTAGTCTGTGAGGGAGAAGAGTAATTCGGGGGGGGTTAATAGGAATTAAGAATTAGTTTAATAATAATGTAATTAATTTTTAGTCAATTGCTATTAATAACAAAGTTAGCTTTTGACTAACTTTTAAAAAGTTGTTGGTTTAGCACATGGGCTGCCACAATTAGGGGTTGATGGAGGTAATTAGGGTTAAAGGAAATAGTAATTAGTGATAGTAAAAAGTGATTAGTAAGTGTGATTAGCGAGAAAAATGTAAAAATATCCAAAAATATTATATGACTCCAAAAAATTACGAAAACATCACCACAGGTTTGTATCGTCATGAGGATCGTGACTACGAGATCTATTTTATAGTTTGAGCTAAGAAACGAGTTTTTTGGGCCAAAACGTTTAGGAAGCGGGTTTGCGGGTTCTCTATTAATTTGACTTCAGAAAATTACGAAATTAATATGGGAGGCACTAAATGATCCTAGAATAATATGGTAGAAGTTTTAAATCATTTTGATAACATTTATATAGAAAAATAATTGTTACGGCTGTATTGTTAATAATTGAGTTTAAATAATTTTAAAAATTATTTAGAGGTTTAGGATGGTACTCGCATTTCCTAAAATAGGCTATAACTATATTGGTTCTACAAAAAAATTTAATAAATGATTTAGAAACTATTTTGATATAAAACTACTGACCAACCATTATAAAATACTTTTGATTTAATAAAATACGTAGAATATGTGTATACGCGTACTGATGGATACGGGTCATCACATCAAGGGAGTCCAAGCTGTCGGCCTTGCATTGATCTTCTGCCTGAGATTTGGCGTGTCATCCTTCTTTGCCTGCATGTAAGCATGCAGGTCATTGTTGTGGGTTTAGGGCTTTTGGTGCGTCAGCTGGCGGAAGCCTCCACCTTGCCCTTGAGATGCTCGTGATCACTGCTTTCTGACTTCTCGTCGCTGATCTACGTCTCCTAGCATCCTCGACTACGACAAGCTACTTTCCCTTCTTAGAGGAAGGTACCGCATGGCTGACACTCTCCAATGAGGCACTGGACTTCCTTTTTCAAACCACATCTAGGTATATCTCGTATAAAACTTCTGTGTTCTTAGATTAACGAGTCTGGAAATTTCGCATCTTACGAAGCTTCACCACAAAAGTTCGGAAGTTGGCTGTTGTGGAAGCGACGGGAGCTTGTGGAGGCAGGATACCAACGGGTTAGCTGTCTTTGGTGGTATTGATTTCTGGCACACAGTTGGGCTCGCCCCATGATCTTCTTGCCCTTCGCCATCAAAAAGTATGATGCTGAAAAGTTGCTGGAAAGTTACCAAAGTGGATGCTGCATTGAGAGCCTATGTAACCAGAGTTGTCACAAGGCCCTTCCTCTAGCACCAACTGTTGATGCCCAAAGCTTGCACTGGAAAACCTAGTTAGGCTGTTGATGCATAGATCTTTGCAACAAAGGACCCGAATAAGGTTTTGCTGGGCCGATCTCCTTCTCCGGGGGTGCCTAAAAGAGAAAGAAGAGTGTCAAAGGATTGGGGGGTGGGCCTACAATTCGACTCTGATGCTTAAGTCAGTTCAAGTTGGAGGAAAGAGGCATGTAGGTTTAAGTGTGTAAGTTCAGCATTTGTAGTTGCATACCTCAGGTCAAATAGGTATGCTATTTTTGTAGAGATGTGTGTCAGTTAAGCCATACTGGGGGATTATGGTGATCCCAAATATCACATGCATAACCGACTCTCCAGGGTGGGCCTGCAATTACGTAGGTGAGTAAATGGTCATTGACTCTCTCTTGTAACGGCTCGAAGAGAAAGACGGGCAACGGCTGGAGAGTGTGTCGCCTAAGTTTACGGGATAGTTATGGCGGCCGACCTTATCAGACAAATAGTCCTCTAGGGGTTGCTGCTAAGGGGCTGACCCTGGGTGTGCACCACTAAGGATGTCCTTGTAGGGCGTGGCTACGAAAGGAGCCGATCTCGTTGAGGTCATTCTTGTGGAGCGTTCCCGCTGAAGGATCCGACCTCGCTAACATCATCCTTGTGGAGTGTGGCTACAGAAGGAGTCGACCTAGCTGAGGTCAACTTTGTGTGAGTCATGCCTGTTGACCAAAATCAGCGAGTGCAAGTCTGCCTTACAGAGATGTGTATAAAGCTTGGTCGATCTAAGCTCCAAAGCCGCTCTTGGACAATCCTTGAGGACACGTGTAGCTTTCAAACTCGGGCACTGCACTATCAGCTCTAACGGGGCCCCAGCCCAAAATATTGCTTACATTAACTAAGCATCTTGATATATATTAATTTGGTCGATCAATACAATTGCAAATCAACTTTTTATGTACACAAGAGGATGAAGGAGAGCAATGAATCCAATCTACTTATAGGATTTGAAAGTACAGAACAAAAGTTGAAAACATAGGAAAAGAAAAACTAAAATTGAATCCAAAAACTCAGCATAATTGCCACAAAGTGAAAAGAATCTAACAATTGACTAGGAACAACCAAAAACCCTATGAAAAGGAAATTTAGCTACTTGGTTCACCAAATAAAATGACAACTTAATTAGGGTAGGAATGCATCAAACTCATCAACAGTTTATACTTTCCAGTTTGCTTTTTTGATACGAAATAGCCTACTTAGTCGGAAAATGGCTTCATCTCAAAATAAACAGCTAACTGCCTAGAACATTCTTATTTGGGATGAATTGAATTTGGATAAACTAAACCAATGATTCTGCGTTTATGTTGTCGTAATCCATCTTCAATAAAGTAACGTCTTTTGGACCAGGTAATTGTTGTTTCTAATTGTCCCATATTTTACCTTTGCATTTGCTAACTTTTCGATTAATAAATGCGCTACAAGTCCGTTTCAAAATTAGTGAAGGATTTGTAGGGATGATGATGTGGCATACCCAATTGAAACAATGTGATTAGGATTTTGACTTATATTAGCAGATGCACCCCCAAAGTGTCATTAAGAACAGTGACACTTCCCTGTCATGTGACTTCATGAACTACTTGTGACTTCGGCAACTACCAGTTGCCAGGGTTCTAAATTGGGCATGGGTCGCCGTCAAGGAGCCGAATGGGGGGCAGGCAAAAGACAACAAATCCTCGTCAGCGCCACGAGGGACCTGCGAACGGTTGCCCGGCTGAATTATTGTACCAGTCATCGTCATTTATAGGTCGCCACGTCAGCGCAACAACCACGCAGGCGCCCTCCCGTCCCCCTCCAACATTCATGACATTGCCTCCAATCAGAGGGGCTTTCGACGTGGCACTGCCAGCGCCACGATGCTGTATGTAACAGGTCACACAAAATGGGAGACACAGTCAGCGCCATGTGGGGCCAGATGACTACGAGCTGTGAACCGCTTTTATTTTGATTCACACGCGTCTTCTCTATTATTTTGATACTGAGATCTCACTTACTACTAGAATTTTTGAAAATATTTGTTTCTTTCTATTTCTCTACAATGAATGTGCGCCTTAATTCAGTTCACAAGTCACAGCTAGCTGGTCAATCACATCGCCCCTGGCTGCGGCCAATCCCTTGATTGATAATTTATGCTGCCTCCTTCGACACTGTCTTCTATTGCCCTCACGCGCAGTTTATCTGAACCACAAATTCGATTAGGGGGGCTTTACCCAGCCAGGTGAAGAGACCGCGGGGGAAGACCGATGAACATGGCTCTTCATCGTCTTCGCTGTCGTCGTCGTCGTCGTCTTCGCTTTTTAGGAGGTGCATCAATGGCTGTTTGGCGTATATGATCAAACCATATCAAGCAATACTCTCTCATCTTATGCTTTATAGGATCATTCTAATTATATTTTCTCAAATATCTTCAATTTTTCAAATTGTCTTTTCTAGTATTTTCATGTCACGGTTCAAAGTTTCACCTGACCACGCCATTCAAATATATTTTGAATTAGAAAATGATGTGTGAACTCATGGCTGGGCTAATCACCCAGTTTCCATTGGGTTGCTATACACACATATGAAAATGATTTACACACATCTCATTTATTTATGTCACTCCACGCTTTCCAGGATACCCAAAAAGTACGAATCCGTCTCATGTATTCCCGAAGAGGCGAGGGTGAAGATACCCGCGTCCGCAAGGAACAACTCATCCATATTACTGATACAACAGAGGGTACATTCATACATAATAACCCAAGGTACCAACTCAAAGTCATACTCCTCTGAGAAAACTTTGGCTGAGCAGGACAAAGGAATGGATAATGAGCAATTGGATGAGAGGAGTGGGTCTAGAGAAACTCAGAATGAAAATGATATTAGAACTACTGGTTATAAGCTGACCCCACACATCAATATTGTATTGGCCAACGAGATTCTCAACGAGAGGAGTCCGAACTTCATAATTCGCATATATTTGAGGGGGCCACTTCGCTGGCACATGCGCATGCTTCGTATATTCACTGTACCCAGGAGCCCATGTATCATTCATTGCTTTGCTCGAGGGGATGTGAGCAAATAATGGAGAAAACATAAACCCTAAGCCCAGTCAGCACCACATGGACTTGTTATTCTCTTCTGGATTATTGGATGTATGTAGGGAAATGGACTAAATAGGGTCCATCATCATGTCCCTAATCAAAGAAGCATGCAATTGGTGCAGTCCGATAATTGAGATCTTAGTGCTCTCATTCATGTCAAACAGCTCAGATGGCAATCAGCGAAGAACATGCAGTGTCTTCAGTTGGCAACAAGGTGATGAGGTGGCAAAATCCTCTCGCCAATGTGCGCCTATCGTTTCGGCTTTGGCGCCGGTGGTGTAGAATTTGGTTGGTTGGTTGGTTGGTTGGTTGCCCTAACCACCGCCATTAATTTTAAGAGCAGTGTTGTTTGGTGCAAGATGAGAGCCTGATTGGGGGAGACTAGTGGATGAGAGGCTGTGGAGACTGGAGGTTGTTTTCATGTAAAAAAATATTAATCCTTCATTGCATGTAGAATCCTCATAAAGTATACAACTTGAGATGGTCTTATATATTGTATAAGTTCTGATATATATATGAGTCCATTTGCAACATCGTGGTGTGAAACCGCAATGGGGGTGGCCCGATCTTCACGGCGTAGGATGTTCAAGGAACTCGAAATAAACATAACAGAAGGATATGAGCGCCACTCCAGGCATGGGTAAAGGAAATTCGGAGTGATAAGCTCTGGATACGGGCGGTTCGTTGACCCGGCGAATGTAAAATAGCCAGCCAACATTATAAAAAACATGACCTGCTACTTAGACCACTTGCCTAACCACGAACACGAGTTTGACCAATCCACACACACTTAGGTTGAAGCACGAATTGGGGGCTTTTGCGAATTTGAATCAACAATCTTATAAGGAAGATTGACTAGGCAAGGGTTTACGAGAGCTAAAGAAGATAAGAAAACTCTCACAATATGATAAGAACACTCAAGTTCTGAATTAATACCATGTTTGGTGCTCATTACAAAGGTTCATAGGTAGTGCTTGGGAACTTAATAGACGCATTAGATAGATTACTTAAAATACAGTAATTAGAGACAACTAATGGCTTTTGATAGTCCATTAGTCATCATAATGATCTGGGATAACTAAAAGACATAAATATCACCTAAGAAAAACCAAAATGCATCTTGAAATCCAAGTCTAATGACATACGCAAACGTTACATTTATAATTCATAAAATTATGTTTGACTTTTGATCTTCTCCATGCATTCAGATTTAGCCGGAGCCTGCAACATATGCTAAAGTTATCTGTAACAAATAACTAGATGTCAACTTATCAAATTAGTTTTCTATTGTGGTCAAAACTCTCCCTCGATCATTTTTCTCACCATAATTTTCTACTGAACGGCTTTCTCAGCGCCTCCGTTTGTTTTAGCAATGTATCGTACGGTCTCTTCGCCATGCCCGGCAATGATAGAGGCGATGGAATCCATGCCTGCTGTGACGGTGCGGCTTTTTTGTTGAACAATAAGACCTGGACGATTATCCCTACCCACGGTAGCTTACGAGTCTATGTCCATCCCTGGTCAGGTACAGTTTCCTTCCTTGGTGCGACGCCCTTGTAGCCTTTGCCTGAATTCGCACAAGTGTGTCGACACCGTCTTGACTTGACGAGAAATCCATTCTTGCGAACAAACACATCCCCTACACACCTATCAGCGTCCCTTCCTACATGTCCACACAAGACTCGAGTAGGCCCTATGTGGTACTCGGAGTACCCTCATAACCAATATCTTATGTATACATGTTGTCATGTTGGGAATTATTCGCACATAGATACACATATACACACATTATTTTTTTCGAAAAAAAATTTCGGATATGTTTGTACATGTCACAGATGATCAAAGTATGAAAAATCAAGTGAATCCAATATTATTTGACACTCGAACCAATTGTTGCAAAATCAACAGTTTCAAAACAATAAAACTTTGCATAGCAAGTGTAACGAGTATCTCATTGATGAAATCCCCTTAAAAAATACTAAACTATAAAACTATTGCAAATCCATGTGCAATAATAGCATAATTAAATTAAGCCATAACATAAGTGAATTGGGGCACTTATCAAAACACAATCATGAAACTCCACTATTGAAATAAAAAAAAAGGTCCCCAACAAATCCTCAAATAATGTTTGAGCACGCAAGCGAATCATGTGACTCCTCTCAATGAGTCATCATCTCACCTTGGCCTCTTGGAATTGGGGGGCGTTTCCACGTCAAAGATGATTATCAAATAGACACAATGATTAACTTCCTTAATGCCAAAACTTTCTTCTAATTAATTGTCTGGTTGAGTTCTAATGTGACGTGGAACATTATAGGTCCAGATGGAGTCAGCTTCAGTTGACGGACGCCACGTTTCATGGATAAAAGAATGGTTGATCGACACGTACATACGTCCATTGTAACATGAAGATAGAAAAATAAATTCTTGGAAAAAAACAGGGAGTAAAGCCCGAGGGTTGAGATCATCGTTAGCTTAATTTATGCTATTTTTTTGGTTGAAAATTGTGATGGGGGATGTGAGCTTTTGGCGCAGCTCAGAAGCCAAACAGAGAGGGCATGTGCAGGTGTCAGCTCCCAATATGTTGGTTGCATCCAATCATTTCAACAGAAGTTATGACCGGCTTCATCGTACTATTACTTGTCCTCGATCGTTTCTTTTTTGCATTGTAAATGAGTTTGGGGCCGACTTACGGATAAACTTCGTTTCCTTTGTTTATAGGCATCAATATTCAATACTAGGCTAAGGGTAGGTTATGCCACGTCAAGAGGAGTTAATTATGCACATCCCAGATCTTCCGCAGGTAACCGGCTCATCAGATCGCATAGTAAACGGATATTGAAGGAACCCCGCTGACTTCCAGATTATGGCTTGACATTCATTACGCGGTTGATCATGGATATGGACGGTTTCTCGCACGTACGTAACAATCTGGAGAGTGAATCAACGAAGATCGAGCCAACTAATTGCGAGGTCAGGCAGGCGGACCCTTAGATGACGCAGCCGAAGGGACCGACCTCAGGTTTGCACCGCTGAGGTCTTCCTGAAGTAGCCGACCTCGGGTGTGTACCGCCGAGGTCGTCATGTGGAGTTATGCCACTAAGGAGATGACCTCGAGGAGTTCGTCCCCGCAGAGCAATCGGGAGCCGACCTCGTGCAACTCGCTTTTTTTTGGACGGAAAAAAAGCGCGAGCGCATTCCGCATCCACCAGGGATCGATCTCTGGTGGTCCCACTGAAAAGCGGATGTATTTTAGTCTTTTCACATGCAACTCGACGGAATTAGTTAACGGTCGGAAAAAACAAATCGAAAATTTAGAAAAGCAAATTGATGGATAAACATATATAAAAAAAGGTTTTCCTATTTTAGCATAAAGTTGATAGACTTCCAGAAACTAAGCATTGTTATAAACATGTTAGAGGGTGGAAAAAAGGACAAGAGACGAGAAAAGAAGGGACATATAACATGAACCAAGATTTGAGGGGCCGGTTGCCACGTGCAATTCGCTATCAACACACGAACTATATTCTCCCCACTCAAATGATATTGAATCCAAATTTGCTCAACATCCCTCAGCAACTAGGGCGTTCATCAGGGTTCTTCACAGGTTCGAGACATAAAGCTGAGCCACTAGGGGGAGCCCACATTGACACTTGGCCGGCCACGTATGATCACAACTAGATCCATTAGGAGAGCGGGGTCCATGATAGGATTCAAAGTGCAATCATGGATCTCCATTATTGTAGGCAAACGAGGGCTGTCCAACTGGGATTGTCCCAATTGCCACTGACTAGGACAAATCCCCTCCAAAAGAGAACCCCTCTAACATATTGTATTTATAAGTTTGCAATTTTGGGCTTTTGCATTTTAACATTTTCTACTTTCCGACGATGCCGGCACACACGTGCTTCTTACTCATTTTCGGTTGAACGCATTCGTAGAGGAGTGCTGTTATTTGCACCACACTGTTTTATGAATACACCACAAAATTTTTTGCTTTCCAATTTTAACCCCAACATATCTGATTTCACCACATAGCAAAACGACCGTCAGCAAAATCGAAGCAAGACAACGCGACCGTCTGCTAATTTCTCTCTCTGAAACCATTCCACCACCATTTTCTCTCTCTAAAGCCATTCCAAGACCCATTTCGTTTTAGAGAAAGAAAGAGAGAACTTAAAGTCTGAACGCTTGGATCTAGCGGTGTTTGATGTTGTCATCCGATGAAGTTTTGGCGAGATCTTGATCTGATCCGGCCGAGAAATGGTATGTGACCTTGATTCGGCTTTAATTTTTTGTTAATTTGATGGAAATTTTTCAGAAATGCAGAGTTTGATGCGAAATGTTGAGTTTTAGAGGCGGCAGTGGGTAACCTTGCCGTGAAATTTAGATTTTTTGATTGGAATATTAATGGAATTTGTTTTATTCTAGGCAAACCCAGGGTTTATTGAAGTAGGATCTCAAGTTTGGGTCGAAGACCCTGAGGTGGCTTGGATCGATGGGGAAGTCTCCAAGGTTAATGGTGATGAGGTTACAGTCAGTTGTACTTCGGGAAAGACGGTAAGTTTTAAGATTCAAGCATTCAAAGGTTTATTTTTTGCTTCGATTTTGCCGACGGTCTTTTTGCTTTGTGGTGAAATCAGATATGTTGGGGTTAAAATTGGAAAGCAAAAATTTTTGTCGTGTATTCATAAAACAGTGTGGTGCAAATAACAACACTCTTCGTACAGCTCTTTTCATTGGTGTTTTTTTTTTTTGCATAGTGGGTTCTAGTTCTAGCTGATTCTTATAGCCCCATCCATTATTGTTGTTGGACAAAAGCTGAGCCACGAGGTGGAGCCCACATTGACACTTGGCCGGCCACGTATGATCGCAAGTAGATCCATGAGGAGAGCGGGGCCCATGATAGGACTCCGAGTGCAATCATGGATCTCCATTATTGTGGGAGGGCAACGAGTCATGTTCTAGGCTTAATTACAGGGCTAATCGGGGATCAGATTAAATCCTTAGACTCTTCTTGATGTGACGTTAGTTCAATTTGAAGTGCTTTAATTGGGTCCCACTTTCGATCACCATTTTTTGGGGGGGAATAGTTTGTGGATATTATTGTTTTTTGTTTTTTAAATAAGGTTGAAATAGTGGGGTGACATGATGAACTTTAAGACACGTGCACAACGCACAATTTTACTCAGTTAGTTTATGGCTTGGATATAAATTCTAGTTTACCCCCAAATGAACTTTTCACGAGGGCAAACTTGGCAATTTAACTAATTAACATATAGCTTGGATATAAATGTAAGTTTGGAATGGATTTGGGAGTTGAACTGAATTGTTCAAAAGCTAAAGAAGAAGCTAATTGTTACCCTAATTTGGCTAATTTTCCAAAAACTACTTTCATGTTTTCCTTACTTCTTAATTTAAGATTTTAAAATAAAATATATACTCTATATCGTATGATAGTTTTTTGAAATGTTATTCGAAGACTATGGTAGCTTTTGAGACTTATAAAATATTGAAGGACGTAATTTGATCATATTTAAAAAGGCTATGACGGTTTTCTTAAAACGAAGTTCAGTGTACTAAGTTTGTTAAATTAAAGTTTAAGATAGCTTTTTGCTGTTTTTAAATTTCAATATAGTATTTTCGGTAAACATTGAAACATAAAGGGTTCCCTGATGCAGATAAATTGCGCCTCTTATTGCGGTCATCGGGACACCCAAATTCGCATCCAGTCAAGTATTTTATCGTAAATGAATTGCAGACTGAACTGTTCAGCCCTAGTGCTAAAATCTTATTTTAATGCGCTTGTCAACTTTAGAAGTTGAATTGTATGCTTTCTTTATCTGGGTTGCTATTTGATTTAAATGGACATGTGTTTACGGGTGTTTTTTCACCACAGAATCGTTGACCAACGATTTAACGGTCAACGTGGTCAAGAGGTCGATTGGGATCCCTTGGTTCCTCCGAACATGCGTGTCCTCGATGGTGATTGCGCGGAGCCCCTCTTCGGCCCGAGAAGCGAGTTGCTTGGAGGGCTGAGGGCCTCGGTCAGCGGGGTGTGGAGGGGTAGCCTCGGCACCTAGGTGAGCGCTCGGCCTCGGTCAATCAAGTGCCGATGGGTTGCCTCGGTGCCCTAATTATCTCTCGGTCTCAGTCGATGACGGTGCTCGCTCGTGGCGAGCGGGCTCATTCCGGCGGAGGAGTAGCATCAGCGCCTCGGTACCGCTCCTTCTTGGACAGACGAAGAAACTCGTCGGGGGGCGAACCTTGGTTCCGGCCAAGTCTCATTCGATGCCTAAGTCAGAACGGATCTGAGTAATACTCGGCGGGATCGGTACGGCTCGAAAAGAGGCCTGTACACGTATCCTCAGACCGAGCTATGGGAGGGGAGATAATGTGGAAAGCAAGGTCTGTTAATGGAGTACCTCCATTGTTGATTTTCGGGATCCTCCTCCCGGTTGCCTCTGTAATCTCTTTATAGGGTTTGGCCCACGATTTCCCCCAATCCACGTCCCTTGACGGCTCCCCACTCACGCCCCCGTGATCCGCCTCCATAGAGGCGCCTGCGTGCGTCGTGGGGGAGTCGATTAATGGGCTCCTTAATGGTCATCAAGGTGCCACGCCTTTAGGGGAACGGTTATCTCCGGCGTGCATGGGCTAATCGTGCATATGCCAGGTCGTGGCTGGTCCGACACCGAGTCCTTTCGTGGGCCTCGTCGGTTGGGCCGAATCCCATTTGTGGGCCTCTCGCCATTGGTTTGGGCTCGGGCCTCTTGCTCTTGGGCTTCTCCAAAATAGTCGTATCAACATGTAATAATAATGTTGGTTGTTGGAACAAATTGCTAATTGTGTGCTATCAATTGAACTAATATGGACATCAGGTAGGACATAACCATCGAAACACATATGTAATACCATCGAATACAGATGGGATGAACCTAGTCGAAGACTAGACAGACACTTTGAATGTGGTTGGTTCATGTAGTAGAGCTTGTAAGTGTGTCTTGAACACATTACGGCTACTTCCATACCACACTAATGGAAGCAAGCATATTAGTCATTTTCCAGGTTATGGATGGCAAGAAGGGTCACTGTAAACCACCAATGATAGGGTGTATTGAGAACACTTTACTTAATCGGACATAGACTTATGCACGAGCACAGGTAACTGAAAATACTCAACTTGCAACTATGTTTAATTCTTTTAAAATTGCATTCCACTTCCATCGACATTACGACCTCCTTCGTAATCCACCCACACCAATAAATTCGAAGTCCAATCAACATAGGAATCGATGGGTAGTATAAGTAACATCTCCCTGTGGATTCGACCCCGAACTCATCGAGAATATGTTGCTCTGACACCATTGTAATTGGAGGGGTGGGGGTGGGTTGGGGGTGAGGATGTGCATTACCTAATGCGCATCCTTGCAGAACACAGTTAGTTACAAATGTCTTCTCATACCCTTATTTATAGGATGGGATAAATGGGGGTCATGGAGCCCAGGAGGGAGTCCCTCCTTGGTAGCTGATGTGGCTTCATCTTGTCCCTCCATCAAGGCCTCAGATCTGATGGTGTTTTCTTGTAAATTGTTTTGTATTTTTTGCAAGAAAACCCCTCCAGCGCCTGCTCCCGTGTCTCAATCTCCACGCCAGCGTACAAGGCGCCTTGTTGCATGTGCTCCTCCTCTCAATCTCCACGCAGCGTCTCAATCTTCAAAGGAAAAAACCCCAAGAACCCAACATCCTCCCTCTCCTCTCCTCTGCCCTCAATCTACCGGAGCCCAGCCGCTCCTCCGCTGTCGCCACCCTACCATTACCTGTGCTCCTCTCAATCTCCACGCAGAAAAAACGTGATGATCCAAAGCAAAAAACGCTCTGGGCTTTGGGACGAACGCGCTGAAAAATTCCCTCATCCTCGAAGCCGTTCTCCACCAAACCTCCCACCATCGAAGGGGTTTCAGATCTGGGCCAATCCATTCGCAGCTGCTCTCTACATGAGCACCTGCACGACGAGCATCATGTAGTTCTCCATCCCTCCTCCTTGTGTGCGAAAAACCTAGTGTTATGAGTTCTAATGGATTTGCTTATTCTGCAATTTGCTAGAATGATGATTCTTTACTTATTATTCTTTACTTATTTTGCTGCGAATTCACTTATTTTGCTGCAATTCTGCAATTTGCTGCGAAAAACCTAGGTTATGATTTCGAAATGATTATTCTTTACTTTTTTTGACTTTAATTGTAGAATTACGCAGCGGCGTCGAAGGGATTTGCTGGAAAATTTCGCACCGCCCTTGTAAAATTTTAAACTTTTAAAATGCCGCATTTTTTGAGTTCGGATGGTTCTACAATTTATTTTATGCGTTGAAAAGTTTTCAGTTTCAAAAAACTATAAATTTCAAAAATGATCCCAAGCCCTCTATGTTAGTAGTATGAATATTGTGTTTATGAATGATAGTCCCATGAATATGCAATTGTCCATATAATTTCAACTACATTGATTCAGGTATAGTTGTGATTCAGGTATGGATTTCATTGTTTTGATTGAGGCCTTTATGATTCCGTTTATCATGTGTCATTGATATCTATAATTGTTTACGGTTCTAGTCATTGTTGTTCCTCTTTTAACATATTTGATTTTACTAACCTGCATCCTTCTATGTTTATAGTTATCATTCTTTGGGTTGTGCTTAATTAGTTTAATTAACTTGTTTTGTCGGTAGGACATGGGAAAAAGGTATTATGTTGTAAAATATGGAAGGCAACGTGGGATATATGAAACTTGGGAAGAATGCAATGCACAAGTTCATGGATTTCGGGATGCTGTGTTTAAGGGTTTCAACAATTATGTAGATGCTATGGATTATTTGTATGGGGGACCCAATCCAGTTCTTCCAAGTTGGGAGGGTCAAGACATGAGAAGAAGAAACTATAGGCAACGCCAAAGTACCATGACTAAGACGGTACATATGGAAGAGACCACAGCTCACATTAATAGCAGAGACGATCAAAGAGAGGAGACTACATCCCGACAAAGTGGAGGGTTTACTGCCGGTGTCATTTTTGGATGTATCATTTGTTTAGTTGTTATCATTGTTATTGTTGTGCTCAATCTAAGTGTAATGGGTGGATATTATATTCTTAGAGCATAGAAGACGTGTTTGTAATTTGAAGTTGGTTGTTATAGCTTCTTTGTAACTTCAATCTAAGACTGCGATCCATGAGGAATTGGGTTGTTATAGCTTCTTTGTAACTTCAAATTGATGACTTCTCATTACTGTAATGGAAATTCAGTTTCGGCTTGTTTCAATCAATGTGTCATGCGTATAGCTCATGTGCTATTACTGGCTTGTTTCAATCAATGCATTATCCAATATATCAAATATATCTTATGTTTCAATCAATTGTCAGTCTTGGCTTGTTGGGAAAGTTCATGTGCTGCATACTCTGTTGCTTGTTGTGAAAGTTCATGTGTGGTTAATCTTTCTGATTTTTACCTAAACTTTGTTGCTTGTTGTGTAGAATACAGATTGATTCAGTAAACATGATGCATGTAAACATTGATGTGTTGCAGTAATGCTATTCTTGTTGCCGTGTGTATTCAAAAGGCTTTGTGGGAGTGCTTCTGTAAACAATTTGAAGAATCAGCTTGGAAAATAAGTTCAAATATGAATCTGGAACATAAATTTCTTGGAACAAACATGATGTAAACAGTTTGTGGGAGTGCTTCTGAAAGAGAAGCCATGTGGTATCATTACCAACATAAACACATCCAATTCATAACTCTTACATTTTTTTGTAGAATGCAGAATGCTATTTTCGTAGTCATACTATTTTCGTAGTCATGCTATTTCATGCAGAATGCAGAATGCAGATCCATTTCATAAATCTTCCATTTCATTCCTCAGAATGCAGAATGCTATTTTTTGTGTTCATTGCATTTTTTTGTGTTCCTTGCAGAATGTTTTGGCGCATAATATGAGCTTTAACTTAGAGATGTGTGATGATAAATGAGTAAAATAAGGCATCAATATGTGAGTCCTGGGCATCAACAGCCATATAAAGAACTGGGCATCAACAGCCATATAAAGAACTTGATTACAAAAGTTCAAATATGAATCTGGAACATAAGTTCAAATATGTTCAGAAGTTTGATTACATATATTCAAATATCAACATACATAAATAGCAAATTGCCTCAACAAGATTACATCCAGTTAACCTGATTACAAAAAACCAGAAGTTCAGAAGTTTGATGTTACATATATCATTCCCATGTAAACATGATTACATCCAGATATAAAGAGCAAATAGCCTCAAATTAATTTAGTCTGCAAGCTTGATTTCTGAATATATCATATCATGCACATTGTCTTCAGTCTGCAAGCTTGATATCTGAATGCAGATAACCTGGCTGCAGCTTGATTTCTGGACATAGAGCTTCTTTTTCTTGTACAGGCATCCATTTGTTTCGCAAAGCTTAGCTTCTGAAAGTTTGGAACATTTCCTACCATGAAGTTACATTGTGAGCTCCTGATTCCTCTGACTGGCCCAACTAACAGCGCCTCCAATAATAAAAGGAAAACAGC
Source organism: Scilla litardierei (assembly GCA_030789695.1). Taxonomy (NCBI): domain Eukaryota; kingdom Viridiplantae; phylum Streptophyta; class Magnoliopsida; order Asparagales; family Asparagaceae; genus Scilla; species Scilla litardierei. The sequence goes on along the minus strand of CM061133.1, from coordinate 10,743,609 downwards.
ATGAATTTAGGAGAAAACTAACCGATTATAAATTAAGTTTGAGACATGAATCAAGCACATACATCATACTCTATGTGAAATATGAAACCAAAAAGGGTTCATCATCTGAATCATTGCTGAATTCTGCGATGAAGCAAAAATGCATCACAAATAAACAACAAACAGGAATCTGTAATTAAAAGAACCTGCTACAACCTTATCAGTAATTCAGTGTCTAAATATATATAGCTCGCAATAATTGGTATATGAAAGCAATATTGTCTATCTCCTTCCATTTTCAACCAGATAGATAGAAATCATCTTAAAGCCGCACATACAGAAAACCAAATGGAACAGAAAGTCTTAATATACATAATTTCTAGTGTGCATGAAAATTTTAAACAGATTTTCTATAAGTAATCTAGGCAGCTATACAATGAGAAGAACAAGTCCTTCTATTGCTAAACCATCATCTGTCAATATGCCACACTCCCTGGCAATGGCTTTAGCTGTATCAATATTGTCTCCAGTCACCATCAGGACAGAATACCAGGTAAACCGGGAAAAATATCTTGCACATATAAAGAAGTTCAAATGTTGTAAAGTGTGGATAAACTCAGAGACGGATGGATCGATGATGCTCTACCAGCTTGCCAAAATCAGATGGGACATAAGACAATAACATATACGAAGTCAACTCAATACATATACGAAGTCAACTCAATCGAAGCCAACTCAATCTTCTGTTTCCATATCATGATTTTTCTGCAAAAAAAATTGGGATGATGAGAACAAGAATAATTACAACTTTATATTAAACAAGTATGATAAATAAATTTACTCTCACCTGTATAGGACAATTAGTTCTATAGTGTCCCAATCCATGACAATTCCCATATTTTCTTTGCTTAACAGCTTGCTTTGACATTGAGGATTCGATCCTGGACTTGAATCTACTTGGAAGCTTTGGACGCCCCTTGCATTTGGCCGGACCAACAGAATCCCTTACATGGATTTCTTCACCATCAAGTAACAATACCGGTGCACTCGACCCTATTTCACTTCGATCAGCAATGTCTTTGCCCTGATTCATAGTCAACTTTAAATCTTTCTCTACTTCAATGTAATATTCTTCAAGTAGACTCTCGAGCTTTGAAAGATGTGTTTTTGAAATAGATACCAATTCAAAAATTCCATTGAACTTAGCTCTAAGGGCCCAGACCCTTATAATCCCACATTGCTCCATGTTCTCTCCTTCTCTCCTTGAATTCATCACACTATCATAACCAACATTCCTATGTCAGGCTCCAATGGTCTATCTATGTAATATATATACATATGAGATTATTTTCACCTTATGTAGATGCATGATATACAATACATGCTTACATAAAATCCCATCTGTTTGAAGCATCCCACATGTGCATGTGACTTTAACCTCCGTGGCTTGATCAAATGACACTTCCTTCCATTTTTCTCGGTTTGCATCAGGGTGACCAACAGCATAAATGGTTGTCGTTGAGATTTTGCTAATTTCTTCACGAAATAGCGAGAGCCCTTCCATGAGCTCATTTTGAAAACATTTTAAGACATTCCTTGTGTATACCTTTCCTACTTGTTTCTCAATTGTATGCGCCAGACACATAGTAGGGACAACATTCAACGTCATGAAGTCTTCACGGTGTTCGACTGCACGACGTGAAGCTCCAGCTTTATCATATTGTTCAATAAAATCAACAAGTCTTGTATTTGCATTCACATAACCATTAAAAAAAGCATTGATGCTTTCACTCCTTTGAGTAGTAGTCATGCCGGCCCAAAATATATCTTTCATATATGCATATATCCATTGTTCATGCACCCTATACATTGATGAAATCCAACAATCTCCATTCTCATCTACGCCAAAATTTTCCTTCATAACCTTCCAATTTTCCTAACATTTACTGACCGTAGTAGAATACATCCATTTATTAAAATAAATCATAATATCATCCCCATATTGCTTTTTTAATACCATTTTTCTTTCAGCAATATGCTTACCGATGTGCCACGAACAAAAACGATGACGCGGACATGGCAATACTTCCTTTATTGCATCTCTCATCTGATTATCTTGGTCGGTGATAATTGCTTTTGGAGCAACTCTGTGCATGCATTTAAGCCATTGGTTGAATAACCAAATGTATGTATGTTTGGTTTCATCTGCAGGCAAGGCATAACCGAAAAGGATGGATTGACGATGATGATTTATGTCACGACCCGCTTCCCTAAAATGGAGGCGAGTACGTGAAAAGGTCCGCACGAGAGTGGAGCTGTGAAGCCCCAAACCCGATAAGCGTCCACAATACATAAACAGGTCCCTGTAACCACGACAGAATAGCAATAATAACACAAGGAGAGACTGAAATAAAATTCACATCTCACAAATATTGTCCAACATCACAAATAAGTTCAACATCCAGAAAAGCCACCAGGCTAAAAGAAAAGAGTCCAAGGCCCAGAACAAGGCCAACAAAAGCAACGACAACAACAAAGTATAGGTGCTACGCACCGATAACAAAACAACTGTCTAGCAAAAGTAAAACACACGAAGACACTAGGACTGGTCCCCAGTGTCCACGTACTCCCCGTCAAACACAAGCTCGGGCTCGGCGTCAGCAAACACCTCGTCCTCAACGAGGTACTCGGGCTCAGGATCTAACATGTGTCACCCAAAAGAGTAAAGGGGCACATGTCAGCAAGTCTAAAAAGACTTGGGCAAGGAAACTGAAGGTAAGGCAACTAGCAACCTAGCAGTTTAGTATGCATGACATGTCAATTATAACATGAGTGCACAATTAAAACATGGCAAGACAATTTGTACAAGGGAACAATTTATCGGGACAAGACAAGAGTAGCCAAGCTACTATCAATTCAATCAATTCACATTTTGTAGGCGTTTACGCCCTTCGCTGAATGGTAAACATTCAGACCGATCGGCACTAAACACAAGTCACATTTCACGGTTGTTTTGTAGATGTTTGCGCCCTTCGCTGAATGGCTAGCATGTCAGTCCGATCGGCCCCAAACACTACCCCACCCCAAAGAGTTTACGCCTTACAACTGCAGTTGTTGATCAAACAGACTCCCAGTTGCCTGGCCGCTTAACTCTCACCCCCTATACCCACACGTAATGGAGCCAGGGTCCCCGTACAATGAACTCAGCTAGTGAGTCTGGGGTAGCCCCGCACATGAGCTCGCATTCTTAAACATTTGGCGTAGGGGTGCACCTAGCCGGAAACACGCAATTCGGGCATTGGCTATCAACCAACACATGGCCCGCTTCTGGAACACGAGCCAGGAACACAAGCATTTGTAGCAAGGCTACGCAATCACAGCAATACCTAAAGAATGCGAGGTCATGACAATTTATTTGCGTACCGTTAATTAAATTAAACGTGACAGGCGAAATGCAATGACATGAACATATTCGCGTACCGTTAATTGAAAGTAAACATGACATGGTAATTGTGCAACATGCTAAAAGTCGGAACTAGCTTTGTTGTCAAGCTAGTTCCCCAATTGCGCCTAGGCGAGTATCATTTCGTCGCCTAGCCTCTTTTACGCCTACAACAAGAAAAATGGCCTAAAACATGGCCTAAACCCTAGGTGGCAAGTTTCACTTGCCTAGCACCGGGGATGACGACCACTTCGTCACACGGATGCTAATCTACGGGGAAATCGCTGTTTTGGGGGACAATCAACAAACAACACGAATTTTATTAGGGTTTCATAAAAATATAAATAAGTTAAGAAAACAACGGTAGATCGATTTCTTACCAAGAGGAGACGGAAGAAACACTCCGGAGAACCCTAGGATCAGATCTGGAAAAGATTGGGGGACGTTGGAGAAACTAGGGTTTTGGGTGATTTGGGGGTTTTGATGGATTTCGATGGAGATTTGGGGAAGATGAGAGGTGGAATGAGTGAATGGATGGATTGGATGATGGATTTAGGGCTTGGAATGAAGGATTTGAAGCTTGGAGGAAGATGAGGGCTCAAGGGGGAAGTTTTTAGGGTTTTGGGTCGTGTTGGAGAAGAAGAAAACGATTGGGTTGGGTTTAAATAGGTTGGGCGGGCGGCTGCCCAGAAATTAGGGTTTTAACACAGACTAGTCGGTCAAAGAACAACCACTGACCGACTAGTTTGGCAACTAGTCGGTCGGTCGACCAACGCAGACCGACTAAGTGTAAACAGTGACTCCTGAACGAAAATAGGATTTAGAGTTAGTCGGTCCATGAACAAATACTGACCGACTAGTTTAGCATCTAGTCGGTCGATGAACGTTCTTAGACCGACTAAGAGTGAACAGTACTGATACTAAAATTTAGATGACGTGTTAGTCGGTTAAAGAAGCATTGCTGACCGACTAGTTTGCAACCTAGTCGGTCAACCAACGTTCTTAGACCGACTAACGATAAACAGTAACTCCTGAGAAATTTAGAAAGCTAACTAGTCGGTCCAAGAAGGATTGCCGACCGACTGGATCGTCATCTAGTCGGTCGGTGGCCCTTCTTACACCGGCTAATGAGCACAGAAAAGTACCGATACGGAGCGCGGGGCCCCGGGATCGATTCCTAAGACTCCTAGGCTTGATCTAACAGTTAGATACGACCGTTATGAAGTCCGTCACGAGTGACATACTTCGAAATCGACAATCCTACGGAAAAAGCGAGGAAATACGACGAATCGATCGAAAATGAAATCTATGGAAACGAAAACCACACAAGAGGAGAAAATCCATCAAAACATATATTATATTATATTAAATCCAGATTCATGAAAAGCAGTCGTTACATCCTCCCCAACTTAAGAAAAATTCCGTCCTCGGAATTTCCAAACACTCACGAGTCCGGAAACAAAAGTGGGAAACGCTCTCGCATCTCATCCTCATTCTCCCAAGTAGACTCTCCAGGTGAGCCGTGTCGCCACATCACCCTCACAAGATTGACAACCTTGTTACGAAGCGATTTCTGACGCCTGTCCAGAATCTGCACTGGATGCTGGTCATACGTCATATCGGGGCGAACGGTAATCTCTGAAAAATCTACCGCATGAGACGGATCGCTAATGTATCGACGAAGCTGTGACACATGGAAAACATTGTGAACTCCTTCCAAAGACGGCGGCAAGGCCAAGCGATAAGCTACCTCGCCAACCCTCTCCAAAACGTCAAACGGTCCAATGTATCGTGGGCTCAACTTTCCACGCTTCCCGAAACGAATCACACCACGATTCGGGGAAATCTTCAAGAACACATGGTCGCCCGGCTGAAACTCCAAAGGACGACGTTTAGCATCCGCCCAATGCTTAAAACGGTCCTGAGCAATTCTCAACCTCTCCTGAATATTCCCGACGATATCCACGACCTCCACGATCATCTCAGGTCCCAACAACTCCCGATCGCCAATGTCATCCCAACTCAATGGCGATCGACATTTCCTCCCATAAAGAGCGGCGAATGGCGCCATGCCAATACTCGCCTGGAAGCTGTTGTTGTAAGAGAACTCCACCAAGTGTAGATGGTCCTCCCACGAACCCTTGAAATCCAACATGCACGCCCTCAGCATGTCTTCCAAAATCTGAATCGTCCTCTCGGAGTGGCCATCCGTCTGCGGATGGTACGCCGTGCTGAAACTCAGACGCGTACCCAAGCTCTTCTGCAAACTCTGCCAGAACTGAGATGTGAACCTCGTGTCTCTGTCAGACACGATACTCACGGGGACTCCATGAAGTCGCACAACCTCCTGCACGATTCACGTTACATCACTATCTAAACTAGGAAAAGGAAATAAAAACGGAGAGTAAAAGAATTTTACCTCCATATATCTCCTTGCTAGCGCCTCAGTGGACTGTCCCACTCGGAACGGAATAAAGTGCGCAGATTTGGTCAATCGATCTACGATCACCCAAATCGCGTCATTCTGCTTCGGACTCCGAGGTAGTCCAGTCACGAAATCCATAGTGATGTGTTGCCACTTCCACTCCGGAATCGGAAGCGGTTGTAGCAACCCGGCCGTACGCTGATGCTCCGCCTTCACTTGCTGGCAAACCAAGAACTTGGCTACACTCTGAGCCACGCTCCTTTTCATGCCATGCCACCAATAATTCAGACGAAGATCCTGGTACATCTTGGTGCCACCAGGATGCACAGAATACGGCGAACTGTGTGCCTCCACCATCAACTCCTCTCTGATATCCCCAGCGGGCACACACAACCTAGCTCCAAACCTCAGCGAGCCATCCTCATGAATCAAAAAGTCAGTCCGCAGACCGGCTTCCACCATCTCCTGAATCCTCACCAGCTTCGGATCCTCAACCTGGCCAGCCTTAATCCGATCCACGATCGTCGACTGTACCTGCATGTACATCAACGACGAAGCCTCTCCAGGAAGAACAATCTCCACACCAGACTCGCAAAAATCCTGCTGCAATCTCCACTGCGAGGTCAAAATCATCACCGCTGGAAGCCTACTCAAAGCATCCGGAACCACATTCACCTTGCCAGGGTGATACTGCAAATCGATATCATAATCCGCCATAAGCTCCAACCATCGACGCTGTCGCATGTTGAGCTCCTTCTGAGTGAAAATATACTTCAAGCTTTTGTGATCGGTGAAAATCTTCACTTTCTCACTCAGCAAGAAGTGCCTCCAAATCTTAAGAGCAAACACAACGACAGCCAACTCCAAATCATGTGTCGGGTAATTCTTCTCATGAATCTTAAGCTGACGAGACGCATACGCCACAACATGCCCATGCGGATGCAACACACAACCAAGAACCTTGCCAGAGGCATCGCAAAAGATCTCAAATCCACCGCTGCGATCAGGCACAACAAGAATAGGGGCAGTCGTCAACCTCTCCTTCAGAACACCAAAAGCACTCTCACAATCACCCGACCAAACGAAAGCAACATCCTTCCGTGTCAACCTGGTCATCGGCTCAGCAATACGGGAAAAGTCCTTAATGAATCGCCGATAATAACCAGCAAGTCCGAGAAAACTCCGAATCTCAGACGCAGACGACGGAACAGGCCACTCCCTGATGGCCCGAATCTTCTCGGGATCCACTGAAATACCATCTCCAGTCACCACATGCCTGAGAAAAGCAACTCGATCCAGCCAAAACTCGCACTTCGAAAACTTAGCATACAACTGATGCTTCCTCAAAATCTCCAACACCGTCCTTAAGTGCGAGGCATGCTCTTCCTCCGACTTCGAATAGATCAGAATGTCGTCAATAAAGATAACGACAAACTTATCCAAAAAGTCGTAGAAAATCAGGTTCATCAGATTCATGAAAACTGCGGGCGCATTAGTTACGCCGAAGGGCATAACCACAAACTCATAGTGTCTATACTTCGTCCTGAACGCTGTCTTCGGAACATCTCCCTTCTTCACCTTCAACTGATGGTAACCACTCCTCAAATCCAATTTAGAAAACACCCTCGAACCTCCAAGCTGATCAAAAATATCATCAATGCGAGGCAACGGGTATTTATTCTTAATGGTCACCGCATTCAACTCCCGATAATCCACGCACATGCGACGCGAACCATCCTTCTTCTTCACCAACAGCACCGGTGCTCCCCACGGAGACACACTAGGATTAATATAACCCTTCAGCAAAAGCTCATCCAACTGCTTTCGCAACTCTTCCAATTCAGCAGGTGCCATACGATACGGCGCCTTCGAAATCGGCTGCGCACCTGGAACAAGATCAATGGAAAATTCCAAAGCTCGATCAGGCGGCAAACCAGACATCTCCTCGGGGAAGACGTCGCCAAAATCACGCACCACAGCTGGCCACTCCAGCTCCATCTGCATAGCCACAGCCTCCACCGGCCTGGCCCGAAATCTGACAGGACCAAGCGAACTGCTACCACGACTGAACTCGAACACTGGATGTCCAGGAATCTCGAATACCACCTTCTTCCTCCTGCAGTCGACCGTAGCATAGAAGCTCGCAAGCCAATCCATCCCAAGAACTGCATCATAGTTGATGATGTCGTGGACAATGAAATCAGCGAAGAGCTCATGTCCACAGACCACCAACGAGCAAGAATTGCAACCACGATGCACCGAGACCACGCCATTCCCTGTAACGATATTCCAACTCTTCGGAAGAGGGGAAGTCAACAAGGAATGCTTCTCCACGAAGCTCCGAGAAATAATACACATCGATGCACCAGAGTCAAAGAGGACTCGTGCAGGAAATGTGCACACCAACACCAAACCTAACAAGCAATTAACAATCAACCCCTATTCTAGCAAACAACCATGTTCAAGCAAACAACACAATCAAACAATCAAAACCAGCTCGGAAAATAACAGCTAGATTGAGGATTAGCTGCGATAACCTCATCCACAGCCTCGTTCTCCACAGCGGTCATCAGAAAAGCCTGCCTCCTCGACGGAAAAGCCTGCCGAAAAGTCTGCCCCTGCGGAACAAGAGCCGCTCCACGCCCAGTAGGAACAGACGCTCGCTGCTGCAACGGCTGAGCTGCAACAGGAGCCCTCCGCAGCAGACCCGCATGCCGACAATCCTTCGCGATATGAGAAGCATCACCGCAAACCAAACACTGGCCCAAAAACTTCCGACACTGATCCTTGATGTGGCCAGGCTTGCCGCAGAAATGGCAAGTCTTCAGAATAGGCCCTCCTGGCCTCTTAAACTGAGCGGACTGATTAGGCCTGAATCCAGGTCTAACCACAGCTCTCGCCTGCTCCACAGGCCTCTTCCCAGCACTAACAACAGATCCCCTCCTCTGGTTCACAAGCAGCTCCTGCCTCTTGGCAGCGACCAGAACCTTCTGATAAGACTCCCGGTCAGAAGAGGTCACAAAACTCTGGAGCTCCGAAGCAAGCCCCTGCAGGAACCTCTGAGCTCGCTCCTCAGCGTCCTGCACCATCTTCGGTGCAAACCGACTCAGCCTCATGAACTCTTGGTGATACATGTCCACCGACGAGTTCCCCTGCTTCAAATCGATAAAACGCTGCAGCATCTCCTCCTTAGCAGCCTTCGGGAAAAACTCACCCTCAAACCTAGCCTTGAAGGTAGCCCAAGCTATCGGCTCCACCAACATCTTTTCTTCCGCATCCCACCAATTCCTGGCGTTATCCTTGAGCTGCCTCTTCGCCAAATCAACCCATCCAGCCGGGGTGATCTTGGCCATCTTCAGATTGTCCTCGATGTTCCGAATCCACTCATCGGCAGCCAGAGGACCCTCAGAACCATCAAAATATGCGGGACCCAGCTCCCGAAACTGCTTCGCTCATGGCTCAGAGCGAGGAACATCCGGAAGAGCCCGGGCAGCTCGAGCAAGTGGAGCATTCTGGACTTGCAGAAGCACGCCCTGCTGCACTTGCATCATCTGGAGCATCATCTGCATCATCTCACCGCTGGTGGGTTCCCGCTCAGGCTCCTCATCATGAGGGACCGCACCACTGCCCCCACCACGGGTGAAACGCCTTCCTGCCATCTAATGACACAGAGAACGAATCAGATTAGACTCATAGCTTATGACATCGGACGTCGAACTTAGTCTATTGGACATTCCAATATTATTATTGCTATTCCAAAAATCGAAGTTACAGAAGACCTGCATGGGCCACCACTAAAACCTGTCACGACCCGCTTCTCTAAAATGGAGGCGAGTACGTGAAAAGGTCCGCACGAGAGTGGAGCTGTGAAGCCCCAAACCCGATAAGCGTCCACAATACATAAACAGGTCCCTGTAACCACGACAGAATAGCAATAATAACACAAGGAGAGACTGAAATAAAATTCACATCTCACAAATATTGTCCAACATCACAAATAAGTTCAACATCCAGAAAAGCCACCAGGCTAAAAGAAAAGAGTCCAAGGCCCAGAACAAGGCCAACAAAAGCAACGACAACAACAAAGTATAGGTGCTACGCACCGATAACAAAACAACTGTCTAACAAAAGTAAAACACACGAAGACACTAGGACTGGTCCCCAGTGTCCACGTACTCCCCGTCAAACACAAGCTCGGGCTCGGCGTCAGCAAACACCTCGTCCTCAACGAGGTACTCGGGCTCAGGATCTAACATGTGTCACCCAAAAGAGTAAAGGGGCACATGTCAGCAAGTCTAAAAAGACTTGGGCAAGGAAACTGAAGGTAAGGCAACTAGCAACCTAGCAGTTTAGTATGCATGACATGGCAATTATAACATGAGTGCACAATTAAAACATGGCAAGACAATTTGTACAAGTGAACAATTTATCGGGACAAGACAAGAGTAGCCAAGCTACTATCAATTCAATCAATTCACATTTTGTAGGCGTTTACGCCCTTCGCTGAATGGTAAACATTCAGACCGATCGGCACTAAACACAAGTCACATTTCACGGTTGTTTTGTAGATGTTTGCGCCCTTCGCTGAATGGCTAGCATGTCAGTCCGATCGGCCCCAAACACTACCCCCACCCCAAAGAGTTTACGCCTTACAACTGCAGTTGTTGATCAAACAGACTCCCAGTTGCCTGGCCGCTTAACTCTCACCCCCTATACCCACACGTAATGGAGCCAGGGTCCCCGTACAATGAACTCAGCTAGTGAGTCTGGGGTAGCCCCGCACATGAGCTCGCATTCTTAAACATTTGGCGTAGGGGTGCACCTAGCCGGAAACACGCAATTCGGGCATTGGCTATCAACCAACACATGGCCCGCTTCTGGAACACGAGCCAGGAACACAAGCATTTGTAGCAAGGCTACGCAATCACAGCAATACCTAAAGAATGCGAGGTCATGACAATTTATTTGCGTACCGTTAATTAAATTAAACGTGACAGGCGAAATGCAATGACATGAACATATTCGCGTACCGTTAATTGAAAGTAAACATGACATGGTAATTGTGCAACATGCTAAAAGTCGGAACTAGCTTTGTTGTCAAGCTAGTTCCCCAATTGCGCCTAGGCGAGTATCATTTCGTCGCCTAGCCTCTTTTACGCCTACAACAAGAAAAATGGCCTAAAACATGGCCTAAACCCTAGGTGGCAAGTTTCACTTGCCTAGCACCGGGGATGACGACCACTTCGTCACACGGATGCTAATCTACGGGGAAATCGCTGTTTTGGGGGACAATCAACAAACAACACGAATTTTATTAGGGTTTCATAAAAATATAAATAAGTTAAGAAAACAACGGTAGATCGATTTCTTACCAAGAGGAGACGGAAGAAACACTCCGGAGAACCCTAGGATCAGATCTGGAAAAGATTGGGGGACGTTGGAGAAACTAGGGTTTTGGGTGATTTGGGGGTTTTGATGGATTTCGATGGAGATTTGGGGAAGATGAGAGGTGGAATGAGTGAATGGATGGATTGGATGATGGATTTAGGGCTTGGAATGAAGGATTTGAAGCTTGGAGGAAGATGAGGGCTCAAGGGGGAAGTTTTTAGGGTTTTGGGTCGTGTTGGAGAAGAAGAAAACGATTGGGTTGGGTTTAAATAGGTTGGGCGGGCGGCTGCCCAGAAATTAGGGTTTTAACACAGACTAGTCGGTCAAAGAACAACCACTGACCGACTAGTTTGGCAACTAGTCGGTCGGTCGACCAACGCAGACCGACTAAGTGTAAACAGTGACTCCTGAACGAAAATAGGATTTAGAGTTAGTCGGTCCATGAACAAATACTGACCGACTAGTTTAGCATCTAGTCGGTCGATGAACGTTCTTAGACCGACTAAGAGTGAACAGTACTGATACTAAAATTTAGATGATGTGTTAGTCGGTTAAAGAAGCATTGCTGACCGACTAGTTTGCAACCTAGTCAGTCAACCAACGTTCTTAGACCGACTAACGATAAACAGTAACTCCTGAGAAATTTAGAAAGCTAACTAGTCGGTCCAAGAAGGATTGCCGACCGACTGGATCGTCATCTAGTCGGTCGGTGGCCCTTCTTACACCGGCTAATGAGCACAGAAAAGTACCGATACGGAGCGCGGGGCCCCGGGATCGATTCCTAAGACTCCTAGGCTTGATCTAACAGTTAGATACGACCGTTATGAAGTCCGTCATGAGTGACATACTTCGAAATCGACAATCCTACGGAAAAAGCGAGGTAATACGACGAATCGATCGAAAATGAAATCTATGGAGACGAAAACCACACAAGAGGAGAAAATCCATCAAAACATATATTATATTATATTAAATCCAGATTCATGAAAAGCAGTCGTTACAATTTACTCCTATAAAAGGTGCAAAAGGAAGACTCAGTCGATTAGTTTTGTAGGTAGAATCAAATACTACCAAATCTCCAAATCTCAAATAGGCATCTCTCACTTGCCCATCAGCCCAAAAACACTTCTAAATGTGCCATTATAATCAACTTCCACAGAAAAATAAAAATCTGGGTCCGAATTCCTTCTATCTTGAAACTTCCTAATGACAGCAATGCATTCATCACCAATATTATTCTTTGATGTCCTTATGTGGTCGGTGCACTGTTGTGGTGTTACATGCTCTTCTTCTTGACTTCTCATTCCAACATTAATTGAATGTGCAATATGCAGAGGACGTATTCCTGCTCCATGACATTTCTCTATCCATGATCTGGTACTCTCTAACTTATACTTCTGCTTGTGTGAAAAATGGTTTGCAACATTGTCTTGACTACACAATACATGATTTTGATGCTCCTCAATGAATTAACTAATAATCCATGTATTTGAATTAGACAGCTTGATCTTCATCTTAGCATTACAACCCACCATGATTTCAGGCCGCCTAATAACCAGTTTTCCCACCTCTCTTTTATTTGAATGCCTCTTAATTCCAGCCTTATTGCACACAAAAGTCCGACTAAGAACTAACCCTGGAGTTGAAGCTTTCTTAGATTTATCAATAGACTCTCGTCGGATTCCAAAACCCGTCTTCCTTGCATACGCATTGTAGAAGTTATATGCATCCTCATGACCGTTAAACTATTTCCCTACATATGGAACTTCTCTATTATAATTTGTCTCCGTCGGATTTATCACCGATGTTTGTGATAAATCACCTATACCCGTTGAAATTTGAGGAGGATAGTCACGTATCTCATCCGACTGGACATCTACCACGACTTCGTCGAATGGAAAAGGCTCCTGTAATATTTTGGATGATCAAACTATTTGCATAATTAATAAATAATATCATACACATTGAGATAATACAATGAAATAATTCAAATGAACTTTTTGTGCTTACCACTACAAATCCGGCATTGACTGAATTGGACGATATGGGATGGCCTCCTACGGTATCATCAAGTACATGTGCATCTTGTGATTCTGGCATGATATCCTTGTCTGAATTTATCAAAGCAAAATTGTATATGTGTTTATTATATTGCATTTAATGATGCGAGAATCTAGCTAACTGCTAATTTTCTACGCACAACCATTTGCAATTTTCAGCGTACATACACAATTTAAATGACAAGCATAAAGACATGCATAATGTGCGAAGCAAAGAAAACACAATTTGAACATGTTGCGGGGTAGAACTCATGTACAATGAATTTGTATTAGGGGGAACCAAGGGCACGGTGGTTATGTTAAGGAAGGGATTATGGTAGGCTATTGGACATGTGATTAGAGGGGTGATGCAGCTAAGCTTGTCGTTGGAGCAGACCACGGAATCGAATCCGACAGGATGCAGAGAAGGGGCCGAACTGCCTAGGTTGAGGGCGAGCACGACTGGTGATGAAGAGCTAACCTGTGCGAGGAGAAACTCGTCAGAAAGGCCGGGTTGGGGTCCAACCCTTAGCCTCTCCGATGCCTAAGTCAGTACTAGGACTTAAAGCGGGGGCTAGGCACGCAGGTCAGACCGAGGGTGAGTCGACCGTACGTGACGAGCTATGAGTGGAAGAACAAAGATGTGGACGACCTTTGCTCTTGCCTCTCGTGTGTGAATAAGGAGATTGAGAGTGAATTTTCTCCCCCCTTCCCCGCAAGAAGTGAGGGGGTATTTATACCTGATGGGAGGCGGTCTGGTAGGGCTGACCTGGCATGCTGAGCTGGCCCTGCTGTCAGTGGAAGCTTCAGACGAGGATGTCAGAAACAGGAGTTCCTGCCACGCTTTTGTCAGACGGTGCAGCGGTCCGGGGTGCTTTTGTCAGGGTGTCAGGGTGTCAGGGCCGAAAGCATTGAGTGTCAGGGTGTCAGGGCCGAAAGCATTAAGTGTCAGGGGGCACAACGGCCAGGGGGTGCTTTGTCAGATGGTCGGGCGGCGATAGTGTCAGTAGCATCCTTGTACTAGATTGTTTGTCGTGTCCAATGTGCCAAAGATCAGTCACATAGCTCGTCACCGTAGCTCGCCCTGTCCCCTTGGCTCGGCCCGTCACCATAGCTCGGCCCGTCACCGTAGCTCGACCCCCTTAGCTCGGCCCGTCACCATAGCTCGGCCCCCTTAGCTCGGCCCGTCACCATAGCTCGGCCCCCCTTAACTCGCCCCTTAGCTCGCCCCGTCCCCTTAGCTCGGCCCCCTTAGCTCGGCCCGAGGTCGTTACTGGCTATCAGCAGCCGAGGCAGAGTGCGCCGTTCCCATAGTCGCGTCAGACTCTAGAATCGACAGGCGCCATGTGGCCCTCTATCGTTCGGGGGTGGAGTGCCATGTCGCTGGGTCGACCATCCTTCCAGAGGGAGGGATAAGCCGGTGTGGTATTTAGACGGTCTGGGATGGAGGGTCGGACTATCACGATCTTTAGGTCGTAACAATTGCCCTCGTAATCCGGGCTCGAGTTGGAAGCCCGGCTCGACGCGGATGACGTATCACCTTCCCTCCTGGGAATAGCACGTTGGGTCTACCTACCCCGGAGTCTTTACTTGAGGGGGAACGAGCGCGCAACTCGGCCCGTGCCCTTTTTCTCCAGTTTGGGAGGCGAAGCGTTTTAGGCTTGTCCCGGAGGTCTGCAAGATCGCGGGTACATAGTGGACAAAGCCTCCCCCGCATTTTGCCCCTCCAGTTTGGGTGGCGAGCTAACGAGCTGCCCCGGAGGTCTTCAAGATCGCGGGTACAGAGTGGCCAAAGCCTCCCCCGCATTTTCCCCTCCAGTTTGGGTGGCGAGCTGACGAGCTGCCCCGGAGGTCTGCAAGATAGCGGGTACAGAGTGGCCAAAGCCTCCCCCACATTTTGCCCCTCCAGTTTGGGTGGCGAGCTCACGAGCTGCCCTGGAGGTCTTCAAGATCGCGGGTACAGAGTGGCCAAAGCCTCCCCCGCATTTCCCCCTCCAGTTTGGGTGGCGAGCTGACGAGCTGCCCCGGAGGTCTGCAAGATAGCAGGTACAGAGTGGCCAAAGCCTCCCCCGCATTTTGCCCCTCCAGTTTGGGTGGCGAGCTGACGAGCTGCCCTGGAGGTCTTCAACATCGCGAGTACAGAGTGGCCAAAGTCTCCCCCATATTTTGCCCCTCCAGTTTGGGTGGCGAGCTAACGAGCTGCCCTGGAGGTCTTCAAGATAGCGGGTACAGAGTGGCCAAAGCCTCCCTCGCATTTTGCCCCTCCAGTTTGGGTGGCGAGCTGACGAGCTGCCCTGGAGGTCCTCACTTGATCACGGGTACAGAGCGGCCAAAGCCTCCCCCGCGTTTTCCCCTCCAGTTTGGGTGGCGAGCTGACGAGCTGCCCTGGAGGTCTTCAAGATAGCGGGTACAGAGTGGCCAAAGCCTCCCCCGCATTTTGCCCCTCCAGTTTGGGTGGCGAGCTGACGAGCTGCCCTGGAGGTCTTTAAGATAGCGGGTACAGAGTGGCCAAAGCCTCCCCCGCATTTTGCCCCTCCAGTTTGGGTGGCGAGCTAACGAGCTGCCCCGGAGGTCTGCAAGATAGCGGGTACAGAGTGGCCAAAGCCTCCCCCGCATTTTGCCCCTCCAGTTTGGGTGGCGAGCTAACGAGCTGCCCTGGAGGTCTTCACTTGATCGCGGGTACAGAGCGGCCAAAGCCACCCCCGCGTTTTCCCCTCCAGTTTGGGTGGCGAGCTGTCGAGCTGCCCTGGAGGTCTTTAAGATAGCGGGTACAGAGTGGCCAAAGTCTCCCCCGTATTTTGCCCCTCGAGTTTGGGTGGCGAGCTAACGAGCTGCCCTGGAGGTCTTCAAGATAGCGGGTACAGAGTGGCCAAAGCCTCCCCCGCATTTTGCCCCTCCAGTTTGGGTGACGAGCTAACGAGCTGCCCTGGAGGTCTTCAAGATAGCGGGTACAGAGTGGCCAAAGCCTCCCCCGCATTTTGCCCCTCCAGTTTGGGTGGCGAGCTGACGAGCTGCCCTGGAGGTCTTCACTTGATCGCGGGTACAGAGCGGCCAAAGCCTCCCCTGCGTTTTCCCCTCCAGTTTGGGGGGCGAGCTGTCGAGCTGCCCCTGGAGGTCTTCAAGATAGCGGGTACAGAGTGGCCAAAGCCTCCCCCGCATTTTGCCCCTCCAGTTTGGGTGGCGAGCTAACGAGCTGCCCTGGAGGTCTTTAAGATAGCGAGTACAGAGTGGCCAAAGCCTCCCCCGCATTTTGCCCCTCCAGTTTGGGTGGCGAGCTGACGAGCTGCCCTGGAGGTCTTCACTTGATCGCGGGTACAGAGCGGCCAAAGCTTCCCCTGCGTTTTCCCCTCCAGTTTGGGTGGCGAGCTAACGAGCTGCCCTGGAGGTCTTCAAGATAGCGGGTACAGAGTGGCCAAAGCCTCCCTCGCATTTTGCCCCTCCAGTTTGGGTGGCGAGCTGACGAGCTGCCCTGGAGGTCTTCAATTGATCGTGGGTACAGAGCGGCCAAAGCCTCCCCCGCGTTTTCCCCTCCAGTTTGGGTGGCGAGCTAACGAGCTGCCCTGGAGGTCTTCACTTGATCGCGGGTACAGAGCGGCCAAAGCCACCCCCGCGTTTTCCCCTCCAGTTTGGGTGGCGAGCTGTCGAGCTGCCCTGGAGGTCTTCAAGATAGCGGGTACAGAGTGGCCAAAGTCTCCCCCGTATTTTGCCCCTCCAGTTTGGGTGGCGAGCTAACGAGCTGTCCTGGAGGTCTTCAAGATAGCGGGTACAGAGTGGCCAAAGCCTCCCCCGCATTTTGCCCCTCCAGTTTGGGTGGCGAGCTGACGAGCTGCCTTGGAGGTCTTTAAGATAGCGGGTACAGAGTGGCCAAAGCCTCCCCCGTATTTTGCCCTCTAGTTTGGGTGGCGAGCTAACGAGCTGCCCCGGAGGTCTGCAAGATAGCGGGTACAGAGTGGCCAAAGCCTCCCCCGCATTTTGCCCCTCCAGTTTGGGTGGCGAGCTGACGAGCTGTCCTGGAGGTCTTCACTTGATCGCGGGTACAGAGCGGCCAAAGCCTCCCCCGCGTTTTCCCCTCCAGTTTGGGTGGCGAGCTGACGAGCTGCCCTGGAGGTCTTCAAGATAGCGGGTACAGAGTGTTGGATCCTGTGGATGGCAAGCAACACTAGAAGGGGGGGTTGAATAGTGTTGATCAAATACTAAAACTTTTTCGCTCAACGATATTAACACAAATAAATTCCTTCTAACGTTGCCTAAGAAACCAAGTAGAGATTGGTAAATACACCCGATTCTATTGCCAATCAAAAGATAGAAAATTTGTGTAGTGGCTTAATAGAATGATAGTCTAGATCACACAAAGATACGAGATAAGTTCTTTGTGATCTAGAGCTTTTTCAAGAATCCTTCAAATAAAATTAGAGAGAAATAATAGAAAGGATTTTGAAAAACAATTTAGCCAATAAAAATAATAATATGATCTTCAAAAAGAATGAGAAAATATTGCAAGATCAAAACTGAAATTAAATTGGCTAGAGAGAAAAATTAGAGAGCTTTGATTTCACGAGAGCTTTTACGAATTTTGATTTTCAATGTTGTGTCTTTTCACAAAAGAATTAAGCTCTATTTATAGGGGAAAACTGAGATTTGAATTTCAAATTTCGTTTGACTTTTGTCCCAAAAATTTCGGAGAGAATTGCTCAAAAGATTTTAAAATTCAAATTCAAAACGTCTGAAAATTTCCAGCAGGTAGTCGACTCCCTCCTATAGGTAGTCGACTCCCAGAGGAGTCTAGGAAATTTTCATCCCTGACAAGTAGTCGACTCCCTACTTTTGGTAGTCGACTTACAGAGGAGTTTTTCCTGTTGTTCTAGTCAAAAAGGGTAGTTAGCTCCAGGGTGCGTGGAGTTTCACTACGAGAATTATGAAGTGACTAGAAAAACTCTTGAAAACTATTTTGAAGATAGTTAAAAATTATTTCGAAATCATTTTTGTGTGTGTGTTGTCTATTTGATATGGCTTTGACAAATACCCTAAAAGACACGACACACTCACACTAGACTCTGAACATGTCTTCGGAAGTTTAGTCAACTTGATGAAGTGAAGGTAAGCTTCTCTTTGAGCTTCTTGTTTTGTTTGAGCTTGAGCTTCATCACTTGAGTTTAGTCATGTTCGTCTTTGTCGTGGAGTATTGATGCGTGCTTCTTGGAGTATTAGTAGAGCTTCACGAAATCTGCATACTTAAAGTGTAGTGTAGTTAGTACACTAAGCATTCATTTGGTGTGCTCATCATCAAAATCACTTGGGGGTGGAATTCAATTTCCATCACAGAGTGGCCAAAGCCTCCCCCGCATTTTGCCCCTCCAGTTTGGGTGGCGAGCTAACGAGCTGCCCTGGAGGTCTTCAAGATAGCGGGTACAGAGTGGCCAATGTCTCCCCCACATTTTGCCCCTCCAGTTTGGGTGGCGAGCTAACGAGCTGCCCCGGAGGTCTGCAAGATAGCGGGTACAGAGTGGCCAAAGCCTCCCCCACATTTTGCCCCTCCAGTTTGGGTGGCGAGCTAACGATCTGCCCCGGAGGTCTGCAAGATAGCGGGTACAGAGTGGCCAAAGCCTCCCCCGCATTTTGCCCCTCCAGTTTGGGTGGCGAGCTAACGATCTGCCCTGGAGGTCTTCACTTGATCGCGGGTACAGAGCGGCCAAAGCCTCCCCCGCGTTTTCCCCTCCAGTTTGGGTGGCGAGCTGACGAGCTGCCCTGGAGGTCTGTCCTTGATCGCAGGGTTGGGGTCCAACCCTTAGTCAGGGTCTCGGTGATTGGTATGGGATTTGACATGGGTGTGACCCTTCGTTCCCACAGACGGCGCCAATTGTTGCGGGGTAGAACTCGCGTACAATGAATTTGTATTAGGGGGAACCAAGGGCACGGTGGTTATGTTAAGGAAGGGATTATGGTAGGCTATTGGACAGGTGATTAGAGGGGTGATGCAGCTAAGCTTGTCGTTGGAGCAGACCACGGAATCGAATCCGACAGGATGCAGAGAAGGGGCCGAACTGCCTAGGTTGAGGGCGAGCACGACTTGTGATGACGAGCTAACCTGCGTGAGGAGAAACTCGTCAGAAAGGCCGGGTTGGGGTCCAACCCTTAGCCTCTCCGATGCCTAAGTCAGTAATAGGACTTAAAGCGGGGGATAGGCATGCTGGTCGGACTGAGGGTGAGTCGACCGTACATGACGAGCTATGAGTGGAAGAACAAAGATGTGGACGACCTTTGCTCTTGCCTCTCGTGTGTGAATAAGGAGATTGAGAGTGAATTTTCTCCCCCCTTCCCCGCAAGAAGTGAGGGGGTATTTATACCTGATGGGAGGCGGTTTGGTAGAGCTGACCTGGCATGCTGAGCTGGCCCTGCTGTCAGTGGAAGCTTCAGACGAGGATGTCAGGAACAGGAGTGCCTGCCACGCTTTTGTCAGACGGTGCAGCGGTCCGGGGTGCTTTTGTCAGGGTGTCAGGGTGTCAGGGCCCAAAACATTGAGTGTCAGGGTGTCAGGGCCGAAAGCATTAAGTGTCAGGGGGCACAACGGCCAAGGGGTGCTTTGTCAGATGGTCGGGCGGCGATAGTGTCAGTAGCATCCTTGTACTAGATTGTTTGTCGTGTCCAATGTGCCAAAGATCAGTCACATAGCTCGTCACCGTAGCTCGCCCTGTCCCCTTGGCTCGGCCCGTCACCGTAGCTCGGCCCGTCACCGTAGCTCGGCCCCCTTAGCTCGGCCCGTCACCATAGCTCGGCCCCCTTAGCTCGGCCCGTCACCATAGCTCGGCCCCCCTTAGCTCGCTCCGTCCCCTTAGCTCGGCCCGAGGTCGTCACTGGCTATCAGCGGCCGAGGCAGAGTGCGCCGTTCCCATAGTCGCGTCAGACTCTAGAATCGACAGGCACCATGTGGCCCTCTATCGTTCGGGGGTGGAGTGCCCTGTCGCTGGGTCGACCATCCTTCCAGAGGGAGGGATAAGCCGGCGGGGTATTTAGACGGTCTGGGATGGAGGGTCGGACTATCACGATCTTTAGGTCGTAACAGAACACAATTGAATTATTTTGACATGATATTGAACTCTCTGTTGAAATTTAGCCTGCAGAAAACAAAATCTCCACATATGACCAGTAATAACAAGTAATTATAAGCGTAAGGATATTATCCAAAATTTGCAAATCTACGAAGGGGTCATCACGTATAGATTCCAAAACTGCAAGTACCATGGCAAGTGAACATTCCAGCAAATTGCAGAATAAGCAAATCCCTTCGAACTCATAACCCTAGGTTTTTTGCACACTAGGAGGAGGGAGGGAGAACTACCTGATGCTCGTCGCGCGGGTGCTCAGGTGGAGAGCGGCTGCAAATGGATTGGCCCAGATCTGAAACCCCTTCGATGGTGGGATGATTGGTGGAGATCGGCTTCTAGGATGAGGGATTTTTTCAGCTCGTTCGTCCCAAAGCCCAGAGCTTCATCGCGTGGGTGCTCAGGTGGAGAGCGGCTGCGAGGATGAGGCAGCGAAGCTGGGGGGGCGTCGTCGTTGAGCGGAAGTGACAAGCTCTGCGCCTGTTTGGGGCGGTTGGGGCGGTTCACAGCAGCTGGGGGGCTCAGTCTTCGGTTTTTGGGGGCGTTAGGGATGGAGGAGGGAGGCAGCAAGTGGGGTTGCGAAAAACCTAGGAGCGGCTGGGCTCCAATAGATTGAGGGCAGAGGAGAGGAGAGGGAGGATGGTTGGGGATCTTGCGGGGGTTTTTTTGCTTTGGATCACAAAGAAACTTCTGCATGGAGATTGAGTGGAGGAGCACAGGCAACGAGGCGCCTCGTATGCTGGCGTGGAGATTGAGACGCGGAAGCAGGCGCTGGAGGGGTTTTCTGCAAAAAAATACAAAAAAAATTTACAAGAAAACACCATCAGATCTGAGGCCTTGATGGATGGACAGGATGAAGCCACATCAACTAACAAGGAGGGCTCCCTCCTAGGCTCCCTGACCTTCATCGGGATATGCTCTTACATAATCAATTATGGAGATTAGGATTCTGTAAGAATCTATGATCTAAGTGTCTATGACAACTCTACAGAATTTTCTCACTTGGTACCTAAAAGGGACTATTCTTATAATAGAATACAAGAAAGTACAAGGATTTATTAGAATTCTATTTACAAAGCACCCTGAAAACGTTCTTGAGAATACCAACTCATTATCCCAGCGAGCACAAGTAAGCGATGACAAAGCATTCGTGACATACACATGTAGCATGAAGTACCAGGATCAAAAACATTAGATGGAATCGTACCTGTTTTGCTCAGTGATAGATTTTTTTAAATTTTTCTTTACTTTTAGCCACGCTAGTTTTCTCCTTTTGTTTGCCTTTCTTCTTGATAGGCTTCTAATAATATCTATCTAAATGATCTTCTCTTTTCACCACGTGAACTGTATTTTAGTGCAATCTATATTACATTTGACAACTGTTTTTGAATTCTAGGACTAACTAGGACACGCTGACTAGGACAAACAGGTTGATAGAAATACGGCTTGGATTTAATCTTGAGGAATGAATGGTTGAGATGAGATTTTGTGAAAAACATTTCGAGGGAAATGAAACTTTATGGGAAATGAAAGTTTCTTGGAAATAGGAAAGTGCACGCAATTAATGCATTTGGGAAAAAAAACATTAACTTGCACTTAATGTTTCGAATGCTATTGCAGATCGAATGCCCACCGTCTCTTCGACTCAAGCGGCAAAGATGCGAATAATTTCCCACGCCAAAGACGCCCGTGCAATTTCTTACGTTAATTTATTGTTCAGCGTCGAAAGTGCCCGCGCCGATTTTTTTACGCTAATTTGTTGTTCTGCACCGAAACTAAATTTTTAACCCTAATTTATTGTTCCGCGCCGAAGGTGCCCGCGCCGAAATCGTCCGCGCCGAATTTGTTGTTCCGCGCCGAAGGCGCCCGCTAAATTTTTTTACGTTAATTTATTGATCCGCGCCAAAGGCGCCCGCGCCGATTTTTTTACCCTAATTTGGTGTTCCGTATCGAAGGCGCCCCCGTCGAATTTGTTGTTCCACACCAAAAGCGCATGTGCCGCTAAATATTTTTACGCTATGATTGTTCCGCACACTTTTGGCTGTGAAAATAATTTTTTGGGAAACAAAAATTTCACGGGGGAAAACCTTAAATGAATTGTGCCCCGCGGGCACAGATTATGACTAGTTGATCTATAATTTAGATCGTCATCCATTCTTACATCAGTTTTTTTAATTCTTTTTTTTATTAATCGGAAAAGTTTTTTTTAATTCTTTGATCATCTTATTTTGGCTAAAATTACCTTTATTCTTCTTTTTAGTTTCATGAGACACCAATAGGTGACTTTGGAACCACCTCTTATTCTCTTTGCAGGATTTAACGTAGGAAATGTTGCACCTAATCTAGGTACCAAGACACAAAAAAATGGAAAGTACAATCACATATGAGCTTGTACTTGTTGTGTGACCCATCTTTTTGTGTCTTGACACCTGATCTACATGAATCCTTTCTTCGCATCTCTTTGTAGCATAGTGTGCTTGTTACATAGACAATCATTGCAGTCTCCTACCATATAGAAAGGCGGTTAATTTGTGGTCGTATGAATCGAGAAGTGATGGGAGCATCATAATGTCATTTTCCTCTTTTTTCAATCTTAGTTTCTAAAATAAACAACCATGCAATCAAATGGTTAACTATATTCAAATAAACTAATAAATCCATACATTTCACCTTTTGAAGACTATATAGCTGCCTTTTAAGGAAAAATGAATGATTTGGTTGCATTCAAGTCCAATCATAATTTTTTTCCTCTAAGATATTGTGCATTGGCTAATCTGCTAAGCTTACAATGAACTTAACCTCATTTAGTTAAGTGGGTAATGATGGAGCTAATAAACGTAGTTAATTCCATATTTAGTAAATTTTAATCTCGCAATTAAAATGTTTTAAATTCATTTCCTTAAAACATTAGCGCCCTTGCGATAATGCCCATTCGTTGATCCCTTCCTTAAATAAATTTATTTTAAAAAAAACAGTTAACTAACCACCGCCTACCCCAGTCTTGCCTTCAGACACGGGCCCCACCAGGCCTTTCGGCGGGGCCCGCCCCATGATCGTGCCACGTCAGTCCTATGTCCGAGTCCGGACCTAGTCCCTCTATAAATTGCCCCCGCGAACCTCTATCGAGGTAACCCAAACCAAAACCTAAGCAATCTATTTCCCTTCGTTTCGATCTATTTTGTTTCAATTTTTATCTTCTTTTCAACGATCTGCATTCTGCTATCGCCGGCGGTAACCTAGCCAATGGCCTCGCCGGACCTCGAATCGCCGCCGCCAACCTCCTACGATCCCCTCCCCTCCGACGATCTCGGATCCGATCGCCCGCCGCGGAGCGGCGGCGGCCTGAGGCTGCTCGCCGTCGTGCTCTCCGGGGCCCTCCTTATCGCCCTAGCGGCGGTTCTCTCGATCTCGGGAACGGGTCCAGGTCCGGTTGTGGACCCGACCCCGCTCCCTGCGGATCCGGCTAGGATCGTGGATCGCGGGGTGGCGGAGGGCGTGTCGTCGAAGTCGTCGGGTGTGGGTTCGGATCTGCTGGGGTCGGGTTCGGGGCGCTACCCATGGACCAACAAGATGCTGACGTGGCAGCGGACCGGGTTCCACTTCCAGCCCGAAAAGAACTGGATGAACGGTAACACACCTTCTGCTTCTTTTTCCGTCCGTGGTGTTTTCGCAAATTTAATTTAATTTCTTTTTAAAAATGTTTTCCTGATTCCGTGTTCTGGTTTTTGATTGGCGGTGGTTGTTTTTTGGCATGTCTTGCGGCGGGCCGGTGCAGATCCCAACGGTGAGGACCCCCACCTGAATCTCTTTTTTTCCGGCTGTGTTTGTTCTTTTTGCAGATAGGCGCTCTTCAAATTTTCTATTTATGAAATGAATATTATGTCATTAGACGGGTTGCCCGCTTCAAGCGGCTGTTAAATTTGAACGTGGAAGTGGGTTCACCACCAAAATCTTACCGATAATTAATTATTTGTGGGCGGATGGGATATCCATCTGTTATCTAAATATATACCTATTAGGGTCACATCGCGAATTTTCCCGACGCCAACTCAGGCCGACGTGTCATTAAAGGTCAGCCACGTTGCTTGAGTTATACCTCATGCATCTTGTTCTTGCCCTCTTGTCACGGTTTTTTGGCACCTTGCCAGCATCCGAGGAGTTGGCACCCAGTTCGGGGTCCCGCAACTCTGGAACACTTTTAAATTAACATGAAATCCTACGACTGTCAGAATATTATTAAATAGTGAGTAACAAATTTCAAATGAAAAATTGAAAACAGGGCCGTTGTTTCACAAAGGATGGTACCATTTCTTCTACCAGTACAACCCCGTGTCGCCGGTGTGGGGCAACATAACGTGGGGCCACGCGGTGTCGGAGGACATGGTGCACTGGAAGCACCTCCCGTTGGCGATGGAGCGAGACCGGTGGTACGACAAGCAAGGCGTGTTTACGGGCTCGGCCACGATCCTCCACAACGGGAGCATCGTGATGATATACACCGGGTACACTAACGCTTCGGTCCAGGTCCAGAACCTCGCGGTGCCAGCCGACCTCAACGACCCGCTGCTGCTCAACTGGACCAAGCTCGACCATGCCAACCCCGTCCTCGTCCCTCCGCCCGGCATCGGGGCCAAGGATTTCAGAGACCCCGGCACTGCCTGGTAATAGACATATGCTTGTTATTTGTTTTAAAGAAAATTTTGGTTCACTGATTTAACCATGAGCTAAAAAATTCTCCAACCGTGCAGGTTTGAGCCTTCGGACTCGACGTGGCGCTTTGCAATTGGGGCCAAGGACTCGTCGCACAACGGCATAGCCATGGTGTATAGCACCAAGGACTTCCTCAGCTACACCCTCCTCGACGGCGTGCTCCACGCGGTGGAGCGCGTAGGGGAGTGGGAGTGCATCGATTTCTACCCCGTCGCCACCTCCGGGCCCGCAGCCAATCAGGGACTCGACCCCTCGGCGAGGCCCGGAAAGCAGGTGAAGCACGTGCTCAAGGCTAGCTCCGACGACGACCGGCACGACTGGTACGCCATCGGGACGTACGACCCGGCTGCCAACAGGTGGGTTCCAGACGACGAGACCCTCGACGTCGGGATCGGGCTGAGGTACGATTGGGGCAAGTTCTACGCGGGGAAGACGTTCTATGATCAGAACAAGGGGAGAAGGGTGCTTTTGGGATGGATTGGGGAGACCGATAGCGAGAGCGCTGATCTTGCCAAGGGCTGGGCTTCTGTTCAGGTACTCACAGCTTGGTTTAATTACATGAAAATTTACTCGAGTTTTTGACCTTTGGCCTCGGGAGTTTTTAACTCTGTTATCATTTAACAAATGCAGAGCATTCCCCGAACAGTGTTGTTCGACATGAAGACCGGCGGCAACCTCCTCACGTGGCCGGTCGAGGAGGTGAAAAAGCTGCGGCTGAACCTCAGCGACTTCAGCGGCATCACCATCGACTCGGGCTCCACATTCCCGCTCGACGTAGGCGGCGCTGCGCAGGTAATTAACCACCTGGCAATTTGGAATTCGATGAATGAATGAATGAAGACTCAAGTTGTGATCGCATTTGTGTTTTTTTTTGGGGGGGGATTCCAGTTGGACATTGAAGCAGAGTTCCAGATCGACACGGATGCAATCGAGGCCGTAACCGAGGCCGACGTCACCTACAACTGCAGCAGCAGCGACGGGTCTGCCACCCGCGGCGCGCTCGGCCCGTTTGGCCTCCTCGTGCTCGCCAACGACGAGCTCACCGAGCAGACCGCTACCTATTTTTATGTTAGCAAGGACACTGATGGCAACGTCCGCACTCACTTCTGCCAGGATGAAATGAGGCGAGTCCTTTGCTGTTGACTCTAAACATCACAATTCGATCATCAGTCGGCTAACGTGCTGCGATTTTGCTGCAGGTCATCGAGGGCCAGCGACATCGTTAAGAGAGTCGTAGGCAACACAGTTCCAGTGCTCAAAGGAGAAACATTGTCGCTCAGAATATTGGTAAGAAAGTCGCGTTATATACGGATACGGATACGGATACGAATACGACTGCATTTGTTTGACATTGAGTTGTAATGTAGGTGGATCACTCCATTGTGGAGAGCTTCGCTCAAAGAGGGAGGGCGAGTGCCACGTCTCGAGTGTATCCAACCGAAGCCATCCACGACTCTGCGAGAGTCTTCCTCTTCAACAACGCGACGGGCACCGCCGTGACCGCCAAGACCATCAACATATGGCGTATGAACTCGGCATTCATCCAGCCATTCAACTTCAACAATTTCACCACCGCTAGCTTGTAGATGATTAGCTCCCCTTTTTTGTGTTAGGTTGTTATTTATCATCGTTTGCTCAATTGCCCCATTTTTTTAGAGTTTGTAATTAGCGGGTGTGGATAGGTATAGATTTTTTTTAAAATGAAAATTTCTTCCCCGCTGCGAGTAGTTTTTTTCAAACAAATGTTTGCATTGATCATGTTATAGAGGTTGTTTGTAGCAGATGTAAGCAAATGTAATAGAATGTCTATTCAAGCGCCGATGTTCTTTTTTTTTTTTAATTTTTTTAATTTTTTTAATTTTTGATTTTTTTGATTTTTTTATTATTATTTTTTTTTGGGGGGGCACTGCAGCTCTTCTACACACGACAAAATCCAGATTTAAAATTACTTGACTCATGATCACTTGAGTTTGTATTTGCAAAGGAATCTGCGTTCTTTTTATCTATTTTTGTTGACCGATGACTTCTGGCAATCAATGAGGTGGAGCTGACGTGACCGCCTTTGCTAACTTGGCACTCTATCAGCTGATGGATGGGACCCGCAGTGGCTGGAACCCCGGTCTGTGAGAGCCATGTCCAAGCTACAGGGGTGAAGCTCGACCTAACTCTTGGTCGTTATAAACGATCCTTCGATCTACTTGCTAAGCCTACCGTCAAGTTATCTGCAACATAGACATTCGTCAAGGGGATCGGATCTGGGTTCCGACCGAAATCCACTCCGATGCTTAAGTCGGTATGGGACTTAATGAGACTTGGGGCAGATGAATCGACCTAAAGGGAGATCGTCCGAGTATTGTCTCGCCGAGTTAAGAAGGAAGAAATATATAATTGGAAAGTAAAGAGAGAAGTTGTCAGAGTAACTAGTATTCACTACCTCTGGCGTGTCCCCTTTATGGCATGTTGGTGTTTAGACTATTTATAAGTGGAGGCATCCCCTCCGTGCCGTTGGCGAATAACGGCTCTCCATTATGATGACATGATCGTCCCTGAAGAATAGGCATTACAGATGTCCACTTACCACGCCACTAATGAGCCCATTATTAACCATCTCCTTAAGGTTCAGAAGCTCAACGGGCAAAATATGACCTGGCCTTGACTGGGCAAGTGGTTAGTCTCCTACGTGGATTTCATGGGCCTGATGGCCCACAACTTCTCATTTGTGGGCTTCTTTACCCAGATGAGAATATTCTTCTCCCCTTTTGGGGTTGGCACAATACTGTAACAATGGCCCCCATCACTTGGACTCAGACAAAGCATCAGTTGAGGTCGAGTGATGCGATACCTCATTAATTGGTCACGACAGTCGAAGCATGAGTATTTGTAACGACCCGCTCTCGGGGACCCGTTACTTATTTGGTTTATTTGCAGGTTCCGCAGTTTACCAGTGAAATCAGCATAGTCACAACGCAGAGATGTACCAACAACACTCAAACCAACTTACAGACATTATTACAGTCCAAATTAAAGTACAACAACAACCAACACACTCTCACACCAATACATGAAAGGAAATACTGAAAGGAAATGCAAAAAGGAAATACATAGTACAATACACACTCCGACAGAAAAGTAACTAAAACTCCGCGGCCTCCGGGTCGTACGCAGGCTCCTCATACTCTGGAGCAATCTCCTCAATCAGATCTTCGTCTGTCGGTGCCACAAGTGGAACCGAAGGTAAGCCACAAGGATTCTAAACAAAGAAAAGGAGTACTGTACAAGTATGACAAGCAAAAGTAAAGTACGGTGTAGTGTCTGTACAAGTGTAGAAAGTAAAGTGCATGACTGTAAAGAAATAACCGTGTAAGCTCTGCTAAAACTACGTGACTCAAGTCGGAGAGTACAATATGTGACCGTTCAGTTTGTCTCTTGCCTGGGTGCTACCCAGACGAATGCCGGTACCCAGGCAGCAGTATGGTTTGCCGAAACGCAGGCAGCAGGACAGGGCGCCGAAACACAGGCGACAGGATAGGTAGACCAAACTCTAGTCACTCCCGTACTCTCGCAAACTATGAGTTACCCCAAAACCCGGTGATGTGTCAAGTACAAGTTCTTTACATGATCGTTCCACGAAATGTTCCAAGTCAAGTCCAACACAAGAAAGTGGCGTATGTTTCCGTGCTTCGAGCACGTAGTAGTGCGGCGCTACAAGTTCGTACGAGCACAGTGGATTAGATTTCTAAGTTTAGAACCTGTCGTGACTTGCCAAAATTAATACCGTTGTAGTAAGCCGGAAGAGGATCTAGTGCTTCCTCTGAGGCTAGTACACCAGAGTCTGTACCTGCAACACAAAATACTTATTTAGTAAAACACGACTTTTCCTATTTAATCAATTAGGTAGTTTGATTTTTAAACTTGTTAAAACGGTGTCAAAAAATATTTAAAATTTTTATATAATCCTAAAATAATTATTTAGATTTTACTGCAAGAGGGGAGAATTTTCAGAAGCTTCTGTAATTTTTTATAATTTTTAGAAACTTAGAAATAGCTTAAAAATCCCAAAAACCCAAGGAACGTGTATCTTCCGTAATTTCTTACGGGAGCAATACAAATCGGAATTACATGAATGAGTAGTCAAAATGACTGTCTCGAAGTCTATTATCACACATAATTTTATCAAATATTAGTGTAGGTAAAACCAGCGAGTTACGATTTTTAGAATGAATTAAACCTATTTAATCTTTAGGTTCGAAAAATCATTCCAAAAAAAATAGGCGTCTGGTTGAGGTGAGATCAACGCCAATGGCTCCGAAATGTCGTTTCTGATTTTCTGGGGCTATCCACATATTTTTCTGGCCCCTGTATAATTAGTTATGGATTTTATACCATAAAACCCCATTAATAATCATTTAAAAATACGAATTTTCGAATTTTCTTAATATTTACAAGTTTGCCATTGAGCAAACTTACGCTCCTCGCGTCGTTCTCGATCGCCGGAGGGGGCGTTGCTTTCGGCGTGCGGAGGCGGCGACTGCGGCGGAGGGGGGCGGCGCGACGTGGAGGCGGGGTCTCCGGGGGCGGACGGCGACGGCGGAGGCGGCGCAGCGGCGGCGGTCGAGCGGAGCAGCGCGGGACGGCTCCGGGTGCTGTGGCGGAGGGGGTCGGGGTCTTATGCGGCGGTGGCGACGGCTGAAGACGGCGGCGAGCGGCGGGGACGGCGAACGACGGTCCGAGCGGCACCGGAGGCGGCGGCGGGGGCTCGCCGTGAGTGTGAGAGAGAACGCGAGGGAGAGAGCAGCGCCTGGGTATTGTTTTTTTTAAAATATTAATTTTGTGTTTAAGCTATGTTAGTGGGGGTATTTATAGGGTTAATATCTACTATTAGTATTTAATGGGGGGTTAGGAGTTGTTGACTAAACCCAACATTTTTAATACGGTAGGTTAGGGCTTGACTAACTTAGGAAATTTTTGGAAAGTGTATATACGTGTTTATCATGTGGGGTTAAAGTAAATGGTAATTAAGTTATATTAATTAACTAGGGTAAATGGTGACGGTAAAATTGTAACGAAATTACGATTTTGCCCCTACTAGCAAATGTGTCCGAAAAATTACGAAAACATACCCACGGGATCGTATCGTCGCGAGGATGGCGAATACGAAGTCCGTTTCAGGGTTTGGGCTACGGGGATACTAGTTTTTGGCCAAAACGTTTAGAAAGCGGGTTTGCGGGTTCTTTATTGAAATGATATCAGAAAATTACGAAATTAATGTGGGGAGCCCTAAATGATTATATGACGCTATTGCAGAAGTTTGAAAACATTTTGAAGACGTTTGAATAGAAAATAAATTCATCGAATCAAAACGGTAATTTTTGAAAATGAATTTTAACAGGAATGTTTTGGGCATTTGAGGAAATCTGAAAATACTGAAATATAATATAATAAGTCTAGTATTTCAAAATATTTTTATAGAATTTTTTTGAAATCATTTAAAACTCCTGACAAACCATTACAAAGTATATTAAATTTGTAATTAAATGTTTTGAAAAATTTCAAGTCGTTACATCCTACCC
Source organism: Scilla litardierei (assembly GCA_030789695.1). Lineage (NCBI taxonomy): Eukaryota > Viridiplantae > Streptophyta > Magnoliopsida > Asparagales > Asparagaceae > Scilla > Scilla litardierei. The sequence goes on along the minus strand of CM061133.1, from coordinate 10,712,956 downwards.
TCCTTAAAATAATTCTGTCCTCGGAATTTCTCAAATAACTTTGTTATGAAGAAGCTCAAGCAAATAAATGATAATAATGGTCTACTAAATCAGGTTGTAAATAATATAATGTGACATCATAGCATCAAGAAAGCAAGAGATGATGTTTATGAATACTTACTAATAACATCACCATAACTTCCATAACTAGTCTCGTAACTAGTAGGATTACTTGATTCGGTAAATAGGTACGGGTAGGGTTCTTGCATCTCGTCTTCTCGTTCCCAAGTAGATTCTCCAGGTGAGTCGTGGCGCCACATTATCCTGACAAGGTTGATCACTCTATTCTTGAGGGTCTTCTGCCGTCGATCTAGGATTTTGACTGGTTGTTGTTCGTAAGATAGATCCGGACGAACAGCAATCTCAGAGTAATCCACAACATGATTAGGATCACTCACGTAGCGTCGAAGTTGTGAGACATGAAAGACTTCATGTACTCCTTCCAATGCAGGTGACAAAGCAAGGCGATAGGCCACCTCGCCTACTCGTTCCAAAACATCAAATGGACCAATGTATCGAGGACTGAGCTTCCCTCTTCGTCCAAAACGAATCATCCCTCGATTCGGCGAGATCTTCAAAAATACATGATCGCCAGGCTGGAACTCTAAATGTCGGCGCTTTGCATCTGCCCAATGCTTGTATCGATCTTGAGCCAACTGTAGCTTCTCTCTGATGGTCCGAACTACTTCCACTGCTTCAACAATCAAGTCTGGGCCAATGAGCTCTCGATCACCAATGTCGTCCCAGCTCAAAGGAGAACGACACTTCCTACCATATAGCGCTGCAAAAGGCGCCATACCAATGCTGGCCTGATAACTGTTGTTGTAAGCAAACTCCACGAGATGAAGATGGTCTTCCCACGATCCCTTGAAGTCCAACATACACGCATGCAACATGTCCTCCAGGATCTGAATGGTGCGTTCTGACTGGCCATCAGTCTGAGGGTGATAAGCTGTACTGAAGCTTAATCGGGTCCCCAGACATTCCTGCAAGCTCTTCCAAAAATGAGACGTGAATCGAGTGTCTCTGTCTGAAACAATGCTGACAGGGACACCATGCAACTTCACTATCTCCTCCATGTACTTCTTGGCAAGCATCTCGATCGACTGGCCCACTCTGAAAGGAATGAAGTGTGCTGACTTGGTCAATCGATCAACGATCACCCAAACAGCATCGTTATGCTTCGTACTCTTGGGCAGTCCTGTCACAAAATCCATCGTAATGTGTTGCCATTTCCACTCTGGAATGGGCAAAGGTTGTAACAAACCGGCAGACCGGTGATGTTCAGCCTTCACCTGTTGGCATAATATGCATTTCGCAACACTCCGTGTGACGCTTCTCTTCATACCATGCCACCAGTAGTGTTGTCGCAAGTCTTGATACATCTTCGTTCCTCCTGGATGAATGGAATATGGAGAACTGTGAGCTTCCTCTAATAGAGCTTCTCTGACGTCTCCAGATGGTACGCAGATGCGGTTACCGAATCTCAAAGATCCATCCTCATGGATCTTGAATTCAGGCCGCTGACCTGCTATCACCATGTCTCTGATCTTCTGCAGCTTTGCGTCTCCGGCTTGGGCAGCTTTGATCTTGTCCACCAGGTCTGACTTGATCTGAAGGTTGAGCAACGAAGACGTTACTCCAGGTAGTATGACATCCATCTCCATGGCTCGGATCTCGTGTCGAAGCCGCCATTGTGATGTGAGAGTCATCACTACAGGAAGGCGACTTAAAGCATCCGGTACGACATTGACCTTCCCAGGATGGTATTGAAGGTCAATATCATAGTCCGCCATCAGCTCGATCCATCGGCGTTGGCGCATGTTGAGCTCCTTCTGGGTGAACATGTATTTAAGACTCTTGTGATCAGAGAAGATCTTTACGTGTTCGCCCAGTAAAAAGTGCCTCCATATCTTTAGGGCAAAGATAACTGCTGCCAACTCAAGGTCATGAGTGGGGTAGTTCTTTTCATGGATCTTCAATTGTCTGGATGCATAGGCAACGACTCGACCATGCTGATACAGCACACATCCAAGTCCTTTGCCAGATGCATCACAAAATACTTCGAATCCTCCGGTTCTGTCTGGGATGACCAGAATCGGGGCAGAAGTCAGCCTCTTCTTCAGCTCCTGGAATGCATCCTCGCAAGCTTTCGACCAAACGAACATCACGTCCTTCCTCGTCAATCGCGTCATGGCTCCTGCGATCTTCGAGAAGTTCTGGATGAATCGTCGGTAGTAACCAGCCAGTCCTAGGAAACTTCGAATCTCAGTTACAGTCTTCGGGGCTGGCCAGTTCTGAACAGCAGCTACTTTCTCGGGGTCGACGGATATCCCTTCTCCAGATATGATGTGGCCCAGGAAAGCCACCTTGTCGAGCCAAAACTCACACTTACTGTAATTGGCATACAGTTTATGTTGTCTTAGCGTCTCCAAGACCTTCCTCAGGTGAACTCTATGCTCCTCGGCGTCCTTCGAGTAGATGAGGATATCGTCGATGTAGACGACTACGAACTTATCCAGATGGTTGTAAAGAACCTGGTTCATAAGACTCATGAATACAGCAGGTGCATTAGTCACACTAAATGGCATCACCAAGAATTCGTAGTGTCCATATCTCGTCCGAAATGCAGTCTTGTGGACATCCTCCTTCTTCACCTTAACTTGATGATATCCGGTCTTTAGGTCCAACTTTGAATACACGCTCGATCCTCCAAGCTGGTCGAACAGGTCGTCGATGCGGGGCAGTGGGTACTTGTTCTTCACCGTCATCTTGTTTAGCTCGCGGTAGTCGACGCACATGCGCTGGGATCCGTCCTTTTTCTTCACGAGCAACACTGGGGCACCCCATGCGGATACACTGGGTCGTATCCATCCTTTCTGTATAAGATCATTTAGTTGAGCTCGAGTCTCTTCAAGCTCAGGCGGTGCCATGCGGTAGGGTCCCTTGTACATTGGTTGTGCACCTGGCATAAGATCAATGGTAAATTCAAGGCCGCGATCCAGAGGCAAACCTCAGAGGTCGTCCGGAAATACGTCCAAGAATTCTTGCACTAGCTCAGGCATTTCTTGCTCATCTCCTGCTGTAGTCGCCATGGCGTCTGAAAGTCTGGCTCGGTACTTCACGGGTCCTTCTGATCGGCTTCCGCTGAGAAACTCGAATTTTGGATGGTTGGGTATTTCGAATTCTACCCTCCTTTGACGACAGTCAATGGTGGCATGAAAAGTCCCTAACCAGTCCATCCCAAGAACAGCATCGAAAGTTGGCAACTCTATCACCATGAAGTCGGCAAAGAGGTGATCACTCCTTATTTTACATCTTTTTTCCGCATGATTGCATGCCATTTAGATCGCTCAAATCATGTTTTTCACGATATATCGACGATATTGCGATGCTTTTCACGATTTGTTGTTTTTGTCGTATTTCAGGTGATTTGGAGCGATTTGGAGTGATCTCGAGATACGCCTACTCCAGAGTGTCACCGACGACCTTCCCGAGGGTTATTTTGCTATTGGAGAGGAGCGGAAGAAGAAAGAACGTCGTAGGAGCGACGAGGAGGCCAAAACAAGCTGTTTGGGCATTTTTGGTGTCTCACTCGGCCGAGTGAAGGAGTCACTCGGCCGACCAGCGAGACACCGCTCGGCCGACCAGATCGGACACGTTTTATATGTGCATTCGGCCGAGCGTCGGAAGCCACATCGGCCGAGTGACGAGACCCTGTCCGCCCGAGTGGCACTCAGACGAAGCCCATCAAAAATTGCCAACTTACTGTTTTTCGTCTGCCTGAGCTTCAGAAGACTCACTCGGCCGAGTGGAAAATGCCGACCACCCGAGTACCTAGAAGCCATCGGCCGAGTGAAGACAACTCACTCGGCCGAGCCGCCCCCGAAGTGAAGACCCCCGAAGACACAGACTTACTGGAAATTCTCAGGGTTTGTCACTCGGCCGAGTGCGACGCGCTGCCTGTAGCGAAAATTTCGATTTTAAGGCTGCGCAGGGGCATTTTGGTCAGAGTTTTTTGGACGATTTTGGGGGGTATTTAACCCCTGTTTTTACCCTTGGTTAGAGAGCTTTTCTCTTTACTTTTTGCAGCTTTTTAGATTAAACTTTTAGCTTTAGAATTTGGTGATTGGAGAGGAGAGAAAAGTTGGGTTTTGTTGGATTCTTGGAAGAACTCTATTGGTTTGTCTCCCTCTCCTTTAAAAATACTATTTTTATTACTTATTTGTATATTGTGATGAATTCTCTAGTTAATTCCATTGATTATTTTTGTATTTGTGCTATGAATTGTGAGTAGTCTATACGCCTTGGGGCGTGGGGATGAACCCTACGAGCCCAATTTCAGATTTTTGATGAATTGGTAGAAATATTGCTAGAATTGCTATTATGGTTAGATTGGGATCGATTTACTACAGATAGCTAGGTGTTCATATCGATTGGGATTTGCAAGAGATTGGATCCCAATTCGATAGGAAACCCTAGAAATCCGAATTGGGTTGAAATTGAATTTCCGTAGTATCGGTTTGCAAGAGATTGGACCGATACTAGGGTTCTCGGTTGCAATTCCATGCCAATACCCGTTTGCAAGAGATTGGACGGGTAGGAACTATCCCAACCTAGGTCGTGGCCCGAGTTTGCACGAGAGTGGGCTCGGGGAGCGATTGAACGATGATGTTGATCCTAATGCTAGCTTGCCTAGGCTAGGGTTTACAAGAGATTGGACCCGAACCTAGGATAGCTATAGACCGGCAACAGCGCGAGAGCGTGAGCTAGGTTTTACATTCAGTTGCAACTAGTTCATCCGAGATTCTACCCTAGCAATGTTGATGCCAACGAATCACATTGACGAGATACGGTGAGTAGCGGGGATTCCCCATTCCCTAGGCGTCCTTTATTTGATTTGATATTTCCGTACTTTGTCTGACGATTGTGACCGGATCGCCAAAGGCAAATATCTCTCTTTTCTGTTCTTAATAGCCAGATTGTTCGGAGCAAGCACTTTCATTCGTCCTCCCTGTGTTCGATAACCCGCTCGCCGCTACACCGTGCGCTTGCGGTAAAACTACACGGTCGCACTTTTGGGTTACATTCCGGAGCGATCAAGTTTTTGGCGCCGTTGCCGTGGAGGAAATTTTGACGGTGTTCGGCATCGACCACCCGGTTATTTTTCCTTTCTTTCTTTCTTTCTTTACTTTCTTCTATATCTTGTCCTAACTCTGTTTGCAGCCCTATTTGCATATTCTCCCCGTATATTGCATAAGATCTTAACAGGGAGAATGGAGGATGCAATGTCGACAACAGAACTCAGTCAGGAAGATTATGACTCCTTCACAGACCTCCTTAAGGAGCTTGTCGATGAGGTTCACGCTACCGGAACTTTTGCTATCGATATCAAGGACCCCGACGAACAACTGTTTGCTAGTTTTGTGATGGATCAAGTCTCCCCGGATGGGACTATCGGGGGCAATGTCAGAGTTGATGTGATGGACGACAAGTTATACTTCGAAGACGGTAGAACAAGTGTCGAGGAGCACTATACTCCCGGAGGATCTTTCGAGCAAACCGACGTTCAGGGAGTTACACTCTACGACACTCACTCTTGCTTTTATGAATCGTCTGATGTGTTTCTTGATTCCAGGAACGAACCGGAGCAGAGTGAAGGTTTTGATGATGCTAGCACAAAATCGGAGAGCGCCTATTTCGATGCATCGTCCTCACTAAGTAGTGAGTCTGAGTCTTCGCATGAGAGCACGCCGCCTGAACAAGAGCTAAACTCGGATGACAAGGAAGAAGCCAAACTCATGCGAGCTGATGAAGTAGAAGGAGCAGCACCTCTTGAGGTAGAACTTAAACAATTACCTCCGAATCTAAGGTATGCCTTTTTGGGTAGTAAATTGACTTTCCCGGTGATAGTCAATTCCCACCTCACGCAAGATCAACTTGAAAAACTCCTAGACGTTCTTAGGAGCCACAAATATGTCCTTGGCTACACTATCTCCGATCTAAAAGGGATAAGCCCTAGGCTTTGCACACATAGGATCCATTTGGAGGATACCGACGCCGCCTCCATAGAGCCTCAAAGGCGGTTAAACCCGAACATGAAAGAGGTGGTTTAAAAGGAAATCCTAAAATTGCTAGACGCCGGTATTATTTACCCTATCTCTGACAATAGATGGGTTAGCCCCGTTCACGTCGTCCCCAAGAAAGGGGGGATGACAGTCACAAAAAATGAAAAAGGTGAGCCCATATCTACACGCACCGTCACGGGATGGCGAATGTACATTGATTATAGGAAACTAAATAAAGCTACCCGAAAGGACCATTACCCATTGCCCTTCATTGATCAAATGCTTGAACGCCTAGCTAAACATAAATACTTTTGCTATCTAGATGGGTATTCGGGATTCTTCCAAATCCCTTTGCACGAAGATGACCAAGAAAAGACCACTTTTACTTGTCCGAATGGTACCTATGCCTACCGTAGGATGCCGTTTGGTCTTTGTAATGCTCCCGCCACCTTTCAGAGGTGTATGACATCCATATTTTCCGATTACATTGAAAATATTATGGAAGTTTTTATGGATGATTTTTCGGTTTATGGAAGTGAGTTTGACTCTTGTTTGGCCAATCTTACTAAAGTCCTTAAAAGGTGCCAACAAAACAATCTCACTCTAAATTGGGAGAAGTGTCACTTCATGGTCACGGAAGGTATAGTTCTCGGGCACCTTGTCTCCTCGAGAGGAATTGAGGTAGATAAAGCAAAGATTGAGGTAATCGAGAAACTCCATCCTCCTATTAATGTCAGGGGCATTAGAGGCTTTCTTGGTCATGCAGGGTTTTACCGCCGCTTCATCAAGGATTTCGCCTCGATTGCCCGACCACTTACTTCCTTGCTCGCTAAAGATACTCCTTTTATTTTTTCAGGGGAATGCTTGCAAGCCTTCAACACCTTGAAGGAAGCACTAGTTTCCGCGCCCATCATACAACCACCGGATTGGAGCCTTCCCTTTGAGCTAATGTGTGATGCTAGCGACCAAGCCATTGGAGCGGTGTTGGGACAAAGAAAAGATAGGAAGCTTCATGCGATATTCTATGCGAGCAAGACATTGGATGACGCGCAGAAAAACTACACAACTACCGAAAAAGAGCTTCTAGCGGTCGTCTATTCCATCGAGAAGTTTCGCTCTTACCTCCTTGGTTCCAAGGTGATTGTCCACACCGACCATGCGGCGTTGAAGTATCTTTTAAACAAGAAGGAGGCCAAACCTCGGTTGATTAGGTGGATACTCCTGTTGCAAGAATTCGATTTGGAGATCAGAGACAAGAAAGGTACGGACAATGTCGTGGCGGATCACTTGTCTAGGCTCATTCGTGACAAGGAGGATGAGAGTTTACCTATCGACGACACATTCGTGGATGAGAGGCTATATGCCATAAGGACCGGTGAAGTACCTTGGTACGCGGACTTCGTCAACTACTTGGCTTGTGGAATTAAACCGCATGGGATGCCCACGCATCAAAAGAGGAGATTTCTGCATGAGGTCCGTAGCTATTTTTGGGAAGATCTATACCTCTTCAAGATATGCAAAGATAGTGTCATTCGGAGGTGTGTTTCTAAAGAGGAGGCAACGTCTATCATTTTGCATTGCCACGGTCTGCCATGCGGGGGACATCATGCCGCCTCTAAAACAACCGCTAAGATTTTGCAGAGCGGATTCTTCTGGCCAACAATGTTTAGAGACACCCACGACTTTGTAAAGGGGTGCGATAGATGCCAACGGACCGGGAATATCTCCAAACGCAATGAGATGCCAATGAGGCCCATTCAAGAAATTGAGCTTTTTGATTGTTGGGGAGTATACTTCATGGGACCATTTCCGTCGAGCAATAGTAACAAATACATCCTATTGGTCGTTGACTATGTCTCCAAATGGGTGGAAGCAATCGCCACCCCTACTAATGATGCAAGGGTCGTCTCTAAGTTCTTCAAGCAAAATATCTTCCAACGCTTTGAAGTGCCTCGTAACTTAATAAGCGACGGGGGGTGCCACTTCATAGAAAACAAGTTTGAAGCCATGCTAAAGAAGTACGGGGTAAACCATAGAGTTGGCATGGCATATCACCCCCAGACAAGCGGCCAAGTGGAAGTCTCAAATAGAGAAATCAAGGAAATTCTTGAGAAGACTGTGGATCGATCTAGAAAGGATTGGTCAACGAAGCTAAACGATGCTCTGTGGGTATATCGCACGGCCTTTCGCACTCCCATCGGCACCACAACGTTCCGACTTGTTTATGGGAAAGCTTGCCACTTGTCGGTAGAGTTGGAACACCGCGCATATTGGGCCATCAAGACCTTTAATTATGATTACAAGAGTGCGGCGGTGAGACGACTCTTGGACATCAACGAGCTTGATGAAATAAGAAGAGACGCCTACGAGAGCTTAAGAATTTACAAAGAAAGGACCAAGATTCTCCACGATGCCCTCATAACCGTCACAGACTTCAAAGTAGGAGACAAGGTCTTGCTCTATAATTCCCGGCTCCGACTATTTCCCGGTAAGCTGAGGTCACGTTGGTCCGGACCTTTCACCATCAAGCACATACAACCGGGAGGGGCCTTCGAGTTGGAAAGCAAGGACGGGGCCACATTCAAGGTAAATGGTCAGAGGCTCAAGCATTATTCCGAGGGAGTCCCAATGGGAGAAATCAATAAAATATATCTACTTAAAGGACGGCCGGATGATCTTTCATACCTACTTGACGAGGTAATTGAGGAGGCGATCCCCCATTCGATCGGCGCTCTATTCAATGAAGATTTTAAGGAAGGGCCGGATTTAGGCCAAGATGAGAAGATTGAGCGTTCCCCCGACTTCTCCGCTGAAATTGATGAAGGCGACGCTGATGTCGCAAGGATTCGAGAGCTCTGCAAGCTCTCGAAGATGAAGTCTCCGAAGAAAGCTCTGCCGATACGGAAATCGGTGTCACCGGTGAAGCCGATGACCGGAGCAAACGCTAGCTTGGGGGAGCCTCCCGCCAACACTATTCGAGACGAGAGACCACCGAGGGAGAACACGCCGTCGCAACTTCCGAATCCAAGCGTTCTCCCCGGAAAATTTGACGGGTGCATCTCATATGCACCAAACATCCCGCATTAATTGAAAATCATAGGGGGTCGAGCTCACGACCTTAAACGAGCGCTTGTCGGGAGGCAACCCGACGGTTATAGCTTTATTTTTACTTTTCCTTTATTTTTGTTTTATAAATTTTTAGTGTTTTGAGTCGTTCGCCCAAAATTTTGTGATAACGGGTCCTATTTTTCTTGACAGGAGAGGAGAACGAGGTACCCATCATTAGGAGGATGAACAAGGTGATGAGGAGCGCTCCAGGAAGGCGCTCGATGCTTAGGAGGAAGATGAAATCGAATGGAGGAAGAAAAACAGAGTTTAGAGCCCAAACGAAGCCAAACAGCAGAAGATAGGGTTCACTCGGCCGAGTATACTAGTCACTCGGCCGAGCACACAAGTTCGTCCGGCCGAGCGGCTCACGAACGAGGGAAGTCTGCTGTACCCAACTCTTTGTTTCTTTTCTTGATTTCAGTATAACTGCTACTAGGCCGAGTATATATTTTCACTCGGCCGAGTAAAACTGATACGCTCCTAGGGCGAGTCTTGCCGAGTAGCTTGAGCCACTCGGCCGAATGGACTTACTCCACTCGGCCGAGGGTGGCAAGGCCACTCGGCCGAGGGTGGCAAGGCCACTCGGCCGAAGCGTAGCGGGGAGGAATTTTTCCGTTGAGTTCACTCGACCGAGCGACTTCGTCACTCGGCCGAGTCGTAACATTTCCTTATATAAGTGGCTGCGGGCTCGGCGCGGAATTCGAAGCGTTATTATCAAATTTTTCCGCCCGAGCCCACGCCCTTGTCTCCCCTACGCCGCTGCGACTTCCCCCTTACTTGCCCGAACCAGCCGCCCGCGCCGGCGGCCATGCCTCCGGCCACCTCCGGTAACGCCTAAATCGCCCTATTTTCTCCTCTCTCTCGTATTTTTCGACGATCCATGTGCTTAACGAACCCCAAACCCAAATTAATTTCTATTTCTATCTATTATACCCCTAATGTTCCATACGTTTTGAATATTACTCGCTGATATCTCCGTTTCATGCGCAGGTTATTTTTGGGAGCTTAGGGGAGCCCAGGGGAGCTTTCAGGGACTGATTTGGGCTACGTGGAGGTGTCGCCTTCGCACACTTCCATTACTCTGCTCTCGCGGCGTGTCGTGGTATATTCTTTCCTTTATTTTACGCACGTCGCACTTTTAACGCTTTTTGGTGAGCACTCGGGGCCCATATGCCGCCCCGGACACGACCGAGGTCGAGGAGAGCTTCCGCCAAGCGGAAGCGGTCGGATGATGCCGGCCCCTCCCACGAGGTGGAGGACTCTCCTCCGCCTACACCACCACATCCCGTTCACCCAGCACAGCCTGCAGGCCCCGCACACCCCGCACAGCCTGCAGAGCCCGCACAGCCCATTCACCCCTCACAGCCACTCCCTGCCGCTCCACAGCCACCACCACCGGCTCCACTTATCGGGCCGCTTGGGATTACGTTCCGAAACGACGCACACCGCGTCTCTTTCGAGCGCATTTCCCAGCGCTCGATCGTACCCTCCAGGTTCGCATACCTTGCAGACCTAGGATGCCTGGGGGTACTAGAGGGGATGCTCACGTTGTACGACAACGTGGGCTGGCGAGATTTCTTCTAGGTGTCGGCGGACACGTTCATCCGTCCGACACTTGAGGTGCTTAGTTCGATCGCCCGGACCGACGAAGGATGCTTGTTTCGGTTCATGGACCGGGAGTGCCAGGTCACTCTCGGTATGATGAGAGCCTTCTTCTCGTGGCCCGATGTCCCCGGGGTCGACCGTGGTTACGCCCCCACCCACATCCCCCCACCTTCCTTCGACGCCGGCACCTTCTGGGCCCGGATTACGGGTCTTCACGCTGCATTTGACCCTAGTAGGGCAAAGGCCTCGGCCATTGTCCATCCCTGCCTCCGCATAGCACAGCGCCTTATGGCAACTACCTTTTTGGCGAGGTATGAGCCTGGGACGATGTCCACGCCGGAGCTTTATATGCTCTACGCGATGACGCGTCCCAGAGTTCTAGCTAGGGAGGGCGATGAGTTGGTCCCCGCCGTCGTGATTGATGTCGCGGCCTGGTTTTTGGACCGCATCATCGTATCGGTGGGCGCTCGCTCACCGATATGCTGCGGCTGTCTGATCACCCTGCTCGCCCTTATGACCGGCGAGGACTTCCCTGATGACCTGCGACGAGCACTGGGCCCCACTTCACTGTCGATAGATGTTATGGCCCGGATGAAGATGCTTCGTCCGCACGGTGAGTGACACTGGGTCTGGCTGCACGGCCCCTACGGTGCCGATTACATGATTCTCCCGAGCCCAGCTCGGACACATATTGCACCGGCCCAGGTGGACTGGCTCCCGGCGATGGATCTTCTGATCCCAGCCGCATACGTGCTCGAGGCCGAGGAGGCCGAGCAGGCCCACGCTGCACCCGCAGACCCCGTTGCACCTGCTGAGCCCGCTGCACCTGTTGACCCCGTGGCCCCTCAGCCTATCCCTGATATTTCTGTTGCTCCCGACACCTCTGTCCACACCTCTGTCGGTGTCGGGAGTACCCTTGCTGAGCCCACTTCCACTACATCCACGCCCACCACCACCACTGGCCCTCTGTCTGTCGAGCCTGTTTCCTCTGCCCTACCCGAGCGCCCGTCGACTATAGTTGAGAGCGGAGAGCCCTCTTTTGCCGCCGCCGTGGAGACCGTGGTCTCCACCTCTGTCTCCACCGCTGCTGTATTTTCTGAGAGTGTCATGGCGTCTGTCCACACGTCTGTATCACCGACCTCTCTGGCCGCCTCGTTGCCACTTTTGTACTCCTCTTTCGTTACTGCTGCCTCCACTTCTTACCGTCCTGCCCAGCCTCGCACTGAGTCCAGGCCCACACTTGCGAGCACAGCACCTTTCGTCCCCTTACCTGCTGAGCCCATTACCTACGTCACCCGAGTACGCCAGCTCCGACCTGCACAGCACAGACCGGTGCGTCCCTCTGCACCACCTCCCCCCGACACTGTACTTCAGAGCATTCGTGCTCTCGAGGGGGCGGTGAGTGGTCTCAGAGGTGACCTTAGGACCTTGTCCGCCACCGTCACCGATATGGCTCGTCGCTTTGACCTGCTTCCGCACATTCACTACTGCCTTACCCAGGTTCTAGAGCGGCTCCCTCGCGTACCCACCCAGTAGGTTCCCACCCCCACTACCACACACACCCAGCCTGCTTCCACTTCCACACCCACACCCGCTCAGCCGCCTGTACCTCACCCACCACCACCGCCTCCGCCTCAGGACGGAGACGGCGCAGCCCCACCCTCTTAGGCACCCTTGATGCCATCGATTCTTTTTGCCGTTGTGCTACCCGTCTCTGCTGGGTCCTGATGCATTTTACCCACCACCCCCTCCCCTCACTGTTTTTGGATTCACATTTTGATTATATCTTTCTATATCTTTTTTGGGAGAGAGGGAGAGTTTTTGGTGTCGCACTTTTATATCTGTATCACTCCTGTATCTGCATGCATCATGTCCGCATCATATTTTTCATTTCATTATTTTTTATTTTCTTTTATGCCCCATGCATGCATCTTCACTTACCCCTCACATTACACGTCTCTTGGTGTGCCACACTTTGCACATTGAGGACACTGTGCCATTTAGCTTGGGGGAGTGAGTTCTCACGTTCTTTTCGATTTACCACCTTTGTTTTTAGTTTTTTCACGCCATTTTCCGCTTTTGCACTTATTTCTCTGTGTGCTGCATTGTAAATAGTTTTATTTTCCCCTTTATCTTTATTTCTTTTTCATCTCATGCTAGAGATGACTTTTCTATGATGATGATGACGTGGAGTTAGCTTTCTTTATATGCATGCTATATTTGTCATGTCTTAGATTTTATTTCTGATATCATATGCTATGATCTGCCTTGCATTTAGAGATAGTAACCCACACTTTCCCGCATGAAAATGGATGAAATTTTATTATTAGCTGAGTCTGAATATTCATATGTATGCCATCGCAGAAAACACACCAAGATTCACGCATTGAATGCGTATATCTGGAGTATCGTTTTCTTTTCCTATATCACTTCTATATGCATGATTTGTACATTTCACTTCAGGATGATTGAATGATGTTAGCTATGATAAATCTGGATTAGTTAGCTTTTTTGTGATCGAAACTGAGTAGATTAGATTACCCTGCTGAAGTTATCGTGCACGTCTTATAGAGTGAACTGAGAGACATATTTATTTCTTTCTCCACATATCTTGAATATCAATTCTCTATTTTAAAATCATTGGTGAATCTCCCCTTAGCGATTCTATTATATGGCATTTCCCCCGTTATTAATTCCTAGCTCCAAATTTCCCAAAACCAAAGAAAGAAAAAGAAAAATTCTTGAATATCATTATTTCTCTTTGATTTGGGATCATTGTGTATATATGTTCTAAAAAAAGAGAAAAAAAAGAAAAAGAAAAGAAAAGAGGAAAAAACCTCAATAAAAGATCTCATCTCATGTTCTCTCTTTCTTTCCCTCTTTTTGTTTTTATTTTCATTACTTTTGGAGCTTCATACAAAATGGGGATGTAAATATTGTTTTTTATGCCACCACGCTTATAGATAAGCTTGGGGGAGAGAATCCAATGATGTGTGAGAGAGTGACTACTTGACGTTACACGACAACCTAGGCTAAGTAATATTCTATACTCGGTGAGATTATTTTTAGCTTTACGAAGTCCAGAAATCTATGCCTAGCACTCATTTCATGAAATCCATGCTTTTCTATTCTTTCTAATCTATTGCGTGATATTCTTATACTCCTCTTAGAAAGCGTTCAATTGAAAAGTGTGTGATCTGCGATGTTGTATACCGCTTTAAATGATTCAGACGATGTTAATTCTAAAATTATTCCATTTTTCATGTTATATCATCATTCTTGGGTTTTCTATTTCTATTTGCACCATTATACTATGATATCGAAATGAAATTCTTTGACATGTGTATTTTATTCGGTGCATGCTATATGAGTAAGCAAAACCCACGTCCTGAGAAAATGATCTAGCAGCTTCCCTCTTCGCTTCTTTCTTTCTTCTTCATTTTTATTTCGTTTTTTCGTTTTTTCTTCGTTTTCCGTTTTTCGTTTTTTGTCGTTTTCATTTTCGGAATCCACCGGGTTCGCCTTTTACTTATCTTCCTCGAGGACGAGTAAGAGGTAAGCTTGGGGGATTTTGATCACTCCTTATTTTACACCTTTTTTCCGCATGATTGCATGCCATTTAGATCGCTCAAATCATGTTTTTCACGATATATCGACGATATTGCGATGCTTTTCACGATTTGTTGTTTTTGTCGTATTTCAGGTGATTTGGAGCGATTTGGAGTGATCTCGAGATACGCCTACTCCAGAGTGTCACCGACGACCTCCCCGAGGGTTATTTTGCTATTGGAGAGGAGCGGAAGAAGAAAGAACGTCGTAGGAGCGATGAGGAGGCCAAAACAAGCTGTTTGGGCATTTTTGGTGTCTCACTCGGCCTAGTGAAGGAGTCACTCGGCCGACCAGCGAGACACCGCTCGGCCGACCAGATCGGACACGTTTTATATGTGCATTCAGCCGAGCGTTGGAAGCCACATCGGCCGAGTGACGAGACCCCGTCCGCCCGAGTGGCACTCAGACGAAGCCCATCAAAAATTGCCAACTTACTGTTTTTCGTTTGCCTGAGCTTCAGAAGACCCACTCGGCCGAGTGGAAAATGCCGACCGCCCGAGTACCTAGAAGCCATCGGCCGAGTGACAACAACTCACTCGGCCGAGCCTCCCCCGAAGTGAAGACCCCCGAAGACCCAGACTTACTGGAAATTCTCAGGGTTTGTCACTCGGCCGAGCGACTTTTGTCACTCGGCCGAGTGCAACGCGCTGCCTGTAGCGAAAATTTCGATTTTAAGGCTGCGCAGGGGCATTTTGGTCAGAGTTTTTTGGACGATTTTGGGGGGTATTTAACCCCTGTTTTTACCCTAGGTTAGAGAGCTTTTCTCTTTACTTTTTGCAGCTTTTTAGATTAAACTTTTAGCTTTAGAATTTGGTGATTGAAGAGGAGAGAAAAGTTGGTTTTTGTTGGATTCTTGGAAGAACTCTATTGGTTTGTCTCCCTCTCCTTTAAAAATACTATTTTATTGCTTATTTGAATATTGTGATGAATTCTCTAGTTAATTCCATTGATTATTTTTGTATTTGTGCTATGAATTGTGAGTAGTCTATACGCCTTGGGGCGTGGGGATGAACCCTACGAGCCCAATTTCAGATTTGTGATGAATTGGTAGAAATATTGCTAGAATTGCTATTAGGGTTAGATTGGGATCGATTTACTACGGATAGCTAGGTGTTCATATCGATTGGGATTTGCAAGAGATTGGATCCCAATTCGATGGAAAACCCTAGAAATCCGAATTGGGTTGAAATTGAATTTCCGTAGTATCGGTTTGCAAGAGATTGGACTGATACTAGGGTTCTCGGTTGCAATTCCATGCCAATACCCGTTTGCAAGAGATTGGACGGGTAGGAACTATCCCAACCTAGGTCGTGGCCCGAGTTTGCACGAAAGTGGGCTCGGGGAGCGATTGAACGATGATGTTGATCCTAATGCTAGCTTGCATAGGCTAGGGTTTGCAAGAGATTGGACCCGAACCTAGGATAGCTATAGACCGGCAACAGCGCGAGAGCGTGAGCTAGGTTTTACATTCAGTTGCAACTAGTTCATCCGAGATTCTACCCTAGCAATGTTGATGCCAACGAATCACATTGACGAGATACGGTGAGTAGCGGGGATTCCCCATTCCCTAGGCGTCCTTTATTTGATTTGATATTTCCGTACTTTGTCTGACGATTGTGACAGGATCGCCAAAGGCAAATATCTCTCTTTTCTGTTCTTAATAGCCAGATTGTTCGGAGCAAGCACTTTCATTTGTCCTCCCTGTGTTCGATAACCCGCTCGCCGCTACACCGTGCGCTTGCGGTAAAACTACACGGTCGCACTTTTGGGTTACATTCCGGATCGATCAAGAGGTCTCGTTCACAAATCACAACAGAGCATTGGAGGCATCTACTGGTTACTGGTAGAGACCCACCACCGGTCTCGACCTTCCAATGGGAAGTCAGAGGTTCTACGGAGACGTCGTGTGTTTGGACGAATCGACTCGCCATGAAGCAATCTGTAACTCCTGAGTCGAACAGTGTGAGGGCAGGCTTACCGGCTACTAAGACGATACCTACGGTGATGAGAGTCACATTTAAGCTCACGATCCCTAAACAATATAGTGTGTAGCTTAGTGAACGGAAATCTCATACCTGTAATCACTTGGTCTGTTGCCTCGGCCTCCTCTACTGTCATGGTATAGGCTTGACGCCTTGGAGGTGGTGCCTGTGGGCGAGCTTGCTGGTATACCTGTTGCTGGGGAGGGAGTGGCTGACGTTGTTGAGCAGGTAGTGGTGGACGTGGTGGCACATTCCTGGCAGGGGCGTGGGCCGGAGCAGGGTTAGATAGCTGAGACTTCCTCTCAGGACAGTCCCTTGCATCATGGTCCTTTGATCCACAGATCAGACAGATGTTTAGAAAAGATCGGCATTCTGAGCGGAGGTGCCCTGGTTTCCCGCAATGATGACATATTAGGCGCGGTGGTGGTGGTGGTGGTGGGCCCTGCCTCTTGAACTGTGTCTGTTGAATGGGCCGATACATCTGATTAGGCGGGGGTCGTCGGCTAGGTCCAGCAGCAGGGGTTGGAGGTGGTTGCCTTCTGTGAGGGGCAGCCAGCTCACGCCTTTCTTCCCTCTCCATAAACTCGTGTTCACGAGCAGCAGCTAGAACTTCTGTGTGGGTAGACAATGTACGTCTGACCAAATTCCTGCGGATCTCTATGTTGAGACCCTGCTTGAAGCGTCGAGCCTGGGCTATTGGAGTGGCAACCAACTCAGGAGCAAAGTGGCTCAACATGGTGAACCGGGCGTCGTATTGTTCCACCGTCATGGAACCTTGCTTCAACCCAACAAATTGCGCCTCAAGTTCCATCTGGGCCTCAGGAGAGAAATATTGGGTGCGGAAAAGTTCCGTGAATGTCTCCCATTCGATCGGTCGCTGGAGACGCTTTTCTGCAGAGCCCCACCAGACTCTGGCCCCATCCGTTAGTTGGGACCTGGCAGTATCTGCCCAGGCATGCCTCCCGATCTGGGCGGCCCTCAAGTTTTCTTCAGTACTTTCTAGCCATTCATCGGCCTTCATCGGGCCATCTTCTCCGTTCCAGGTCTTCGGGTGGAGGGAGCGAAATTGTTGGATGCCTCCCGTAGGGTGATATTTGCCTTTGATAGCCTCGACCATTTCTCGTAATGCCAGATCTGAGATCTGATGCACTATGGGAGTTGGCCCGTTGTCGGTCGGGTTGTTGGCTTCAGACTGATAGGCTCTATTGGGGGTCTTTGAGGTGTTTCCATCCATTTCTCGAGCGCCAAATACGAAAGACCTGTTCATAATGTTTAGTAAGAACATGTATATGTTTAAGGAGATCTATTTAATATAGAAAGATTCCAAGAATGTCAAATGAAAAGGTCATCAAGCTTGAAGAGAGGTTGATAGTGAATAAGATCGATGACGTCACATAATCATGATTCACGTCCTTGCGGTCCAGCGGACACGGCCAGGGAAGTGACTAAGATAGGATCACTTGTGCCCAGTCTAGCTAGGTTGATCCAACAGACTTTAGCCAAGCACATTGACCGGTATCATGGTCCATTGAAGGAAGATCATCATTCATATGAGTGCCACCGATACAAATGGATTTCTTTTTTTTAATCCTATCAAAATTTTGTTAATAACTTTTTATTAAGGCCAGATAGGTCAACTCCATTGAGGCTAGGTAGGTCAACTCCATTGGGGCTCTCCGAGATGTTCCTGTTCGTCTTTCAAGTGTCAAACCTGCATCCATAGAAATGTCAGCTTAGTTGAGTATCGTATACGATACATCCTGGTTTTACTATACTGTTCACGAGGTATTTTGCACGGACCTGCATGGGCCATCAAACTTGTAACGACCAGCTCTCGGGGACTCGTTACTTATTTGGTTTATTTGCAGGTTCCGCAGTTTACCAGTGAAATCAGCATAGTCACAACACAGAGATGTACCAACAACACTCAAACCAGCTTACAGACATTATTACAGTCCAAATTAAAGTACAACAACAACCAACACTCTCTCACACCAATACATGAAAGGAAATACTGAAAGGAAATGCAGAAAGGAAATACATAGTACAATACACACTCCGACAGAAAAGTAACTAAAACTCCGCGGCCTCCGAGTCCTACGCAGGCTCCTCATACTCTGGAGCAATCTCCTCAATCAGATCTTCGTCTGTCGGTGCCACAAGTGGAACCAAAGGTAAGTCACAATGATTCTAAACAAAGAAAAGGAGTACTGTACAAGTATGACAAGCAGAAGTAAAGTACGGTGTAGTGTCTGTACAAGTGTAGAAAGTAAAGTGCATGACTGTAAAGAAATAACCGTGCAAGCTCTGCTAAAATTACGTGACTCAAGTCGGAGAGTACAATATGTGACCGTTCAGTTTGTCTCTTGCCAGGGTGCTACCCAGACGAATGCCGGTACCCAGGCAGCAGTATGGTTTGCCGAAACGCAGGCAGCATGACAGGGCGCCGAAACACAGGCGACAGGACAGGTAGACCAAACTCTAGTCACTCCCGTACTCTCGCAAACTATGAGTTACCCCAAAACCCGGTGATGTGTCAAGTACAAGTTCTTTACATGATCGTTCCACGAAATGTTCCAAGTCAAGTCCAACACAAGAAAGTGGCGTATGTTTCCGTGCTTCGAGCACGTAGTAGTGCGGCGCTACAAGTTCGTACGAGCACAGTGGACTAGATTTCTAAGTTTAGAACCTCTCGTGACTTACCAAAATTAATACCGTTGTAGTAAGCCGGAAGATGATCTAGTGCTTCCTCTGAGGCTAGTACACCAGAGTCTGTACCTGCAACACAAAATACTTATTTAGTAAAACACGACTTTTCCTATTTAATCAATTAGGTAGTTTGATTTTTAAACTTGTTAAAACGGTGTCGAAAAATATTTAAAATTTTTATATAATCCTAAAATAATTATTTAGATTTTACTGCAAGAGGGGAGAATTTTCAGAAGCTTCTGTAATTTTTTATAATTTTTAGAAACTTAGAAATAGCTTAAAAATCCCAAAAACCCAAGGAACGTGTATCTTCCGTAATTTCTTACGGGAGCAATACAAATCGGAATTACATGAATGAGTAGTCAAAATGACTGTCTCGAAGTCTATTGTCACACATAATTTTATCAAATATTAGTGTAGGTAAAACCAGCGAGTTATGATTTTTAGAATGAATTAAACCTATTTAATCTTTAGGTTCGAAAAATCATTCCGAAAAAAATAGACGTATGATCGAGGTGAGACCAGCGCCAATGGCTCCGAAATGTCGTTTCTGATTTTCTGGGGCTATCCACATATTTTTCTGGCCCCTGTATAATTAGTTATGGATTTTATACCATAAAACCCCATTAATAATCATTTAAAAATACGAATTTCTGAATTTTCTTAATATTTACAAGTTTGCCATTGAGCAAACTTACGCTCCTCGCGTCGTTCTCGATCGCCGGAGGGGGCGTTGCTTTCGGCGTGCGGAGGCGGCGACTGCGGCGGAGGGGGGCGGCGCGACGTGGAGGCGGGGTCTCCGGGGGCGGACGGCGACGGCGGAGGCGGCGCAGTGGCGGCGATCGAGCGGAGCAGCGCGGGGCGGCTCCGGGCGCTGTGGCGGAGGGGGTCGGGGTCTTGTGCGACAGCGGCGACGGTTGAAGACGGCGGCGAGAGGCGGGGACGGCGAACGGCGGTCGGAGCGGCACCGGAGGCGGCGGCGGGGGCTCGCCGTGAGTGAGAGAGAGAACGCGAGGGAGAGAGCAGCGCCTGGGTATTTTTTTAAAAAAAATATTAATTTTGTGTTTAAGCTAGTTTAGTGGGGGTATTTATAGGGTTAATATCTACTATTAGTATTTAATGGGGGGTTAGGAGTTGTTGACTAAACCCAACATTTTTAATACGGTAGGTTAGGGCTTGACTAACTTAGGAAATTTTTGGAAAGTGTATAAACGTGTTTATCATGTGGGGTTAAAGTAAATGGTAATTAAGTTATAGCAATTAACTAGGGTAAATGGTGACTGTAAAATTGTAACGAAATTACGATTTTGCCCATACTAGCAAATGTATCCGAAAAATTACGAAAACATACCCACGGGATCGTATCGTCGCGAGAATGGCGAATACGAAGTCCGTTTCAGGGTTTGGGCTACGGGGATACTAGTTTTTGGCCAAAACGTTTAGAAAGCGGGTTTGCGGGTTCTCTATTGAAATGATATCAGAAAATTACGAAATTAATGTGGGGAGCCCTAAATGATCATATGACACTATTGCAGAAGTTTGAAAACATTTTGAAGACGTTTGAATAGAAAATAAATTCATCGAATCAAAACGGTAATTTTTGAAAATGAATTTTAACAGGAATGTTTTGGGTATTTGAGGAAATCTGAAAATACTGAAATATAATATAATAAGTCTAGTATTTCAAAATATTTTTATAGAATTTTTTTGAAATCATTTAAAACTCCTGACAAACCATTACAAAGTATATTAAATTTGTAATTAAATGTTTTGAAAAATTCCGAGTCGTTACAGTATTTAATTTCAAACGCCAAAATTTCCTCTACTTTGATTTAGCCATTGTATCTGCGCGAGGCTCGGGAAATGGATGCTTATAGATCACCGACACGTGTGTTAGATCTGGATCTAAGTCTGGAGGGGGTGTGTGAATAGGCTAATAAAAAATCTTGCGGACAACACGATATCACAGGCAATTATAAGAAACTTTCAGCACAGATAATCAGACACATAGTAAATAAAGGCGGTCACAGAGTGCACAATAGATTTACCCTGGTTCGGTTGCCCCAACGACCTACTCTAGCCCCAAAGCAATTACTAGCATTAATATGTTACTGTGTACAACTACAATGAGTTACGAGCCCCAACTCAACTCTCACCTAGTTCGTACCATACTCCCCAAAGTGCTAAACACTATCAATCTAGTAAAAGCTCTCTCTTAGACGAGATCTGACTTGTGCTGAACGACAGAGACGACGACATCTACACGAACTGATATTTTCTGAACTCTATACTTATTTATATTCGTGCATTGGTGTGTTGATCTTTGTAGGTTACTTATTCATTCTTTTGGGGTCTTGTCTAGTTGGGACTAGACAAGAGGGTCTTAACAAGTTGGAGCTCAACTCAAAGTAATTTCATTAAACAACCATTTGCATTTCCTTGCTTTCACATAGAAGCTATAACATGCATAAGAGTTCTGAATTTAAGTAAAAAATAACCAGTTAAGTGAACATTGAGCCTATTTTTTAATGAGAATAATGGGTATCATACGTCATATGAGAGGGTGTCGCATATGCCCTCTCACGTAAAAGAGGCAAGTACAAGCACATGTGGGCTTGTACTTGTTGTACTTGACCCCTTTTATATGAGAGTGCATATGAGACACACTCTCATATGACGTATAATATCCATTAATCCTTTTTAAATAGTGGTATATAATTTCATTACTAACTGGCTTGGAAATGGTTTTGTTTCAAATGGAATTAACCATGAATTTGGTCACCTAGTAACATTTATTGGTTTGGCTAGCGGTTTCTGTTGAGTCCTCTTCTTTCCCAACACAACGATGTTGCCTGCGAATCAAAAAAATGAGAATAACAAAGGAATTGCAACACAATTCCTCAACAAATTGAAGAGAAAACGAAGAATTAAAGAATAAGAAATCAAAAGGAAAAAGTGTTGTTCAGCAAAGAGCTGAAACAAATTTCATTTCATCGATATCCATATTCTCTAACAACTTCCCCTTTATAGGTGTAACCTAAGAGTTTGTTAGAAAAACAAACTTCCATCGAACGGTTGCCATTCAATTCAGCTTCATCGGATGGCTTCAGTTTAATTCCCTCAGCAACGGCTCATATCACTCCCAGCATATGTCCCCTTGCAATCCAACGGCTTCCCACTTGCTTGCTGCTCTCATGCTGTTGGGCCTCCAACAATCCCCCCTTCTCAAATCGACCTTGTCCTCAAGGTCGAGAGGTGCCATCTTTTCCTGCACTGCCCTCTTAGCTCAGTGAAGAGGGTATTGTACTGTAGTTTCATGTTTAGAGGGGAAAGGAATCTGAACACAGCCATTTTGAGGTGAACAGAATTGAGAAAAACTTGGAAGTAATGGCCGGAAGACTCCTCATATATTTCAGAGAAGATCAAAATGCTGAATTTCTTGGTCCCTCCTGGATCAAAGCAGAAATGTCCCTTTGCCCCCACTTTTAAAAGATGCTGGTGCCCATCAAGTTGCTCAACACCAAGTATATAGAAGAAATGTTGCAGATCAGTGGGTATAAGCTTTCCCTGTAGAAGTTCTGGGGCTGCAGTAAGTATAACACTATCCCTTGCTAGCCCCTTAGCACCCGTGTATTCTTTCTTTGGAAAGGTATAACCTCTTGCGCACTCTCCGAAAGTTGGGACCATCTGAGCATTATCTTTCCACTGGTTCAAGGAAAGGCCTACATCAACAACCATTCCACTCTTCCATATGATTCTCTGCAAGGATTTACTGGACAACTTGGGTCCCTCAAGAAATTTTGGATAATTGGATTCAACAGAATATAATCCTCGAGTTCTGGCTCCTCCAGGATCAAAGCCGAAATTCATAGCATAAATTGCTCGAACTTTGCTAAATACCAAAAAGTCACATAGGAATCTCTCCAAGCCACATGCCTCAAACCAGCTTACATTAATTGCAGTCAGCCTACATCCATATGCAGTGTCAAACAATTTTATTGACAGTTCACCCTTTGCTTCTAACTTTTTGCTCTCACCATCAGCTCGGTCACTGTCAAGGATAGCAAGCACATCAGCCATCAAAGTTGGTCCCAAGACTGAAGCAACACCCGTTGTTTCCTTCATCTTGTTTGATGTATCAGTGAGAGTTGAAGGTGATGCATAACCATGGGACATCATCACTCCCTTGGGCAAACCAGTGCTTCCACTAGTATACATGATGACTGCAATATCAGCAGAAACAACAGGATTTTCTTGGCCCATTTTCTCTACCTCCAGAAATGAGGCGATTGTCCACCGAGTATTCTTTTCCGCGAGCGAAACTTCTGTAGCAATGCCCTCATCACTCATGTAGATCACACATCTCACAGTGTTGAGTCGTCCACTTACACCAATAAGCCTTTTTAACTCTTTGTGGCCACGAACTTCAGTTGAAACTTCGGTCTCATTCAATGAGTGACAAAGGGCCTCCTCTCCCAAAGATGCATACAGAGTGACAACTGTGATATTTCGCCTGAAGCAGCCTTGCAGAGCTATCTGCCACTTTGCCCGTATATAGGCAAATATCGCAACACACTTCCCCTTGCCATGGACGATCCGCACTAGTCCGGATGCAAAGCTGCAGATAGTGTCATAAACCTGACTATAACCCAACCATTCATAGTCTCCCAAATTGAGCTTCTCATAGGACCTTCCATCATCTGCTAATCCAGTCTCATTGACAATAAGCTTACGTGAGCCAATTGCTCGCTTGTCGAAGAACTTGCATGCCTGCTCAAACAGCTCGTCAAGTGTTGTGACCCCATTCCCCTGGGTTTCGTTGGGCGAAGTGAGACGGTAGTTGCGGATTGCACACCCGGTCTCTCCACCAACATCAATAGGCACTCCTCGCTGCTTAACACTCTTTGTCCGAAACACTAATGAGAATATAGTTGGCACAAAGATATCAACTATAGAAGGATTCTTTATCATGCCAGTTAACAAAGCCCAGCAATAACTTCCAATTCCATGACCTTCCAGGGACTCATCAACTTGGAAGAAATCCATATCTATAATGTCCTTTCTGGCTTCCCCTTCATCTTCTTCATCAGTTTCTTCCTCCACTTCTTGATCTTTTACAGCAGTTTTAATTTCAGACCCTTCCTTTTCTTTGCACTCACTGTCCTCATTCCGTAAATGTTCACATGGTCCCCGTTGGATGTCCGAAGAATCAGCTTCCCTTTCCTTTGGCCCATTCCCTCCACTGGGGACTTTCATCAAACACTTGAAGGGTTCATACACATTCTCCTCAGAAACAACCCTGACCACTTCATATTCCTCTACAACGGGGTTCAACAGTTCATTTTCTTTCCAGTAAAACATGGGAGGATGCACAGCCATCATTCTACCAATCTTTTCTTCCAAGCTTTTTCTACCGATAACTCCACCAGGATCAAATGCAAGATTCCTCTCAAAGCCATCGATCTCTTGAAAAACTGACCGATCCTTACTTTTCTTTTTCCTTTTTCCCATCAGCTGGATTCCTTTGGCATCGTGATCACCTTCGCTACGTTTTGGTTTTGAAAATAATTTCTTTCCATGATTCTTTGTCAACGGCTGTCGAATATCGACTATGCTTGCACTCCTTGGCTTAGAAGAATTTCCTGCAACAGGATCAACTGTAGGAGATGGTTCATGAACACCAAGCTTCTTCCCAATTCGGTAGCTATCCCCATGAGGTGGAATATTGTAGGAGGGCGCAGTGTTGATGGAGATGCCTTTGCATCGGATCTGGCCCGTGGAAGTGCGACTGAAATCAGGAGGAGAGTATAGAGGAAGATTACCTTGGAGATGCAGATTCCCCTCTCCTTGAGCTTCTTTTTGGTTCTGCCCGTAACAATTTCCTAGGTGATCTTCTTCACTCTCAATATCAACATCTACTTCTTCTTCCATTTCTTGATTGTTTCCTTCTTGCCAGAACATCCCAGCTTGTTGTAGCCAATCACCGAACACCTGGTGAGCGTCTCCTTGATTGAGCCTCTTTGGATCAGCTGTTGGATTGATCGCATGGGAAAGATTTCTAGATGAAATGCTTCCATCAAGCCTGTTTATGAGTTGTTGAAGCTGGATGCTGAGCAAGGAGAGTTGGCGCTTCATGTCGGCATACGACGCAGAAACTTCCTTCCTGAATGTCGTCTGCAACTCCATCGTCGATTCGATGGATGCTGTCTGCAACTCCTTCGTTGATTCGATTCTCCTCATTCTCGCCTTCCGCCAATTCTCAGCTACCACGGCCTCATCAGAAGAAGCTTCATCCCGATGGCTCGTTGCGAGCTCTGATACCAATTGTTGAGTCCTCTTCTTTCCCAACACAACGATGTTGCCTGCGAATCAAAAAAATGAGAATAACAAAGGAATTGCAACACAATTCCTCAACAAATTGAAGAGAAAACGAAGAATTAAAGAATAAGAAATCAAAAGGAAAAAGTGTTGTTCAGCAAAGAGCTGAAACAAATTTCATTTCATCGATATCCATATTCTCTAACAACTTCCCCTTTATAGGTGTAACCTAAGAGTTTGTTAGAAAAACAAACTTCCATCGAACGGTTGCCATTCAATTCAGCTTCATCGGATGGCTTCAGTTTAATTCCCTCAGCAACGGCTCATATCACTCCCAGCATATGTCCCCTTGCAATCCAACGGCTTCCCACTTGCTTGTTGCTCTCATGCTGTTGGGCCTCCAACAGTTTCATATATGAAAACGACGAGACATTGGAGATAACCAATCTTATTACAAAGAATAGAAATACAAAAATAATGTTAAATGGCCACTGTTATGCTGGTTGTATCACGAATTCGCGACCTAAATATGCAAGTTTGATTTTGGAACTAATTTAAAATATATTTTATTCTTCCATTGACTATGCTTGGTAATTTTACCTGGCGTGGCATGCATGCATATGCATGGTGTATAACAATCATGTTATTGAACCTCTCTCGTTAGTTTTGTTTGTTTGGATCTTTATTATTTACCCAAAAGCTAAAATAAATTTAATTTGACACCAATTTGGTGGTAAATGAATGTTATTGTTATTGTTATTTTATTTTTTTGCTTAACTTTTAAGGAATCGCTTGTATTTAGTAAGTTTGATGTAATTGGATATTTTAGTTGTGCATAGCTTCCTCTCTTTTTTTGGTTCATTGGAAAGTTGGAAAGCGAGCCCAGAGGTCAGCTGGCAATCCGGGTTCGAAATCCGAGGGAGCCACTTACACTAACTACACTTGGGATGGGTGGGTGGCTCGAACCTGCGTCCCCCACTAACGATAGTTTTCAACGATTAATGTAAAGTATGCACTCCTTCTATGCATTTGTTATTTTTTTACATGTACGTGTCAAAAGCTCTATTTGTAATATTTAACTCTAAGATAAGAGGCTAAGAAACAGCATTCAAATCAGATTAGGCTTGCAGAAAGGCAGGGTCTAGGGTGTTCCAACAGTTTACAACCCCATAATTAAAAAAAAAATATGTCCATGCACTTCCAACATACCTGTGGCCTTTGGGTTTATAATCTATGGAACATACTACTATACTAGTCCCAATTATTCGGTTAACCATGCACATTTATCCTCCAATCATTAATGGCATACTTCCCCCAATTTTCATTGGTTCAAGGAATTGCTAAGAAATTTTTAAGTCGATTAAGTT
The DNA here is from genome assembly GCA_030789695.1 of Scilla litardierei. NCBI lineage: Eukaryota > Viridiplantae > Streptophyta > Magnoliopsida > Asparagales > Asparagaceae > Scilla > Scilla litardierei. The sequence continues at coordinate 10,686,151 of CM061133.1, read as the reverse complement.
ATTAGTGTTGTGAACGGATATGTTGATGAGTTGGTTAGATTTGGGTCTTATCTTATAGATAAGACCGTATTTTTTGTATCTTATCTCTGTATGCTCCTTCTCCTGCTATAAATAAAGAGCTGGAGTCCCCCGCAGATGATGATTCATAACACGTTATCAGCACGAGTCTCTAAATAAAAACTCCACACAAATACAGATCGTTGCGAAAGCGAAGGAAAGGTGGGAGATCCACGCGCGCGGCGTCATCTACCTCAAACGGACGTCGTCATCCACGCGTAGGCTTCATTCAACCGTCGCTAGATCTGGACGACGATCTAGAGGTATTTCTCGCTAAAAATTTAATTTTTATCCTGCGCATGATCGTTCTTTCCACAGATCTCGCAAGATCAGAGTGGAAATAGGGCTAATCACCTATTTTCGACGATTTTTTTGTCTAAAAATCATGTTTTAACATGTTTTTAATCTAAAATAAAATAATGATAATTGTTGCCCCCTCCTCCGGCATCGCCGGCGGCCTTGCCGCCGGCCGCCGTTGTCTTTCACCGCCCCGGTGGGGCGGGGGGCAACCGAGGTGGCGCCCCCTCTCTCCTTACAGAACCTCTAGAAGAGATTAATCTGGAATAAATTGATAAATTATTGAATAATGTACGTACAGGGGGAGGTGTTTGGATAAAAACACACTTGTCGACAATTACTCACATTTCATTTTGTCGTTTAAATGATAATTATAAATATCGTACCGCACTCCGTTTCCTGAAGCAAACGTAGAGATTGGCCAATAATGTGGAACGATGCAATAATAAGTTGAGCTGAACTCACTTATGAAATGTGAAGTGTTTGGGCCTGAAGTCCTGATATCAAAAGATATCAAACATATTGGCTAAATGAGTATTGTAAAAACACAAACATAAATAAATAAAATCGTATGCTATAAGCAACACAATATATCTTAGAGGTTTATTTTGTTGAAACCAGAAAGTAATCAACTAAGATGAGCTTGACTCACTTACACAATTATATAAACTGATGCATCAGGCTCCCTGGTCATAGTTGCGAAAACCATGTGATTGGCAAAGGAAATTTTGGGCTATGTTGCTATGGATAATGTGACAACATACTCTTATGGATTTCATCCTTATTTCCTTTATTGCTTGGATAGATTTTTGGGACACCTATCCTATGAAATTATCATTCTGAAGATGAAATTATCATCCAAAAGATAAATTGTCATCCAGAAGATGAATAATCATCCAAAAGATGAATTGTCCTCCAGAAAATGAATAATCATCCACCAAAAGAATTATCATCCAGAAGATGAATTATCATCCAAAAGATGAATAATCATCCAGAATATGTAAACATCATCCAAAAGATGAATTATCATCCTGACGATGAAATTATCATCCCGAAGATGAAAAACATGTGACATTAAACTTTAACACCCGAAGTTGATGAAGAAACATGGACAATTGCAATCCACTAAATGCACCTACCGGTTGTATGGATGCATATTAAGACACCTTCCGTTAGCTGGAAGAGGGGAAGGATATCCTAAGTCCTGAAGTGCCTTACTTGAGTGTTTTTGGTACACTCCTTTATCTGGCCAACTGTACGCGTCTCAAGATAGCGTTGGCAACAAATCTGTTAGACAGATACAGTGCAGCGCCTGCAGCGCACCACTGGACCGAAGATATGTAGTTTCTACGCTACCTTTAAGGGTCAAGGATCACCCTCTATGTTAAATGTATTTGCAGATGCAGGTCACAGATCATCGTGATGACTACCACAAAGGAATGACCAACTCCTGGAGATCTGCAAAGCATGATTCTAAGGCAACATCAATCCTACCATTCCAAGAGGCTCATCATCCAAGAAGCAAATCATGAGTATGCACAGCCAGGTCCTACAGCACCTCGCAGACACAGTGACGACTAGGTCAGAGACGTGGAGCTACCTACCGAGTCTGCATATCACTCCTCTTTAGAAGAGCTCCATCAGATTCAGTAGCTGCCATATATTAACAATACTTGTATAGATGAGCGATACTTGTATAGATGATCGATGTCTTGTATTTTATACTTATTCTAGGAATATTGTAAAAGATTGATGTATAGTTACCTAGGAGATCTGCAAGCATGCAGCTTGTACAGATCAGGGGGAGCCAAATGAGCGTTGTACTCTTTTTCCTTGGCTATTGTTTTTTCATTGTGTTTTCTATAGTTAAAGGTTTTAATGAGACAACCTCGTTGACTATGGATCCAGAAGTATCCACCCCTAAACACTTCCACTAATCAGTGGAAGTTATGTAAAACTGTACTCTTTTTCCTTGGCTATTGGTTTTTTCCACAGAGTTTTCCATAGCTAAAGGTTTTAACGAGAAAGTTATCTCTAACTTAGGATCTGGAAGTATCCACCCTTTATAACACTCATAAGCATTATGGATCCTGCAGTATTCATATGTTGAGTATAAAACGATGGTTGGATAAGGGGAAGTGTTAGAAAATGGGCCGAATGGGCCTATTGGATATCCACCCACATTGAATAATATATATATATGAGGCTATGTGTTTCCTAGCCCTTAATCACTTCACAACACATACCAATTTGTTGGTTTATTCAAGAAGAAAAACTTCAAAGAAAAAAAGTATATGGCTATCAATGTACATGCTGACCTCGAGTTTATGTCACTCTAATTTGGCCGTGAATCCTGAAAACTACACTACTGCACGTCTGTTCAAATATAGCGGGGGGAAAGCAGCAAATATATGTGTTCCAATAAACTTTTTTGCTCTCCCTCCCGTTAAACCCTGTAAAAAACACAGAATTTCACCTCCCATGCATCTCGTCCCTCTCGCTTGTGTTTGAACATTTTCTGTAACGACCCGCTCTCGGGGCCCGTTACTTATTTGGTTTATTCGCAGGTTCCACAGTTTACCAGTGAAATCAGCATAGTCACAACGCAGAGATGTACCAACAACACTCAAACCAGCTTACAGACATTATTACAGTCCAAATTAAAGTACAACAACAACCAACACTCTCACACACCAATACATGAAAGGAAATGCAAAAAAAGGAAATACATAGTACAATACACACTCCGACAGAAAAGTAACTAAAACTCTGCGGCCTCCGGGTCGTACACAGGCTCCTCATACTCTGGAGCAATCTCCTCAACCAGATCTTCGTCTGTCGGTGCCACAAGTGGAACCGAAGGTAAGTCACAAAGATTCTAAACAAAGAAAAGAAGTTCTGTACAAGTATGACAAGCAGAAGTAAAGTAAAGTACGGTGTAGTGTCTGTACAAGTGCAGAAAGTAAAGTGCATGACTGTAAAAAAGTAACTGTGCAAGCTCTGCTAAAATTTACGTGACTCAAGTCGGAGAGTACAATATGTGACCGTTCAGTTTGTCTCTTGCCTGGGTGCTACCCAGACGAATGCCGGTACCCAGGCAGCAGTATGGTTTTCCGAAACGCAGGCAGCAGGACAGGGCGCCGAAACACAGGCGACAGGACAGGTAGACCAAACTCTAGTCACTCCCGTACTCTCGCAAACTATGAGTTACCCCAAAACCCGGTGTTGTGTCAAGTACAAGTTCTTTACATGAACGTTCCACGGGATGTTCCAAGTCAAGTCCAACACAAGAAAGTGGCGTATGTTTCCGTGCTTCGAGCACGTAGTAATGCGGTGCTACAAGTTCGTACGAGCACAGTGGCTAGATTTCTAAGGTTAGAACCTATCGTGACTTACCAAAATTAATACCGTTGTAGTAAGCCGGAAGAGTATCTAGGGCTTCCTCAGAAGTTGGTACACCAGAGTCTGTACCTGCAACACAAAATACTTATTTTAGAAAAACACGACTTTTTCCTATTTAATAATTAGGTTAGTTTGATTTTTAAACTCGTTAAAACTGTGTCGGAAAATATTTAAAATTTTTATATAAACCTAAAATAATTATTTAGATTTTACTGCAAGAAGGGAGAATTTTCAGAAGCTTCTGTATTTTTTTATAATTTTTAGAAACTCAAAAATAGCTTAAAACTCCTAAAATACCTAAATGACGTGTATTTTCCGTAATTTCTTACAGGAGCAATACAAGTCGGAATTACATGAGTGAGTAGTCAAAATGACCGTCTCGAAGTCTATTATCGCATATAATTTTATCACATATTATGTAAGTGAAAAACAGTGGCTACGAATTTTAGAATGTTTTATACGTATTTAATTTTCAAGTTCAAAAATTTATTCTGAAAAAAGTAGGCATCTGCTCGCAGTGAGACTAGCGCCATTGGATCAGAAATATCGTTTCTGATTTTCCAGAGTTGGTTTCACATTTTTCTGGCCCCTGTATAATTAGTTATGGATTAAAAACCCTAAAACCCAATTATTAAAATTACGAAAATTACGAATTTCCTCATATTTACAAGTTTGCCACTGAGCAAACTTACGCCGCTTGATGACAGTATCGGAGAGGGGGGAACTCGTCGGCGGGGCTCAGGCGGCGCCTGCGGAGGCGGGGCGACGTTGGGGCGACGGGTGCCGGCGGCTCACGGGGCGGCGCAGCGGGGCTCGGGGACGCGGGCTGAGGCGGCTGGCGGCTCTCGTCGGCGGCGTTGCTCGGAGGCGCGACGGTGGACTGCGGTGGCGGCACGGGGCGGAGGGCACGGCGGCGGAATGCGGTGGCGGCACGGGGCGGAGGGCACGGCGGCGGATCGCCGGAGGGAGAAGGAGGGAGCGTGAGAGCGTGAGAGAGAGAGAGAGTGAGCGGCCTGTGAATTTTTTTTTAAAAAATAACTTAGGATGTTAATTTTATTATCTGGGTTTATAGAATTAGGGGGGTATTTATAGTACTTAGGAATTGTTTTAGTCAAATTTAATTAATGCATTAGGTGGTAATTAATGTGATTATGTGTAACCTTTTTGACTAAGTGTAGAAATGTTTAAACGTGTCTCCCCCACGTTTTAGACATGATTAGGGTAATTTTGATTAGATTAATGTAATTGAGGGAGGTTAAAAAGCCATTTAGTGGAAGTCATTTTGTAACAAAATTACGAATTTGTCCCTACTAGCAAACGTGTCCAGAAAATTACGAAAATATACCCACGGAACCGTATCGTCGCGAGGATGGCGAATACGAGATCCAATTTAGGGTTTGAGCTACGAAAATATGTGTTTGAGGCCAAAACGTTTAGGAAGCGGGTTTGCGGGTTCTCTATCGATTTGACTTCAGAAAATTACGAAATTAATGTGGGGAGCCCTAAATGATCATAGTATTTTTAAGTCGATTAAGTTATTAGTGTTGTGAACGGATATGTTGATGAGTTGGTTAGATTTGGGTCTTATCTTATAGATAAGACCGTATTTTTTGTATCTTATCTCTGTACGCTCCTTCTCCTGCTATAAATAAAGAGCTGGGGTCCCCCGCAGATGATGATTCATAACACGTTATCAGCACGAGTCTCTAAATAAAAACTCCACACAAATACAGATCGTTGCGAAAGCGAAGGAAATGTGGGAGATCCACGCGCGCGGCGTCATCTACCTCAAACGGACGTCGTCATCCACGCGTAGGCTTCATTCAACCGTCGCTAGATCTGGACGACGATCTAGAGGTATTTCTCGCTAAAAATTTAATTTTTATCATGCGCATGATCGTTCTTTCCACAGATCTCGCAAGATCAGAGTGGAAATAGGGCTAATCACCTATTTTCGACGATTTTTTTGTCTAAAAATCATGTTTTTAACATGTTTTTAATCTAAAATAAAATAATGATAATTGTTGCCCCCTCCTCCGGCATCGCCGGCGGCCTTGCCGCCGGCCGCCGTTGTCTTTCACCGCCCCGGTGGGGCGGGGGGCAACCGAGGTGGCGCCCCCTCTCTCCTTACAGAACCTCTAGAAGAGATTAATCTGGAATAAATTGATAAATTATTGAATAATGTACGTACAGGGGGAGGTGTTTGGATAAAAACACACTTGTCGACAATTACTCACATTTCATTTTGTCGTTTAAATGATAATTATAAATATCGTACCGCACTCCGTTTCCTGAAGCAAACGTAGAGATTGGCCAATAATGTGGAACGATGCAATAATAAGTTGAGCTGAACTCACTTATGAAATGTGAAGTGTTTGGGCCTGAAGTCCTGATATCAAAAGATATCAAACATATTGGCTAAATGAGTATTGTAAAAACACAAACATAAATAAATAAAATCGTATGCTATAAGCAACACAATATAGCTTAGAGGTTTATTTTGTTGAAACCAGAAAGTAATCAACTAAGATGAGCTTGACTCACTTACACAATTATATAAACTGATGCATCAGGCTCCCTGGTCATAGTTGCGAAAACCATGTGATTGGCAAAGGAAATTTTGGGCTATGTTGCTATGGATAATGTGACAACATACTCTTATGGATTTCATCCTTATTTCCTTTATTGCTTGGATAGATTTTTGGGACACCTATCCTATGAAATTATCATTCTGAAGATGAAATTATCATCCAAAAGATGAATTGTCATCCAGAAGATGAATAATCATCCAAAAGATGAATTGTCCTCCAGAAAATGAATAATCATCCACCAAAAGAATTATCATCCAGAAGATGAATTATCATCCAAAAGATGAATAATCATCCAGAATATGTAAACATCATCCAAAAGATGAATTATCATCCTGACGATGAAATTATCATCCCGAAGATGAAAAACATGTGACATTAAACTTTAACACCCGAAGTTGATGAAGAAACATGGACAATTGCAATCCACTAAATGCACCTACCGGTTGTATGGATGCATATTAAGACACCTTCCGTTAGCTGGAAGAGGGGAAGGATATCCTAAGTCCTGAAGTGCCTTACTTGAGTGTTTTTGGTACACTCCTTTATCTGGCCAACTGTACGCGTCTCAAGATAGCGTTGGCAACAAATCTGTTAGACAGATACAGTGCAGCGCCTGCAGCGCACCACTGGACCGAAGATATGTAGTTTCTACGCTACCTTTAAGGGTCAAGGATCACCCTCTATGTTAAATGTATTTGCAGATGCAGGTCACAGATCATCGTGATGACTACCACAAAGGAATGACCAACTCCTGGAGATCTGCAAAGCATGATTCTAAGGCAACATCAATCCTACCATTCCAAGAGGCTCATCATCCAAGAAGCAAATCATGAGTATGCACAGCCAGGTCCTACAGCACCTCGCAGACACAGTGACGACTAGGTCAGAGACGTGGAGCTACCTACCGAGTCTGCATATCACTCCTCTTTAGAAGAGCTCCATCAGATTCAGTAGCTGCCATATATTAACAATACTTGTATAGATGAGCGATACTTGTATAGATGATCGATGTCTTGTATTTTATACTTATTCTAGGAATATTGTAAAAGATTGATGTATAGTTACCTAGGAGATCTGCAAGCATGCAGCTTGTACAGATCAGGGGGAGCCAAATTGTAGGAAGATATATGCCCATAAGGCAATTTATCTTGATTATACGTCTTGTTCATACCGTATATGGTACGTATTATTCTAGGTATAAAAGGATTTGTATTAATATACTTAGATAATATCCATAGACTTATAGTTAGGTCATTACGTATCTAGATGAGATCTCGATTATGAGTAAGTAAGTGACCGAATAGAAACATAAGTCTTAAACGGTTCGTGATCATAGATGTGTCGAGAACTGGATATCGACACATCGGATAGATCACTGTGTCTTCGTCTTACCTTCGGGTAATGATGATCTCATAGTCATTCGACTTGCTGAAGTCGGAGACGAGACACAGGTGCTCATTGGAGAATGAGTTCACTGAACGACCAAGTTAGAGTTATTAAATGGTTAACTTTAATGATCTGTCTTTAATAACTCTAGGGTGATGATAGGTTAGTTGATCCTTAAGACCTGAAGTCATCTGTATAAACCTGTGAACGGACGGTGTAGCTTAGACCCATGATCTAGCTTCGAGGACCAGTCCTGATGAAAGATCTTAGGTTGGGTTGCACCAGAAGCTCTCTAGGTGAGTAAGTGACTAAGATGGGATTCGTCACTTCCATTAAAGGGAAGTTAGTGTTATAGGCTCAGTACGGTCTTTATGTTAATCCTCGGCCGGGGTACGTTGCAAGTAGTACAACGTGTATACAATAAAGACCGCCGTATACTGACCAATGTTGTCTGATAGGGTTGACAGTAAACCATACCCTAGGCCAACATCAAACACAGTCTTGACGAAGGGATTTTAGCTAACGGAATTCATCTCTGACACAGCCAATGCAAACCCTATGACACTTTTGTCAAAGGGTCGATCACGTTATGATGACTCTGAAACAGGGACGACAGCTACTGCTCGTAGTGACCGTCGTCTAGGGGTTTCGAGCCCCAACCTGTAGTAAGGTCAGGCTGTAGGGTCTCACACCGAGTAGTACTCGTGTCTTAGTAATAGGAATATAGAATAGAGAGAAATATCATTTGATGATATTCACAAGTTGAGTTGTGAAAGTTAGTCGCAATAGCAATAGGGACACAACGTTGCATTAGATGCTAACGTTAACTAAACGTGTTGTAAATTAGTTACGACGAATTTAGTAGGAACAAACTTGTTGGAAAGGGTTACCTGGATGACGGGATCGTCCCGGTCTAAACACAGGTTCAAACCGTGTCCAAATCGGAGCTCAAACGAGCCCAGAAACGCAGAAAGAGTTCAAGGGGAAGTGGGTTAGACCCACCGGGCCAAGAGGCCCATGTGCAAGGGCAAAACGGGCACGGCCCGCTGCAGCAGCGGGCATGACCCGCTGTGTGCAGCGGGCGGGCGCCCGCTGCATTAGCGGGCGTGGCCCGCTGCACAGCGGGCCAGCGCCCGCTGATGCAGCGGGCACGGCCCGCTGCACGCAGCGGGCCAGCGCCCGCTGCAAGCGGGCGCAGCCCGCTGCTGCAGCGGGCCCGCGCCCGCTGCGTGCAGCGGGCACGGCCCGCTGCAGCAGCGGGCGCCCGCCCGCTGCTTGCAGCGGGCGGGTGGCCCGCCCTTCCCCCCTTGGGCGGGCGCGCCCGCTAAGTCTAGCGGGCGCGCCCGCAACTTAAGTTAAAATTAGGGTTTTTGAAACCCAAATGACGGCTACGAATTTTGTGGAAATTGCTAAACTTTGAGCAATTGTTTGAGGGGTCAAACGAAGTCGAAATTCGTCACCGTCAGTTCCTACGCGTTCACCATTCCAAGCTCTTCTGATTGATAGCTTGTTTGGTGTCTAAAGTTTAGTATGTGAGGAGAATTAATTCGTTAAAGTTTGACTTTGTGAAAGGCTAACTTTAAAATTAAAATTAAGCCAAATGGCTTAATTGTTTTTTTTCTCTTCATGGGAATTGTCCCACATTGCCCGCAACGAGATGTTGAGTGCTCACTCCCTATATAAATAGGGGTGCACTCTCCTCGTTGAAACAGACACCAGTCAACGATCGGGTAGCTCCAAATTATTGAGCAAGCTCGGTCTGCGACTAAATCTCTCTCTCTAATTTCCTATTCTCTGGAGTAGTCCTAGCACGACTACGAAAGGGGTTTGGATCTGATCCGGACGTCTAAGACGCGGGTTTCTTCTCAAGTGAAACTTTCTACCGCGTGTGATCGGCTCGGAGGCGAAAGCGGCTCGGGTGGATCGGTGCGAGGGTGCGAGGCGGCTCAGGGAGATCGGGTCAACGCGGTTCGGCTACGAGGAGCTTCTCAAGACGGTGCGGTACATCTTGCCTGCTCCAGGGCCAAGATTCCGGGTATGTGGTTAAGCATTTTAGTGTAGATTTTAATAAGTCGCTTAGTGTAGATCCTTCTTGGAGTGGTCAGACCCACTCCAAGTCGGCATAGATCGGGCTGGGTTCTGGCTCCCCAGAGCCTAGCTAAAATGTTTAGCTAGAGTAAAAATTTAGATTTCTGTTTTTCCGCTGCATTTTGTGCCTCCGTGGTCCGTCCGACTTAGGACGGATACGGATCCGAGCTCTGGGGGTCCGCCTAAACCCCAACAGTGGTATCAGAGCCACGGTTATGCTATAGATCTACTATAGCGATTTTTAAAATCTTTAAAAATGCTTAGTTTTTCTCGTTCGAACTATTTTAGCTTTATGTTAATTTAGTTTCAAATTATTTTGTGTTTTTCAAAAATCGTTTTTCAACACAAAATTTTGTTGGGACGATTTAAATTTTATGCGATGATTTTAAATTGTCTCAAATGTTTTTTAAAAGCTTTGTAAAATTTATTTCTATAAGATATAATATTATTTTACAAGTGTTTACATGTTTATGTAACTTTAGGGAAAATTTTATTTTAGAAATTTGATTTTCTTAAAATTACATAAAGATTAGAAATATTAGAAAACTTTATTTGAAAGCTTTTAAATATAATTCTAATGATTTTAAAAGTGTTTAAAATTGATTTAACGGATATGTAAACTTTAAGAAATATTTTTTTTTTCATAAGATGAAATCTAAACTTTTTTCTTTTATTTTACATAAATGTTTCTAAAATTTTTATGAGATATTTTATTTTAGAAATAAGGTTAAAATTTTTTTAAGGCCTAGGTTTAAAATTATTAGATAATTTTGTACGACCTAATTTTATACGATAAAATTTTTAATGAAGGTTTTAAAATTTTAATCTTTAATTTTAAGTGTTAAAATTTAGATTTGCATGTTTGTATTATATAGATAATTTTTAAAACTTGCAAATACCTTTCATATGTCACTAAAAATGAAACTTTCTTTTATGCGGATAAAGTTAGTTGCTTCATTTCATGTTGTATATTGTATACACAAACCTTGTTAGGTTAGCCATTAAAACATGATAGTGACATGCTACGATCAATAAAACAAAACAACATTTGAACCTAATACCTGATTAGGGTAGTCCCCTTGTTTGTAAATCATTTCATTAAATCGTTTAATTAATGATTTTCATAAAAGGCAAAAGTTGAATTGTTTTATAAATCCTAATAAGATTGGGGTAGTAAGTTGAACGTAGAACCTTATAGTTGATAAGGACTTAATAAAAGATGTTCAACCAATCTGAAAAATTTTGAATTTTAGGATCCACTAGTTGATAAGGATTAACTAGTTGTTTTTTTTATTAAAAGCCATTTAGTTGTTTGGAAAACATAAGATTGATGACAACTCCTTCAATGGATCATGATGTCGGTCAATGTGCTTGGCTAAAGTTTTTGGACCAACCTAGCTAGACTGGGTAACAAGTGGTCCTGGCTTAGTCAATTCCCTGGCCGCGTCCGCTGGACCGCAAGGAGTCGATTCATGACTATGTAAGTCCATCGACTATACCTAAGTCAATACGATAATAATCTTGTTCAAGATAAATCGTAGCCCTCCTTGTTTTAGGAGTTGGCAACTGTAAGAAACATGTTCCGGTTGTTGAGCTACACTCAAGCCGTGACATGTCAATCTTATAGAAACCGATTTCTTGATTGACATCTTAACCTGACTAAAACCGTTGTCTCATCCCTCGAGCTTCGGCGTAAGTCTAACCAAGAATGTAGTCTAAGACCTGACCCAAACCGGCGCGTCGTGCATACACCGAGCAAAGGGGCAAGTCAGGCTAGACACGAAAACAAGGGTCCGACTAGGCTAGCCATTGTGATCCGGTTGAGCACACTCATGATCACAAATGACTGGGGGTAAAAATCGATAGGGAATCATAGTAAATATGATTGACGACGAGTTCGTCTACCGACTGCAGAGTCGGACAACTTGTTGAGATACACTCAAGGTTGTCAGACTCAGGGTAGTCGGATCCCTCTCTCACAAATGTTATTTTATAATAAATTGGTTATTATCGTGGCTTTAAATAAATTTAGTGGGAGAATATAGTTTTATTAAAACCATTAAAACTATACTACGAACATTTACTAACTATAGTATCTATAAAATACAGAATGGATTCGGGACTTAGATAAATGGTTGAGAAGAACGTGCTGGATGGAACGAACTACAAAGACTGGCTTAGGAACATCAAGTTGGTCCTTTCCCTAGCCGGAATAGGATACGTACTGTTCGAGGACGCTCCAGATAAGCCGGATGAAGATTCGACCCACGAGGAAAAGGAAGCCTACAAATTGTACCAGAGGGATGCGGAGAAGGCCATGTGCCTTACTCTGGCTTCGATGACCAACGAGTTGCAGAGGAAGCATGAACATATGGATGTTCAAAGCATGCTCCTCAACGCACAAGAGTTGTACGGCAAGCGATCTCGTGCTGCCAAGTTCGAAGCTACCAGTAACCTCTGGGGCACCAAGATGGGGACGGAACCCGTACAGGATCATGTTATCAAGATGATCGGGTACGTGGAGGATGCGGCCCAGTTAGGTTTTGTCTTGGACAATGAGATGTCCACGGACATTATCCTAAAGTCTTTGACTCCCGATTTCAAGCCTTTTATAACTGGCTTTATAATGAACAGCCTTGAGACGGATCTTCCGGGTCTCCTCAATATGCTCCGGCAGTTTGAGGAGATTCATAAGAAGCCGGCTGCACTGGTTGTTGGCTCTGCTACTTCCGACCAGCCAAAAGGCAAAGGGAAGAAGAGGCAGGTCCCACAACCTGCGAAGGCTAAGAATGGGAAGAAAAAGAACAAAGGGGCCCCGTCGAAATCTGAGTGCTTCCATTGCCACAAGATTGGCCACTGGAAGAGGAACTGCAAGATCTATCTTGCAGAGAAGAAGAAGGGGCATACTGATGCCTCTACCTCAGGTACAAATTAAAATTCAATTAAATGCAATGATTTCCATTCATATAGTATGAGAAACTTATAGACATCTGTGTACTAAATACAGGTGGCTGATAAGAACTGGAGATTGGAGAAGTACGGAGATCGGTCGGCAATTAAAGCAACAGTTGCTGCTGGGACCGCTCAAAGACTTCTGGAGACGCTGATCGTGATGGAGATGATATTTTTCTTATTTGAATAAAATGTATCATCTTTAAGGATCGAAAACAATGAATGAGTGCTTTGCACTCAAGGTTTATTTTTGATAAACAAATTAAGGTTCCTTTTATGAACCCGTTGTTTTGGAATGGATGTCTCATTTGTTGCAATTGAGATTGAATTGGCTCAAATTCTGTGGATGTGGCTTTTCTGTGATGGTTGCGTATATTTTCGAATAATGGTGTATTGCTTCGATAATATTGTTTTTGAAGCTGACTAAATGTCTGAAGTCAATCAGTAGTTGAGTATAAGTTCCAGGGGGCGTATAAATTGTGTGCAATCACAGTAAATACGCATATCAAGTTTAACTCGTAATTATCTGCATTTAGTTGTTAAAAGAGTTAATACTAAATGTGGTTAAAGGAATTTGTACAGTGTAGAACGTTTTGATTGAACGAGTCAATTTCAAGATTCCTTAAAACGATCTTGACGTGACTCATTCGTTAAACCGAATCTGACACTTGTACATTCCATCTAAGGCACTTACCAAAAGGTTATTTTTGCACATAAATCTAAATATGATTTAGTTATTATGTTGAAGTAATTTAACCAGGTAATTCTCAAAGTCAGTGGGAGCAAGTAAGTATACTTAGTTCCGGTTTTTCCGGACTAAGTAAAAAGGATTTTTCACTTTAATGAATCTTCTATATAAATCATTAAGTCAAAATTGTTTTGATTTAATCGCATATATATAGAGACTTAGGGTGTCAAATATGTACTTGACATATTGACACAGTAAAGTGGAGTGAGCTAGAACTGACTTACGGAAATGTTAGACCCCACATCTAAATAGTATAAGCTAACTGTTAGCTATACAAAGTTAGGAAAATGGATCCAGATCATTTTTCCAAAGGATCAACCTTGTGTGATCAAGAGATGTAATTTCAATCCATTAAAATTCGTTGTAGATACTTATTAGTAGAACCACTCTTAGGTTTGCCATATCAAATGTCAAAGTGACTGATATGCTATAACGGCATGAGATACCGAGATAAATAGCCTAAGTGCAAGTGGGAGATGTAGGAAGATATATGCCCATAAGGCAATTTATCTTAATTATACGTCTTGTTCATACCGTATATGGTACGTATTATTCTAGGTATAAAAGGATTTGTATTAATATACTTAGATAATATCCATAGACTTATAGTTAGGTCCTTACGTATCTAGATGAGATCTCGATTATGAGTAAGTAAGTGACCGAATAGTAACATAAGTCTTAAACGGTTCGTGATCATAGATGTGTCGAGAACTGGATATCGACACATCGGATAGATCACTGTGTCTTCGTCTTACCTTCGGGTAATGATGATCTCATAGTCATTCGACTTGCTGAAGTCGGAGACGAGACACAGGTGCTCATTGGAGAATGAGTTCACTGAACGACCAAGTTAGAGTTATTAAATGGTTAACTTTAATGATCTGTCTTTAATAACTCTAGGGTGATGATAGGTTAGTTGATCCTTAAGACCTGAAGTCATCTGTATAAACCTGTGAACGGACGGTGTAGCTTAGACCCATGATCTAGCTTCGAGGACCAGTCCTGATGAAAGATCTTAGGTTGGGTTGCACCAGAAGCTCTCTAGGTGAGTAAGTGACTAAGATGGGATTCGTCACTTCCATTAAAGGGAAGTTAGTGTTATAGGCTCAGTACGGTCTTTATGTTAATCCTCGGCCGGGGTACGTTGCAAGTAGTACAACGTGTATACAATAAAGACCGCCGTATACTGACCAATGTTGTCTGATAGGGTTGACAGTAAACCATACCCTAGGCCAACATCAAACACAGTCTTGACGAAGGGATTTTAGCTAACGGAATTCATCTCTGACACAGCCAATGCAAACCCTATGACACTTTTGTCAAAGGGTCGATCACGTTATGATGACTCTGAAATAGGGACGACAGCTACTGCTCGTAGTGACCGTCGTCTAGGGGTTTCGAGCCCCAACCTGTAGTAAGGTCAGGCTGTAGGGTCTCACACCGAGTAGTACTCGTGTCTTAGTAATAGGAATATAGAATAGAGAGAAATATCATTTGATGATATTCACAAGTTGAGTTGTGAAAGTTAGTCGCAATAGCAATAGGGACACAACGTTGCATTAGATGCTAACGTTAACTAAACGTGTTGTAAATTAGTTACGACGAATTTAGTAGGAACAAACTTGTTGGAAAGGGTTACCTGGATGACGGGATCGTCCCGGTCTAAACACAGGTTCAAACCGTGTCCAAATCGGAGCTCAAACGAGCCCAGAAACGCAGAAAGAGTTCAAGGGGAAGTGGGTTAGACCCACCGGGCCAAGAGGCCCATGTGCAAGGGCAAAACGGGCACGGCCCGCTGCAGCAGCGGGCATGACCCGCTGTGTGCAGCGGGCGGGCGCCCGCTGCATTAGCGGGCGTGGCCCGCTGCACAGCGGGCCAGCGCCCGCTGATGCAGCGGGCACGGCCCGCTGCACGCAGCGGGCCAGCGCCCGCTGCAAGCGGGCGCAGCCCGCTGCACAGCGGGCCCGCGCCCGCTTGTGCAGCGGGCGCAGCCCGCTGCTTGCAGCGGGCGGGTGGCCCGCCCTTCCCCCCTTGGGCGGGCGCGCCCGCTAAGTCTAGCGGGCGCGCCCGCAACTTAAGTTAAAATTAGGGTTTTTGAAACCCAAATGACGGCTACGAATTTTGTGGAAATTGCTAAACTTTGAGCAATTGTTTGAGGGGTCAAACGAAGTCGAAATTCGTCACCGTCAGTTCCTACGCGTTCACCATTCCAAGCTCTTCTGATTGATAGCTTGTTTGGTGTCTAAAGTTTAGTATGTGAGGAGAATTAATTCGTTAAAGTTTGACTTTGTGAAAGGCTAACTTTAAAATTAAAATTAAGCCAAATGGCTTAATTGTTTTTTTTCTCTTCATGGGAATTGTCCCACATTGCCCGCAACGAGATGTTGAGTGCTCACTCCCTATATAAATAGGGGTGCACTCTCCTCGTTGAAACATACACCAGTCAACGATCGGGTAGCTCCAAATTATTGAGCAAGCTCGGTCTGCGACTAAATCTCTCTCTCTAATTTCCTATTCTCTGGAGTAGTCCTAGCACGACTACGAAAGGGGTTTGGATCTGATCCGGACGTCTAAGACGCGGGTTTCTTCTCAAGTGAAACTTTCTACCGCGTGTGATCGGCTCGGAGGCGAAAGCGGCTCGGGTGGATCGGTGCGAGGGTGCGAGGCGGCTCAGGGAGATCGGGTCAACGCGGCTCGGCTACGAGGAGCTTCTCAAGACGGTGCGGTACATCTTGCCTGCTCCAGGGCCAAGATTCCGGGTATGTGGTTAAGCATTTTAGTGTAGATTTTAATAAGTCGCTTAGTGTAGATCCTTCTTGGAGTGGTCAGACCCACTCCAAGTCGGCATAGATCGGGCTGGGTTCTGGCTCCCCAGAGCCTAGCTAAAATGTTTAGCTAGAGTAGAAATTTTAGATTTCTGTTTTTCCGCTGCATTTTGTGCCTCCGTGGTCCGTCCGACTTAGGACGGATACGGATCCGAGCTCTGGGGGTCTAGGGTGCCATGGATGATGGGCCTTAACAGTGTCGCAATGATATCAGAGTGATACCCAACAGTGGTATCAGAGCTTGTTGAGCTTGAGTACGGGTTCTCGGGTTATGAACTGACCCGAAGTAATCGCTCTTACCGTACCAAGTCCCGATAAGATGGGGATCTTATAATGGGTTGGGCATTGTCGAGAGGCATGCCGTAAAACAAGTTTCTGAGGTCTCTTGTGACGGGTCTAGGGTGCCATGGATGATGGGCCTTAACAGTGTCGCAATGATATCAGAGTGATACCCAACAGTGGTATCAGAGCCACGGTTATGCTATAGATCTACTATAGCGTTTTTTAAAATCTTTAAAAATGCTTAGTTTTTCTCGTTCGAACTATTTTAGCTTTATGTTAATTTAGTTTCAAATTATTTTGTGTTTTTCAAAAATCGTTTTTCAACACAAAATTTTGTTGGGACGATTTAAATTTTATGCGATGATTTTAAATTGTCTCAAATGTTTTTTAAAAGCTTTGTAAAATTTATTTCTATAAGATATAATATTATTTTACAAGTGTTTACATGTTTATGTAACTTTAGGGAAAATTTTATTTTAGAAATTTGATTTTCTTAAAATTACATAAAGATTAGAAATATTAGAAAACTTTATTTGAAAGCTTTTAAATATAATTCTAATGATTTTAAAAGTGTTTAAAATTGATTTAACGGATATGTAAACTTTAAGAAATATTTTTTTTTCATAAGATGAAATCTAAACTTTTTTCTTTTATTTTACATAAATGTTTCTAAAATTTTTATGAGATATTTTATTTTAGAAATAAGGTTAAAATTTTTTTAAGGCCTAGGTTTAAAATTATTAGATAATTTTGTACGACCTAATTTTATACGATAAAATTTTTAATGAAGGTTTTAAAATTTTAATCTTTAATTTTAAGTGTTAAAATTTAGATTTGCATGTTTGTATTATATAGATAATTTTTAAAACTTGCAAATACCTTTCATATGTCACTAAAAATGAAACTTTCTTTTATGCGGATAAAGTTAGTTGCTTCATTTCATGTTGTATATTGTATACACAAACCTTGTTAGGTTAGCCATTAAAACATGATAGTGACATGCTACGATCAATAAAACAAAACAACATTTGAACCTAATACCTGATTAGGGTAGTCCCCTTGTTTGTAAATCATTTCATTAAATCGTTTAATTAATGATTTTCATAAAAGGCAAAAGTTGAATTGTTTTATAAATCCTAATAAGATTGGGGTAGTAAGTTGAACGTAGAACCTTATAGTTGATAAGGACTTAATAAAAGATGTTCAACCAATCTGAAAAATTTTGAATTTTAGGATCCACTAGTTGATAAGGATTAACTAGTTGTTTTTTTTATTAAAAGCCATTTAGTTGTTTGGAAAACATAAGATTGATGACAACTCCTTCAATGGATCATGATGTCGGTCAATGTGCTTGGCTAAAGTTTTTGGACCAACCTAGCTAGACTGGGTAACAAGTGGTCCTGGCTTAGTCAATTCCCTGGCCGCGTCCGCTGGACCGCAAGGAGTCGATTCATGACTATGTAAGTCCATCGACTATACCTAAGTCAATACGATAATAATCTTGTTCAATATAAATCGTAGCCCTCCTTGTTTTAGGAGTTGGCAACTGTAAGAAACATGTTCCGGTTGTTGAGCTACACTCAAGCCGTGACATGTCAATCTTATAGAAACCGATTTCTTGATTGACATCTTAACCTGACTAAAACCGTTGTCTCATCCCTCGAGCTTCGGCGTAAGTCTAACCAAGAATGTAGTCTAAGACCTGACCCAAACCGGCGCGTCGTGCATACACCGAGCAAAGGGGCAAGTCAGGCTAGACACGAAAACAAGGGTCCGACTAGGCTAGCCATTGTGATCCGGTTGAGCACACTCATGATCACAAATGACTGGGGGTAAAAATCGATAGGGAATCATAGTAAATATGATTGACGACGAGTTCGTCTACCGACTGCAGAGTCGGACAACTTGTTGAGATACACTCAAGGTTGTCAGACTCAGGGTAGTCGGATCCCTCTCTCACAAATGTTATTTTATAATAAATTGGTTATTATCGTGGCTTTAAATAAATTTAGTGGGAGAATATAGTTTTATTAAAACCATTAAAACTATACTACGAACATTTACTAACTATAGTATCTATAAAATACAGAATGGATTCGGGACTTAGATACATGGTTGAGAAGAACGTGCTGGATGGAACGAACTACAAAGACTGGCTTAGGAACATCAAGTTGGTCCTTTCCCTAGCCGGAATAGGATACGTACTGTTCGAGGACGCTCCAGATAAGCCGGATGAAGATTCGACCCACGAGGAAAAGGAAGCCTACAAATTGTACCAGAGGGATGCGGAGAAGGCCAGGTGCCTTACTCTGGCTTCGATGACCAACGAGTTGCAGAGGAAGCATGACCATATGGATGTTCAAAGCATGCTCCTCAACGCATAAGAGTTGTACGGCAAGCGATCTCGTGCTGCCAAGTTCGAAGCTACCAGTAACCTCTGGGGCACCAAGATGGGGACGGAACCCGTACAGGATCATGTTATCAAGATGATCGGGTACGTGGAGGATGCGGCCCAGTTAGGTTTTGTCTTGGACAATGAGATGTCCACGGACATTATCCTAAAGTCTTTGACTCCCGATTTCAAGCCTTTTATAACTGGCTTTATAATGAACAGCCTTGAGACGGATCTTCCGGGTCTCCTCAATATGCTCCGGCAGTTTGAGGAGATTCATAAGAAGCCGGCTGCACTGGTTGTTGGCTCTGCTACTTCCGACCAGCCAAAAGGCAAAGGGAAGAAGAGGCAGGTCCCACAACCTGCGAAGGCTAAGAATGGGAAGAAAAAGAACAAAGGGGCCCCGTCGAAATCTGAGTGCTTCCATTGCCACAAGATTGGCCACTGGAAGAGGAACTGCAAGATCTATCTTGCAGAGAAGAAGAAGGGGCATACTGATGCCTCTACCTCAGGTACAAATTAAAATTCAATTAAATGCAATGATTTCCATTCATATAGTATGAGAAACTTATAGACATCTGTGTACTGTATACAGGTGGCTGATAAGAACTGGAGATTGGAGAAGTACGGAGATCGGTCGGCAATTAAAGCAACAGTTGCTGCTGGGACCGCTCAAAGACTTCTGGAGACGCTGATCGTGATGGAGATGATATTTTTCTTATTTGAATAAAATGTATCATCTTTAAGGATCGAAAACAATGAATGAGTGCTTTGCACTCAAGGTTTATTTTTGATAAACAAATTAAGGTTCCTTTTATGAACCCGTTGTTTTGGAATGGATGTCTCATTTGTTGCAATTGAGATTGAATTGGCTCAAATTCTGTGGATGTGGCTTTTCTGTGATGGTTGCGTATATTTTCGAATAATGGTGTATTGCTTCGATAATATTGTTTTTGAAGCTGACTAAATGTCTGAAGTCAATCAGTAGTTGAGTATAAGTTCCAGGGGGCGTATAAATTGTGTGCAATCACAGTAAATACGCATATCAAGTTTAACTCGTAATTATCTGCATTTAGTTGTTAAAAGAGTTAATACTAAATGTGGTTAAAGGAATTTGTACAGTGTAGAACGTTTTGATTGAACGAGTCAATTTCAAGATTCCTTAAAACGATCTTGACGTGACTCATTCGTCAAACCGAATCTGACACTTGTACATTCCATCTAAGGCACTTACCAAAAGGTTATTTTTGCACATAAATCTAAATATGATTTAGTTATTATGTTGAAGTAATTTAACCAGGTAATTCTCAAAGTCAGTGGGAGCAAGTAAGTATACTTAGTTCCGGTTTTTCCGGACTAAGTAAAAAGGATTTTTCACTTTAATGAGTCTTCTATATAAATCATTAAGTCAAAATTGTTTTGATTTAATCGCATATATATAGAGACTTAGGGTGTCAAATATGTACTTGACATATTGACACAGTAAAGTGGAGTGAGCTAGAACTGACTTACGGAAATGTTAGACCCCACATCTAAATAGTATAAGCTAACTGTTAGCTATACAAAGTTAGGAAAATGGATCCAGATCATTTTTCCAAAGGATCAACCTTGTGTGATCAAGAGATGTAATTTCAATCCATTAAAATTCGTTGTAGATACTTATTAGTAGAACCACTCTTAGGTTTGCCATATCAAATGTCAAAGTGACTGATATGCTATAACGGCATGAGATACCGAGATAAATAGCCTAAGTGCAAGTGGGAGATGTAGGAAGATATATGCCCATAAGGCAATTTATCTTGATTATACGTCTTGTTCATACCGTATATGGTACGTATTATTCTAGGTATAAAAGGATTTGTATTAATATACTTAGATAATATCCATAGACTTATAGTTAGGTCCTTACGTATCTAGATGAGATCTCGATTATGAGTAAGTAAGTGACCGAATAGAAACATAAGTCTTAAACGGTTCGTGATCATAGATGTGTCGAGAACTGGATATCGACACATCGGATAGATCACTGTGTCTTCGTCTTACCTTCGGGTAATGATGATCTCATAGTCATTCGACTTGCTGAAGTCGGAGACGAGACACAGGTGCTCATTGGAGAATGAGTTCACTGAACGACCAAGTTAGAGTTATTAAATGGTTAACTTTAATGATCTGTCTTTAATAACTCTAGGGTGATGATAGGTTAGTTGATCCTTAAGACCTGAAGTCATCTGTATAAACCTGTGAACGGACGGTGTAGCTTAGACCCATGATCTAGCTTCGAGGACCAGTCCTGATGAAAGATCTTAGGTTGGGTTGCACCAGAAGCTCTCTAGGTGAGTAAGTGACTAAGATGGGATTCGTCACTTCCATTAAAGGGAAGTTAGTGTTATAGGCTCAGTACGGTCTTTATGTTAATCCTCGGCCGGGGTACGTTGCAAGTAGTACAACGTGTATACAATAAAGACCGCCGTATACTGACCAATGTTGTCTGATAGGGTTGACAGTAAACCATACCCTAGGCCAACATCAAACACAGTCTTGACGAAGGGATTTTAGCTAACGGAATTCATCTCTGACACAGCCAATGCAAACCCTATGACACTTTTGTCAAAGGGTCGATCACGTTATGATGACTCTGAAACAGGGACGACAGCTACTGCTCGTAGTGACCGTCGTCTAGGGGTTTCGAGCCCCAACCTGTAGTAAGGTCAGGCTGTAGGGTCTCACACCGAGTAGTACTCGTGTCTTAGTAATAGGAATATAGAATAGAGAGAAATATCATTTGATGATATTCACAAGTTGAGTTGTGAAAGTTAGTCGCAATAGCAATAGGGACACAACGTTGCATTAGATGCTAACGTTAACTAAACGTGTTGTAAATTAGTTACGACGAATTTAGTAGGAACAAACTTGTTGGAAAGGGTTACCTGGATGACGGGATCGTCCCGGTCTAAACACAGGTTCAAACCGTGTCCAAATCGGAGCTCAAACGAGCCCAGAAACGCAGAAAGAGTTCAAGGGGAAGTGGGTTAGACCCACCGGGCCAAGAGGCCCATGTGCAAGGGCAAAACGGGCACGGCCCGCTGCAGCAGCGGGCATGACCCGCTGTGTGCAGCGGGCGGGCGACCGCTGCATTAGCGGGCGTGGCCCGCTGCACAGCGGGCCAGCGCCCGCTGATGCAGCGGGCACGGCCCGCTGCACGCAGCGGGCCAGCGCCCGCTGCAAGCGGGCGCAGCCCGCTGCACAGCGGGCCCGCGCCCGCTTGTGCAGCGGGCACGGCCCGCTGCAGCAGCGGGCGCCCGCCCGCTGCTTGCAGCGGGCGGGTGGCCCGCCCTTCCCCCCTTGGGCGGGCGCGCCCGCTAAGTCTAGCGGGCGCGCCCGCAACTTAAGTTAAAATTAGGGTTTTTGAAACCCAAATGACGGCTACGAATTTTGTGGAAATTGCTAAACTTTGAGCAATTGTTTGAGGGGTCAAACGAAGTCGAAATTCGTCACCGTCAGTTCCTACGCGTTCACCATTCCAAGCTCTTCTGATTGATAGCTTGTTTGGTGTCTAAAGTTTAGTATGTGAGGAGAATTAATTCGTTAAAGTTTGACTTTGTGAAAGGCTAACTTTAAAATTAAAATTAAGCCAAATGGCTTAATTGTTTTTTTCTCTTCATGGGAATTGTCCCACATTGCCCGCAACGAGATGTTGAGTGCTCACTCCCTATATAAATAGGGGTGCACTCTCCTCGTTGAAACACACACCAGTCAACGATCGGGTAGCTCCAAATTATTGAGCAAGCTCGGTCTGCGACTAAATCTCTCTCTCTAATTTCCTATTCTCTGGAGTAGTCCTAGCACGACTACGAAAGGGGTTTGGATCTGATCCGGACGTCTAAGACGCGGGTTTCTTCTCAAGTGAAACTTTCTACCGCGTGTGATCGGCTCGGAGGCGAAAGCGGCTCGGGTGGATCGGTGCGAGGGTGCGAGGCGGCTCAGGGAGATCGGGTCAACGCGGCTCGGCTACGAGGAGCTTCTCAAGACGGTGCGGTACATCTTGCCTGCTCCAGGGCCAAGATTCCGGGTATGTGGTTAAGCATTTTAGTGTAGATTTTAATAAGTCGCTTAGTGTAGATCCTTCTTGGAGTGGTCAGACCCACTCCAAGTCGGCATAGATCGGGCTGGGTTCTGGCTCCCCAGAGCCTAGCTAAAATGTTTAGCTAGAGTAGAAATTTTAGATTTCTGTTTTAGGCGGACCCCCAGAGCTCGGATCCGTATCCGTCCTAAGTCGGACGGACCACGGAGGCACAAAATGCATGGTCTAGGGTGCCATGGATCTGTATCCGTATCATGATGAAGAAACATGGACAATTGCAATCCACTAAATGCACCTACCGGTTGTATGGATGCATATTAAGACACCTTCCGTTAGCTGGAAGAGGGGAAGGATATCCTAAGTCCTGAAGTGCCTTACTTGAGTGTTTTTGGTACACTCCTTTATCTGGCCAACTGTACGCGTCTCAAGATAGCGTTGGCAACAAATCTGTTAGACAGATACAGTGCAGCGCCTGCAGCGCACCATTGGACCGAAGATATGTAGTTTCTACGCTACCTTTAAGGGTCAAGGATCACCATCTATGTTAAATGTATTTGCAGATGCAGGTCACAGATCATCGTGATGACTACCACAAAGGAATGACCAACTCCTGGAGATCTGCAAAGCATGATTCTAAGGCAACATCAATCCTACCATTCCAAGAGGCTCATCATCCAAGAAGCAAATCATGAGTATGCACAGCCAGGTCCTACAGCACCTCGCAGACACAGTGACGACTAGGTCAGAGACGTGGAGCTACCTACCGAGTCTGCATATCACTCCTCTTTAGAAGAGCTCCATCAGATTCAGTAGCTGCCATATATTAACAATACTTGTATAGATGAGCGATACTTGTATAGATGATCGATGTCTTGTATTTTATACTTATTCTAGGAATATTGTAAAAGATTGATGTATAGTTACCTAGGAGATCTGCAAGCATGCAGCTTGTACAGATCAGGGGGAGCCAAATGAGCGTTGTACTCTTTTTCCTTGGCTATTGTTTTTTCATTGTGTTTTCTATAGTTAAAGGTTTTAATGAGACAACCTCGTTGACTATGGATCCAGAAGTATCCACCCCTAAACACTTCCACTAATCAGTGGAAGTTATGTAAAACTGTACTCTTTTTCCTTGGCTATTGGTTTTTTCCACAGAGTTTTCCATAGCTAAAGGTTTTAACGAGAAAGTTATCTCTAACTTAGGATCTGGAAGTATCCACCCTTTATAACACTCATAAGCATTATGGATCCTGCAGTATTCATATGTTGAGTATAAAACGATGGTTGGATAAGGGGAAGTGTTAGAAAATGGGCCGAATGGGCATATTGGATATCCACCCACATTGAATAATATATATATATGAGGCTATGTGTTTCCTAGCCCTTAATCACTTCACAACACATACCAATTTGTTGGTTTATTCAAGAAGAAAAACTTCAAAGAAAAAAAAGTATATGGCTATCAATGTACATGCTGACCTCGAGTTTATGTCACTCTAATTTGGCCGTGAATCCTGAAAACTACACTACTGCACGTCTGTTCAAATATAGCGGGGGGAAAGCAGCAAATATATGTGTTCCAATAAACTTTTTTGCTCTCCCTCCCGTTAAACCCCGTAAAAAACACAGAATTTCACCTCCCATGCATCTCGTCCCTCTCGCTTGTGTTTGAACATTTTCTGTAACGACCCGCTCTCGGGGCCCGTTACTTATTTGGTTTATTCGCAGGTTCCACAGTTTACCAGTGAAATCAGCATAGTCACAACGCAGAGATGTACCAACAACACTCAAACCAGCTTACAGACATTATTACAGTCCAAATTAAAGTACAACAACAACCAACACTCTCACACACCAATACATGAAAGGAAATGCAAAAAAAGGAAATACATAGTACAATACACACTCCGACAGAAAAGTAACTAAAACTCTGCGGCCTCCGGGTCGTACACAGGCTCCTCATACTCTGGAGCAATCTCCTCAACCAGATCTTCGTCTGTCGGTGCCACAAGTGGAACCGAAGGTAAGTCACAAAGATTCTAAACAAAGAAAAGAAGTTCTGTACAAGTATGACAAGCAGAAGTAAAGTAAAGTACGGTGTAGTGTCTGTACAAGTGCAGAAAGTAAAGTGCATGACTGTAAAGAAGTAACTGTGCAAGCTCTGCTAAAATTTACGTGACTCAAGTCGGAGAGTACAATATGTGACCGTTCAGTTTGTCTCTTGCCTGGGTGCTACCCAGACGAATGCCGGTACCCAGGCAGCAGTATGGTTTTCCGAAACGCAGGCAGCAGGACAGGGCGCCGAAACACAGGCGACAGGACAGGTAGACCAAACTCTAGTCACTCCCGTACTCTCGCAAACTATGAGTTACCCCAAAACCCGGTGTTGTGTCAAGTACAAGTTCTTTACATGAACGTTCCACGGGATGTTCCAAGTCAAGTCCAACACAAGAAAGTGGGCGTATGTTTCCGTGCTTCGAGCACGTAGTAATGCGGTGCTACAAGTTCGTACGAGCACAGTGGCTAGATTTCTAAGGTTAGAACCTACCGTGACTTACCAAAATTAATACCGTTGTAGTAAGCCGGAAGAGTATCTAGGGCTTCCTCAGAAGTTGGTACACCAGAGTCTGTACCTGCAACACAAAATACTTATTTTAGAAAAACACGACTTTTTCCTATTTAATAATTAGGTTAGTTTGATTTTTAAACTCGTTAAAACGGTGTCGGAAAATATTTAAAATTTTTATATAAACCTAAAATAATTATTTAGATTTTACTGCAAGAAGGGAGAATTTTCAGAAGCTTCTGTATTTTTTTATAATTTTTAGAAACTCAAAAATAGCTTAAAACTCCTAAAATACCTAAATGACGTGTATTTTCCGTAATTTCTTACAGGAGCAATACAAGTCGGAATTACATGAGTGAGTAGTCAAAATGACCGTCTCGAAGTCTATTATCGCATATAATTTTATCACATATTATGTAAGTGAAAAACAGTGGCTATGAATTTTAGAATGTTTTATACGTATTTAATTTTCAAGTTCAAAAATTTATTCTGAAAAAAGTAGGCATCTGCTCGCAGTGAGACTAGCGCCATTGGATCAGAAATATCGTTTCTGATTTTCCAGAGTTGGTTTCACATTTTTCTGGCCCCTGTATAATTAGTTATGGATTAAAAACCCTAAAACCCAATTATTAAAATTACGAAAATTACGAATTTCCTCATATTTACAAGTTTGCCACTGAGCAAACTTACGCCGCTTGATGACAGTATCGGAGAGGGGGGAACTCGTCGGCGGGGCTCAGGCGGCGCCTGCGGAGGCGGGGCGACGTTGGGGCGACGGGTGCCGGCGGCTCACGGGGCGGCGCAGCGGGGCTCGGGGACGCGGGCTGAGGCGGCTGGCGGCTCTCGTCGGCGGCGTTGCTCGGAGGCGCGACGGTGGACTGCGGTGGCGGCACGGGGCGGAGGGCACGGCGGCGGAATGCGGTGGCGGCACGGGGCGGAGGGCACGGCGGCGGATCGCCGGAGGGAGAAGGAGGGAGCGTGAGAGCGTGAGAGAGAGAGAGAGTGAGCGGCCTGTGAATTTTTTTTAAAAAAATAACTTAGGATGTTAATTTTATTATCTGGGTTTATAGAATTAGGGGGGTATTTATAGTACTTAGGAATTGTTTTAGTCAAATTTAATTAATGCATTAGGTGGTAATTAATGTGATTATGTGTAACCTTTTTGACTAAGTGTAGAAATGTTTAAACGTGTCTCCCCCACGTTTTAGACATGATTAGGGTAATTTTGATTAGATTAATGTAATTAGGGGAGGTTAAAAAGCCATTTAGTGGAAGTCATTTTGTAACAAAATTACGAATTTGTCCCTACTAGCAAACGTGTCCAGAAAATTACGAAAATATACCCACGGAACCGTATCGTCGCGAGGATGGCGAATACGAGATCCAATTTAGGGTTTGAGCTACGAAAATATGTGTTTGAGGCCAAAACGTTTAGGAAGCGGGTTTGCGGGTTCTCTATCGATTTGACTTCAGAAAATTACGAAATTAATGTGGGGAGCCCTAAATGATCATAGTATACTACTGTAGAAGTTTGAAAACGTTTTGAAGTCGTTTGTATAGAAAATAAATTCGTCGAATCAAAACGGTAATTTTGGTAGATGAATTTTAACAGAAATGTTTTAGGCATTTGAGGAAATCTGAAATTGCTGAAGTACTTTATAATAAGTCTAGTATTTCAAAATATTTTTATAAGAATTTTTTGAAATCAGTTTAAAACTCCTGATCAACCTTTATAAAATAGTTATAATAATTTTGAAAATAGGTTAAAGATGTATATTCGTCTTAACGAAAACAGACCGTTACATTCTACCCTCCTTAAAATAATTCCGTCCTCGGAATTTTCGAACTTTCTAAAATAACTTTTGTTATGAAGAAACTCAAGCAATTAAATGATAATAGTGATCTAATAAATCAGGTTGTAAATAACATGAAATATAATGTGATATCATATCATCAAGAAAACAAGAGATGATGTTTATGAATACTTACTATTAACATCACCATAGATTCCGTAACTAAGTCTCGTAACTAGTAAGATTATCTGACTCGGTAAATAGGTACGGGTAGCGTTCTTGCATCTCGTCTTCTCGCTCCCAAGTAGATTCTCCAGGTGAGTCGTGACGCCACATTATCCTGACAAGGTTGATTACTCGATTCTTGAGGATCTTTTGCCGTCGGTCCAGGATTTTGACTGGTTGTTGTTCGTAAGATAGATCCGGACGAAGAGCAATCTCGGAGTAATCCACAACATGACTAGGATCACTCACATAGCGTCGAAGCTGTGAGACATGAAAAACTTCATGTACTCCTTCCAATGCAGGTGGCAAGGCAAGGCGATAGGCCACCTTGCCTACTCGCTCCAAGACATCAAATGGACCAATATATCGAGGACTGAGCTTCCCTCTTCGTCCAAAACGAATCATCCCACGATTCGGCGAGATCTTCAAAAATACATGATCGCCAGGCTGGAACTCTAAATGTCGGCGGTTTGCATCTGCCCAATGCTTGTATCGATCTTGAGCCAACTGTAGCTTCTCTCTGATGGTCCGGACTACTTCCACTGCTTCAACAATCAAGTCTGGACCAATGAGCTCTCGATCACCAACGTCGTCCCAACTCAAGGGGGAACGACACTTCCGGCCATATAGCGCTGCAAAAGGCGCCATACCAATGCTGGCCTGATAACTGTTGTTGTATGCAAACTCCACTAGATGTAGATGATCCTCCCAAGATCCCTTGAAGTCCAACATACACGCACGCAACATGTCCTCCAGGATCTGAATGGTGCGTTCTGACTGGCCATCAGTCTGAGGGTGATAAGCTGTATTGAAGCTTAATCGGGTCCCCAGACACTCCTGCAAGCTCTTCCAAAAATGAGACATAAATCGAGTGTCTCTGTCTGAAACAATGCTGACAGGAACACCATGCAGCTTCACGATCTCCTCCATGTACTTCTTGGCAAGCATCTCGGTCGACTGGCCCACTCTGAAAGGAATGAAGTGTGTTGACTTGGTCAATCGATCAACGATCACCCAAACAGCATCGTTATGCTTCGTACTCTTGGGCAGTCCTGTCACAAAATCCATCGTAATGTGTTGCCATTTCCACTCTGGAATGGGCAAAGGTTGTAACAAACCAGCAGACCGGTGATGTTCAGCCTTCACCTGTTGGCATACTATGCATTTCGCAACACTCCGTGCGACGCTTCTCTTCATACCATGCCACCAGTAGTGTTGTCGCAAGTCTTGATACATCTTCGTTCCTCCTGGATGAATGGAATATGGAGAACTGTGAGCTTCCTCCAATAGAGCTTCTCTGACGTCTCCAGATGGTACGCAGATGCGGTTACCGAATCTCAAAGATCCATCCTCATGGATCTTGAATTCAGGTCGTTGACCTACTATCACCATGTCTCTGATCTTCCGCAGCTTTGGGTCTCCGGCTTGGGCAGCTTTGATCTTGTCCACCAGGTCTGACTTGATCTTGTAACGACCCACTTTCGGGGGCCCGTTACTTATTTGATATTTGCGCAGGTCCTGCAGTTTACCAGTGAAAACAAAATAGCCACAATCCAGAGATGTACCAATACTCAAACCAGCGTACATTATTACAGTCCAAATTAAAATACAACAGCAAGCAGCACTCTCTCATTAATACATCAAGCAAATACAGAAAGGAAATGCGGAAAGGAAATACATAACATAGCACACTCACACCAATACAAACAGCTAAAATTCTGCAGTCTCCGGGTCGTACTCTGGCTCTGTAAACTCAGGGGCAATTTCTTCAACCTGGTCGTCGTCTGTCGGTGCCATAAATGGAACCGAAGGTAAGTCACAATAATTCTAAATATAGAAAAGAAGCCGTGCACAAGTATGACAAAAGTAACTACGTACGAGCAAACCAGAGTAAACAGTAAAATACTGAGCACCAACTGTACACAACTGAGCAGTAAAAGTAAACTGAACTGGATAGGATAACAACTGTACTATGGTAGAGCAAGTGTGAAGTAGGTTAAGCAAGAGAAACATGCTACCGCTGTAGCTAAAGATATGACAAATAAGGTACTCTGACCGCACAATTGTAGTAAGTAACGTACATGGAACGTGTAGGGTCTCGGTGACTGTATTAGCTAAAGATAGTGATGAAGATTGATGGTGTTACATAATCATGATTCACATCCTTGCGGTCCAGCGGAACACGGCCAGGGAAGTGACTAAGCCAGGATCACTATCCCAAGTCTAGCAAGGGTGATCCAACAAACTTAGCCAAGCACATTGACCGGATCATGGTCCATTGAAGGAAGCTTATCATTCTTATGTGTGCCACCGATAAAAACTTATACGCTAAACTACGTGACTCAAGTCGGAGAGTACAATATGTGACCATCGAGTTCATCTCTTGCCTGGGCGCGACCCAGACGAATGCCAAAAACCCAGGCAGCTAGACAGGATGCTGACATGCAGCATTTTTATATTTGCCGAAACACAGGCAGCTAGACATGATTGCCGAAACACAGGCAGCTAGACATGATTGCCGAAACACAGGCAGCTGGACATGTAGATTGAACTCCAGTCACTCCCGCACTCTCTCAAACTATGAGTTACCCCAAACCCCAGTGATGTGTCAAGTGTTCTATGTACATTTCCTTTTCATGATGTTCCACGAGATGTTCCACACGATATTCCATAAGATACAAGTTGTTCCACATGTTGCTAGTCAAACCAAGTCAACTGGTTGACTTTCTTATTGAAAACCAGAAAGCCAGACATTCTTTTCAAAGCAAGCTAGCCAAGCGAAGTGAGGATAAAGACAAGTCCAACATTTCGGGTGTCTAGTATTGTTTCAAGATGTTATCAATTCCTTGTTCACGATGATAGTTAACCAGGACCACTGGTTTTAAAACCATAAAGTAAAGCAGAGCAGATGCTAAGAAATTTGAGGATAAAGACAAGTCCAACAAACATGGAATACAAAAACTGTTGGTTTAAGGGTGGTAGTTTCGGTAGTACACAATTTACCCAAGTTGATGTTTGTGTTTAACAACCACCAAAGTTGAAAGTTGGCAAAGTAATCTATAGTTGATTACTTTCCTATTAGATTAGGTTTCTAGTTCGGTTCAAGTCAAGTAGCCATTCGGAGGCTATAGTGGTGTCCTAAGTTCATACGGGTACACGTATCTAATTTTCTAACATTAGAATTAATCGTGACTTACCAATTTCGAGGCTGTCGTAGCTAACCGGAACTTGATCTAGGGCTTCCTCTGAAGTAGGTGCACAATAGTTGGTACCTGCAACACAAAAACATTGATTAAAACACGCAACGTTCCTATCTAAATAATCTGATCGTTCTGATTTTGCAAAACTGGCTAAAACGGTATCGGAAAACGTTCTAAATTTTTCTATAGCCTAGATATGATGAAAATAATTTTTCTGCAAGAGAAAATACTTTTCAGATGCTTCTGTTAATTTTTATAATTTTTCAAAGCTTAAAATCAATTTAAAATCTATTTTTCAATTACTAACGTATTTATTTAACAATTTATTCCGGATGCAATCTACATCCGAAAGTTACAAATAAGCTGTCAAAATGGCTGTTTCGGAGAGTACTTTCACATATATTTTTATCATATATAAGTTTACGTAAAAATAAGAAGTTCTGAATTTTTAAAGGAAAATGACGTATTTAAGATTTGGGTTCAAAAATTAATTCTGGACAAACTAAGCGTCGGATTGAGATGAAACTAGTGCTATTGGGTCCAGAACATCGTTTCTGATTTTCTGGAGCTATCCGCACATTTTTCTGGCCCCTGTATAATTAGTTATGGGTTTATAACCAATTAACCCTATTTAATAATTAATAAAAATCAGAAATTCGAAAATACTTTCGAATTTACGAGATTGCCATCGCCCATACCCTTCGCTGCTCCGTGTTCAAACGCCGGAGGGGGGGGGGGGGGCTTTTGCTTGGCCGGCGGCACGGCTGAGGGCGGCGGACGGCGGCGAGTCTCAGGCGACGGCGGGGGGCGTCGGGACAGCGGCGACGGCGGCTCAAAAGGCGGCGGAGCGGGGCGGAGCGACGGTCGGCTGTTGGGGGGTCTCTCCGGCGACGTTGGCGGCGGAAAACGACGCTCGGCGGCGGAGGGACGTCGTGGGTGGCGTCGGAAGCGGCTGGTGACGGCGGAGGGCGGTTGGCGCGGCGGCGGATCGCCGGAGGGAGGGTGAGCGTGAGTGAGAGAGAGTACGAGAGAGAGAGAAGAGCGGTAGTGAAGGCTGTGAGAAATTTTTTTAAAACAAAGTTTTAACTTAGAGATTAAGGGTTAAGCTGTGAATGAAAGGGGTATTTATAGGGTTAATACCCTACTATTTGTAATTAATAAGGGGGTTAGGGGTTGTTGACTAACCCCAACATTTTTAATACGGTAAGTATCCCTTTTGACTAACTTTAGAAAGTTTGGTAAAGTGTCTAAACGTGTTTATCATGAGGGGTTAAAGTAATTGGTAATTAGCTTATGGTAAATAGCTAGGGTAATTAAGTGAAGGTAAAATTTGTAATGAGAATTACGATTTTGTCCCTACTAGTAAACGTATCCGAAAAATTACGAAAACATACCCACGGGATCGTATTGTCGCGAGGATCGCGAATACGAGATCCAATTTAGAGTTTGAGCTACAGAAATACGTGTTTTAGGCCAAAACGTTTAGGAAGCGGGTTTGCGGGTTCTCTATCGATTTGACTTTAGAAAATTACGAAATTAATGTGGGAAGCCCTAAATGATCATAGAATGTCACCGTATAAGTTTGAAAACGTTTTGAAGTCGTTTGTATAGAAAATAAATTCGTCAAATCAAAACGGTAATTTTGGAAGATGAATTTTTAACAGAAATGTTTTGGGCATTTAAGGAAATCTGAAATCGCTGAAATACTTTGTAATAAGTCTAGTATTTCAAAATATTTTTATAAGAATTTTTGAAATTAGTTTAAAACTCCTGATCCACCTTTATAAAATAGTTATAATAATTTTGAAAATAGGTTAAATATGTAAATACTTGTCTTGACGAAAACAGACCGTTACATTCTACCCTCCTTAAAATAATTCCGTCCTCGGAATTTTCGAACTTTCTAAAACAAATAACTTTTGTTATGAAGAAGCTCAAGCAATTAAATGATAATAGTGATCTAATAAATCAGGTTGTAAATAACATGAAATATAATGTGATATCATAGCATCAAGAAAACAAGAGATGATGTTTACGAATACTTTACTATTAATATCACCATAGCTTCCGTAACTAGTCTCGTAACTGGTAGGATCATCCGACTCGGTAAATAGGTATGGGTAGCGTTCTCGCATCTCGTCTTCTCGCTCCCAAGTAGATTCTCCAGGTGAGTCGTAGCGCCACATTATCCTGACAAGGTTGATCACTCTATTCTTGAGGGTCTTCTGCCGTCGATCTAGGATTTTGACTGGTTGTTGTTCGTAA
The DNA here is from genome assembly GCA_030789695.1 of Scilla litardierei. NCBI lineage: Eukaryota > Viridiplantae > Streptophyta > Magnoliopsida > Asparagales > Asparagaceae > Scilla > Scilla litardierei. The sequence goes on along the minus strand of CM061133.1, from coordinate 10,653,001 downwards.
GATAGATCCGGACGAACAGCAACCTCAGAGTAATCCACAACATGATTAGGATCACTCACGTAGCATCGAAGTTGTGAGACATGAAAGACTTCATGTACTCCTTCCAATGCAGGTGGCAAAGCAAGGCGATAGGCCACATCACCTACTCGCTCCAAGACATCAAATGGACCAATATATCGAGGACTGAGCTTCCCTCTTCGTCCAAAACGAATCATCCCACGATTCGGAGAGATCTTCAAGAACACATGATCGCCAGGCTGGAATTCCAACTGTCGACGCTTTGCATCTGCCCAATGCTTGTATCGATCTTGAGCCAACTGTAGCTTCTCTCTGATGGTCCGGACTACTTCTACTGCTTCGACAATCAAGTCTGGACCGATGAGCTCTCGATCACCAACGTCGTCCCAACTCAAAGGAGAACGACACTTCCGGCCATATAGCGCTGCAAAGGGCGCCATACCAATGCTGGCCTGATAGCTGTTGTTGTAAGCAAACTCCACGAGATGAAGATGGTCTTCCCAAGATCCCTTGAAGTCCAGCATACACGCACGCAACATGTCCTCCAGGATCTGTATGGTGCGTTCCGATTGGCCATCTGTCTAAGGATGATAGGCTGTACTAAAGCTTAAGTGGGTCCCCAGACTTTCCTGTAAGCTCTTCCAAAAGTGAGACGTGAATCGTGTGTCTCTGTCAGAAACAATACTGACAGGGACACCATGTAATTTCACTATCTCCTCCATGTACTTCTTGGCAAGCACTTCGGTTGACTGGCCCACTCTGAAAGGAATAAAGTGTGCTGACTTGGTCAATCGATCAACGATCACCCAGACAGCATCATTATGCTTCGTACTCTTGGGCAGTCCTGTCACGAAATCCATCGTGATGTGTTGCCACTTCCATTCTGGAATAGGCAAAGGTTGTAACAAACCGGCAGACCGGTGATGTTCAGCCTTTACTTGTTGGCACACTATGCACTTCGCAACACTCCGTGCGACGCTTCTCTTCATACCATGCCACCAGTAATGTTGTCGCAAGTCTTGATACATCTTTGTACCTCCTGGATGGATGGAATATGGAGAACTGTGAGCTTCCCCCAATAGAGCTTCTCTGACGTCTCCAGATGGTACACAGATGCGGTTGACGAATCTCAAAGATCCGTCCTCATGGATCTTGAATTCAGGCCTTTGTCCTGCTATCACCATGTCTCTGATCCTTTGCAGCTTCTCATCTCCTGCTTGGGCAGCTTTGATCTTGTTCACCAAATCCGACTGGATCTGGAGGTTGAGCAATGAAGACGTTTCTCCGGGTAATATGACATCCATCTCCATGGCTCGAATCTCATGTCGCAACCTCCATTGTGATGTGAGAGTCATCACTGTAGGGAGACGACTTAATGCATCTGGTACGACATTGACCTTTCCAGGATGGTACTGAAGGTCAATATCATAATCCGCCATTAGTTCGATCCATCGTCGTTGACGCATGTTGAGCTCCTTCTGGGTGAACAGGTACTTGAGACTCTTGTGATCGGAAAATATCTTCACATGCTCGCCCAGTAAGAAGTGTCTCCAAATCTTTAGAGCAAAGATAGCTGCCGCCAACTCAAGGTCATGAGTGGGGTAGTTCTTCTCATGGGTCTTTAGTTGTCTGGATGCATAGGCAACGACTCGGCCATGCTGATGCAGCACCCACCCAAGCCCTTTGCCAGATGCGTCGCAGAAAACTTCAAAACCTCCGGTCCTGTCTGGGATGACTAGAATCGGGGCCGAAGTCAATCTTCTCTTTAGCTCCTGGAATGCATCTTCACAAGCCTTTGACCAGACAAATGCTACGTCCTTCCTCGTCAATCGTGTCATAGCTCCCGCAATCTTCGAGAAGTCTTGGATGAATCGTCTGTAGTAACCAGCCAGTCCCAAGAAACTTCGAATCTCAGTCACAGTCTTAGGGACAGGCCAGTCTCGAACAGCAGCTACCTTCTCGGGGTCGACAGATATTCCTTCTCCGGATACGATGTGGCCCAGAAAAGCCACCTTGTCAAGCCAAAACTCACACTTGCTGTATTTGGCATACAGTTGGTGTTGTCTTAGCGTTTCCAAGACCTTCCTCAGATGTTCTCTGTGCTCCTGAGCGTTCTTCGAGTAGATGAGGATGTCGTCGATGTAGACAACTACGTACTTGTCCAGATGGTTGTACAAAACCTGGTTCATGAGACTCATGAATACAGCAGGCGCATTAGTCACACCAAATGGCATTACCAAGAATTCGTAGTGTCCATATCTGGTCCGAAAAGCAGTCTTGTGGACGTCCTCCTTCTTCACCTTCACTTGATGATATCCAGTCTTTAGGTCCAACTTCGAATATACGCTCGATCCTCCAAGTTGGTCGAAAAGGTCGTCGATGCAGGGCAGGGGATACTTATTTTTCACCGTCAACTTGTTCAGCTCGCGGTAGTCGACGCACATGCGCTGGGATCCATCCTTTTTCCTCACGAGCAGCACCGGGGCACCCCATGCGGATACACTGGGTCGTATCCATCCCTTCTGTATGAGATCATCCAGCTGAGCTCGAATTTCTTCAAGCTCAGGTGGTGCCATGCGATAGGGTCCTTTGGATATCGGCTGTGCACCTGGTACAAGATCAATGGTAAATTCGAGGCCGCGGTCTGGAGGCAAACCTGAGAGTTCGTCCGGAAATACGTCCAAGAATTCTCGTACTACTTCTGGTTTCTCTTGCTCGACGTCCATTGCAGTCGCAACTGCCTCTGAAAGTTTGGCCCGAAACTTCACTGGTCCTTCCGATCGGCTTCCACTGTGGAATTCGAACTTAGGATGGTTGGGTATTTCGAATTCTACCCTCCTTTGACGACAGTCAATGGTGGCATGAAATGTCCCTAACCAATCCATCCCAAGAACAGCATCGAAATTTGGCATCTCTATCACCATAAAGTCGGCGAAAAGGTCTCGTCCACAAATTACTACGGAACAGTGAAGGCATCCGCTAGTTATTGGTAGGGAACCGCCAGCGGTTTCAACCTTCCAACGAGAAGTCAGAGATTCAACAGGAACGGCATGTGTTTTGACGAATCGACTCGCCAAGAAGCAATGTGTAGCTCCCGAGTCGAATAAAGTGAGGGCAGGTTTACCGGCTACTAAGACGATACCTATGGTTACGAGAATCTTGTCTAAGTGTATGACTTCTAGATAATAAAACTTAATGCTGAAAAAGGTATCTCATACCTGTGATCACTTGGTCTGTAGCTTCGGCCTCTTCTATAGTCATAGTATAAGCTTGACGCCTTGGAGGTGGTGCCTGTGGTCGAGCTTGCTGGAATGCTTGCTGCTGAGGTGGGAGTGGTTGTCGTTGCTGAGCAGGTGGTGGTGGTCGCTGTGGAGCATTCCTGGCAGGGGCATTAGCTGGAGCAGGGTTGGGAGGTCGAGGCCTCTTTGGGCAGTCCCTTGCGGCATGGTCCTTCGACCCACAAATCAGACAAAGGTTCAGATACGATCGACATTCAGAACGAAAGTGCCCTGACTTCCCACAGTGATGACACACTGGACGTGGTGGTGGGGCCTGTCTTTTGAATTCAGTCTGCTGGGTAGGCCTGTACACCTGGTTGGATGGAGGTCGACGGTTGGATCCGACAGCAGATGTTGGAGGTGGTGGCCTTCTGGGAGTGGCGGCCATCTCACGCTTTCTTTCTCTTTCAATGAACTCATGTTCACGAGCTGCAGCCAAAACCTCAGTATGTGTGTAGAGTTGGCGTCCAACCAAGTTACGACGGATCTCGATGTTTAGCCCTTGCTTGAAGCGTTGAGCTCGGGTCAGGGGGGTGGCAACCATCCCAGGAGCAAAACGGCTAAGCATGGTAAATTGGGCATCATACTCTTCCACTGTCATGGAACCTTGCTTCAGTCCGACGAACTGAGCTTGCAGTTCCATCTGAGCTTCAGGTGAGAAGTACTGGGTGTTGAAGTGTTCAGTGAACGTTGCCCAGTCGATTGGTCGTTGCAGACGAGCTTCAGCAGAGTTCCACCAGATTCTAGCTCCATCAGTTAGTTGGGACTTGGCAGTATCAACCCAAGCATGTTCCCCAATCTGAGCAGCTCTCAGATTATCTTCAGTGCTTTGCAGCCATTCCTCGGCTTTCAGAGGGCCATCGATGCCATTCCAGGTCTTTGGTCGAAGTGACCGGAATTGTTGAATGCCTCCTCCGGGCTTCTGTTCTCCTCGAATAGCTTGAACCATCTCTCGTAATGCGAGGTCCGAAATTTGATGCACAGTGGGAGGTGGTCCGTTGTTGGTCTGGTTGCTAGCTCCAGATTGGTCAGCTCCGTTGGGACTCTCATAGGTGTTTCCGTCCATCGTTTTGAATGTCACACACCTGCATACATAGGGAGATGTCAGCTTAGTCGAGTATCGTATACGGTACATCCTGATTTTACTATATTGTTCACGAGGTATTTTGCGCGGACCTGCGTGGGCCACCAAACTTGTAACGACCCACTTTCGGGGGCCCGTTACTTATTTGATATTTGCGCAGGTCCTGCAGTTTACCAGTGAAAACAAAATAGCCACAATCCAGAGATGTACCAATACTCAAACCAGCGTACATTATTACAGTCCAAATTAAAATACAACAGCAAGCAGCACTCTCTCATTAATACATCAAGCAAATACAGAAAGGAAATGCGGAAAGGAAATACATAACATAGCACACTCACACCAATACAAACAGCTAAAATTCTGCAGTCTCCGGGTCGTACTCTGGCTCTGTAAACTCAGGGGCAATTTCTTCAACCTGGTCGTCGTCTGTCGGTGCCATAAATGGAACCGAAGGTAAGTCACAATAATTCTAAATATAGAAAAGAAGCCGTGCACAAGTATGACAAAAGTAACTACGTACGAGCAAACCAGAGTGAAAAGTAAAATACTGAGCAACAACTGTACACAACTGAGCAGTAAAAGTAAACTGAACTGGATAGGATAACAACTGTACTATGGTAGAGCAAGTGTGAAGTAGGTTAAGCAAGAGAAACATGCTACCGCTGTAGCTAAAGATATGACAAATAAGGTACTCTGACCGCACAATTGTAGTAAGTAACGTACATGGAACGTGTAGGGTCTCGGTGACTGTATTAGCTAAAGATAGTGATGAAGATCGATGGTGTTACATAATCATGATTCACATCCTTGCGGTCCAGCGGAACACGGCCAGGGAAGTGACTAAGCCAGGATCACTATCCCAAGTCTAGCAAGGGTGATCCAACAAACTTAGCCAAGCACATTGACCGGATCATGGTCCATTGAAGGAAGCTTATCATTCTTATGTGTGCCACCGATAAAAACTTATACGCTAAACTACGCGACTCAAGTCGGAGAGTACAATATGTGACCATCGAGTTCATCTCTTGCCTGGGCGCGACCCAGACGAATGCCAAAAACCCAGGCAGCTAGACAGGATGCTGACATGCAGCATTTTTATATTTGCCGAAACACAGGCAGCTAGACATGATTGCCGAAACACAGGTAGCTAGACATGATTGCCGAAACACAGGCAGCTGGACATGTAGATTGAACTCCAGTCACTCCCGCACTCTCTCAAACTATGAGTTACCCCAAACCCCAGTGATGTGTCAAGTGTTCTATGTACATTTCCTTTTCATGATGTTCCACGAGATGTTCCACACGATATTCCATAAGATACAAGTTGTTCCACATGTTGCTAGTCAAACCAAGTCAACTGGTTGACTTTCTTATTGAAAACCAGAAAGCCAGACATTCTTTTCAAAGCAAGCTAGCCAAGCGAAGTGAGGATAAAGACAAGTCCAACATTTCGGGTGTCTAGTATTGTTTCAAGATGTTATCAATTCCTTGTTCACGATGATAGTTAACCAGGACCACTGGTTTTAAAACCATAAAGTAAAGCAGAGCAGATGCTAAGAAATTTGAGGATAAAGACAAGTCCAACAAACATGGAATACAAAAACTGTTGGTTTAAGGGTGGTAGTTTCGGTAGTACACAATTTACCCAAGTTGATGTTTGTGTTTAACAACCACCAAAGTTGAAAGTTGGCAAAATAATCTATAGTTGATTACTTTCCTATTAGATTAGGTTTCTAGTTCGGTTCAAGTCAAGTAGCCGTTCGGAGGCTATAGTGGTGTCCTAAGTTCATACGGGTACACGTATCTAATTTTCTAACATTAGAATTAATCGTGACTTACCAATTTCGAGGCTGTCGTAGCTAACCGGAACTTGATCTAGGGCTTCCTCTGAAGTAGGTGCACAATAGTTGGTACCTGCAACACAAAAACATTGATTAAAACACGCAACGTTCCTATCTAAATAATCTGATCGTTCTGATTTTGCAAAACTGGCTAAAACGGTATCGGAAAACGTTCTAAATTTTTCTATAGCCTAGATATGATGAAAATAATTTTTCTGCAAGAGAAAATACTTTTCAGATGCTTCTGTTAATTTTTATAATTTTTCAAAGCTTAAAATCAATTTAAAATCTATTTTTCAATTACTAACGTATTTATTTAACAATTTATTCCGGATGCAATCTACATCCGAAAGTTACAAATAAGCTGTCAAAATGGCTGTTTCGGAGAGTACTTTCACATATATTTTTATCATATATAAGTTTACGTAAAAATAAGAAGTTCTGAATTTTTAAAGGAAAATGACGTATTTAAGATTTGGGTTCAAAAATTAATTCTGGACAAACTAAGCGTCGGATTGAGATGAAACTAGTGCTATTGGGTCCAGAACATCGTTTCTGATTTTCTGGAGCTATCCGCACATTTTTCTGGCCCCTGTATAATTAGTTATGGGTTTATAACCAATTAACCCTATTTAATAATTAATAAAAATCAGAAATTCGAAAATACTTTCGAATTTACGAGATTGCCATCGCCCATACCCTTCGCTGCTCCGTGTTCAAACGCCGGAGGGGGGGGGGGGGCTTTTGCTTGGCCAGCGGCACGGCTGAGGGCGGCGGACGGCGGCGAGTCTCAGGCGACGGCGGGGGGCGTCGGGACAGCGGCGACGGCGGCTCAAAAGGCGGCGGAGTGGGGCGGAGCGACGGTCGGCTGTTGGGGGGTCTCTCCGGCGACGTTGGCGGCGGAAAACGACGCTCGGCGGCGGAGGGACGTCGTGGGTGGCGTCGGAAGCGGCTGGTGACGGCGGAGGGCGGTTGGCGCGGCGGCGGATCGCCGGAGGGAGGGTGAGCGTGAGTGAGAGAGAGTACGAGAGAGAGAGAAGAGCGGTAGTGAAGGCTGTGAGAAATTTTTTTAAAACAAAGTTTTAACTTAGAGATTAAGGGTTAAGCTGTGAATGAAAGGGGTATTTATAGGGTTAATACCCTACTATTTGTGATTAATAAGGGGGTTAGGGGTTGTTGACTAACCCCAACATTTTTAATACGGTAAGTATCCCTTTTGACTAACTTTAGAAAGTTTGGTAAAGTGTCTAAACGTGTTTATCATGAGGGGTTAAAGTAATTGGTAATTAGCTTATGGTAAATAGCTAGGGTAATTAAGTGAAGGTAAAATTTGTAATGAGAATTACGATTTTGTCCCTACTAGTAAACGTATCCGAAAAATTACGAAAACATACCCACGGGATCGTATTGTCGCGAGGATCGCGAATACGAGATCCAATTTAGAGTTTGAGCTACAGAAATACGTGTTTTAGGCCAAAACGTTTAGGAAGCGGGTTTGCGGGTTCTCTATCGATTTGACTTTAGAAAATTACGAAATTAATGTGGGAAGCCCCAAATGATCATAGAATGTCACCGTATAAGTTTGAAAACGTTTTGAAGTCGTTTGTATAGAAAATAAATTCGTCAAATCAAAACGGTAATTTTGGAAGATGAATTTTTAACAGAAATGTTTTGGGCATTTAAGGAAATCTGAAATCGCTGAAATACTTTGTAATAAGTCTAGTATTTCAAAATATTTTTATAAGAATTTTTGAAATTAGTTTAAAACTCCTGATCCACCTTTATAAAATAGTTATAATAATTTTGAAAATAGGTTAAATATGTAAATACTTGTCTTGACGAAAACAGACCGTTACAGATCTGAAGGTTGAGCAACGAAGACGTTACTCCAGGTAGTATGACATCCATCTCCATGGCTCGGATTTCGTGTCGAAGCTGCCATTGTGATGTGAAAGTCATCACTGCATGAAGGCGACTTAAAGCATCTGGTACGACATTGACCTTTCCAGGACGGTACTGAAGGTCAATATCATAGTCCGCCATCAGCTCGATCCATCGGCGTTGGTGCATGTTAAGCTCCTTCTGTGTGAACATGTATTTAAGACTCTTGTGATCAAAGAAGATCTTTACGTGTTCGCCCAGTAAAAAGTGCCTCCATATCTTTAGGGCAAAGATAACTGCCGCCAACTCAAGGTCATGAGTGGGGTAGTTCTTTTCATGGATCTTCAGTTGTCTGGATGCATAAGCAACGACTTGACCATGCTGATGCAGCACACATCCAAGTCCTTTGCCAGATGCATCGCAAAATACTTCGAATACTCCGGTTCTGTCTGGAATGACCAGAATCGGGGTAGAAGTCATCCTCTTCTTCAGCTCCTGGAATGCATCCTCGCAAGCTTTCGACCAAATGAACATCACGTCCTTCCTCGTCAATCGCGTCATGGCTCCTGCGATCTTCGAGAAGTCCTGGATGAATCGTCGGTAGTAACCAGCCAGTCCTAGGAAACTTCGAATCTCAGTTACAGTCTTCGGGGCTGGCCAGTTCTGAACATCAGCTACTTTCTCGGGGTCGACAGATATCCCTTCTCCAGATATGATGTGCCCCATGAAAGCCACCTTGTCGAGCCAAAACTCACACTTACTGTACTTGGCATACAGTTTATATTGTCTTAGCATCTCCAAGACCTTCCTCAGGTGAACTCTATGCTCTTCGGCGTCCTTCGAGTAGATGAGGATATCGTCGATGTAGACGACTACGAACTTGTCCAGATGGTTGTAAAGAACCTGGTTCATAAGACTCATGAATTCAGCAGGTGCATTAGTCACACCAAATGGCATCACCAGGAATTCGTAGTGTCCATATCTCGTCCGAAATGCGGTCTTGTGGACATCCTCCTTCTTCACCTTCACTTGATGATATCCGGTCTTTAGGTCCAACTTCGAATACACGCTCGATCCTCCAAGCTGGTCGAACAGGTCGTCGATGCGGGGCAGTGGGTACTTGTTCTTCATCGTCATCTTGTTTAGCTCGCGGTAGTCAGCGCACATGCGCTGGGATCCGTCCTTCTTCTTCACGAGCAGCACTGGGGCACCCCATGCGGATACACTAGGTCGTATCCATCCTTTCTGTATAAGATCATCTAGTTGAGCTCTAATCTCTTCAAGCTCGGGTGGTGCCATGCGGTAGGGTCCCTTGGACATGGGTTGTGCACCTGGCATAAGATCAATGGTAAATTCAAGGCCGCGATCCGGAGGCAAACCTGAGAGGTCGTCCGAAAATACGTCCAAGAATTCTCGCACTATCTCAGGCTTCTCTTGCTCATCTTCTGCTGTAGTCGCCATCGCTCCTGAAAGTCTGGCTCGGTACTTCACGGGTCCTTCTGATCGACTTTCGCTGAGGAACTCGAACTTTGGATGGTTAGGTATCTCGAATTCTACCCTCCTTTGACGACAGTCAATGGTGGCGTGAAATGTTCCTAACCAGTCCATCCCAAGAACAGCTTCGAAAGTTGGCAACTCTATCACCATGAAGTCGGCGTAGAGATCTCGTCCACAAATCACAACAGAGCATTGGAGGCATCTGCTGGTTACTGGTAGAGACCCACCACCGGTCTCGACCTTCCAACGGGAAGTCAGAGGTTCTACAGAGACGTCGTGTGTTTGGATGAATCGACTTGCCATAAAGCAATGTGTAGCTCCTGAGTCGAACAGTGTGAGGGCAGGCTTACCGGCTACTAAGACGATACCTACGGTAATGAGAGTCACATCTAAGCTCACGATCCCTAAACAGTATAGTGGGTAGCTGAGTGAACGGAAATCTCATACCTGTGATCACCTGGTCTGTTGCCTCGGCCTCCTCTACTGTCATGGTATAGGCTTGGCGCCTTGGAGGTGGCGCCTGTGGGCAAGCTTGCTGGTATACCTGTTGCTGGGGAGGGAGTGGCTGACGTTGCTGAGCAGGTGGTGGTGGACGTGGTGGCACATTCCTGGCAGGGACGTGGGCCGGAGCAGGGTTAGGTAGCTGAGACTTCCTCTCAGGACAGTCCCTTGCAACACGGTCCTTTGATCCACAGATCAGACAGAGGTTTAGAAAAGATCGACATTCTGAGCGGAGGTGCCCTGGTTTCCCGCAATGATGACATGTTAGGCGCGGTGGTGGTGGTGGTGGGCCCTCCCTCTTGAACTGCGTCTGTTGAATGGGCCGATATATCTGATTAGGCGGGGGTCGTCGGCTAGGTCCAGCAACAGGGGTTGGAGGTCGTTGTCTTCTGTGAGGGGCAGCCAACCCATGCCTTTCTTCCCTCTCCACAAACTCATGTTCACGAGCATCAGCTAGAACTTCGGTGTGGGTAGATAATGTACGTCCAACTAAATTCCGACGGATCTCTATGTTGAGACCCTGCTTGAAGCGTCGAGCCTGGGCTATTGGAGTGTGTTACGACCTAAAGATCGTAGGAGTCCGACTCCCGCCCAGATCCGCTAACATACCCCATTAACTCACCTTTTCACAAAAGGGTCGCCACCCCGGAAATCCGAATCCACAAGGGGACGGGCGCTCCCCGAGCGCACCGCCCCGAGCGGGTCAAACAACTGCGGTTGTACGCCTAGGCCAAGGGTGCTGAGGTGCGCCCGAACGGCACCGTTAGGCCAGCTGACTTAGGCGCGGATATCTATCTGTGCCGGCGAACCATAGTCCGCGACCGAACGGGAGGCGCGGCCGGGCCGGACAACTCCCGATCCGGACGACCCGTCTGATTCTCATGCGCCCCGACGCCAGGGATATCATAGCCCGACCTTTAGTTCGTCACCAACGACAAACGACCTAGGATAAGGGCGCGATTGACACATACGTCACCCGACCGCCTGACAAAGCACCCCCTGGCGGCTGACCCATCTGACAGTTAATGCTTTCGGCTCTGACACCCTGACAAAAGCACCCCGACAAAAGCACCCCCTGGCCGTTGCGCCGCCTGACAAAAGCAGGTCAGGAACTCCTGTTCCCGACATCCTTGTCCGAAGCCTACGCTGACAACCGAGCCCGCTCAGCACATCTAGTCAGCATGCCAGATCAGCCCCGCCTAGTCATCTCCTGACAGGTATAAATACCCCCTCTCCCCTTACGGTGGGGGGGGGGTTGGAAAATTCTCTCTTAATCTATCTTTCACACACGAGAACAAAGTTCTTCCATATCTTTGTTCTCCCATTTATAGCTCGCCACGAGCGGTCGGCCCACTGTTAGTCCGACCGGCGTGGCTAGCCCCCGTTTTAAGTCCTATTACTGACTTAGGCATCGGAGGGGCTAAGGGTTGAACCCCAACCCTGCCCTTCTGACGAGTTGTTCGTGCTGCAGGAAAGCTCACCCCTGGACCAAAGTCAACTTCAGCCTCCTGCCATCCGACCTTCCTCGGCTACATCCGGCGAGATTCAACCCCGTGATCGCCAACGGCGACAAGTCCAACCTCATCACTCCACTAATCACCTGTAAAACGGCCTACCTAAACCTTCTGCTCCATATAACCACCGTGCCCTTGGTTCCCCGTAATACAAATTCATTGTATGCGAGTTCCACCTCATAACAATTGGTGCCGTCTGTGGGAACGAAGGGTCACACCCATGTTAGACTCCATGCCGATCTCGCGGAACCCTGACCACGGCAAAGATCCCGTGGGTCAGGAACCGCTCTCTTTACAAATCACCCCGGCGTCCCACCCCCTTCTGGGGGTGGGCACCGAAACTAAACATACTTCAGCCCACGTCGTCCTGAAGAGCTTCGAGGCCGTCACTCAGGCCAGGGGAGGCTATCAGACGGCTGGAACGGAGCCTCCGCCCGGCCCCTCAGAGCCCCAGAACGTGAGGCGGAACCTCCACCCTCAGTTCGAGGAGGAGGGGGAGAACAGGGGGCTCGCTGAGGAGATTGCGGCCCAGCAAAGGCTCCTGGAAGAGGAGATGGAAGTTACGCGGCGGTGGAGGCGCCTGGGGGAGGCGGCCGCCGTGCAAAGGCGTTTGGACGAAGCGGCCGAGACCGCCCGAAGGGCCTACCAGGACGAAGAGGCCGCTCGCCGCCAACTCCGCCTCATCGTCGCAGAGCGCGAGAGGCTAAGGAGAGAGAACAGGAGCAACCGAGAAATCCATGACGAGACGGCGACGGGTCGACGGCTCGGGGACGGGCGGGATCCGTTGCTGAACAGGTCCCCACCCGGAGGAGGCAGCCCACATCGCCTGCACCACCCCTCCGATACCCTGCACGAGAAAGCCATTTGTCGACAACTACGCTTCCTCACCGCCGAGCGCGAAAGGCTTCTTCGGGAGAATCAAGAACGGATGGAGGCCCGAGGAGAGCTGGCCAGGAGGCGTTGGTGCTGGGAGGACCGTAGCCCGCAACCCGTCGAATCCTCGGCCCAAGGAAGGAGCCCCGCCAGACGACTGACGGGCTACTCCCCGGGGCCGGAGGATCGTCGGCAGCCGAGGCGCGACCGAAGCCAGACCCCCGAGTGGCGGAGAGGGGATGCGCCAGATCGCCCCACCTATCCGGAGGAGGCCACGCCGCTTGCACAGTGGATCACGTCCGCCCCAAGGCCCATAAGGTTCAAACCCCCTCACTTGGCCACGTACAATGGGAGAGGCGACCCCCTCACGCACGTGCAACAATACCGGGGGGCGATGGAGGCGCAGGATGTGGATGAGGCGTTCCTATGTCGACATTTCTCCCAAAGCCTGATGGACACCGCGTTGGACTGGTACTTTGGCTTGCCCGCGAGATCCGTTGGGAGCTTTGGCGAGCTGTCCCACAAGTTCTGCCAAGAGTTCCGGGCCGGGCGGACGAAGAAGAAGCCCTTAGACTATCTCAGCACGATAGTCCAAGTGGAGGGAGAGACAACGGGTAGATACCTCCGCCGCTTTCAGGAGGAGAGACGGGCGGTGGTGACATGCGGTAATGAGGTGCTTATGCTGGCCTTCAAAACGGGGTTGCGGACTCGGAGCCTCCACAAATCCCTGCTCCGGGATCCGCCGACCGACTATGAGGCGTTGGTTGCTATGGCGGAGAGGCACGCGTTGGCCGAGGAGACTCTCGGTGCAAAGGCCTTATTCCCCCCGGCGAAACCCTCCCAAGGCGAACCCTGGTCACACCCTCGGCCGAGGCAAGAAGAGGGGCACCGTGGTCGCGACCAGCTGGCACGACCAAGGCGGGAACCGCCCGGGCCCCGCCCGCAAGATCGCCCTGGCCCGGCGCGCGAGTTCGCCCCGGCACAAGGGCTCCCTCGAGTCGTCCCGAGACAAGAAGGCCCCCTACGGGTGCATTACACGCAACTCAATGCCCCCATGATGGAGGTGCTAGCCGCGGCGACAAGGGCCGGGTTACTACCGGAGCCTCCCCGAGAGATGAGGTCGGATCCGGCGAAGCGGGACCCCCGGAGATACTGCCGTTACCACCGGGACCACGGTCACGACACCGACCGTTGTTACACTCTTAAAAGAGAGGTCGAGCGACTGATCCAGGCGGGCCACTTGGGAAACTTCGTTGCGGACAGGCGGGTAGCAGCAGGAGAGAGAGCCCCCCCCGGAGGAGGGGGGACGGGAACCGCCGGCGAACCGCGATCACGGGGAGCAACGCCCCCCGGGAGCGGTCATGCGAATTGAGATGATAACTGGAGGGCCTTTTCCAGCGGGGCGGGCGCCCGTGATCCCGGGGACCGGTGCCCGACAGGTGATGGTGGCGGGCGCCGGCCGCCGACCGAAGCGAAGAAGGACACACCGACCCCCTATCACCTTTACCGAGGGAGACCGGCAGGAGGTGGGAAGCCAGAACAATGACGCCCTCATCGTCGAGGCTCAGATCGGGGCAGTGGCCGTTGGCCGGCTCCTAATCGACACCGGTAGCTCCTGCGACATCCTGTTCATATCAACGGTCGAGAGGATGGGGTGGGGGCGTGCAGACCTAGAGCCCTGCGCGGGCCCTGTTGCTGGCTTCACCGGCTATACGATCCCCACCGTGGGGACGATCACCCTGCCCATGACTCTGGGGGAGGAGCCGAGGGTCGTCACCAAGGGGACACGTTTTGTCATCGTCGACATCGCGTCGGCGTATAACAGAATCATAGGGCGTCCATATATGACGGCCGTCGAGGCGCTCCCCAGCCTGCAGCACCAGATGATGAAGTTCCGGACCCCGCGGGGGGTGGGACAGGTGCGGGGAGGCCAGGGGGTGCCCGGAGACCACGACCATACGCCATCCCAGCGTAGGAGCCCGAGGCGGGCCCCGACGGCTCTCATCCCTGACGAGAGGGAGGACTTCTGCGACCAGCGGCCGACCCCGGCCGAGGAAGTGGAAGAGGTCCCAGTGGCCTCAGATGAAGAGAGAACCGTCTCCATCGGGACGAAACTCCCGGCCGCCTTGAGGACGGCCCTCGTCGCCCTGCTCCGGGAAAATGCGGACATATTCGCATGGTCACCTGCCGACATGCCCGGGGTTGACCCGACGGTAATCTCCCACAGGTTGAACGCGGACCCAGAAGCCCGACCTGTCCGACAGAAGAAGAGAAGTGCGGGGGGCGAAAAGAAGAGGGCAGCCGAGGAAGAAGTAGAGCGGCTCCTCAAAGCCAAATTTGTTCGGCCGGTGGACTACCCCGACTAGCTCGCCAACGTCGTTCTGGTGAAGAAGCCCAGTGAAAAGTGGCGCATGTGCGTCGACTTCACCGACCTCAACAAGGTATGCCCGAAGGACAGCTTCCCTCTACCCAGGATCGACCACCTGGTGGATCAGGCGTCCGGCTATGAGTTGTTAAGCGTTATGGACGCCTTCTCGGGATACAACCAGATACCGATGGCGAAGGAGGATGAGGAGAAGACGTCTTTTGTCACCGATATAGGCACCTTCTGTTACACCAAGATGCCCTTTGGACTGAAGAACGCCGGGGCGACCTATCAACGGATGGTAGACCGAATATTCGGCCCTCAGGTGGGGCGAAACTTGGAGGTCTACATCGACGACATGCTGGTGAAGAGTAAAAGGGCCCCCGACCACCTCGCCGACTTGCAGGAAACTTTCCAAAGGGTCCGCCGATACAAC
The DNA here is from genome assembly GCA_030789695.1 of Scilla litardierei. Classification (NCBI taxonomy): domain Eukaryota; kingdom Viridiplantae; phylum Streptophyta; class Magnoliopsida; order Asparagales; family Asparagaceae; genus Scilla; species Scilla litardierei. Next base: position 10,637,710 of record CM061133.1, on the reverse strand, counting down.
CTGAGGCTAAACCCCGCGAAGTGTATCTTTGGCGTGCAGTCGGGAAAATTCCTGGGCTTCATGATAATGAAGCGGGGAATCGAGGTGAACCCCGACAAGGTGACGGCCCTCATCGGAATGGCGGAGCCCCGGACGATCCGGGAATTGCAGTGACTGAACGACCGGATCGTTGCTCTGGGGCGATTCCTGTCGAAATCTGCGGAGAAATCGCTCCCATTCTTCAGGGTCTTGCGAACAGCCTTTGGCGAGGCTAAAGACAAAAGGAAGGTGATCCCGTGGGACGACGACTGTGCGCGGGCGTTCGCGGAGCTGAGAGCTTACCTACAGAGCCCACCGCTCCTCGCACGGCCGGGGGAAGGCGAACCCCTAGGTTTGTACTTGGCGACCAATGAGGAGGCCATTAGCTCCGTCCTGATCAAGGAGGAAGGAGGGGTGCAGCGCCCTGTTTACTATGCCAGCCAGATCCTCCGGGAGGCGGAGACTCGTTACAGCCCTATCGAGAAAGCCGCCTATTGCCTAATCACCACAGCCCGGAAGCTCCGACCCTACTTCCAGGCCCACCCCATAATCGTCCACACCGACATGCCCCTCGAAAAGAACCTGAAAAGACTGGAGCGGTTGGGGAGGATGCTCAACTGGAGCGTCGAGCTCAGCGAGTTCGACATAACGTATAAAGCCCGGACGGCGATCAAGGGCCAAGCGCTGGCTGACTTCGTGGTGGAATGCACCACGGAAGTCCCGCCGGGGGACCGGACAGAGCTCCCATCGGCGACCACGTCCCCGCGGAGGATCGAGGTGGGCGAACCCTCAGCGCCATCCCCGATGACAGCGGGCGAATTATGGACCATCCACGTCGACGGCTCCGCAACGGGCTCCGGGACAGGAGCGGGTATCGTCATTCAGACACCTGACGGATGTTCGTTGGAATACGCCCTACGCTTCAGCTTCCCGGCCACCAACAATGTCGCGGAATATGAAGCCGCGGTTAACGGGTTAAAACTCGCTAGGGCAGTGGGGGCGACGAACGTGTTGCTCCTAAGTGACTCCCGTCTCGTCATCCAACAGATCCTGGGGGGCTTCGAGGCCTGAGAGGAAACAATGAAGCGATACCTGAATCGCATCCAGATCGAACTCCGTAAGTTCAAGAAAGCGGACGTCCAACACCTACCCCGCTCCAGCAACCTCCGGGCGGATGCCCTGTCTAAGCTGGCTTCCTCTTCGGCGGCCGAGATCGGGAAGGCAATCTACGTGGAAAGCCTATTGACGCCAACCATTGACGAAGGAGAACTGATGTGCACGGACACGATGACGTCATGGATGACCCCCATTATGAAGTACTTAGAGACGGGTGAACTACCCGAGGAGCGGATGCTGGCTAAACAGGTGGAAAGGCGGGCCCTGTCATTCGTGCTCCTCGACGGGATGCTGTACCGCCGCCGCCGCGCCAATTTCGACGTCCTGCCCTACCTGAAATGCTTGGGACCGGAGCAGGCTGAGCAAGTCATCCGCGAGGTGCACGAAGGCTTCTGCGGAAACCACCATGGCGGGCGCACCATCGCCTACAAAATAATGCGCCAAGGATACTATTGACCGACGATGATCCGAGATGTAGTACAATACGTCAAAAAGTGCGTGGCGTGCCAGAAGTTCTGTCGACGGACGACTGCACCTCCGGCCAACCTGATGCCCATCTTGAGCCCGATCCCCTTCGCCAAGTGGGGACTCGACATCCTGAGGCCTTTCCCAAAGGCCTCCGGGGGAAGGAAGTATCTAGTCGTCGCCGTGGACTACTTCACAAAATGGGTCGAAGCAGAGCCGCTGGCGCGAATCGTGTGGACGGACATGAATGGCTTCATCTGGCAATCCATCATATGCCGCTTCGGGATCCCCCGCTCCATAGTCACGGATAACGGAAAGCAGTTCGATTGCGAAGGCTTCCGCGACTTCTGCTCGGGTTGGGGGATCAAACTCCAGTTCGCGTCAGTCGCCCACCCACAGTGCAACGGAATGGCGGAGGCCGCGAATAAATGTATCGTGAACCCAATGAAGAAGAAGGTGGACGCTGCCCTGGGGGCATGGGTCGACGAGCTACCGGGGATCCTATGGTACTATCGTACCACCCACAAGGCCTCGACCGGAGAAAGTCCCTTCACGCTAGCGTACGGATCGGAGGCGGTCGTACCTGTGGAAATCGGCAAAGAGACACTCCGGCTAAAGCTCTTCGACGAAGAAATCAACGGAGAAGGACTCGGCCTCAGTCTTGAGTTGATAGACGAGGTATGAGACCGGGCCCTGACCAGCCTCGTCAAACACAGCCAGAGGATGGCACGATATTACGACTCCTGGGTGAAACCGTGGACTTTCAGGATCGGCGATTTGGTCCTCCGAGATGCCACCTTCCGCCCAGAGACTGCGCAGCGGGGAAAGCTGGCCGCTAAATGGGAAGGGCCCTACACAGTCATCGATATTGTCGGGCCGGCCACGTACATCCTGGCTACCCCCGAAGGGAGCGAGCTGGCCCACCCTTGGAACGCAAAACATCTGCTAAAATTCTACCAATAGTTATGAGTTTTTCCTTTTTTACGCGCAATATACACATCTACTCGTTTTACGCAACATTGTTGTTCCTACACAAGTTTTGCAGTTCGCTAAAACTCCGAACCTCTGGGGCAGGGCCAACCCTAGCCACCCAAACCAGAGAAGGGCACGGGCCGGGCTACGCGCCCGCTCCCCCCCTCAAGACCTCTGGGGCAGGGCCAACCCTAGCCACCCAAACCAGAGAAGGGCACGGGCCGGGCTACGCGCCCGCTCCCCCCCTCAAGACCTCTGGGGCAGGGCCAACCCTAGCCACCCAAACCAGAGAAGGGCACGGGCCGGGCTACGCGCCCGCTCCCCCCTCAAGACCTCTGGGGCAGGGCCGACCCTAGCCACCCAAACCAGAGAAGGGCACGGGCCGGGCTACGCGCCCGCTCCCCCCCTCAAGACCTCTGGGGCAGGGCCAACCCTAGCCACCCAAACCAGAGAAGGGCACGGGCCGGGCTACGCGCCCGCTCCCCCCCTCAAGACCTCTGGGGCAGGGCCAACCCTAGCCACCCAAACCAGAGAAGGGCACGGGCCGCGCTACGCGCCCGCTCCCCCCCTCAAGACCTCTGGGGCAGGGCCAACCCTAGCCACCCAAACCAGAGAAGGGCACGGGCCGGGATACGCGCCCGCTCCCCCCCTCAAGACCTCTGGGGCAGGGCCAACCCTAGCCACCCAAACCAGAGAAGGGCACGGGCCGGGCTACGCGCCCGCTCCCCCCCTCAAGACCACTGGGACAGGGCCAACCCTAGCCACCCAAACCAGAGAAGGGCACGGGCCGGGCTACGCGCCCACTCCCCCCCTCAAGACCACTGGGGCAGGGCCAACCCTAGCCACCCAAACCAGAGAAGGGCACGGGCCGGGCTATGCGCCCGCTCCCCCTCTCAAGACCTCTGGGGCAGGGCCAACCCCGAGCCACCCAAACCAGAGAAGGGGCACGGGCCGGGCTACGCGCCCGCTCCCCCCTCAAGACCTCTGGGGCAGGGCCAACCCTAGCCACCCAAACCAGAGAAGGGCACGGGCCGGGCTACGCGCCCGCTCCCCCCCTCAAGACCTCTGGGGCAGGGCCAACCCTAGCCACCCAAACCAGAGAAGGGCACGGGCCGGGCTACGCGCCCGCTCCCCCCCTCAAGACCTCTGGGGCAGGGCCAACCCTAGCCACCCAAACCAGAGAAGGGCACGGGCCGGGCTACGCGCCCGCTCCCCGCTCAAGACCTCTGGGGCAGGGCCAACCCTAGCCATCCAAACCAGAGAAGGGCACGGGCCGGGCTACGCGCCCGCTCCCCCCCCCTCAAGACCTCTGGGGCAGGGCCAACCCTAGCCACCCAAACCAGAGAAGGGCACGGGCCGGGCTACGCGCCCGCTCCCCCCTCAAGACCTCTGGGGCAGGGCCGACCCTAGCCACCCAAACCAGAGAAGGGCACGGGCCGGGCTACGCGCCCGCTCCCCCCCTCAAGACCTCTGGGGCAGGGCCAACCCTAGCCACCCAAACCAGAGAAGGGCACGGGCCGGGCTACGCGCCCGCTCCCCCCCCTCAAGACCTCTGGGGCAGGGCCAACCCTAGCCACCCAAACCAGAGAAGGGCACGGGCCGGGCTACGCGCCCGCTCCCCCCTCAAGACCTCTGGGGCAGGGCCAACCCTAGCCACCCAAACCAGAGAAGGGCACGGGCCGGGCTACGCGCCCGCTCCCCCCCTCAAGACCTCTGGGGCAGGGCCAACCCTAGCCACCCAAACCAGAGAAGGGCACGGGCCGGGCTACGCACCCGCTCCCCCCCTCAAGACCTCTGGGGCAGGGCCAACCCTAGCCACCCAAACCAGAGGAGGGCACGGGCCGGGCTACGCGCCCGCTCCCCCCCCCCTCAAGACCTCTGGGGTAGGGCCAACCCTAGCCACCCAAACCAGAGAAGGGCTATGCGCCCGCTCCCCCCTTCAAGACCTCTGGGGCAGGACCTACCCTAGCCACCCCAAACCGGAGGGGGCTACGCACCCATGGCCCTCGAAAAATCAAAAGAAGACAGGGGCACACAAACCGGGGCGAAATGGCGTCAGTTCCCGAGTAGGCGGCCCCGATGTGACTCGACGAAACGAAAGGCCGCTCGAGAAACACGCCACCATTAATGATGCGCTCCAAAAGAGGACCCGTAAGAGCCACCTGGCAAAGGCGGTTTCCCATGGGCATGAATTCGAGGAGCCCATTAATAATGCCAACTCAGCGCAATAAATAGGGGAGAAACCGTCAGTGAGATCTCCCTATAAAGACGCCACTCCCCCTTCCGAAAGTAAGAGAACCGGCAGACATGAAAAACCGCCACTTGATCCCCTCACCCACCGGGAAACGGGCCGAGATACAACGTCCTAACAAAAGAGAGGTCATCGGCCATCAATGGTTCCCGCCGCCCAGGGCGGCGGTTCCTGCATCTCCAGCACCGCTAACAGGATATTCCCCTTACAAACGGATCGCTAAAAGGATATTCCCCTTACACAAGGGAAATCCGCCTTTCACGCCTCCGTCCGCCCTAAACGACGACGAGTCGGAGAAAGGGTGGCATCCGATCTCCGCCGGCTGGGCAGGCGAGAGCCCCCAGCACTTGCCGGCCAGTACCTCCTCGCCGTCGACCTCCGGGCGAGGGCCTCAGAAAGGCTGCATCCCTGACGAGCCCAAAAGGCAAGTCATGGCGTGTCAGCCCGCCCATGCACAACCGGGCGCTGAACCCCACCCTCAAACCGAAGCAGCAAGGCTTGGGGGGGAGGAGCGGCCCGATCCTCAAGAACCTCCCCAAGGCGCAAGCCTCAAAAAGACGGCTTCCCTGGTGATTCCCCTTCTCAGCGCCTCTACCGGACCGAGGAAACCTTACCCCGTCCGTGGAAGGAGATGACAAAGCAATGGAGGGAAGGCGGCCCGATCGGCAAGATCCCCACACACCTATCTCGGGCCAAAGAGACCTTGCAACACTTCAGCACAGAAGGTGGCCAATCACCTCCGCGCCAAGATCGACTCAAGTTAAAAAGGGCCCACCCGGCCCGCAGTGACCCCTAGATCCGGAGGTCATTAAACCACGGGCGAGGACAGCTCTACAGCCCCTCATCGAGCTGGATCTGACCCCACAACAGGCGATAAACTAAGAACTCCTGTACAAGCTATAGATCAGCTCTTACAAATTTAAATGAAAACGTTCTTCTTTATACGCTCAGATTTTTCGGAAAATACCATAGCGGGTAGCTATCCCCCCGCCAAGTGCCGGGCGAGCAACGCGCTACCCCGCCTAACTGGCGTAGGACTTCTAGGAAGCCTACGTCCGCAGCTCGAACCCCACGATACTACGATTCGAAACCAGCCCCCCGCTCCCTGAAAGTCACCGACAACTTTCCCTCAAAGGGGAAAGAGGTACAATGGGGCCCGCCCTGCGTAACAGGTTCGGCCCGAGATCAAATCATGATAGGACAGTGTGTCTCATCCCGAACCCCTTCGCCGACTCCCCGCCCCGCCCAAAGGCAACACAAGCCGACAACATCCCCTTCCCCCAGACCTCGCGATCTCGGACACGGGAATGTTGGGGGCATAATTGGTAATTGTGTAACTCCCGCAAGAACCCAAGACACGTGACCTGGAACGGACCGGTCGAAGGGCAGAGGCCGCGAAATAGGCGCCCAGTCCAGATAGGGCAGCGGCCCTGTCTCGTCAAAGCAGCGCCACGATGCAACTCAACATAACGAAAGGACGCTTGGACAACACGCCATCAGCAGCAACACGCCCCCCGAGAGGCCAGAGTGCCGGATACCGCCAGGGAAAAGCGATTCCCAAACCGTGTGATTCCGCGGAGCCCATTAATGGCACTAATCCCCCGCATTACCCAAGAAAACCCCTTCCAGAGAATCTCGCTATAAATACCCCCCTCCAGAGGTCAGGGGAGAGGAGAGAGAGAGACGCAGGGGATTCCCATCCCCTCACTCCGGGCATAAAACGGCCCCAAACGCCCCACCGAGCTACGAAGAAAGCCGACAGCCACCGACGGACTCACTTCCCCCGACGATGGCCGCCATAGCCCTACCACCTCCAACAGGATATTCCCCTTACACGTGGAAGGCCCCGCTCGCCAGCTTTCCTCCTGCCCGTTACTGGATCAAAAGGCAGGTCCAGAAAGTCGGGCCGCGTGCCGCAACACCCCAATTAATGCCCAGCCGACGGCGACCCCCACGGGGTGTCAGGGGGGAAACCCCCAGCGGCTCTCCCAGCGGCGCCGTCACCGTCGGCGATCCCCACAGGGTGTCGGGGGGGAAACCCCCCAACGGCTCTCCCAGCGGCGCCACCACCGCCACCTCGTCCTCAGCCTCCCTGGGGTTCCCCCTCGGTGCGCGGGGTCCCCGGCGAGGCCGAGCAACCCTCCAGCACGACGACAGCGAGGCAGAACACGAGGAAGCGATGAAAGGGAAAGGAAGAGGGTCCCCTCCTACGACCGAGGGTCGGGCCCCCCGAAGGCTGAACCATCACAGGGCGGCACCCCTGATAAAAAAAATTGGTTCCCGGTGCGTCGGCCCGCCCCCGGACAATGAGGCGGTAGGAATTCGGCGATCGACATCAGGGAAGACCGCCCCGACGCAGGGATCTGCTCCTCCCGACGGAGCGAACAACAAAAGTGGACAACCCTCCGTCCCAACCGCCGGTTGACCCACATCTTCTCCTAGTGTTGTAAATATCACCTAGATCTCCGATAAAGATTGGTGTATAATACTCCCCCTTTTGGACAACGCCCCGCTTGGCTCAAACTCAGGAAGAGACCTCGCGATCCCGCTATAGCGGGACACACCCCGCGGGACCAGCATCACCCCCCTGAGCTGGGATCCAAGTCCGGGTCGCGTTAAAAGGTAGTGTCACGGTAGCGTTACACCATCCGAGCCGAACCGGGCTTCCGCCTCGCACTCGAATGCCGGGGGCAACTGTTACGACCTAAAGATCGTAGGAGTCCGACTCCCGCCCGGATCCGCTAACGTACCCCATTAACTCACCTTTTCACAAAAGGGCCGCCACCCCCGGAAATCCGAATCCACATGGGGACGGCGCTCCCCGAGCGCACCGCCCCGAGCGGGTCGAACAACTGCGGTTGTATGCCTAGGCCAGGGGTGCTGAGGTGCGCCTGAACGGCACCGTTAGGCCAGCTGACTTAGGCGCGGATATCTATCTGTGCCGGTGAACCATAGTCCGCGACCGAACGGGAGGCGCGGCCGGGCCGGACAACTCCCGATCCGGACGACCCGTCTGATTCTCATGCGCCCCGACGCCAGGGATAGCATAGCCCGACCTTTAGTTCGTCACCAACGACAAACGACCTAGGATAAGGGCGCGATTGACACATACGTCACCCGACCGCCTGACAAAGCACCCCCTGGCGGCTGACCCATCTGACAGTTAATGCTTTCGGCTCTGACACCCCGACAAAAGCACCCCGACAAAAGCACCCCCTGGCCGTTGCGCCGCCTGACAAAAGCAGGTCAGGAACTCCTGTTCCCGACATCCTTGTCCGAAGCCTACGCTGACAACCGAGCCCGCTCAGCACATCTAGTCAGCATGCCAGATCAGCCCCGCCTAGTCATCTCCCGACAGGTATAAATACCCCCTCTCCCCTTACGGTGGGGGGGTTGGAAAATTCTCTCTTAATATATCATTCACACACGAGAACAAAGGTCTTCCATATCTTTGTTCTCCCATTTATAGCTCACCACGAGCGGTCGGCCCACCGTTAGTCCGACCGGCGTGTCTAGCCCCCGTTTTAAGTCCTATTACTGACTTAGGCATCAGAGGGGCTAAGGGTTGAACCCCAACCCTGCCCTTCTGACGAGTTGTTCGTGCTGCAGGAAAGCTCGCCCCTGGACCAAAGTCAACTTCAGCCTCCTACCATCCGACCTTCCTCGGCTACATCCGGCGAGATTCAACCCCGTGATCGCCAACGGCGACAAGTCCAACCTCATCACTCCACTAATCACCTGTAAAACGGCCTACCTAAACCTTCTGCTCCATATAACCACAGTGCCCTTGGTTCCCCGTAATACAAATTCATTGTACGCGAGTTCCACCTCGTAACAGAGTGGCAACCAACTCAGGAGCAAAGCGGCTCAGCATGGTGAACTGGGCATCGTATTGTTCCACCGTCATGGAACCTTGCTTCAACCCAACAAATTGCGACTCAAGTTCCATAGAAATTGCAACCAACAAATTGCGACCCAACAAATTGCAACCAACTCTGAGATGTTCCCGTTCGTCTTTCGAGTGTCAAACCTGCATCCATAGAAATGTCAGCTTAGTTGAGTATCGTATACGATACATCCTTGTTTTACTATACTGTTCACGAGGTATTTTGCACAGACCTGCATGGGCCGCCAAACTTGTAACGACCTGCTCTCGGGGCCCGTTACTTATTTGGTTTATTCGCAGGTTCCGCAGTTTACCAGTGAAATCAGCATAGTCACAACGCAGAGATGTACCAACAACACTCAAACCAGCTTACATACATTATTACAGTCCAAATTAAAGTACAACAACAACCGACACTCTCTCACACCAATACATGAAAGGAAATGCAAAAAAAGGAAATACATAGTACAATACACACTCCGACAGAAAAGTAACTAAAACTCTGCGGCCTCCGGGTCGTACACAGGCTCCTCATACTCTGGAGCAATCTCCTCAACCAGATCTTCGTCTGTCGGTGCCACAAGTGGAACCGAAGGTAAGTCACAAAGATTCTAAACAAAGAAAAGAAGTTTTGTACAAGTATGACAAGCAGAAGTAAAGTAAAGTACGGTGTAGTGTCTGTACAAGTGCAGAAAGTAAAGTGCATGACTGTAAAGAAGTAACTGTGCAAGCTCTGCTAAAATTTACGTGACTCAAGTCGGAGAGTACAATATGTGACCGTTCAGTTTGTCTCTTGCCTAGGTGCTACCCAGACGAATGCCGGTACCCAGGCAGCAGTATGGTTTGCTGAAACGCAGGCAGCAGGACAGGGCGTCGAAACACAGGCGACAGGACAGGTAGACCAAACTCTAGTCACTCCCGTACTCTCGCAAACTATGAGTTACCCCAAAACCCGGTGTTGTGTCAAGTATAAGTTCTTTACATGAACGTTCCACGGGATGTTCCAAGTCAAGTCCAAACAAGAAAGTGGCGTATGTTTCCGTGCTTCGAGCACGTAGTAATGCGGTGCTACAAGTTCGTACGAGCACAGTGGCTAAATTTCTAAGGTTAGAACCTATCGTGACTTACCAAAATTAATACCGTTGTAGTAAGCCGGAAGAGGATCTAGGGCTTCCACAGAAGTTGGTACACCAGAGTCTGTACCTGCAACACAAAATACTTATTTTAGAAAAACACGACTTTTTCCTATTTAATAATTAGGTTAGTTTGATTTTTAAACTCGTTAAAACGGTGTCGGAAAATATTTAAAATTTTTATATAAACCTAAAATAATTATTTAGATTTTAATGCAAGAGTGGAGAATTTTCAGAAGCTTCTGTATTTTTTTATAATTTTTAGAAACTCAAAAATAGCTTAAAACTCCTAAAATACCTAAATGACGTGTATTTTCCTTAATTTCTTACAGGAGCAATACAAGTCGGAATTACATGAGTGAGTAGTCAAAATGACCGTCTCGAAGTCTATTATCACATATAATTTTATCACATATTATGTAAGTGAAAAACAGCGGCTACGAATTTTAGAATGTTTTATACGTATAATTTTCAAGTTCAAAAATTTATTCTGAAAAAATAGGCATCTGCTCGCAGTGAGACTAGCGCCATTGGATCAGAAATATCGTTTCTGATTTTCCAGAGTTGGTTTCACATTTTTCTGGCCCCCTGTATAATTAGTTATGGATTAAAAACCTTAAAACCCAATTATTAAAATTACGAAAATTACGCATTTCCTCATATTTACAAGTTTGCCACTGAGCAAACTTACGCCGCTTGATGAAAGTATCGGAGAGGGGGGAACTCGTCGGCGGGGCTCGGGCGGCGTTTGCGGAGGCGGGGCGGCGTTGGGGCGGCGGGTGCCGGCGGCTCAGGGGGCGGCGCAGCGGGGCGGAGCGCCGGCGGGGCTCGGGGACGCGGGCTGAGGCGGCTGGCGGCTCTCGTCGGCGGCGTCGCTCGGAGGCGCGACGGCGGAATGCGGTGGCGGCACGGGGCGGAGGGCACGGCGGCGGAATGCGGTGGCGGCACGGGGCGGAGGGCACGGCGGCGGAATGCGGTGGCGGCACGGGGCGGAGGGCACGGCGGCGGATCGCCGGAGGGAGAAGGAGGGAGCGTGAGAGAGAGAGAGAGAGAGAGAGAGAGAGAGAGAGAGTACGAGAGAGAGAGTGAGCGGCCTGTGAGTTTTTTTTAAAAAAATAACTTAGGATGTTAATTTTATTATCTGGGTTTATAGAATTAGGGGGTATTTATAGTACTTAGGAATTGTTTTAGTCAAATTTAATTAATGCATTAGGTGGTAATTAATGTGATTAGGTGTAACCTTTTTGACTAAGTGTAGAAATATTTAAAGGTGTCTCCCCCACGTTTTAGACATGATTAGGGTAATTTTGATTAGATTAATGTAATTAAGGGAGGTTAAAAAGCCATTTAGTGGAAGTCATTTTGTAACAAAATTACGAATTTGCCCCTACTAGCAAACGTGTCCGGAAAATTACGAAAATATACCCACGGAACCGTATCGTCGCGAGGATGGCGAATACGAGATCCAATTTAGGGTTTGAGCTACGGAAATACGTGTTTGAGGCCAAAACGTTTAGGAAGCGGGTTTGCGGGTTCTCTATCGATTTGACTTCAGAAAATTACGAAATTAATGTGGAGAGCCCTAAATGATCATAGTATACTACTGTAGAAGTTTGAAAACGTTTTGAAGTCGTTTGTATAGAAAATAAATTCGTCGAATCAAAACGGTAATTTTGGGAGATGAATTTTAACAGAAATGTTTTGGGCATTTGAGGAAATCTGAAATTGCTGAAGTACTTTATAATAAGTCTAGTATTTCAAAATATTTTTATAAGAATTTTTTGAAATCATTTTAAAACTCCTGATCAACCTTTATAAAATAGTTATAATAATTTTGAAAATAGGTTAAAGATGTAAATATTTGTCTTAACGAAAACAGACCGTTACATTTTCCGTCTCGTCTGAGATGACGAGGCTTGCATTTCTCACCTCTGCCTTCCTCCTGCTGATCAGCTTTGCCGCATCGGCCCTCTGCGCTCTGGAGGTCGGGTTCTACATTGGCAAGTGTGGGAGAATTGACGTCGAGGCCATCAGTGGCGTCGTCGTGACCGCCCGTTTCGTCAGAGACCCCACCATCGTCGCGGCCCGCTGCTGTTTGCAGTTCCACGACTACTTTGTTAGCGTGAGACGATGCTTGGCATTCCATTTTTTGTTCTAATTGAATTATATATAGGGTATGCCATGGCTTGTCGATATATGAACTACTACATGGGTGTGATACGTCGCCCCTTTTGGATGGCATGTTGAGCGAGAAGACCGCGCCGCCCAATCTGAGCGTCCGCGGCTACGAAATTATCGATCAGGCCATATCTTGATCAGAAAAGTCTGAGCTCGAACACCGTAGACAACAGCTACTACAGGCAAATACCGATGAACAGAGGGATTCTCAAGATTGATCAGAGCTTGGCCCTTGACGGTGCGACTAGGAACATAGTCAAGTCCATTGCTAATGATAACACATACTTAATAATGTCCACACGTACTTAATAATTTCCACATCTCACCATATGGCTAAATGATTGTAATCACTACTACAAAATGGACCTTTAACAGCGCTTAAATAAGGTCTTTAATAGCGCTTCTGCGCGCTGTCTATCTCGTCGCTGCTAAAAGGGGGCTGATTTTAATAGCGCTTTACAAGTGCTGTTAAAGGTCCCAATAGAAAGCGCTTGCTAGTTCAAGCGCTGTTCAAGCCCGCCCCCCCCCCCCCCCCCCCCCCCCAGCGCTTGCTAGTGCAAGCGCTGGTAAAGGCACCCCTTTAACAGCGCGTGCACTAACAAGCGCTATTAAAAGCACCCCTTTAATAGCGCGTGCACAAAAGAAGCGCTGTCTAATGGGACCTTAGACATCGCTTCTTTAGTACAAGCGCTGTTAAAGGTCCACCCTAGACAGCGCTTGTACTAAACAAGCGCTATTAAATCTCAGATTGTTTCAATTCATTTTATTGTTTTTCCCTACGTTTTATATTTAAATAGGTCCATTTAATATTCAAAATGCTTAAATAACCCACCAATAACATTAAATTACAAGAATCAATCATTACAAAAAACAATCAAATTTTTTATTCAACAATCACAATCACATAAGTTAGACGATGTGCATATATTGGAAGATGATCCGTAATACAAATAAAAAACATTATCGCACTTGAGGTCTGTTGTATAGATAACACTACACATCAAACCACCCGTATTCCCTGTTGAATCCCAATTACAGTCTTAAAAAGTATACAAAATTTCATGTTTTGTCTCACGAAACATAACTAACGCTGGAACTAGCAGCATCTGGTTCCTTCAACTCAACCTGGGTTCTGGAACTGCTTCGGTATTGATTTCAGACTACGCATCAGACGGGGCAGCGGCCTCCACGGACGAGGGGCCTGAAGCTTCATCCGGAACCAAAGCCTCCACTGCAGGTTCAGGCAGAACTGGAGCTTCCACGACGCTCGCAGGCCTGAACTTGCTGATGTAGTAACTGAGAGGCGGCCCCGAGTACTCCACAGTTTGCACTTGAAGAGAACACATAAACAGTGCCCCCTGAGTCCTTGACAGACTCCTCCAACTCCACCAACTTCACATATTTTTTTTGTCTTGCCACGATGTCTGAGTTCCTGTGAAGAGAAAAGCATACATTGACTTGCATTGAGTTACAGAAGCTTAATCAAACCAAAGTCATCGGTAAATTAATATCCAAGCAAACCAAAGTCATCGGTAGCATGAAGCTTAAGCAGATCTACACATCTATATGAACTAATGCGGGCTCAAGAACACGGTGGCCAGGTCCAACCACGAAACCCACGTACAGTCTTGGCAACCCGAATGTACCTGATATGGCATTTGGGATTGGTTGGATCCCTGAGGCACGAAGCAGTAGCCATTTTGCATTTGTTCATAACGCTGGGAATCCCTCTGTCAAGCACAATAATTCAAGCTGGCCTTCTTCTTGTCTTGAACTTGAATGATTCCTTTGTTGAAGTCTTCGTGCATCACCTGAAACAGAAAATATTACATGGGAGGCTTATGATTGTAATCTAAGTATTGGAAGTTCAGGAGGCATCTGACCAAAACATTCAAACACAAACAGAAATGCCAAGTGCACCATGATGGTGCACTTAGAAATTCTCAACACAAAACAGCTTTTATGTTAAAAAGTTCTCAAGCCTGACAATCGTGATAATACTCTTGACCATAAGTTGCATGATTTGCTGCACAATTCACATGTGAAGAAACATGATCCAAGCAACTCCAACCAAACATTTTTGAAGAATAATCTTTTATTAAAATTGAACATGCAGGAGGAACTCCAGTAGCAAGAATGAACAGTTAGTCTTGTGCTAACATAAAGCTAGAATTTCAATCCTTCAAAGTGCCTTCCCAATGTAACTAACTGACAAATATAGTTAGCAGTACAGTTGCAATTATATATGCTCACGTGTACAAATATTTTTCTTCTTTAGACTGAAGAGAGAAAAAAAAAATCTTTAACTATGGTGCTAGCACGTATCCACGTCTTTTATCTCTTAGAAAATTTTGGATGATAAGAATCATAAGATACGTATCATAGTAATAATAACGTCAGCATGTTTTTACAAAAATGCAACATGGCAATATTACAAAGCCGAGTAAACAGTGAACATAATTTTTACTGGGAGCCAGTCATCTAATGGTGTGGAATCAACCACACATATTTAACATGTATGAATTTACTTCAAATTTCTTAGCTCTAGTGGCAATAGCTTTCAGTCTGTACCCGACAGATTCATGATAGGTTATGAGATTATTTTTTAAAAATATGCCAATCAAGACTTTGATGAAAAAATGCAGAGCAATAGTAATGCATGAACCAATCCATGGAAAGTAGACAGGAAAAGGAAAATACCTGAGTTGCATCTCGATGTAGTGCGAGCATCCCTGCTTCTACACATACTGCCTTCAGTTGTGCTCCATTAAAATCATCGGTAGATCGTGCCAGCTCTTCAAAGTTGACATCAGGGTGTACAGTCATTTTCCTCGAATGGATCTTGTGGTTAAAAGAGGGAAAAGAATTTTAGTGAATATATCTACTAATTCAAAATAGATATAAGTTCGCATAGTCAAACTAAAGACAATGCCGCACGCACAAATGCAACAAAAGATGATGAAGAACCAGATCGCATTAGTGCAGGATCAAGAATGTCAGCACGGTTAGTTGCTGCTATAACCATGAACAAAAATATGAAGGACAAAAAGGGCGAACACGGTTAATGCAAACGGTTCAGATAATGGACGGAAAATAAAATATGGTTACTGTGCTGGGGGACTATAAATGACCACCCAGGTAGGGATGGTAATGGGCATGCCCAGAGCCCGATTGAGCTTGATAGACCTAGTGAAGGATTTGATGAGTCCAGCTGCCGACATGCCAACCAAAGCCCACATGGGCTGCTTGGACACCTACCCTCATAAATCCTCTTTGACTAACCATTGTTTGCAACGTAAGGAATGACGTTTTGGCCAACCGTATGATCCTATAAATAGAAGTGCAAAAGAGCAGCTTCAGATAATCCCAATCCCAAAATCACAAGTTCTCTTCTTCAAGAGAAAGAGAGAAGGAAAAACAGAGAGGTGTAAGAGTGAGGGATTTCTCCAGTGAGAGAAAATTAACCCAGAGAGGGAAGTTACCCCAGAGAGGTAAAAATTATAGTGAGTTTTTTTGGTGTTTACCTTAGTGTGTAATTTATTTCCTGGTGAGAAATAGTGAAAACCTTTTTTTACTCTCCAGTATTTACTGTTTTACTGTAATCGGTAAGTCTTATAGTGATCAGTGAGAATCACAACAAGTGGTATCAGAGCCAAGGTGAGCTGTGTGTGAAAGAGTAAAAAAAGAGTGAAATTTTTGGGAGGGAAATTTTTTTACCATTATTTTTTTTCCTCTTCAAAATATCAATGGAAGAATCATCATCGTCAGGAGCTATGGTCAAACTGACAGCCATAAATTACACATTGTGGAGACCTCGAATGGAGGATCTCCTCAGTTGTAAAGATTTATTTGACCCATTGGAGGTCAAAGGAGCAAAGCCAGATTCCACCAAAGAAGCTGACTGGAAGAAGATGAATCGAAAGACGGTCGGTCAAATCCGACAATGGATCGATCACAGCGTCTTCCACCGTGTTGCGCAGGAGACGGACGCATATGCCCTCTGGCGGAAGCTAGAGGACATGTACCAAGCCAAGACCGCTCGAAACAAATCCTTGTTAATGAGGCGACTGGTAAATTTGAAGCTGCGGAGTGGAACTTCCGTTGCTGAGCACACGAGCGAGTTCCATAGCCTGGTGAATCAACTATCTGCGGTGGAGTTACAGCTTGGAGATGAAGAGCAAGCTCTTCTTCTTCTCAGTTCTCTTCCGGACAACTGGGAGACGTTGGTGGTCTCCCTCAGCAATTCGGCCACAAACGGCAAACTTACCATGTCTATGGTTAAGGATACCCTCTTCAACGAGGAGGCCAGGAGAAAAGAAGCCGGCACCGACCAATCGCATACCCTCGTAACAGAGAATCGAGAAAGACAACAAGGAGGTGGTCGAAGCTGGGGCAGAGGCAGGAGCAAAAGCCGTGGTAGGTCCACAGACGGGAGGATGCCTACCTACAAGTGTTACCATTGTGGCATGGAGGACCACATGAAGAAAAACTGTCGGAAGCTGTTGCGAGAACAAGGTCAAAATGGTTCTCAACAGAAGACGAAGGGTGGAGAGGCGTTAGTCACTTGCACCGGAGAAGTGGCTATCTGCTCTATCCAAGAAGAGACATGCCTTCACGTTTCCAACCAGGACAGCGAGTGGGTGGTTGATACAGCAGCATCATTCCACGCCAGTCCTCGAAGTGACTTCTTCACCAACTACAAGGCAAGAGACTTTGGCATTGTGAAAATGGGGAATACAAGTTCCTGCAAGATCGTGGGAATTGGCGACGTTCGGATTCAGACGAACGTCGGCTGCACAATCACGCTGAAGGATGCCCGCCATGTGCCAGATCTCCGGCTGAACTTGCTCTCTGGGATAGCCCTTGACAAACAGGGCTTCGACAACCACTTCAGCAACGGCACATGGAGAATGACGAAAGGTGTCATGATTATCGCAAAGGGGCACATTTGCGGTACGTTATACAAAACTCATGTGAAGATATGTACCGATAGCCTTAACGTGGTGGAACGTGAGGCTACTCCAAGTCTGTGGCACCAACGACTTGGTCACATGAGTGAGAGAGGGTTATCTCTCTTGACAAAGAAGGAGTTGATCTCAATCACTAAGGATGCTGGACTAGATCCTTGTCAGCATTGCTTAGTTGGCAAGCAACATCGAGTCTCCTTCAGTTCTTCTTCAACAAGGAGATCAGAGTTACTCAGTCTTGTACACTCTGATGTTTACGGTCTCTTGGAGGTTGAATCGCTGGGTGGCAACAGGTACTTCTTGACCTTCATTGATGATGCTTCTCGGAAGGTGTGGGTCTACTTCTTGAGGACGAAAGACCAAGTGCTCGACTTCTTCAAGCTGTTCCACGTCATGGTCGAACGTGAGACAGGAAAGAAGTTAAAGTGCCTCCGCTCAGACAATGGAGGCGAATACACTTCCAGAGCATTCGATATCTATTGCAGAAGTCAAGGCATTAGACATGAGAAGACGGTTCCTCGCACTCCACAACACAACGGCGTAGCTGAAAGGATGAACCGGACGATCATGGAGAAGGTCAGAAGCATGCTCAGTATGGCTAAGCTACCAAAGCCATTCTGGGGGGAAGCTGGTCGTGCCGCCTGCTACCTCATCAACAAATCACCATCAGTACCTTTGGATTTCGCAATTCCAGAGAAGGTGTGGTCTGGTAAGAATCCCTCATACTCCCACTTGAGGGTATTCGGTTGCTTAGCCTTTGCACATGTATCCAAGGAGCAAAGGCAGAAGCTTGATGCAAGGACCATTCCTTGTATCTTCATCGACTATGGAGATGAAGAATTTGGGTACAGGTTGTGGGACCCAAAGACAAAGAAGGTTATTCGGAGCAGGGATGTGCTGTTCCAAGAAAATCAGACATTGGAAGACATTGAAAAGCCCATGGCGCCTTCAACTGCAAGCTCAAGTGCTGAAGACATTGTTCCAGACCCAACACCATTGCAATACGAAGAGGTGCATGAAGAAATACCAGAAGAGGATGAGGCTATTGAACAAGATGTGGAAGAAGAGGCGGATGCTGAGCAGGGGGAGCCACAACCCTCTCCAGCAGCTACTGCACCACCATCACCACAGGCAGATGATGGTACGCCTCCTGAAGTCAACAACTCACAAGCACGAAGATCTGAACGAGGCCAGATTCCATCAACCAGATATTCAGAAGCTGAATATATTCTACTTTCTGAAGAGGGGGAGCCAGAGAGTTTCCATGAAGCGATATCTCACAAGAACAAAGAAAGTTGGTTGCAAGCTATGCACGATGAGATGGAATCTCTGCAAAAGAATTCTACTTATGAGTTGGTCAATCTTCCACAAGGAAAGAAGACGCTGAAGAACAAGTGGGTGTTCAAGCTCAAGAAAGATGGCAACGGAAAGATGGTGAAACACAAAGCTCGGCTGGTGGTCAAAGGATTCCTTCAGAAGAAAGGTATTGACTTTGACGAGATCTTTTCACCTGTTGTGAAGATGGCTTCAATCCGCGCCATCCTCGGATTGGTAGCCAGGTTGAATTTAGAGCTTGAGCAGATGGATGTCAAGACGGCGTTTCTTCATGGTGATCTACATGAAGAAATCTACATGGAGCAACCAGAAGGTTTCGAGGTTTCAGGCAAAGAAAACCTCGTATGCAAGCTGAAGAAGAGTCTGTACGGACTCAAGCAAGCACCACGACAGTGGAACATGAAGTTCGACTCATTCATGATGAGTCAAGGCTACAAAAGGACCGCTGCAGACCAGTGTGTTTATACGCAGCAGTGTCCAGATGGTAACTTCGTTGCATTACTTTTATATGTCGACGATATGTTGATCGTTGGACAAGATGCAACAAAAATCGGCCAGCTGAAGAAGGAACTCTCTAATTCTTTTGATATGAAAGACTTAGGTCCGGCTCAACAAATTGTGGGAATGCAGATAGTCCGAGATAGGAAACACAACAAGCTATGGCTATCTCAGGAGAAGTACGTTGAACGCGTGATCAAGAGATTCAAGATGGATCATGCCAAACCAGTTAGCATTCCACTGGCTAACCACTTCAAGTTGAGCAGGAGGTCAAGCCCTTCATCCAAGAAAGAGACGGAGGAGATGTCATCAATACCTTATTCTTCAGCAGTTGGGAGTGTGATGTATGCAATGGTGTGTACACGTCTTGACATTGCCCATGCGGTGGGAATGGTGAGCCGATTCCTTTCTAATCCAGGAAAGGAACATTGGGAGGCGGTCAAGTGGATTCTTCGATACCTGAAGGGTACTTCAAAGGCATGTCTATGCTACGGAGAAGCTGATCTAATCTTGGAGGGCTATACAGATTCAGATATGGCTGGAGATCTTGATAGTAGAAAATCTACATCAGGATTTGTCTACACTTTTGCAGGGGGAGCTGTCTCCTGACAATCAAGATTGCAGAAGTGCGTTGCGCTATCCACAACAGAGGCGGAGTATCTTGCAATTACAGAAGCTGGTAAGGAAATGTTGTGGTTAAAGCGATTTCTCCAAGAATTAGGGATCAAGCAGAAAATGTACATGGTACATTGTGATAGTCAAAGTGCTTTAGATCTGAGCAAGAATTCGATGTATCATGCTCGGACAAAGCACATTGACATTCGGTATCATTGGATACGGGAGGTGATGGATCAACAGCTGTTGTGACTAGTGAAGATCCACACGAAGGAGAATCCAGCAGATATGTTCTCGAAGGTGATGACACGGGAGAAGCTGGAGCTGTGCAGAGACATAGCTGGGATGGTTGTTAAGTGAAAATCATTTTGGATGCAGCTGGAGGGGGAGAATTGATGAGTCCAGCTGCCGACATGCCAACCAAAGCCCACATGGGCTGCTTGGACACCTACCCTCATAAATCCTCTTTGACTAACCATTGTTTGCAACGTAAGGAATGACGTTTTGGCCAACCGTATGATCCTATAAATAGAAGTGCAAAAGAGCAGCTTCAGATAATCCCAATCCCAAAATCACAAGTTCTCTTCTTCAAGAGAAAGAGAGAAGGAAACATAGAGAGGTGTAAGAGTGATGGATTTCTCCAGTGAGAGAAAATTACCCCAGAGAGGGAAGTTACCCCAGAGAGGTAAAAATTGTAGTGAGTTTTTTTTGGTGTTTATCTTAGTGTGTAATTTATTTCCTGGTGAGAAATAGTGAAAACCTTTTTTTACTCTCCAGTATTTACTGTTTTACCGTTAGCAGTATTTTACTGTTTTACTGTAATCAGTAAGTCTTCTAGTGATCAGTGAGAATCACAACAGGATTAGTATGGATGGCAATGTGGCATATGCCCAACTGGAAGCCCAATCGGGCTTTGGGTATGCACATTACCATCCCTACACCCAGGAATGGGAAAATTATTTTCGTAATGAACAAATATGAAGATCCATCCCCCAAAATTCGAATATTATTTGTAATATAACCAGAAAGAATGAATCTAAAAGAAGGCAAGCAGATACAAAAATTATGGGCGGGAAAGAATGACCATTGTACAACTAAATATCTAAACCCCCTATTGGAACCTGCTGTGATTCGAGTCTCTACACAAGGCGGAAGCGGTGCACGGGTTATTGGAGCATGCCCATATTTGAGTTCCAGAAGCGGATCAACTCTGCAAACCCGTATAGAATATATTAGCTTTGAATAGTAAAGTAATGCTTTCTTCACATGAAAACTATATGAAAACTATGAAACACAGAACATAACTTCATCTAGTAAAAGGCTATGTGAATTCCTGCATGTTCTCAACACCCAAAGATGGTGATCTGTTTATTAGTATCCTTTTGGAATAATAGCTAGATAAAGTATCTTGCAGTAGCTAGGTGATCGGACTATCAAAAGTCAGTATCCACATTGCATACCTCAAACAACTCCGCCTGACCGTTAGGCCGGGCGAGCTTTGTTTGTTTGCGCTGTTTGGCACTTCCACCCTTTTTTACTTACATATCGTTCATATGCTTCATCAAGCATTTCCTCAAGATGATCATCATATCTACACATAGGTTTGCGCGTGTCATAACACAGAAAAATGCATCTATTAATAAATGAACACATGGATACATTTCAGATCATATTGGCCCCCAGATCAAGATTGAGCTTTTCAATAAACATGCTAATTGAGTGAAAACACATTTCTAATTAACAAACATTGATTAAATTTTCTAGTCATGTGTATATAGAGGAATGGGAACAACCTTATTAACATCTGATATTGTATAAAACTGAGACTCAAACTTAGTATCATATATCCGGTTGTTTAGGAGTGGAATATGAGGCTTTATTTCAGATCCTTCTTCCAACTTAAACTTGTAACTGCAGTAATCAAAAGGTATAGCTGTTAAGGTATATCCAGAGGAAGATACAAGTTGATACTGCAAGGAAAAACATGATGAAAACATACGTCAATGTTAGAGCAATAATCTGCTTGCCAGATGGAAACTTGTCACGCGATGTAAGGAACTTTTATCTGTAATAATCTGCTTGCCAGATGGAAACTTGTCACGCGATGTAAGGAACTTTTATCTGCAATAATCTGCTTGACAGTACTCATGTTTGACTCCATCGGTCGGTAAGGAACTTTTATCTGTAAAGCAAAAGGATGGTAGATAATAGACAGTAGCACCCATCGTCCAACATACAATGGACTTAAAATCAAAGCACCTAATTTACCTTATTTAAAGTAGCAAAAGGGACGAGCCTGTCAGATGCTAATAAAGATCTTGCATCAATTCTGACAGGTGCCTCACTTCCATCAAGCACAACTGCGTCTCTATTGATGCTATGAAACACAACCTACAGACAAACATGGGATGCAAATAATTTAGCATTTCTTGAAGAAACTAAACATTGACAAACATGATATGCAAATAATTTAGCATGTCTTGGGGAAAAGGGATTTCTTCATCTACATTGGTTTCCAATAACATATATTTGAAAACCGTTCTCGAAGGCAATACTATAAGCTGGTAAAAAACTACACATAAGACAATAAACAGCAAAACCCAGTTGATAAAATTTGTATAGAATAAAGGTTCAGGAGAGACAGAGAATTAATTCCAAACTCTTTGCCCCTATATATTTACATAGCACACAATGAAATTACAACTCTTACGCTAATTCCTATTACTCAAACTCAGGTTACCAACTATAATTTACTTACTAAATATAGACTATTTACATCAAACCCCTTCACACACACACACACACACACACCCCCCCCCCCCCCCCCCCACCAAAACAAAAAACAAAAAAAACAAACAAACAAACAAACAAACAAACAAACAAAAGTTAGAGCGTTTATTACATACATGCCCAACTTGCGACAAACAATGTTCTAAAGGATGGTTCAATTTTGTCATGCATCACATAATCGGACTGTGCGCCGATTATGCAGATTACATGAAAGATGCTTAATACAGATAATAATAATACACGCTCGCACACACGCACGTGCACACACATGTGTGTTTGTGTTTGTGTGTTAAATGTAAAAGATGCATAAAATGATGAGAACTTATTAAAAAATGGTATCAATTTTCCAAAGTGTGTATTAATGTATCGTGTGAGTATAAATTGTATAATATATGAGGCTATGCAAATAGCAATACAGAAAAATGTATCTATTACATAATTAATCTTAACAGTGATAAGACAGATTGCATGACAAGAATATGACAAGCCATGCCATTGTTAGTAATAGTGTTGTGTGAGGTAAAAAAAGATGGAATATGCAATGACTACAGGAAATAGGTGGGCATACCTTTGCTATTTTGATGTCTCTTGTTGAGATATTTATTAGTATGATGCCACACTGCACTTAATGTTTTACCAGCCAAAGTAAATAAAGTTTATCGCTACACAAATGAAGTTTCGAGGAAGATCGCCATTGAGGGACTCTTTATTGAGTTCCTTCCAGTAACCGTTGATCAAGTCCTCAATATTTTTTTTTTGAAGCCTCATATGATTCACCAGAGTCCTTCATGCGACATTGGATTGCTAATGATGCTGTCGCTTTCTCCATCTCGGCCTACAACATAAAATTAGCAAAAAAAAAGTTACAACTCTTAATTAAACATATTCTCCATGTTGCGAAAAAAGAAGATTTCGTGTGTGTGTGTGTACCTTGGAAGGTGCTAGGTCATCCATGAGTCGAAAAAGCAACGACGACAAATAGATTAAGCGAGATGCATGCTCCAAGTGAAATGTAAAGCAATTAATTTCCTGAAAGAGTCAATGTGGGCAGGGTTCATGGTGCAAATGATGGCAGTTCTGGCATTCCCTCCCAAGGAAGACTGTAGTATGCGTGTCAGCTTCGAGTCTCTGTATGGAACATGCACAATTCTTCCCTTGCTGGATCCAAAAAGGAAAAATATATAAATTAAAACAAAAGATGAAAGATGAACATTCAAGATTCTGTTAATATTTTCAAACAATAATAGAAACAGAAGTATGCAAGTGATGCAGAGGAGTTGGCAAGAAAAATTGGAGATGAAAGTGTTAAGAGTGCAGTGCCAAATTGACTCCTGGTGGGATATTATGTTTTATGCTATCGGATACTCCTGGAGCTTCAGTGTAGCTGACCATATCAATTTTTAATAGCAAATTCTAGTTTCTGACGAAACAAGTAGGAAATTTGGCTTAAGCAGCCCATATAATAAAAGAATGCAGATACTGGGAGGCGATAGTTATGTTCAGGGGCATAGATAGGCAATTTGTAACCGCATGTTCCTCTCAAAAACAAAAAATTGTAAACATATGCATAAGTTGGTATATGAATGGGTGGCAACCTCAGCTTGTGAATAACAGTTCACAGAGTAAGCAGACTTCGATTAATGTGACAACCTTCCTTCAGCCTTGAGCCAGCAGTCAAGGCCTGAGATGCTCGCTCACTACCTGCCAAATCAACAAAATTCTGCATCCCAAATGACAAATTCAGTTTCCTGTGTCATTTTTATCAGCAAGAAAATAATAGGGAAGTTAAGATTGATCAATTAGAGTGACCGTACCACAGTGGCCGTGAGAGTGCTAAAATTGTCCCTACCCGATAGCTCGCTCCTCAGGCAACAGAATCACTCCAAGGTATTTATCTGAAAAACAAAGCAAATTAATGTTAAATCACATGATGTGGAACATCATGATAATGGCAGTGATGATGATGATCATGTGAGGACTTTCATCATCACCAACAAAGACAGTTCATAACATGTTCTCTATATTTAAATTTTGTTACATTTGCACACATAAGTAGGACTCTTTTATGACACGAACCGCAAAATTCAGTACATGTTGACATAGAACGAACACAAGTGCAATTTCTCTAATTTCGGAAATGTGAAACATCTCTTGCACATAGGATTGGTTGAACACCCCAGAAAAGTAGGAAGTACAATAAGTTAGCAACATATCATGGAAATCATGGCCAACATAGAGACTCAGGGCATATAACAGAATAATGAATTTATCGATGAGTTAATAGATATTGTTTGCTTGTGCTTATTTCCTGGGTTGTGCCTAGATTATCCACTGTTTATAGAATGTGACATGGATATATAAAGTCACATTAATATGCGTCCAAGTTTTGTGACAAAAGTTTTACTAAATTCAAACAGAACAACTTATACGTTATACAGATAAGATTGATAAGATTGATCGATCAACCGCTTTGAGTACTGGTCTAGGGATGACGTGATAACTAATATTCGTATGCTCATCATAAATAAAGAAGCAACACATAACTTGAGTGCCAAAAGCTGCATTTTCCATGAACATGTGCCAATAACAGAATGATCGAATACATTGTGTATAGGAACATGTGCTACTCCAAGGTTACTCTAAGTGAATACATTGTGTATGGGAACATGTGCTACTCCAAGGTTACTCTCAGTGATCCTTACTAATTTTTTAGCTTCCAAGGAACATTACCATTTGGACCAATTAATTTGGTGTTGCTTAGAGAATTGTGTTATACCTCAATTATTATGTGAAGCATGGTGTAGTTCATTCTGGAGCAACAAATTATGTAGTCAAATAAGCAACAGATGGCAATGTTTCAATTCTTTGTTGAGTTTACTTTTCCACTTTAGACAATGTTTTCTCAAAAGCTCAGGCATATAAATTCCAAATCAAACAGATCCATGTCCTGGTGCATGTTTTCTCAATGCTTCTTGAAAAACACTTTATTTTTTAAACATTTACAATGTAAATGCATGCATAACCTGGTGCATGCATGCTAAAAAATGAAAAATACAATTATGCTATGACACAATGTGCATTTAAGTCAACAGGCACACCTTCTTAACCTTGGTATCCAAAGCATAAAAATAACAAGAAGGTACATGTAAGCATTTGGAAATAAAACAGCTCTAATGAAATTATTAAAATCACACAGCTTACAATAAAAGGTAAACAAGTTGGGCATATATTATGGACTACTGGAATCTAAAAAAATTCACAAAAACAAAAAATTTCTTAAAAAATTTAAGTAATAGACACTCCAATACTACGCCATACTTCACATCACACGGAATCTGTTAAAGTATGTGACCCGAATCCGGTTTAGTGACCCGACCCGAAGAGCTCGCGGTGCGACATTTATTGGGAAATTTTCAGGGCTCTGTGGTGGTAGCGGAGGGATCGTGCCGATATAAATATGATGTAATCTAGGGTTTCGGCTTTAACCTAATTTTAGCCGCCGCACTTCTCCCCCTTTTGTACCAGATCTTCGATATAGTGAATTTCTCTCCTCTGCTCATGGTTTTTCCCCGTCTTGGGGTTTCCACGTAAATCTGTGTGTTTTTTGCTTGTGTTTTTCATTGTCTGTTCTTGATCAAACTCGTAACAGAATCAAATATTTTCTAAATCTTAACACAAGATAGAAACAGAGTATTGCAAAAATTTTCGTGCTAAAACTAGACTACATAGTAACTAATCTTTCTTAATGTTTCCAAATTAAAACGCACTACTCAACAAAAGAAAGCCTGTACACATCAGTAAATTTGAAACAATAACAAGCATCCCAAGCAATTTATCTCCCTGTCCATGCCCACGACATTCTGGAGAGACAGCAAAAGCGGCAACCTGACCACATTTAAAACAATAACAATTTTCAATGCAAGCAGTCTGAAACTTCTTGATAGACACTAAATCACCAATATTTGATTAAACTACTGGCACTATATATTAGAATAACTACAGAAAGAGCTTGAAATTAGCTACAAAACCCAGTGCTAACAGCCATGAGTTTGGAGGAAGGAGCATAAGGCCTAGTTTGGCAACACATCCTGTGTGGAATTTGTGTTCTTGCTCTATGACGTGTGCATTAGAGTAACAGAAAAAAGATAGAGTGAATATTTATAGTCTACGAATAACAAACAAACAGACGGTAGATAAGACAAAGATTTTTACATTAATACACTTCCCGTATATGAAAGTTGCACATACTCTATCAAGCAATCGGTCTTACAGACCCAAGAACAAGATACAGTGGAAGTTCTCACAAAGTATAAAAACGAGAACAAAAAATAAGATCAAATCAAGTAACATTCTACCTAAAAAAGAAAGAGTAAATAAAATAGCAAATATAACAGAATCGAACTGATAAGTTTGACAAGCTTGGAATGAATGCAACCAGATAATATAAAGAAAGAATTAAAAAGCTTAATCTTGTTGAATATCTACAGAAATAATATGTTATAGTATGATCTCTCGCCCCGATCAAACCAACCCCCAAATAAATGCACGCAAGATCACTCCATCCAAACAATCAAACCCAAGAAAAATTCTTGGGTTTTTTAGATATATGTCCCCCCAAAAATGGGTTATTTTAAAAGAGTCCCTCATTTAATGGCTTTTACAATTTGGTCCCCTAATTTAACTAAATCACCACAAAAGAGTCCCTAATTTTTAAAAACCCCGATTTTGCCCCTCCATCTCTCCTTCCTCCTCCTCCGATAGGCTGCGCGCGCGACGGACTTCGCCGGAGAAGAGGGGGGGCTCGCCGGAAAGGGGGCAGCCACCTCATTCGCTTGAGAAGGGGGGGCTGCCCCCTCTTCTCCGGCGAGGGGGGGGGGGGCGGCAGCCCCCTCTTCGCCTGTGAAAAGAGGGGGCAGCCGCCCCCCTCGCCGGAGAAGAGGGGGGCAGCCGCCCCCCTCGCCGGAGAAGAGGGGCAACCCCCTCATCTCCGGCGAGGGGGGCGGCTGCCCTCCTCTTCTCCGGCGAAGGGGGGCGGCTGCCCCCTCTTTTCACGGGCGAAGAGGGGGCAGCCGCCGCCTTCGTCGGAGAAGAGGGGAGCCGCCGCCCCCTTCGCCGTGAAAAGAGGATGCTGTCGCCTCCTCCTCCGGTGAGCCCCCCTCTTTTCAGGCGAAGCCCACCGCGCGCGCAGCCCATCGGAGGAGGAGGAAGGAGAAATGGAGGGACAAAATCGGGTTTCTTAAAAATTAGGGACTCTTTTGTAGTGATTTAGTTAAATTAGGGGACCAAATTGTAAAAGCCATTAAACGGGAGGACTCTTTTAAAATAACCCATTTTTTTGGGGACCTCTATCTAAAAAACCCAAAATTCTTACCTTGAAGACTCCCTCAGATCCCCAGAAACCTTTCCTTAACCGCGCTAATCCGCAGCAATTTCCTCCCGATTTGTCCCAAATTCGGAGCGCACAGAGAAATAGAGAGCTCGCGATCACCCCGGGGAGGGGGGGTTTGGGGGGGGGAGCAGCGCCAGCGGCGTTATTTTTAGCGAGTCGTTTTTTAGCGGCCGAGGAACTGAAAAACTTTCGTTATTTTTTATTAAAATAATTATGATCTTTAATAGCGCTTCTAGAAAATAAGTGATGTCTATTATCTGATCTTTAACAACGCTTGTAGAAAGGAGCGTTGTCTATTATCCGATTTTTTAACAGTGCTTGCATAAAGAAGCGATGTCTATTATCTATGCCTCTAATAAACAGCGCTTGCAGAAAGAAGCGATGTCTATTATCCGACCTTTACCAGCGCTTGCAGAAAGAATCGTTGTCTATTATCCGACCTTTAACAGCGCTTGCAGAAAGAAGCGATGTCTATTATATGTGCCTCTAATTAACAACGCTTATAATTAGCAAGTGCTGATAAAGATGTGCTATTAAAGGTCTTTTTTGTAGTAGTGAATGGTTCACTATTTTCTTATTTTAAAGGACTTGGCCTTAATTGCCGGATGTGTGTGTCATTGCCGGATGCTTTGCCTATTGCGGATATGTTAGTAAGATGCTCTCCCATCGACATCCCGCAATGAAGCGTCATGAATTTCAAAAGCGCTCCTCTGTTTTCCTCGCTAAAGACAAAAGCAGTGTTAGCCCGTGCAAGTGCAACATTGTGAAGTTTTTCAGAATATTGACAATTGTTGTGTACAGGCCGAGTTAAACTAGCTTTGTTGCCTCTAGGGGCTCTGGAGATGCAACATCTTTACTCTTGGATCAGAACTAGAGCTTGGTGGAAGATAATTCGGACTTTGAATCATCAATTTCTGTGTCATTGCCGGATGCTGATGGGAGACGTGCACTGTGGCCACCAGCAAGAGGCTTGTTTTCAGCTCTCGAACATGGATAGAGCCCGAGTTATCATGGAAGCAAAACTCTGATCATCTCCGGGGAGCAACCCCATCGTTCCCTGCAACAGGATGGAGAAGGACGTAGGAGATTTATGTAAAGGGACCGGATGGCCCAAGGTAAAAACTCTCCAAAGTTAATTCTCCTCACCTCCTTGGCAGTGCCACATTGCTCGGCAACGGTCAGACTTGCAGCCTACAAAAAAAGGGTACAATATTATTGTTTATCCAGATGGAATATTGGGTTGATTCTCCGATGGATGTTGCCCGTAAATAGTTCTATAATTGATACTTCACAAGATAGTACAAGATACTGAATTGAGCAAGAAGAGAGAGTTCAGAGATACCAACAGCTTCCTACCTCAGGACCTCCACTTGCTTTCATGACATCCGACACTATTTTGAGCCCGGCTGCAGTTGCTTGTGCTCTTTCAAGGTCACCTCTCGCCCCTCCTGATAGGTAGAAACAAAAGGAAACGATGCACGAACATAATTGCTGAGAATAATAGCATCTATAAAGGCTTAATTTCAAAAAACTACCTCATACTTTTCCTGAATTCCAAAAAATACCTCTTATTTTGATATAATCATAAAACTATCTCATACTTTTCAGGTTTCGATAAACTTCCTCATACTTTGGTTTCGTAGAACTACCTCATACTTTGCTTAAGTTCGTAGAACTACCTCCCATTGGTTTAATTTCATAGAACTACCTCATACTTTTATATATGTGGGATGGTGGAGGAGGGAAGAGGGCGGCGGTGGGAGGAAGTGGTGGACGAGTATGGCGGTGGGGGCAGGGGGGGCAGAAGGCTATGGTGGAGGGAGGGGGAGGGGGCGGTGGACGGTGGGTGGAAGGGGGATGGGCAGTGATGGATGGAGGGCGAAGGGTGGCGGTTGGGGGGAGGGGGAGGATGGTCGAGGGAGTGGGAGGAGGGCGAAGGGTGGAGGTTGGGGGGAGGGGGGAGGATGGTGGGGGGAGTGGGAGGAGGGCGACGGTGGGTTGAATGGAGATGGGGCGACGAAGGATAGAAGGCGAAGGGCAACGGTGGGGGAGGGGATATGGGGATATGGGGATGACGGAGTTTATCGAAACCTGAAAAATATGAGGTGGTTTTGCGATTATATCAAAATAAGAGATGTTATTTTGGAATTCGGCGAAAGTGTGACGTATTTTTCCGAAATTAAGCCATCTATAATTGCAATCCTAATAAACAAATCTAGCAAAAAAAAAACTCAAGACTAAATGCAAAGATTAGTATCCTTAAACACTACAAATGAACAATTTAAACAGCAACATAAGTAACATGATGAACATGATGAGGCATATTATACAAATTGTGAGGAGAGAGTGAGTGTGGTTGTGTATTTGGATGATTTTATGCTAACATGATAGGGAATTACTATGTGCACAGGAATATTTGACATGAGAATTTATATTTGTGTGTGGGTGGACGTGACATAAATCGGTGGTAGTGGGATCCGTGCCATGTGTACATGAATTCCTAGTGCATCTACAAAATCAAATGAATTGTGAAACCACTATTCATGCATCCATTATGTGTATTAGATTTTTTTTCAACTTGCATTTGAATTTTATGCCTTATCATGTACATTATGTTGCTGTTTAAATTGTTCATTTATAATGTTTATGTACACTATGATAAGTATAAGAGATCACTAACCTCTTTAGAAGAATAAACATAAGTGCCACCCTACATTGCCCAGATAATTTGATGATATAGATGTATTTGTATCAGATACCTAACAAATATTTGGATACTGAATGGATACTTGTCAGATACAAGTCATTGCTTCTGACCTATCCTAAAATTTAATATATCTTGCATTGCATAGAAGTATCATGGGCTAAAAAATTAAAAATCTAATGCATAAATGATGGTTTATAAACCCATTGGATTTTTAAGTGCAATTATATTATTTATCCCGTTTCACGTTAAAGAATTACAATTGTTAGGAGAGCCATTAACTTATATAACTTGAAAATATCCCGGGTTATTGTATACGGGTTACTGTCGTTTTTATTTTAAGTACCCTAGCCTTACAAGCCCATGCTATAGATCAAGAACACAAACAAACGAACCCGCCCCCACCCCCCCAAAACAAAAAACAAAAACAAAAACAAAAAACAAAAACAAAAACAAAAAAAAAATAATAATAATAAAGAAACCCCCCTCACATGACAACAGTGCCGATGCATCCTTTTTGAATTCATATACCAGTCAGGCAGAAGGTATGGGACGACCAGTTCACCACAGGATTCAATCATACTGGTATCAATGCTTCACGGGTCTAGAAGTTCAGCTATATGTTGAGAAGAGTAAAATTAGTACAACTGTAATCTAAAGAGCCAAATTCTCACCAATGTTGTTCTAAGAGAAACGAGGTAGCCTGTTGCATCAAGGATAATGTGTTCACTATGAAAAGCATATGCCTCAAATATCAGTGTACTGGAAATAATCCGTGCACACAGTGCATGGCACAACCCCCGAATAGTATGTGTTGCACGCGTGCAACCGAAAAGAAGTGAGAAGCGTGGGTATGTGTGTGTCGGTATCGTCGTGAGGTAAAAGGGGAAAACGCAAGGGGCCAAAAGGAAAAAAGACCAATGTCAACCCCGAAAATAAGCGAAACAGTGAGGGTCATTTGATTTTCCTTAAAAAGCAATGGCAATCTTGCAAATAATGGGAATGAGGGGAGTTTTTGTTTGGCTCCTCAACAACCTCACCCCAAACCCATAACCCAAACCCACACCCACCCCCCAAACGGCCCCCACCATGATAAGGTGGCGCAAACTGGGACAAAGGCCCTCAATTGTAATATAGGTGCAATGAATTCTCAGAAATCAAATCAATTTAAGATGTCAAATGAAATGTAAGTCAAAATTTCATTTGATTTATAAGTGCACTTATATAATTTATCCCTTTTCAAGATATAGAAATACAATTGTTTGGATGTGCGTTGATTTATGTAACTTGAAAATATCCAAGGTTTATTGTACTTTTTATTTACTATCATATTTCTTTGACTATCCAGCATTAGAAGCACATGTTATAGATAATGAACACAAACGCATGCACATGGCACACTCCTCACATGTCCCGTGTGTAGTTACATCCATTTTGAATTCATGTACGAGGATTCAATCATACTAGTATGGTAGGACTTGTAGGAAAGCTTAGATTTTTATTAAGAAAAAACTGAAAATAGAATAGATAAATGGCCACGTATAGAGATGGACCGCTCTCCCAAGTCACCAATTGTAGAGGACGACCGCACTCTCCCGAAGTAGAGAAAATTATCAACCTCGTCTGTCTCTTAAAATAAGATTGAGAATCCCTAATCCCCCCTAGCCCCTATAAATAATAAACTGGAAACTAAAAATTACAAAACGACCACAAAAACTGAAAATTTACGAAAATGCCCCTAACGGCCAATATTGCATATCTGACATTAGTTCGCCCCCCCCCCCCCCCCCGAAAAACCACCTTGTCCTCGATGTGTTGCATGAAGTGCATGTGATATACGTTCCAAGTAAGTTGCAGGCCTCCTTCTGGGTCAAAAGGATAGGATTGGTCTCCATCGCCTTCAACGACATCCAAAAGAAAGCCACAATAGTCGTCAAGCACATCTGAAAGTCATCCATGTCCAAAACTGAAACATTGATGCTCGGGAGGTCATCCAACTAAAAATCATGGGCCATAAGGACCCGCAAAAGGGTGGACGCTCCATGGTTGGCCCTGAGGATCGTCGTCAATCCATGACGGTCCCCAAAAAACATCAGCAGGCCACTAAAAGACGACAAACAGACACTAACTGGCCTGTGAAACTGCGGGCAGGTCCTACACAACATGCAAGCCTAATTGCAGGCTGCCTACAGGGCCGCAGCGGGCCTGTAGGCGGCCTGCAGGTTGCATGCGGGCCTGCAGGCTTCCTGCAAGCAGCTTGTAGGCCTGCCGTGCAACGAGGCGCATGGCCCCAGGTGAGGTGGCTGGTGTCCCCATCCCTCATCGGCTTCTTCAAAATCATCTTCCACATCGGGAAGGGCTTCTATGTATTTTTCGTTCTTCGCCTCTTCCTTCGCCAAAGTTGCCGACTTTCGACCTAGATCTGGATTTCTAACATCGTCCAAATTCTTTGTCGTTTTCAAATATAGAAATAGTTGAGATATTTGTCGAGTTATTTGCGCTAGAGTTTGCATAATGGCATCAAACTTTTTATCTGTCAAAGCCATATCTTTATCCGACGCAATCATTGCCTTCCTCATCCTCTACAAACATGCTTGATGCGAATCCTCGAAAGTTTCCGCCAATAGGATCTACGTCGTAATACCACTTGATAGGACTTGAAGGAAAGTCCATACTTTTATTAAGAAAAAACTGAAAATAGAATAGATGAATGGCCATGTATAAAGGTGGACCGCTCTCCCAAGTCGTCAATTGTAGAGGACGACCGCTCCCCTAAAGTAGAGAGAATTCTTGACCTCAAACCGTAGCAGCAAAAATCTTCGACGTTCGCCGACTCGCCACCAACGACGGAGGAGAAAGCCAACCCCATTAGAGGATCCAGCCTCCAAGCAAACCCACATCCGTAGTTTGGCGACGGATCGTCGTCAATTCTATCAAAAAATGTTGTCGGCTCAGATCAAAAGCTACAGTGTTGGCAACGTCGAGCCGACCCCAACGTCGAGCCGAACTGCCACGCCAAGCTGCCAACCAAGTCGTCACTATTCATCGGCTCCATATGATCCGACCCATGCCTATTCGAGCCAACTAAGCTGACAGGTAAACCTGAAGCCGGCTCCAGCCAAGCCGCGTTCACCTAGTCAACGGCTCGACTAGAGCCGTGAGTCGTTCGGTGAACCGTGCAAATTTTGAGTGATTTTTGTCCAAATTTTCTGCTGGATTTTGCTATCAACTGTTTCGATGATTCTGGAGCCATTTGCAATCCAAATTTAGTGTCGTTTGTGCCATTGACTGGCCAACTCAACCAAGTTCATGTACCTGCCCTTCGTGGACCTATTCATCTTCCATGTGGAAAGATCTGCTGTGAGCTTTGCCATAGCCTTTTGCTTTTTAATTGATGTTGGTTTTCTTTATCCATCAAACGACAATAGTGCCAAAGTTTCAAAACAAATATTCATTTTCTAAATTCCCTTATAGCCTTATAATTTCATTACTAAAAGAAGAGCTACATCATTGCAATTACAACTGCATTGAACCTATTTTTATCAAGAAATTGAATTGTCACATTATATACTTGTAGTACACCATTTACAAATACACTTCACCAAAATTATTTTTTTAAATTGCTATAAGCAATACAACTAGCTCAAATCTGAATTGCTAATGACTTTTGCTAGCTGATCTCATCATTTATTTGCCCTGTATCATACAAGAAATTGCATTAGTTATCATCTCATAAAAAGAACTAATATATAAAAAAACATTATAATATTAGTACCATATTAGTACATCGTCATGAACTTAGGGTTAGTCATGTTGCATGGCCACACGTAGTAGTAGACCCTATCAGCCATTAGATATCTTGATCCCTATGGATTCTAACACACCACAATTGATGAGAGATCATTAACCGTTTAGCACCTTAGAAGCCGTTGTCCATGAGCATAGGTCTGAGATCTGTGAGCTTCTAAACTGTGTGGTTACACCTGGAAAATACTCTTCAGAAGGAACCAGTTTGCGAGTTCACGCGCGAATAGGACTCCCAGTCCTCCTAGACAATATAAAGAACGGCCCCATCCTGAGAGATGTGACCCAGACGTGAGTGTGTGATCAGGAGTATCAAGGTAGAAGCCACCACTTTTGATGGCCGCCTAGATCCTAAGGTTTTCATTGATTGGATGGCCGACATGAACCATTACTTTGGTTGGTACCTCATGTCAGAGGATAAGAAGGTGAGATTCGCCAAAATGAAGTTATCTAGACCAGCTAAATTATTTTGACAAAATGTTAAGCGTATATTGGCCAATGGAAGGAACTACCTATAGTTATGTGGTATGAAATGAAGGAGAATCTAAAGGAGAAATATTTGCCTATGTCTTACCATCAGCAATTCCTTGATTAATGGCAGAGTCTAACCCAGGATAGCGGATCCATCTCTAAGTACATCACCAAATTTGACGAATATATGATGCAATTGGTGTTTCGGATGATGCGAGTGACATTATCTAGGTTTAGACCTAAACTTCGAAAAGAGATTATCCTTCGTGAGGTCCACATTAAAACATGTTTTTCAGCTCATGTAGGAATCGGCCTCTTATAGCAAAATGTTTTGACTCACGAGAATTTTCTAGTCTCCCATCACAAACTAATAGCAAACCATCACATAGCCGATTTCAACCTACGACTGTCCCAAAGCCACCCATCAATATAAGTGATAAAGGCAAACGAGTTATTGGTTAGTCTTTCAGAGTTGGGTCACGCACACAGTGTTACAAGTGCCAGGGTTATTGTCACTTTGCATGTCAATGCATATCTAAGAATTTACTAGTACATTCTTGAGGAAGATAACCTAGGAGAGGATGATGGGAAATTTTATGAGCCAGGAGAAGGCTGCTATGAGACCGATGAGGAAGGAACAAGACTAGGATGTATACAAAACATACATATTTGGGCTTAATTTCGAAAAACTACATCATACTTTCGCTGAATTCCAAAAAATACCTCTTATTTTGATATAATCGCAAAACTAACTCATACTTTTAAGGTTTCGATAAACTCCCTTATACTTTGGTTTCGTAGAACTACCTCATGCTTTGTTTAATTTCTTAGAACTACCTCATACTTAGCACTACATCATACTTTGATATATATGGGATGGTGGCGGAGGGAGGAGGGTGACGGTGGGGGGAGTGGTGGACGAGTGCAGCAGTAGGGGAGGGGGCAGTGGGCTACAGTGGAGGGAGGGGGACGGGGGAGCGGTTGGGGGGAGGACGGTAGGGGGAGGGGAAGGGTGGCGGTGGGATAAAGGGGGATGGGCATCGATGGATGGAGGGCGGAGGGTGGCAGTGGGGGATGACGGTGTGGGAGTGGGAGGAGGGCGACGATGGGTGGAATGATGATGGGAGACGATGGGGGAGAAACTATGGGGATGAGAGAGTTTATCGAAACCTGAAAAGTATGAGGTAGTTTTGCGATTATATCAAAATAGGAGGTATTTTTTGGAATTCATCAAAAGTATGAGATAGTTTTCCGGAATTAACGCCTACATATTCGAATAGAGCTTTCAAATACTTGCTTTGAGAACCTTAGGCTTCAAAGAGAGCGATGACTGGCATAATTCAAAGAGAGCGATGACTAGCATAATTCAAAGGGCGATGACTAGTATAGAACGGTAATCTTTCACAACTTTGTGAATCACTGTGATAAGTATAATGAGGTAATTATTGACAACGAAAGTTGTATTAATGTTGTTTCATACAACCTCATTACTCGTAGAGGATTGTAGCCAGTCCCCCACTCTAGTCCTTATAAGGTGTCATGGGTGGATGCATCATCCATTAGCATTACAGAGATATATCTTATTTCCATTCAGTTCGGATCATATAAGGACAAGATTTGGTGTGATGTGCTACCAATAGATGTTGGCTGTATCATCTTTGGGAGGCCTTGGCTTTTTGATATAGACGTCACAATTTCGATCGCTCATATTCGTATTCATATACTCATGAAGCTAAGAAAACCAAGCTAAATCACATACACCCCAAGATGGTCGCTCTCGAGAAAAAGCTTAGACCTTCTGCTGGGGGACGACGTGGATCCCAAAATTGGTCAACTTCTCGGGCTTGTAGCTGGAGACCAGACCGCCGTTACTAATGACAACGTCATACTTCTGATCGATGTAGTCGTTTCTCTTAGGGTGAGTTTGATTTCTTCCATTTTATTGATTTTATTTGAAAGACACAATGATTTTGATTTGGTTGCTGTTTGGGATTTCAGTTCGTGGATCCATATCTTGCTTTACGGTACTTGCTGAACCTCTCGTAGGCCTTCTGCTGGGGGAACGACGTGGATTCCAAAGTTGGCCAGCTTCTCGGGCTTGTAGATGACGTAGGCCTTCTGCTGGGGGACGACATGGATCCCAACGTTGGCCAGCTTCTCGAGCTTGTAGCTGCAGAAATCGATCACGAACAACATCAAAAATCCAGAGATCGGCATGAAAAACTAGTGTCAGGTTTACATGTAGGATTTTTTAAACCTGTATGGGGAGTTGTAGTGGCGGATGAGGGCGCGGGCGGCGAGAGGGAAGTTCTGGGAGAGGAGATGAATTGGGTAGCGACAGAAGATGTGAGAGATGGAGCCCATTAGGGTGAGATTGCATGACCTTGACCTCAAGAACGCCATTAATGGGCTCTGATTTTTGCTCTCTTTGGGGGGGGGGGGGGGGGGGGGGGGGGGGGGGGGGGGGGGGGGGGGGGGGGGGGGGGGGGGGGTTGTTTTATTGATTTTAGAGAGGGGAACGGGGGGAAATGAATGTGGAGGGGGCCGGGGGTGAGGAGGCGACGAGCTATGGTTTACATAGAATTAGGGTTTTGATATGGAATGGGATCTGGCCGTTCGATGAAAGATGGGCTATTGGGCCGTCATGGGCAGACCTTGTGATTGGTTAAATGCTTGAAAATTAGTATTTGTAAACCATATATATATATCTATATTTAAAAAAGAAAATAAAGAACAAATATGCAAGTGTTATGAATAGTTTCCTTTAGACTTTTGCGTATGTATACCATTTCATATTCCTCAAATATATTAATATATAGGTGATGCTAGGAAACTCCTAGCCATCACCCTTTCTTGGAAATTCTTCATCTTTCAACACGTTATCAGCACGAATTATGCTCGTAGAAGAGGAAATGATGCGACGAAGCTCTGACGAATTTTTTCGCGATGGCTTGCGAGATGAGTCCATGCGCGGATCGTGACGAAAAGCTTCGTAGGAGGACTGATCTAGAGGTATTTCTCGATTTGTGCAAAAATTCCAAAAAAATTTCATGCTCACGATGTCATAGATCTAATTTTATGTAGATCAAAACAATTTTTTATGTCATATATTAAATTTTATAGATCTAAAACATAATTTTTAAGATCTAGAGACCTAATTATCATAAAAAACTTGATTATTATCATAATTTTTATGCTTTGGACTGCCTCGGAATGGCCTCCGATGGCCACGAACGACTTGCAAAGTCCTCTTACGTCAATATTTTGTACCAGATTCTTAAAAAACCATGAACGTGTTAATTTTGATGAGTAAATACATAGTACCAAGCATTTTTTTACCATTCTAAGCTGTTTTGTGCACGTTTGTAATGGACAATTGCTGTACATGATTCCTACCAAAAACTTGAGACATCCTTTTCCTTGATTTGTTGTAAAGTTTGACCTCCAAAAGACAATTGGAGCTTTAATAAACAGATAATATTTCTCTGTTTTGAAAATGATATTACCATAATTACCTCAAAAATATTATTTGCTCTGTTTTAAAGTTTTTGATTCTGAAAAGATATCACACAATGCTATCTATATGTGTTGTAGTTAGCATTGACATTTCATACTTAGTGTCAAAGTGTTTGTTTATGTCATTGTATAAAATCTTAGTTGGGAATTTATATTCAGGAACAGTATTGAATTTGTACATGTTTTTAAGCCGTAACAAGAAGGATATATTCAGTTAATGGTAATGATTCTTTGATGTCTTATGGGCTTATTTAACTATTACACATCTGTTATGAATAGGCATTGTGACTGATACGACTATTGTTGACGAGCCTGCTAGCAAGATTGGGCCCCGCCGGATGAGGCCCACGGGAAAACGCGGCCCAATCAACGAGGCCTCCGGGAACTCTCAAACTCGAACCACCCCCGGACCGGCCCACGATCTATGGGAGGAACCACTCCCCCGAAGAATGGGGGCATTAAATGCCCGTTAGGGAGCTCCGGAATGGGCTGGCCCGCGACACTGGGAGGCACCATGACGGGCGTAGTGGCGGACGGCGAACGGCGTGACGGCGTGACTGGGGACAAGCGGCTCCCCCATGACACCGGCAGGCGCCATCATGGGGAATGGCGTGGCGACGTGGATGAGCGGTGATCACGGCAGAACCACCTATAAAAGGACCAGATGGACAACGGAGCAAGGGATCGAACCCCACGTATTCTAAGCTAAGGTATACTATCAACGACCCGGGCGTTCTGCCATTCCTTTCCCCTCCCCTTGCTCGCGATGAGGGTCAGCGTATCGATCTCCTCTCGAGTCGAGCCTACCCCGCCGAGTATCCTTCAGACCCTGATCTGACTTAGGCATTGGAGGAGATACGGCCGGAACCAAGGTCCGGCCACCCTGACGAGTTTCTCGTCTATTCAGAGAGAAGCAGACCGAGGCGCCGAGGATACCCCTCGACGCTCGTCCGACCGAGGCCGAGTCCACAGAAACCGAGCCGAGGCTTCCCCTCCGCTCCGCTTCAACCAGGAGCCGACACCCTGCTCGGATCCGGCGCTCGACCCCGACGCCATCTCCAACCCGCACTGAGTGCACGTGCGCTCAACACTCCCAAGGGGTCAACATCGACCCCTTGACCACGTTGACCACACAGTCCCTGGTCAACGATCCTGCGGTGAGAAAACACCCGTAAACATCTGACGCCGTCTGTGGGAACGCGAAGCAAGCCCACGTCAAACCACCGAAATGGAAACCGTTTGCAATGGAGCGGGGCGCCTGCCCCCCATCCAGGAGGAAGGAAATTACATTCCCTCCGAAAATCAGCTCAGCCACACCACTGAGGGGACAGGTGAGTCCCGATCGGTCATCCAAGAGCAGCTCCGCACCTTCGCCCAGGAGACTAACACCAACATCCGGACGTTGGCCGCCACGATTCAGCAACTTGTCGGCGACGTGCACGTCCAGGGAGATGAGCTAAGAGAGGCCCACCGCTGGGGAGGAGGCCACCAATCCGTGCGGTCTGCCGTGGTCACTGACCACGGGAACGGAAGGCCCAACCTGGAGCGACGATTCACTATGCCAGGCTTCGACCCGGCACGGTCTCCCACCCACGCCTCGTATCACAAGGAAGGCAAGAGGGGCTTTGAGAAATCTGAGGGGAGGTCGACGACCGCCTCGACTAGACGATCATATTCATCCAGGCACCAGTGGGACGATCGCCGAGACTTTGGGGACCGGTCCCGTCGGAGCGGAAGTCCCCCCCGGGCGAAGCAGGATAGGCGGGAGCACCGGGGCAGGAAAAGGGACGCGCCCAGAAGGAGCCCCGCCCCAGGCTTTCGGGGGACACTAGGGGTGGCCAAGCCTGAACCCGTCCCCCCACTGCCGCCTGGCAAACGCGAGGTGAACGAAGGAGGACGGTCGGGGGGCGTTAATGGTGAACGATGCCCCCTGACCCGGAGGATTACTGAGGCACGAGTGCCCTTGAGTTTCAAGGTGCCGACGCTGGAGAAGTACGACGGTACGGGCGATCCCACCGACCACGTGATGGACTATGAGGGGGTCATGGCATTTCAGGGGGCGGACGACACCCTGCTATGCAGAGGTTTTTATTCCACCCTCCGGAAGGCAGCGAGGACCTGGTACCACAGCCTGCCCAATCGATCCATCGATAGCTTCGAGGAGCTCGCCCAGTTGTTCTGCAGACAGTTCGTGGCCGGACGGCGGGTAAAGCCGGATTCGGAACTTTTGTTTAATGTGGTGCAGGGTCCCGGGGAATCCCTGAGGCACTTCATGCGCCGCTTCAACACAGAGTGACTCAACGTAGAGAGCTGCCCCGAGCTGGTAGTGAAGACGGCCCTGAAGAAGGGGTTACGGCACCGGGGCCTGAAGAAATCGATGCACAACGACCCCCCGAAGGACCTTGCCGGGGTCATGGCGCGAGCTGAGCACTTCATGCTGACGGAAGAGGCCCTGGCCGTCGACGAAGGAATGGCCAAGCGAGGATCCCGACGCGACGAGGGTGAGCGCCGTGGCTCGGAAGAGCGACGACATGAGAAAAAGGCCCGTGGCAAGCAGCGAAGAGAGGACCCGCGGCACACCCAGCTGAACGCTGCCCCGGATGTGGTCCTCGCACAGGCACAGAAGGAGGGGCGCATGAACCGACCTCCTCCGAAGATGAAAAGGGGCGGGAGAGACGAAGAAAAATACTGCAAATATCACAAGGACAATGGCCATGACACCGACGACTGCTGGCATTTGAAGAAAGATATAGAGAAGCTAGTGAGTCGGGGCCACTTAAAGAACTTCACCGACGATCCCGCCACAGGCGAGGGGACATCCAGGCAGCTGGACAAAGGGAAGAAGATGAACGTGGTCCAGGTGCCCCTGCGCATCATCGAGTGAGCGGACGGGACCGACAGCCGCGACCTCGCCGGACGGGGGGCAATCTTGCCCAGGACTCCTAGTGTCTTTTTGTTTGTTTTCCTCCAAATGTACTGTGCTATGGGATGATGAAGAAGAAGAAGGTGCCTTATTGATACAAACGCGGTCTCATTTTCCGCTTTTTGATGAATGGCACGATTAGAAACTCGATCTCCTCTCCCAGAGGGACTGCTTCAACTCGGCAGACCGGATGCCCTAGACCGAGACAATCGGCCGTAAGGCTTGGGGCAACTCCCCCAGTGGTCTGATCTAAAAACCCGCTCGTAAGGCTGGGGGCAACTCCCCCAGTAGACGGGGACATCGGTCGGTCGTAAGCCGAGGGATAGCTTCCCTCGCCGAACGAACGACCCGCCCGCTCGTAAGGCTGTGGGCAACTCCCCCAGCAGACGGGGACATCGGTCGGTCGTAAGCCAAGGGATAGCTTCCCTCGCCGACTGAACGACCCGCCTGCTCGTAAGGCTGGGGGCAACTCCGCCAGCAGACGGGGACATCGGTCGGTCGTAAGCCGAGGGATAGCTTCCCTCGCCGACCGAACGACCCACCCGCTCTTGAGGCCGGGGGCAACTCCCCCAACAGACTGGGACATCGGTCAGTCGTAAGCTGAGGGATAGCTTCCCTCGCCGACCGAACGACCCGCCCGCTCGTAAGGCTGGGGGCAACTCCGCCAGCAGACGGGGACATCGGTCGGTCGTAAGCCGAGGGATAGCTTCCCTCGCCGACCGAACGACCCGCCCGCTCGTAAGGCTGGGAGAAACTCCCCCAGCAGACGGGGACATCGGTCGGTCGTAAGCCGAGGGATAGCTTCCCTCACCGATCGAACGACCCGCCCGCTCTTGAGGCCGGGGGAAACTCCCCGGCAGGAGGTGACGTCGGTGGTTACGAGTCGAGGGGCAGACCCCTCACCGACTTAAGAACCCACACGCATGGAAGGCTGGGGGCGACTCCCCCCCGGACGAGGGACTCGACAGATCTTAAGCCAAGGGGCAGCCCCCTTCGCTGAACGGCCGATCCTACTGACCTCGAGACGGGGAACAGCCCAGCCTCCTGCGGGGCGACTAACTAAGCAAACCAAGCGTAACGGCTAAAAGAAATACTATGGAGAGAATACAGTAAGGTGCCAAAAAGGCTAAGGGTCCCCACGGGGCGAAAAACCCCCAGCAGTGAAACTATGTAAATAAAGTCGTTAAAAAATTACAGGCCCAAAAAAGGAAGAAAAAGGGGGGGCGAG
Organism: Scilla litardierei; assembly: GCA_030789695.1. Classification (NCBI taxonomy): domain Eukaryota; kingdom Viridiplantae; phylum Streptophyta; class Magnoliopsida; order Asparagales; family Asparagaceae; genus Scilla; species Scilla litardierei. The sequence goes on along the minus strand of CM061133.1, from coordinate 10,595,451 downwards.
ATACAAAGGCCTAAGGCCCTGGGGCACGGGAGGAAGCATCCTCTGGCACCTCGCCCTGCTCAGAGTGCGGGGGATCAACGGGCGGAAGTGGCTGCCGAGCGTGCTCCGCAAACCGGTGGAAGGAATCCCGTATGACGTCAACGATCCGGGGGGCGAGAAGGTCCTCGTAGGAACTGAAGGCCTCCCTAAGGACCGCCGTGATCCTTTCCCCCAGGACCCCGCCGGCAACCCGCTCCACCTCATCGACGAACCGGGTCATCTGGCGCAGGTCTGCCAGCTCGCTCCGGAGATCGCTCCTCTCCTTGCGGAACGCCTCCTCCGCCTCTTGGGCTGACCTCTGAGCATCGTCCAGCTCACCCCATAGATCCATCACCTGATCGACAAGCTCGTCCACCCGGTGTCGCAAGTGACGAGCTTCCATGCGCACCTCTCGGAGGGCCACCTCGGCGTCCCCGGCCCTTGCTCGCTCTCAGACCAAGGTCTCTTCCAGCTCCCTCGCCCGGGCCGCCCGATGTTGCACCTCGACGGCCATCGTGGTGGCATGCTCAAAGAAAGAAGTTATACGGGGAACTATCGAGAGACTGATTCAAAAAACAGCAGGGCAGCCGAACCTGTTGAAGCTGCCAGACCAGGGTGTCCGACAGCTTGTCGGTAGGAGCTCTTTCCAGCAGAGCTCGATCCCTCGGGAGGACCGAGCCGTGCGCCAGCTGGTTAGCCACGGTCCGGTCGACGAACACCGAGTCCCCGGGGGCAAACTCGGGGACCGCCAGGGCATTCGCCAGCATACCGTCGGCCTCCACCGGAAAGGTTCGACCGAGACAGTGGCAGTGGTCACCAAGGTCAGCGGCACCCCGGGGACCGCCGGGGCGCGGGTCTCCCCACCCTCCTTCCGCCTCTTCCTCTCGCCGGGACCGTCGGAGGTAGGAGGGGAGCGCTTATGCCCCGCACCGCGACCCCCCGAGGGCGCCCGGGGGAGGGGATCGGCACCCGTATCTCTCCCCTCCGTTGGGGCAGGGCGGGGAATCTCGGCCCCCGGAGCCTCGCCTTCGGGAAAGTTCTCCACAACCGGGGGGAGTGTGACCGCCACTGCCGCGGGCTCCACTCTACCCACGGTCAGCTCGGCCTGACGCACCTCTTCGTCAACGGTGCGACGAGATGCCTGGCCCGAGGGATTCCCTCGGTTTCGGCTCGAACCCATCCGGATGAGTTCATCAACGTTGCGGGTGAATTCGCGCCCGGCCATATCTGCGGAAGAAGAAAAAATCAGGGTAAGCAAAAGGGGGAACAGAAAGAAGGGAAGGGCCTACCGGGGGACCATAAAACGGTTTTGAGAAGCAGGTCATCCAGCAGGGGCCAGACCGACTTCTCCTCTAAAGTAAGAGACGATAGCAGCTGAGCAGCTGCCTGGTCGGCCTCGGAGAGGGCCAACGACAAGTCGTGCTGACATAGCCCTCCCCAGCCCGTCAATATCTCGGCGTCCTCAGGACAAACGACAAAGACGTAATTCGAGCTCCAGTCCCCCACCCAATGGGGCAGACCGAGCAGGCATTCCCTCCCCGCACGAGCCCGGAGGTGCTGCCACGACCTTTGGCCGACTGTCTGGACCTGATAATAATGAAATAGAAGTGGAAGGGACGGTTCAATGCCATGGGTACGGCAGAGCATGATAAACCCGGTCAGCACCGCCACGGAGTACGGGGTCAGCTGACACAAGGATACCGTCAAGCGCTCCATGAATTGGATGATGAAGGGATGAAGGGGGAAACGGAGGCCCATGTGAAAGCTCTCGACATAGACGCCGACTTCGTTACCCCGAGGAAAGCAAATCCGCTCGTCATAAAAGGGGACCCGGACGTCATACAGATGACACAAATACCTTTTCCGGATTTTCACGACCGCCGGGAAAGTCGCCTTAGACGGCGAACTAAGGACTACCGGGGAACATCATATCTCTCAACGGCCCAGGCCACGTCATCGCTGACGGGGTCCGTAAAGAGTTTTCTTTTCCCCTTATCCCGAACTGGATTGGCCCCCGAAGGGGCTCTGGGCCCCGAATGCCGGATATCACCAGACCCGGGCGCCGGGGGACCCCTAGGCCCTGACGCCAACCTGCCAATTCTAAGTGTGGCCATGAGACCAAAAGAAAAGAAGGGGGTTACCTCGAAAAAGAGTCGCAAGGAGAAGGGTGATGAAAGGAGGAAGCCTGTGAAGACGAGATCAGAAGAGCGCGAAGGGATTGAAGTCTGGGAAGCCGACACCTTATATACGAGACAATCCAGGAATACAAACCGTCTGGAGAGGGACATGTGGCGGCATCCAAGGGTCGACGGCATTTCGAAACCCGTGCCGAGAGAAGATCAAACCGGCCGCGTCATGATGACTCCTATTTAATGGGCTGGCCTCGACTGACGCGCCTGACAAATCCCCAACAGTCACATCGCCCGAACCGAGCCGGCTAAACCCGAACGGCTCAGACGATGGGGGCAATTGATACGACTATTGTTGACGAGCCTGCTAGCAAGATTGGGCCCCGCCGGATGAGGCCCACGGGAAAACGCGGCCTAATCAACGAGGCCCCCGGGAACTCTCAAACTCGAACCACCCCCGGACCGGCCCACGATCTTGGGAGGAACCACTCCCCCGAAGAATGGGGGCATTAAATGTCCGTCAGGGAGCTCCGGAATGGGCTGGCCTGCGACACTGGGAGGCACCATGACGGGCGTAGTGGCGAACGGCGAACGGTGTGACGGCGTGACTGGGGACAAGCGGCTCCCCCATGATGTCGGCAGGCGCCATCATGGGGAATGGCGTGGCGACGTGGACGAGAGGTGATCACGGCAGAACCACCTATAAAAGGACCAGAGGGACAACGGAGCAAGGGATCAAACCCCAGGTATTCTAAGCTAAGGTATACTATCAACGACCTGGGCGTTCTGCCATTCCTTTCCCCTCCCCTTGCTCGCGATGAGGGTCAGCATATCGATCTCCTCTCGAGTCGAGCCTACCCCGCCGAGTATCCTTCAGACCCTGATCTGACTTAGGAATCGGAGGGGATACGGCCGGAACCAAGGTCCGGCCACCTTGACGAGTTTCTCGTCTATTCAAGGAGAAGCAGACCGAGGCGCCGAGGCTACCCCTCGATGCTCGTTTGACCGAGGCCGAGTCCACAGAAACCGAGCCGAGGCTTCCCCTCCGCTCCGCTTCAACCAGGAGCCGACACCCTGCTCGGATCCGGCGCTCGACCCCGACGCCATCTCCAACCCGCACTGAGTGCACATGCGCTCAGCACTCCCAAGGGGTCAACATCGACCCCTTGATCACGTTGACCACACAGTCCCTGGTCAACGATCCTGCAGTGAGAAAACACCCGTAAATAGTGACCTTTGGTATTATGACCTTTGATATCCACCATGATTGTAAAAGACAATTATTTTCTTTTTAAGGCATGTGCCTGAAGCCCACAGACAACCATGGAAGGCAAAAGCCTAACAGGCCTGAAGCCCGCGGGCCTAAATTATTTTATTTTAAAAATTTTCTGAAGAAAATAAATAAATAAATAAATTTATATTTGTTGTGAATGGAAATTGATGAGTTGGTTAGTGTTAAGGCCAAAATTAACCGGCACAGTTGTCAGCCTAACGGGGATTCAAAGTGATGAGCTGGAGCCTAGTCAGTCTTCAGAGTGGGACCCTTGGCTAGAAGAACCAGGGTCGGTAGTTGGGGACTGAAGATGGTGCGACCGTCGATCGACCTATGAACAACCATTGGAAGGGTCGTGCGAGGTTGAAGAGCTCGATAACGACCTTGGGCATTGAAAGGCGATCGTCGATCTGCACCACAGGGAGTCGTTAGGGGGGCCGGACCTGGGTTCCGACCCAAATCACATCCGATGCTTAAGTTAGTGAGGAAATTAAGGGTGAGAGCGAGCTTAGCGTTGCTGAGATCGACCTACTGAGGATCGTCCCTGGACTAGCGACACAAGCTCGAATAAAATAGAGAAATGAGAAGATAAAGGTCTATGCATTAGCCCTCGTACCTTGAAGATGGGGCCCCCACCCTCTACTTATAGGGGGTTAGGATCTTCATAGAGACGTTGGGGAGGTAACGGTCTTTCATAAGGGGGCCATGATCTCCTGTCATAAATGGAGGTAAACGTTACCCATGTCCACGAGATTGCTGGGACGACTTTTAATCCCACGTTTGTGTGAAGTAGACCCAATAGTCGACTGGCTATGTTGGGCTCTGACCGGGTCGATATCGGGCAGCTCTGGCGGGCTTGGTGGGCCTGAGTCACTTTCTCGACCAAGTTTCCTCGAGTGCCGGCCCAATGACTCAACAATGGCCCCCGTCGCACAACCCTATGAGATCCATCTACTAGGGTCAAGCGACGTTACATCGCATTAAATAGGGCGCGACAGTCGAGAAAATAGCACTCGAGTCCTAGGCGCCAAAACTCCCACCTCATTGATTCAGACGATTTGTCGATTCGAAATACCAGATGCCTTGGTCCTTGGATCATTGACACGCGTCCCATCGTGGGGTTGATGTTTCGCCCATATATGACGGTTCCAATAGAGCGAGAGGGGGATACCTCCTCCATTCTCCTGGGATCAAATGACTTCTTCCACTGCCACAAAAAAGAACGTGGTTGCTGTCGTTTCCGAGAACCAGGAAAGAGTCATGGGCCGAACTTGCTGTTGGAATTGAGGACCACAGTTAAGGCTGGCCAAATTGGCGTGCTGCAGAGGAAATATGTTTGCCTTGATTATCAGATCAGACTGCCCGGGAGGGATGAGAGGGTTCATTGTCCCGGTGGTCAGGAAGTGGGGGGTCTATGTCAAGACCTTTGAATAGGGCCTCCGTTTTCCGGTGCATCCTTTTCTGCGGTAATTCTTGTGTACCCTGAACATTTTCATCTGCCAGCTGATGCCGAACGGTGTTGGTATGTTGGTGACCTTCATAGTTTTGTGCATGACGAAGGGCATCGATCCATCTCTGCATTTGTTCAACCACTTCTTCTGGATCCCTCCCCTCAAGACCCCCGGATGGTACATGATCATGACCCGTTGGGGGAGGAAGTTATTGGAAGCTCTCCCCTCCTCTAACCCCAAGTGGAAAGACAAATATGTGTTTGTGGTTTTTCATGGAGAAGCGATCTTCTGCACCGGTTGGGGTGTCCCAGATTTGGGGCCAACCGAGGATAAGCAGCTGGACGTTGAGTAGAAAAAATCCGCTGACGCTCTGAAGGGTCTGCCAGTGGAGATGAGATCGGTTGGGTGGCTATGGTTGGACGAAGTGTTGCGTCAGACCGTGTGGATGAAAGGTTGGTTCGACCGTGATTGCCAACTGTTCGACCTTCATTTCCCGAACTAACATGCCTGCTGTTTTGGCAGGGATGACCAGCGGAGATTACACGGTGGACCCCGCACTGAAATTCGCGGTCGAAGCTTCCATTAGAGAGGCGGAAGCGAGAATGTTGTCGCCTCGAGTCCCGACCGTATCGAGGCCATTGACCGAGCCGACCGTGGATCGACCCATGATTGTCGAGGGGATCGCCCAGGAGGGCCGTCCTCAGCAGAAAAAGAAGAAAGGCACATCCTCTGAGTTTGAGGTGGTTGCACTGGAGGGAGGCCAGAAAATGTGGAGGGTTCTTATTCTCAGGGACGATGAGGCGTCAGGGTCGAACGCATCCGCGGAGCAAGCCTCTCGGTCGAGTGGTGATGTGCCCCATGAGGAAGGTTCGACGGGGACTCAGGTTCCGTAGGATCTTCGCACACACCAGGACTCCTGGTCTTGGGGGCCTATTTCCTTCCGTAAGGTTGCCTGAAGACATATATTGCTGGAGGGTCGATCTTTTCAGGCCCCCTTCGCCTGTGCCGAGGAGGAGCTTGTCAGGGCGAGATTCCCGTTGAGGCTTGAGGAATCCGCCCTTCTTGATTGCTGACGCACCCAGAACTTACACCTAAAATCCACTTGGCAGTGTCACGGTCGCCAGGCGCGGTATAGTTTTTAGATGTCGACTCTGTGTTCTATCCGCAAGCGGACGGTGTCAAATTATAGTATAAATGATTGTCGAATCCCACAGGGACAGTGACAATGTATTGAGGTCTCAGGTTATTTATAGATCTCGGAATGAGGTAACAGTCGATTTAGGAAGGTTGGTTGTGATGGTGTTGTTGGTTTAATATAAAGAAATTAGGGCCTTAGGAATCACCGCTAGGACCGTCGAAAGTCGATGTTAGACTAGGATTCTTACGTTGCATTGGGTTTATGGGGATGGTCTATCAGCTCATACCACTTTCATGGATTAGAGCTTCGAGGTACTTCGGTGGCTCTCATTGACGCAATGGCGATAACCGTCAATGTAGTGATATAATTCGTCGGTGGATCCCCTCAAGGCGCGAGCCGAGCATGGTCACGAGCCTTGGTTGGCTCCACTAACTCCCTAATTAAATCCTAAGGATACTCCTTAAGCTAATCAATTCCACCGACCGTGGGCATGATCTCAGTACGAGATTGATTGGAGCCCGGATGCACACCCGGGCACGCGACTCGCTAGTCTTACCGCAAGCGCACGGTGTAGTGGCGAGCAGGTATCGAACACAGGGAGGCCTAATGACAGTGTCTTCTTCAATCCACCTGGCTATAAGAAAAGTCGAGAGATATTCGCTATAAAAGCGGTCAAATTCGTTCAGTTGTATAAAAGGGATATCAAATTAATAAAAACGCCTAGGGGTAGGGAATCCCCGTTACAAACCGTATCTCGTCATTATGATTTGTAGGTGTCACAATTGCTAGACATGAAATTCAGGTGAACTAGTTGCAACTAAATGTAAAACCAAGCTCACGCTCTCGCGCTATTGCCGGTCTATAGCAAACCTAGGGTAGGATCCAATCTCTTGCAAACCCTAACCTAGGCAAGCTAGCGTGAAGAACAACATCATCGTTCAATCGCATCTCGAGCCCACTCTCGTGCAAACTTGAGCTACGACCTAGGTTGGGATAGTTCCTACCCGTCCAATCTCTTGCAAACGGGTATTGGTATAGAATTACAATCGAAAACCCTAGTTTCGGTCCAATCTCTTGCAAACCGATTCCGGAGAAATTCAATTGCAACCCAATTCGAATTTCTAGGGCTTCCTATCGAGTTGGGATCCAATCTCTTGCAAATCCCAACCGGTATGAATCCCTAGCTATTCGTATTATAGCAATCCCAAACTAACCCTAATCAATTCTAGCAATAATTTCAACAATTCATCACAAATTAGAAATAGGGTTTGTAGGGTTCATCCCTACGCCCTAAGACGGTAGAACTACTCACAATTCATAATAAAATTCAATAGAAATTCACAAATAAAATCAATAGAATTCATAACAATATTCAATATATTAATAAAAATGGAGTTTTTGATAGGGAGAGAGACAAACCAATGAAGAACCAATAGCATCCAACAAAAATAACACTTTTCTCTCCTCCCTAAAAGCTAAATCTAATTCCTAAAAAGTAATCTAAAAAGGCTGCAAAAAGTTCTGAAAAAGCTCTCTAAACTAGGTTAAAAACTGGGGTTAAATACCCTCCAAAATCGCCCAAAAAGCTGTGATGAAAATGCCCCTGCGCAGCCTCAGAATCGCAGTTTACGCTACAGGTAGCGCGGCTCACTCGGCCGAGTGACAAATGTCATTCGGCCGAGTGACAAACCCTGACAATTTCCACTAAGTTCGGACTTTTGGGGGTCGGCTCCTCGGGAGTCACTTGGCCGAGTGACTTTCTTAGCTTCGGCCGAGGGGACTTCTTCACTCGGCTGAGTCGGAACTCGGGATTCGACTGACAATTTACAGTAACTCTGGACTTCTGCTTGCCGTCGTCTTCATGCCACTCGGGCGAGTGGTGTCTCCGTGGTTCGGCCGAGTGGGCTGGCGATGCTCGGCCGAGTGCACGCTGATACTCAGTCTTCTGTGTGTCCGATTTGTCTGGCCGAGCGGGCTCTCGATGGTCGACCGAGTGACTCCTTCACTCGGCCGAGTGACATGCTGAAAATGCCCAAACTTCATATTTTTGCTCACTCGTCGCTCTTACGACGTTCTTTCTTCTTCCACTCCTCTCCAATAGCAAAATTCCCCTCGGGAGAGTCACGGGTGACGTCCCAGAGTGGGTGCATCTCAGAATCACTCCAAATCGCTCGAAATCTCCTGAAATTCGACAAAAACTCGAAATCGTGAAAAGCATCGCAATATTGCCGAAAAATCGTGAAAAGCGCGATTCGAGCGATCAAAATGGCATGTAAACATGCAGAAAAAAGGTGTAAAATATGGAGTGATCAAAATCCCCCAAGCTTACCTCTTACTCGTCCTCGAGGAAGATGAGTAAAAAGCGAACCCGGTGGATAAAGAAAATAGAAACGGTGGAAAGGCGGAAAATGAAAAACGAAAAACAAAGTAGAAAACGAAGAGGGAAGTTGCTAGATCATTTTTCTCAGGACGTGTGTTTTGCTTACTCATATAGCATGCATCGAATGTAAAACACATGTCAAAGACTTTTATCTCGATATCATAGTATAAATGTGCATTTGAAATAGAAAACCCAAGAATGTCAATATAGCATGAAAAATGGAATAATTCTAGAATTAGCATCGTCTGAAACATCTAAAGCGGTATACAATATCGTAGATCACACACTTTTCAATTGAATGCTTTCTATAAGGAGTATAAGAGATATCACACAATAGAGTAGTAAGAATAGAAAAGTGTGGTTTTCATGAAATGAGTGCTAAGCTTAGATTTCTGGATTTCGTGAAACTTTATCAATCTTACCGAGTATAAAATATTACTTAGCCTAGGTTGTCATGCACCGTCAAGTATCCACTCTCTCACACAACATTGGATCCTCTCCCCCAAGCTTATCCATAAGCGTGGTGGCATATACAAAACAATATTTACATCCCCGTTTCTTATGAAGTTCCAAAAATCAAAGAAAACAAAAATAAAAGCAAAAGAGGGAAGAAAGAGAGAAAGTATATGAGATGGGATCGTTTTCGAACTTCTTCTCTCTTTTCTTTTCTTATTCTCAAATCTTTTTCTTTTTCTTTTTCTTTTTCTCTCTCTCTCTCTCTCTCTTTTTTCAATAACATATATACACAAATGATCCCAAATCAAAAGAGAAGGATATACAAGTATTTTTTTCTTTGGGCTTTGGGGAATTTGGAGCATGTGATATAATAACGTGGGGATGCCAATAATAGAATTGCTAAGGGGAGATTCACCAATGAATTTAAAATAGAGAAATAATGTTCAAGATATGTGGAGAAAGAAATAAATGTATCTCTCGGTTCACTCTATAGGACGTGCATGACAACTTCAGCAGGGTAATCTAATCTACTCAGTTTGATCTCAAAAAGCAAACTAGTCCAGATATATCAATGCTAGCAAACATTCAATCAACCCGAAGTGAAGCGTACAAATCATGCAATAAGAAGTGATATGAGAAAAGAAAGCAGTAGTCCAGATATAAGCATCAATGCGTGAATCTTGGCGTGTTTTCTACGATAACATACATATGAATCATCAGACATCAGCTAATAATAGAATTTCATCCATTTTTATACGGAAAAAGAAGTGGGTTACTAATTCTAAATGCAAAACAGGACATAGCATATGATATCAAAAACAAAAGCTATGACATGACAAAATTAGCATGCATATAGAGAAAAGCTAACACCACGTCATCGTCATCACAGAAAAATCATCTCTAGCAAAAGATGAAAGAAATAAAGATAAACGAAAAACAAAGATATTTACAATGCAGCACACAAAGAAAATAAGAAAAACGTGATGCATGGTAAAAAGAAAAAGTGATGAAAAATGGGTGCAAAAGCGGAAAAAAGTGAAAAAACTAAAAATAAAGGTGATAAAAGTAAAAGGTGTGAGAACTCACTCCCCCAAGCTAAAGTGCACAGTGTCCTCAGTGTGCAAAGTGTGGCACACCGAGAGACGGGTAATGTGTGGGGAGGGTGAGGATGCATGCATGATAAAAGATAAAAAAAATAAAGTAAAAATAAAAAGAAAATATGATGATGTGAAAGATGCATGCAAAGATGGGAGCGATGCAGATATGTGTCACCAAAAATACTCTCCCTCTCTCCCAAAAAAGATATATAATGATGTGATCAGAGTATTGACAAAAATAGTACGGGGAGGAGGGTGGGCAAAAGTATATCGACAGGACCTAGCAGAGAAAGGGCAGCATAACGACAAAAAATATCAATGGCATCAAGGGTGTGCCTAAGCTGGTGGTGCTACACCATCTCCGTCCTGTGGCGGAGGTGGATGTGGTGGTGGTGGTGGACGTGTCTGCTGGGTGGGTGGGTGTAGTGGAGGGAGTCGCGCCACTAACTGATTCAGGCAAGCCTGAATATCGGGAAGCATGGCGACGCGGGACTCCATGGAACTGACCGCGGCAGAGAGAGCCCTAAAATCGCCCCTGAGTCCACTCACCGCCCCCTCAAGAGCACGAATGCTCTGAACTAGGGCGTCAGGGGGTGGTGGAGCGGAGGGACGGACAGGTCTAGGCTGTGAAGGTCGGGGCTGTCTGATACGGGCGGTGTAAGTAATCGGGACAGCAGGCAAGTGTGCAAAAGGTGATGTGCTCACTAGTGGATGCCCAGCCTCAGTACGAGGCTGGGACGCAGGCTGGGACGAGGAGGCAGCAGCAGTGGTGGTGGAAGATAAAATCGGTAACGAGGCAGCAAGAGAGGTCGGTGACACAGGTGTGAGGACAGACGTCACGACACTCTCGGATAGGACAGCTACGGTGGAGACAGAAGGGTCGACCGCTGGGGAGGAAGTGAATGGACCAAAAGGTGACACCCCAGCGGACAACAAACTGGACAGGGTCCCTACGACGGCAGCGAAGGAAGACTCGCCGCTCTCTAGTATGGTGGGTGGACGCTCGGGAAGAAGTGAAGAAATAGGCTCAACCGAGATAGGCACAGCAGTGGTGGAGGAGGAGGTGGTGGACGTGGTGGAAGGCTCAGCAAGGGTACTTCCGGCACTGGCAGAAGTGGGGACAGAAGTGCTGGGAGGTGCAGAAAGTGCAGGCTCGGGCTGATCGATCACGGGGTCAGCAGGAGGTGCAGGGTGCGCAGGGGATGCCTGCTCAGGGCCCTCAGCCTCAAGAACGTAAGCAGCTGGGATGAGGAGATCCATCGCTGGGATCCAATCCTCATGGGTAGGTCCTATATGTGTCCGAGCTAGGCTCGGGAGGATCATGTAATCAGCACTGAAAGGACCGTGCAACCACACCCAGTGCCGCTGGCCGTGGGGACGAAGCATCTTCATCCGGGCCATGACATCTATCGAGAGTGCAGTGGGGCCCGGGGCTCGTCTAAGGTCAGCAGGCAGGTCCACGCCGGTCATCAGGGCCAGCAAAGTAATCAGACCGCCGCAACAAATCGGTGAGCGAGCGCCCACCGAAATGATGATGCGGTCTAAAAACCAGCTAGCAATATCAATCTCTACGGTGGGGACCAGGTCATCACTACCCCTATCGAGAACTCTGGGGCGAGTCATCGCGTAAAGCATATAGAGCTCAGGCGTAGACATCGTCCCAGGCTCGTACCTCGCAAGGAAGGTGGTCGCCATAAGGCGCTGTGCTATGCGGAGGCAGGGGTGGACAATAGCAGAGGCCTTGGCCCTACTAGGGTCAAAGCCGTGGTGGGAGCCCGTGATACGTGTCCAAAACATGGAAGTGTCAAATGATGGTGGTGGGATGTGAGTGGGTGCGTAGGCTCGGTCGGGGACGGGGACAGCGGGCCACTGGAAGAATGCACGAAGCATGTCGAGAGTGACCTCGCACTCTCGATCCATAAGTCGGAATGTGCATCCCCCAGGGGTCCGGGTGATCGAGCTGAGTACCTCAAGTGTCGAACGGACATAGGTGTCCGCCGACACAGACAAAAAATTACGCCAACCCACGTTGTGGTACAACGTGAGCATCCCCTCTAGCACCCCTAGGCGGTCCAGGTCTACTAAGTGTGCGAACCTAGAGGGCACTATGGATCGCTGGGAGATACGCTCAAATCGGACGCGCTGTGCGTCGTCTCTGAACGTGATCCCCAGCGGCCCGACAACGGGATCCGATGGTGGGATGGGATCAGCGGGGATGGGCTGTGCGTGAAGCGGCTGTGTGGGGGGTGGTGGACTAGGTGGAGGGGAGTCCTCCCTAGCGTGGGAGGGACCGGCGTCATCGGTCCTCTTCCGCTTGGAAGAGGCTCCCCGCGTGCGTGGCCTAGTACGGGGCGGCATATGTGCCGCGCGTGCTCACCCAATAAAAATGTAATACGGCGTGTGCAATAAAGGGAACGAGTGTACCTGTACACACCGCGAGAGCAAATAAGTAAGTGCGTGAGAAGAGCGCCGCCTCCACGAAGCGAAAAATGCGTCCTGAAGCTCCCCTAAGCTCCCCCAAGATAGCCTGCAAATCAAACAAAGATATCAGCGGGTAATATTCAAAATACATGGGGGAGATGGGGTATAATAGATAGATAAAGAAGTTAATTTGATTTTTGGGCTCAACGGGTCTATGGATCATCAAAAATGGGGAGAAAAAGAGTTTTGCGCGAAATAGGGGATCACCGGAGGACGGCCGGCGGTGGGGGGTGTCGCCGGAGGTCGGGGGTGGTCGGCCGAGCGGTCGCCGACGGTGGTGCGGAGATCGGGGCCGGCGGCGGGGTGAATCGGGTGAGGGAGGGTGCGTCGCGGGCGAGGGGAGTCGAAAGGGCTCGGGCTCGGGCGAGATTTGGGGAATAATTGCGTTGAACTTCGTGCCGAGCCCGCAGTTTCTTATATAGGCACAGATACGACTCGGCCGAGTGACTATGTTGCTCGGTCGAGTGACGCATCGATAAGAAAAATTTTAAATTTCTCCCCGCCACTTACGACTCGGCCGAGTGGCTTCTGTTCACTCGGCCGAAGGGAGAAAACTCCTTCGGCCGAGTGGCACAAGCTACTCGGCAATATTCAGGCTAGGAGGGTATTCGTTTCCCTCGGTCGAGTGACTAAACATACTCGGCCGAGTGACAGTTAATTCGAAATGCACAAAAAAGACAGAGAGTTGGGTTCAGCAGACTTCCCTCATTGGTGTCCCACTCGACCGAATGAGGTCCTTTGCTCGGCCGAGTCGCATATGATACTCGGCCGAGTGACGTGCTGTTTTCTGCTTCGGGGCTCCGTTTTAGCTCTACTCTCTGTTTTTCTTCCTCCAATTGGTTTCTTCTTCCTCCCAAGGCCTGAGCGCATTCCTGGGGCGCTCTTCCTTGCCTCTATCTTCCTCCATGTGAGAGATCTCCTTTTCTCCTCTCCTGTCATAGAAATCAAGACCCGTTGTCACGATTTTTACGGGCAAAAAGACTCAAAACACTAATAAAATCTAAAACTAAAAATAAAAACCAAGTAAAAATAATGCAAAAACTATCGGGTTGCCTCCCTATAAGCGCTCGTTTAAGGTCTTGAGCTCGACCCCTCTAGATTTTCAATTAACGCTTGATGTTGGGTGCATATGAGATGCACCCGTCGAACTTGCTGGGAAGACCGCTCGGATTTGGATCATGGTGTTGTGTGGCCTTCCTCAGCACCCCTTCATCATGAGCAATGTTGAGGGATTGCTCCCCCAAGCTCGAGCTTGTTCCGGTCTTCGGCTTCGTCGGTGACACCGATCTTTGAATCGGTGGAGCTTTCTTTGGACTCTTCAATGTCGAGAGCTTGCAAAGCTCTCGTATTCTCACGACATCAGCGTCGCCATCATCATTCGCCGCTGAGCTATCAGGAGGGTCCTCCATCTTCTCTTCTTCGACCAAATCTTGGCTTTCTTCAAAACAGTCATCATGGAGTGCACCGATGGAGTGGGAGATAGCCTCTTCAATGACCTCATCAAGGATGTCCATATAATCTAGCTCCTCATGATACGGCATGTGCTTCATAGCCTTTGGTATATGGAGCTTGACTTCAATGTTGCCTACATTCAAGGTAAGAGTCCCTTCCCGCACATGGACGATTACACCGGCGGTGGCGAGGAATGGGCGTCCAAGTATGAGCGATGTGTCACCCTCTTCCTTGATGTCCATGATCACAAAATCACAAGGCAAGCATATGCCTCCTAGAACTTGGAGTGGGATATTCTCCGCGATCCCAACCGGCCTTGTAATCCGACCGTCCGCGAGTTGAATCCTCATGTCGGTTGGCTTTAAATCCGTGCCGGTGTTCAACTTCCAGAACATGGTGAGAGGCACGAGGCTCACACTAGCGCCCAAATCAACCAATGCTTTTTGTAAGGGGACGCCTCCAAGTGTGCAAGGAATCCGGAAAATCCCGGGATCTTTAAATTTGGCGGGCTCCTTCTCTTTCCTAGTAAACCAAGTTCCTTGTTCCTCGAGCATGATCTTTTCCTTCCTTCCACTAAGGCATCAAGAAAAGGGATATTGAGGCTCACCCCTCTCAAGTATTCGAGGAACTTGGCTAGCCTCTTCTCGATCTTGGCTCTAGCTAGCCGTTGAGGGAAAGGCACCAGTGGCATGAATCGGCGATCATCAATAGGTTCTTCCTCTCTAGACTTTGCTCCTTCTTGCGGCTCCTTCACTTTTTCCACCTCAATTACCGGCTCGCTCTCTTCTAGATTCTCCACAATGGGTTCCTTGATTTGGGTCATGGGGGGAGTGGCATCCTTCCCTCCTCTTGTTGTAAGCGCAACGACCGCCTTGATATGGCCGGTGTTGCCCCGTGGATTCGGCTCGGGTTGAGCCGGCAATTGTTGGTTGTTTCTATTGAGCAAAGCAAGTTGCTCCCCAATTTGAGCGACGACGGTGGCGAGAGAATCTTGTCCCGCCTTCAACGTGGCGTTAATCTTTCTTTGTTCCGTCATAAACTCCTCCACCTTAGCTTCAAAATCCGGACGTGGTTGAGCTTGCGGAGGGTTGGGATTTCTCCACCCTTGATTATATCCGGGTGGCCTATAAGGTCCCACTTGTTGCCTTTATGGGAAGTTTTGTTGCGGTTGCCCCCTTGGTTGATAATTCGGTTGTGGTGGTGGAGCCCGAGCTTGAGGAGGTTGTTGAGGCGGGGGGTTCAAGGCACCATCATTATTCGCATAAGAAAAACCGGGATGGTTTCTAGCGGCCGGGTTGGCCCAATATCCGGAATTCTACGCAACATATTGAATTTGCTCCAAAGCTCATTCTCCTTGCTCTCCTCCTACATACATGGCTTGGGATTGGTCTTGCCAGTCACTCATATGGTTTGTCGGTGCGGATGTAGTAGGGGCTCCTTGAGGCTCGGTGATGTATTTTTTCAACCTCTCCACTACCTTGTGGAGAGAGTCAAACTTGCTAGCAAGCTCCGCCACAGCCTTGGCCTCATAAATACTCGTGGGCTTCAAGGAGGATGAAGAATGTCCTCGCTCGTCCCCCCATTGTTGGTTGTTGGAGGCCATCTCCTCTAGCAAGGCCGTAGCTTCATCAGGAGTCTTTGACAAAATGGCTCCATTTGCGGTGGCATCAATAATTTGCTTCGTGCCCAGTTGGAGTCCATTGTAGAAACTGTGGACAAGCTCCCAATCTTCTATGCTGTGATGGGGGCATTGATGTTGCAAGTCCTTGAAGCACTCCCATGCCTCATAGAGAGTCTCCTGCGGTCCTTGCTTAAAGGACATGAGAGCACTTCTTATCTTCACCATCTTAGAGGGCGGGTAAAATTTGTCGACGAAGGCACTCGCCAATTCATCCCAAGTGGTGAAGATTCCTTCAGCTTGCGTCCTCAACCAATATAAGGCCTTGTCCTTGAGTGTGAAAGGGAAGATGCGCAGTCTGATAGCATCTACGGAGACGCCCGACATTTGGAAGGTGGCACATTTTGATAGGAAGAGCTGGATGTGGTAATGAGGGTTTTCATAGGAGTTCCCATGAAAAGGATCTTGTTGCATAAGAACCACCAATCCGGTCTTCAATTCGAAATTTTTGTCGGCCGCCAACTCCGGCATAGCTATGGATGAGGTCGTGGAGGAAGTCTTAGGCCGAAGCCTATCTCTAATGGAAATGATCCTCGCCATTCGCTCCGCCAATTCTTCGGGTGTCTCAGGATGGGTCATAAAATTTCCTTCCGTAACGGGTCTCCTTTCCGCTCGGATCCTCCTCAATGTACGCACGATCTCCGGATCGTATAGTATTTCTTCGGGGTTCACCGAGGATCTCGTGTACATGCAAGGGAGAACAGAGTTTCAAAGAAATAGTTAGCACAGCGGAAGGTCAAAATAAAAATAGAAATAATAGAACAAAAAAGAAAAAATAGCTAGGTAGGTAGAATCAAACACTATTGCTTCCCCGGCAACGGCGCCAAAAACTTGATCGGAGCCCGGATGCACACCCGGGCACGCGACTCGCTAGTCTTACCGCAAGCGCACGGTGTAGTGGCGAGCGGGTATCGAACACAGGGAGGCCTAATGACAGTGTCTTCTTCAATCCACCTGGCTATGGGAAAAGTCGAGAGATATTCGCTATAAAAGCGGTCAAAGTCGTTCAATTGTATAAAAGGGATATCAAATTAATAAAAACGCCTAGGGGTAGGGAATCCCCGTTACAAACCGTATCTCGTCATTGTGATTTGTAGGTGTCACAATTGCTAGACTTGAAATTCAGGTGAACTAGTTTTAACTAAATGTAAAACCAAGCTCACGCTCTCGCGCTATTGCCGGTCTATAGCAAACCTAGGGTAGGATCCAATCTCTTGCAAACCCTAACCTAGGCAAGCTAGCGTGAAGAACAACATCATCGTTCAATCGCATCTCGAGCCCACTCTCGTGCAAACTCGAGCTACGACCTAGGTTGGGATAGTTCCTACCCGTCCAATCTCTTGCAAACGGGTATTGGTATAGAATTACAATCGAAAACCCTAGTTTCGGTCCAATCTCTTGCAAACCGATTCCGGAGAAATTCAATTGCAACCCAATTTGAATTCTAGGGCTTCCTATCGAGTTGGGATCCAATCTCTTGAAAATCCCAACCGGTATGAATCCCTAGCTATTCGTATTATAGCAATCCCAAACTAACCCTAATCAATTCTAGCAATAATTTCAACAATTCATCTCAAATTAGAAATAGGGTTCGTAGGGTTCATCCCTACGCCCTAAGACGGTAGAACTACTCACAATTCATAATAAAATTCAATAGAAATTCACAAATAAAATCAATAGAATTCATAGCAATATTCAATATATCAATAAAAATGGAGTTTTTGATAGGGAGAGAGACAAACCAATGAAGAACCAATAGCATCCAACAAAAATAACACTATTCTCTCCTCCCTAAAAGCTAAATCTAATTCCTAAAAAGTAATCTAAAAAAGGCTGCAAAAAGTTCTGAAAAAGCTCTCTAAACTAGGTTAAAAACTGGGGTTAAATACCCCCCAAAATCGCCCAAAAAGCTGTGACGAAAATGCCCTTGCGCAGCCTCAGAATCGCAGTTTACGCTACAGGCAGCGCGGCTCACTCGGCCGAGTGACAAATGTCATTCGGTCGAGTGACAAACCCTGACAATTTCCACTAAGTTCGGACTTTTGGGGGTCGGCTCCTCGGGAGTCACTCGGCCGAGTGACTTTCTTAGCTTCGGCCGAGGGGACTTCTTCACTAGGCTGAGTCGGAACTCGGGATTCGACTGATAATTTACAGTAACTCTGGACTTCTGCTTGCCATCGTCTTCATGCCACTCGGGCGAGTGGTGTCTCCGTGGTTCGGCCGAGTGGGCTGGCGATGCTCGGCCGAGTGCACGCTGATACTCAGTCTTCTGTGTGTCCGATTTGTCCGGCCGAGCGGGCTCTCGATGGTCGGCCGAGTGACTCCTTCACTCGGCCGAGTGACATGCTGAAAATCCCCAAACTTCATATTTTTGCTCCCTCGTCGCTCTTACGACGTTCTTTCTTCTTCCACTCCTCTCCAATAGCAAAATTCCCCTCGGGAGAGTTACGGGTGACGTCCCGGAGTGGGTGCATATCAGAATCACTCCAAATCGCTCGAAATCTCCTGAAATTCGACAAAAACAAGAAATCGTGAAAAGCATCGCAATATTGCCGAAAAATCGTGAAAAGCACGATTCGAGCGATCAAAATGGCATGCAAACATGCAGAAAAAGGTGTAAAATATGGAGTGATCAAAGCTCTCCTAGGGATTTGGCTGGATCAACCAAAGTACTCCCCCTTTATTCCCAACACAACCTAAAAATCCAGATCTACATCTTTTTCCTAGGGTCTTAGGGCTAATCCATCAACCCTAGAGAAGATTACTCACACATGGCAATTAGAACAGATAAAGATGCAATTTTTACCATGGAAAACAGCGTAGCAATCAAAACAAGTAAAAGATGAGAGTTTTACGTACCAAAATCAAGAGAGAACAATAGCCAACAAAAAATAAACGAGCTCCAATAGATTCCAAAGCACAAGAGACAATAAAAATCCAATTTTTAGTAATGACTGCTCAATGGAAACCCTAGATCTAAAAACACTAATTAATTCTCTCCTCTACTAAAAACAATTCAAAAAGCTCACTAAAACGTCAGGAAAATTGTCTTAAATACATAGAGGGTGGACCCCACAAGAAAATCTGAAAGTTTGGAAGTTTGGGGCCCATAGGTCGTCGACCGAGTCGGTTGCTCGGTCGAGTAGGCGCCTGCTTGGTCAAACAGGCGCCTTAGCTGCTGCTTGCTAGAAAAGGGATCCGGGCTACTCATTTGAGTAGCCCGCCTACTCGGTCGAGTCGTCAGTAGGTCGGAACTCCCCTTCCAAATTATCGCTCTGCCTACTCGGGTCGAGTAGGTCCTGCTCGGTCGAGTTGTCAGAGGATCAAATATTCTTCTCCAAAACATCACTCTGTCTGCTCGGGTCGAGTAGGTCCTGCTCGGTCGAGTAAAGCATGCATGTTCTTCCTGCTGGACTCGTATGTCAGCTTGACCGAGTAGCTGGTGCTATTCGGGTCGAGTCGCCTGGGAAAACTGCATGGGCTTGAATTCTAAACTATAAGGTGGAAGGATCTCAACGAATTTTCCTCTGAATAAACTGAAATCATGTATTACAAATACTATTGTCCCCGGCAATGACGCCAAAAACTTGACTCGTCTCAAAATGTGTGAGCGCTACTCCCAAGTGTAGGAGGTCGAACAAGTAATAATCCTGATGAGTCCATGTATCGTATTCACGGGACAACTGACCTGCAAAACCACAAACTTCAGTTTATAAAGAGTACTAAAACGATAATAAACAACCACCTATCAGAGATATAAGTAATGGTGTTGATCACTCCTTATTTTACACCCTTTTCCCGCATGTTTGCATGCCATTTTGATCGCCCAAATCATGTTTTTCACGATATATCGACGATATTGCGATGCTTTTCACGATTTGTTGTTTTTGTCGCATTTCAGGTGATTTGGCACGATTAGGAGTGATCTCGAGATGCGTGTAATCTAGACGGCCACCGACGACCTCCCCGAGGGGTATTTTGCTGTTGGAGAGGAGCGGAAGAAGAATGGACGTCGCCGGAGCGACGAGGAGGCCAAAACGACCAGTTTGGGCATTTTTTGTGTCCCACTCGGCCGAGTGGAGGAGCCACTCGGCCGACCAGCGAGACACTGCTCGGCCGACCCGTTCAGACACGACTTCCATGTGTACTCGGCCGAGCGACGGAGACCACATCGGCCGAGTGACGATACCACGTCCGCCCGAGTGGCGCCCAGACGAAGGCCCTCAAAAAGACCGAAGTTACTGTTTTTCGGCCGTCTGAGCTTCAGAAGACCCACTCGGCCGAGTGGCAAATCCCGTCCGCCCGAGTGAAGTGAAGCTATCGGCCGAGTGACGACAACTCACTCGGCCGAGCCACCCCCGAACTGAAGACCCCTGAAGTCCCCGACTTACTGGAAAATTGACAGGGTTTTCACTCGGCCGAGCGACTTTTGTCACTCGGCCGAGTGCGATGCGCTGCCTGTAGCGAAATTTGCGGAAAACAGGCTGTGCAGGGGCGTTTTGGTCAGGATTTTTAGACGATTTTTGGGGCTATTTAAGCTCTGTTTTTACCCTAGTTTTGAGAGCCACCTCTCAGATTTTTTTGCAGCTTTTTGAGTCTACTTTTTAGCTTTATTAATTGTGATTGGTGAAGAGAAAAACTTGGATTTTTGTTGGGTTGATTGAAGATCTACATTGGTTTGCACTTCTCTTCCACAAAAACTCTATTTTTATTGTTTATATCATTGTTGTGATGAATTCCATTGTCTATTTCTTTGCCAATTATTGTGCTATTGCTATGATTAGTGAGTAGTCTCCACGTCTTGGGGCGTGGGGATGAACCCTACGAGCCCAATTTCGTATTTGTGTTGAATTGGTAGGAATTGAGCCAGGATTGTTATTAGGGATTAGATTGGGATCGAATTACTACGGATAGCTAGGTATTCACGTCAATAGGGATTTGCAAGAGATTGGATCCCAATTCGATAGGAAGCCCTAGAAATCCGAATTGGGTTGGAGTCGGATTTTCGAAGTATCGGTTTGCAAGAAATTGGACCGATGCTAGGATCTCCGGTTGCAATTCCGTGCCGATACCCGTTTGCAAGAGATTGGACGGGTAGGAACTATCCTAATCTAGATTGTGGACCGAGTTTGCAAGAGATTGGGCTCGATGCGCAATTGGACGATGATGTTGATCCTAATGCTAGCTTCCCTAGGCTAGGGTTTGCAAGAGATTGGACCCAAACCCAGGATAGCTATAGACCGGCAACAGCGCGAGAGCGTGAGCCTGGTTCCACATTTAGTTGCAACTAGTTCATCCGAATTCTCATCCTAGCGATTTCGATACCGGCGAACCACAATTGTGAAATACGGTGAGTAGTGGGGATTCCCCATTCCCTAGGCGTTCTCTATTTGATTTGATATTTTGCACTTTTGTCTGACGATTGTGACAGGATCGCCCAAGGCAATTATCCCTCTGAATAGCCAGGTTGATTAGGAGCAAGCACGGTCATTCGTCCTCCCTGTGTTCGATACCCGCTCGCCGCTATACCGTGCGCTTGCGGTAAAACTACAACCGTCGCCTCGGGACGTGTACGCCGGGGCGCGATCAAGTTTTTGGCGCCGTTGCCGGGGAGGCGATTGCGTTTGATTCTTTTTCACCCTAGCTATTCTTTTTCTTTTTATTATTATCATTATTTTTATTTCTTATTTCTTGCCTAACCCTTCCACGGTATTAATCATTTCTTTGAAACTCTGTTTCCCCTGTGCATGAACACGAGATCTACGGCGGACCCAGAAGACTTATTATTTGATCCCGAGATCGAACGTACCGCGCGGAGACTTAGAGCGGAAAAGAGACAAGATCCGGAAGGGAGGTATATGACCAACCCGGAAACTCCTGAAGAATTGGCGGCAAGGATGGCAAGGATAATCTCGATTCGAGATAGGCTTCGGCTTAAGACTTCTTCTACCACCTCGTCCATTGCCATGCCGGGGTTGGCGGCCGACAAGAACTTCGAGCTAAAGACTGGATTGGTGGTGTTGATGCAACAAGACCCGTTTCATGGGAACGCACATGAGAACCCCCACTACCACATCCAACTATTCTTGTCAAAGTGCGCCACATTCCAGATGCCGGGGGTCTCCAACGACGCTATCAGACTGCGCCTCTTCCCCTTCACATTTAAGGACAAGGCACTCTATTGGTTGAGGACGCAGGCTGACGGAGTCTTCACTACTTGGGACGAGTTGGCGAGCGCATTTATTGACAAATTCTATCCGCCATCCAAGACGGTGAAGATCCGGAGCGCTCTCATGTCCTTCAAGCAAGGACCACAGGAGACGCTCTATGAAGCTTGGGAGCGATTTAAGGATTTGCAGCACCAATGCCCGCACCACAGTATAGAGGACTGGGAGCTAGTTCATAGCTTCTACAACGGTCTCCAACCGGGGACCAAACAAATTATTGATGCCGCGGCGAATGGTGCAATCTTGTCAAAGACTCCCGAGGAAGCTACGGCCCTAATTGAGGAGATGGCCTCAAATAACCAACAGTGGGGCGATGAGCGAGGACACTCCACATCCTCCTTAAAGCCAACTAGCATCTACGAGGCGAAGGCCGTAGCGGAGCTCACGAGCAAATTTGATTCTTTCCACAAGGTGGTGGAGAGATTGGAGAAATATATCACGGAGCCCCAAGGAAGCCCATCCACCTCCGCACCGACCAACCAAATGTGTGATTGGCAAGACCAATCTCAAGTCATGTACTCGGGAGGAGAGCAAGGAGAAGGATCCTTGGAGCAAATACAATATGTTGCGGGGAACCAAGGGTATTGGTCCAATCCGGCCGCAAGAAATCATCCGGGATTCTCCTACGCCAACAATGAAGGAGCCTTGAACCCGCCACGACGCTCACGACCTAAAACGAGCGCTTGTCGGGAGGCAACCCGACGGTTTTTGCTTTATTTTCGCTTTTTCTTTATTTTCGTTTTAGAAATTTTTAGTGTTTTGAGTCATCCGATCAAAAATTTTGTGATAACGGGTCCTATTTTTCTTGACAGGAGAGGAGATAGGTAGATCATCATGAGGAGGTTGAACGAGACGATGAGGAGCGCCCTAAGAAGGCGTTCGACGCTTAGGAGGAGCATGAAATCGACTGGAGGAAGAAAGACGGAGTTTAGAGCCTAAACGAAGACAAACAGCAGAATGCAAGGCTCACTCGGCCGAGTATACTAGTCACTCGGCCGAGTACAGAAGTTCGTCCGGCCGAGCCGCTCACGAACAAGGGAAGTCTGCTGTACCCAACTCTCTGTCTATTTTCCTCATTTCATTATAACTGCTACTCGGCCGAGTATATATATTCACTCGGCCGAGTGAAACAGACACCCTCCTTTGGCGAGTCATGCCGAGTAGCTTGAGTCACTCGGCCGAATGGATTTACTCCACTCGGCCGAGCCTGGCAAGGCCACTCGGCCGAAGCGATATCGGGGAGAAATTTTTATTTGCCTCGCTCGGCCGAGTGATCACGTCACTCGGCCGAGTCGTAACTTTTTAATATAAAGCCAAAGGGGGAGGCGCAGTTTTCGAAAACGAAAAAAACCCTTTCGCCCGCGCCCCCTCAGCTTCCCCTCGCCCGATCCACCCTCGCCCAACATCCACTCGCCCGCGCGCGCCGCCGCTCGGCCTGCCACCGCCGGCCGACCGTCGCCGCCACCCGCCCGAGTCGCCGCCGGCAACCCCCGTCTCCGATCACCTCCGGTTCGCTTATTTTCACCATTTTCTTCTCCTTTTGCGTAGTTTTTGAGGATCCGTGTGTCAATCGAACCCCTAACCCGAATCAAGTCACATATCTATCTGTTATACCCCTATTGCTCCATACATTTTGATTATTACTCGCTGATATCGCTTTTCCATGCGCAGGTTGCTTTTTGGAGCTTAGGGGAGCTCAGGGGAGCTTCTACGGGCTGCTCAGGACTTCGTGGAGGCGCGGACTTCGCACGCTTCCACTACTTAGCACTCGCGGCGTGTTTGGGTAAACTCTTTCCACTCTTTGTGCACACGCCGCACTTTTCACTTTTTCGGCGCGCGCTCGGGGCAGATATGCCGCCCCGGACACGGCCGCGGTCGAAGAGAGCTTCCGCCAAGCGGAAGCGGTCGGATGATGCCGGCCCCTCCCACGAGTTGGAGGACTCTCCTCCACCGTCCCCCACACACCCCGCACACCCCGCACAGCCTGCAGGCTCCGCACACCCCGCACAGCCTGCAGCGCACCCACAGCCCGCACAGCCTCTCCCCGCCGATCCACAGCCACCACCACCGGCTCCACTGGTCGGGCCGCTCGGGATTACGTTCCGAGACGACGCACACCGCGCCGTCTTCGAGCGTATCTCCCAGCGCTCGATCGTACCCTCCAGGTTCGCACACCTCGCTGACCTAGGACGCCTGGGGGTACTTGAGGGGATGCTCACGTTGTACGACAACGTGGGCTGGCGAGATTTTTTCCAGGTGTCGGCGGATACTTTTACCCGTCCGACACTTGAGGTTTTGAGTTCGATCGCCCGGACCGATGAGGGATGCTCATTCCGGTTCATGGATCGAGAGTGCCAGGTCACTCTCGATATGTTGAGAGAATTTTTCTCTTGGCCCGCAGTCCCCGGAGCCGATCGCGGTTATGGCCCCACACATATCCCTCCACCCTCTTTCGACGCCGGTGCCTTCTGGGCACGTATCACGGGTCTCCACGCCGCCTTTGACCCTAGTAGGGCCAAGGCCTCGGCCATCGTACATCCCTGCCTACGCATTGCCCAGCGCCTCATGGCGACTACCTTTTTGGCCAGATATGAGCCGGGCACGATGTCTACGCCAGAGCTTTACATGCTCTATGCGATGACACGTCCCAGAGCTCTGTCTAGGGATGGAGATGAGCTTGTCCCCGCCGTCGTGATCGATATCGCGGCATGGTACTTAGACCGCATCATTGTATCGGTGGGCGCTCGCTCACCGATATGCTGCGGCGGCCTGATTACCCTGCTGGCTCTTATGACCGGCGAGGATTTCCCCGACGACCTGCGACGCGTTCCGGGCCCCACTTCCTTGTCGATAGACGTTATGGCCCGGATGAAGATGCTGCGTCCGCACGGTGAGCGTCACTGGGTCTGGTTGCACGGCCCCTATGGGGCCGATTACATGATTCTCCCGAGCCCTGCTCGGACCCAGATTGCACCGGCCCACGTTGATTGGCTCCCAGATATGGATGTCCTCATCCCCGCCGCCTACGTGCTCGAGGCCGAGGAGGCCGAGCAGGGCCCCGCTGCCCACGCTGCCCAGGCTGCTCCCGCAGACCCTGCTGCGCACCCTGCCGAGCCTGCTGCCCACCCCCGTCGACCCTGTGGCCTCTCAGCCTGTTCCTGACGTTTCCACTGCCCTTGACACTTCTGTCCCTACCTCTGCCTGTGTCGAGAGTACTTTTGCTGAGCCCACTTCCACCACTGTCACCACTTCCGAGGCTGTCCCCACCACTCCCGCTGCCACCTCCGGCCCTCTGTCCGTGGAGCCTCTTTGCTCCGCTCTCCCCCAGCGCCCGCAGACCTTTGTTGAGAGTGGAGAGCCCTCGTTCGCCGCGGTCGTGGAGACCATGGCTAGCATGATCTCCGCTGGGATTGCGCCTTTTGGTCCACACACTTCCGCCCCAGCGGGAGATTCCTCTGTCTCCACAGCTGCCGTATTCTCCGAGAGCGTCGTGGCGTCTGTCCACACTTCTGTGCCACCGACCTCACTAGCCGCCTCGCAGCCGCTTTTGTACTCTTCTTCCGCTGCCGCTGCCTCCACTTCTCACCGCCCGCCCCGGCCTCACACTGAGGCCCGGCCCACATTTCCTGGCACGGCACCTTTTGTCCCATTCCCTGCTGAGCCCGTTACATACTCCACACGCGTACGCCAGCCTCGCCCTGCGCAGCCTAGACCGGTGCGTCCCTCTGCACCACCCCCGCCCGACACTGTACTGCAGAGCATACGTGCTCTTGAGGTGGCGGTGAGTGGTCTTAGAGGAGACCTTCGGACCCTGTCCTCCACCGTCTCTACGATGGCTGGACGCTTTGACCTGATCCCTCAGATCCACTACTGCCTGACACAGATCTTAGAGCATCTCCCGCGCGTACCCCCACCCACCCAGCAGGTTCCCACACACACTCCCACACACGCTCGACCTGCTTCCACTCCCACGCCCACCCCAGCTCAGCAGCCCACACCACCACCACCACCACCTCCGCCTCAGGACGGAGACGGCGCGGCACCGCCTTCTTAGGCACTCTTGATGCCTTT
This sequence comes from Scilla litardierei, assembly GCA_030789695.1. NCBI lineage: Eukaryota > Viridiplantae > Streptophyta > Magnoliopsida > Asparagales > Asparagaceae > Scilla > Scilla litardierei. Next base: position 10,569,600 of record CM061133.1, on the reverse strand, counting down.
ATCCATTCCTGACGTTGTGCTTCCCGTCTCTGCTGGGTCCTGATGTTTTTTTTGTCCACCCCCCTCCTCTCACTTATTTTGGGATTATATTTTTGATCATATCTTTTTGTGCACATCATATCATATCTACTAGGGTTTCTCATTTTGATAACATCTATATATATCTTTTTGGGAGAGAGGGAGCGTTTTTGGTGCCGTATTTTCATATCACTCCTGTTTGTGCATGCATCATACCCGCATCATATTTTCACTTCTTTATTTTTCCTTTTATTATTTTTTTTTCCTTCCTTCCCCTCATGCATGCACCCTCACTTGCCCCTCACGTTAATTGTCTCTCTGTGTGCCACACTTTGCACATTGAGGACACTGTGCCGTTTAGCTTGGGGGAGTGAGCTCTCACGTTCTTTTTCGATTTGCCACCTTTATTTTCAGTTTTTCACACCGCTTTTCACTTTTGCACTCATTTTTCGTTATTTTCCTTTTGTTTTGCCATGCATCACGTTTTCCTTACTTTCCTGTGTGCCGCATTGCATAGTTCTATTTTCCTTTTATCTTTACTTCTTCCTTTTTTCATCTCATGCTAGAGATGAATTTTCTGTGATGATGTCTACGTGGAGTTAGCTTATTCTATATGCATGCTATATTTGTCGTGTCTTAGATTTCATTTCTGATATCATATGCTATGACTCGCTTGCATTTAGAAATAGGAGCCCACACTTTTTCCTCATGAAAATGGATGAAATTTTATTATTAGCTGAGCCTGAATATTCATATGTATGCTATCACAGAAAACACACCAAGATTCACGCATTGAATGCCTATATCTGGAGTACTGACTTCTTTTCCTTTATCACTTCTATATGCATGAATTGTACACTTCACTTCCGGATGATTGAATGATGGTTAGCTATGATATATCTGGATTAGTTAGCTTTTTTGTGATCGAAACTGAGTAGATTAGATTACCCTGCTGAAGTTGTCGTGCATGTCTTATAGAGTGAGCCGAGAGTTATATTTATTTCTTTCTCCACAAATCTTGAACATCATTTCTCTACTTTTAAAATCATTGGTGAATCTCCCCTTAGTGATTCTATTTTATGGCATTTCCCCCGCTATTAATTCCTAGCTCCAAACCTCTTATTCCAAAAAAAAAATAATAATAAAAGAGAGAAGAACATTCTCGTATATCATTATCTCTCTTTGAGTTGGGATCATTGTATATATGAAAAAAAAAGGGAAAATAAAAAGAAAAAAAAAGAGAAAAGAGAGAAAAGAGGAAAAATCCTCAATAAAAGATCCCATCTCGCTTATTTTCTTTCTTCTTTCTCTTCTTTGCCTTTGGAGCTATATAAAAATGGGGATGTAAATATTTTTGTGCCACCACGCTTATAGATAAGCTTGGGGGAGGAGATCCATTGATGTGTGAGAGAGCGACTACTTGACATTGCACGACAACCTAGGCTAAGTAATATTCTATACTCGGTGAGATTGTTTCTAGCTTTACGAAATCCAGAAATCTAAGCCTAGCATTCATTTCATGAAACCCATACTTTTCTATTCTCTCTATTCTATGATGTGATACTCTTATACTCCAGATAGAAAGCGTTCAATTGAAAAGTGTGTGATCTGAGACTTGTATACCGCTTTAGATGATTCAGGCGATGTTAATTTTAAAATCATTCCGTTTTTTATGATTATACCATTGTTCGTGGGTTTTCTATTTTCTACTTGCACTATTCTACTATGATATCAAAATGAGATTCTTTGACATGTATTTCTCACTCGGTGCATGCTATAAGAGTAGGTGAAACCCACGTCCTGAGAAAATGATCTAGCATCCTACCTCTTCTTTCTTTCTTTCTTTATTTTCGTTTGGTTTTCATTCTTCTTCGTTTTTCATTTTTTTCGTTTTTCGCCGTTTTCGTTTTCCGAATCCACCGGGTTCGCTTTTTACTTATCTTCCTCGAGGACGAGTAAGAGGCAAGCTTGGGGGATTTTGATCACTCCTTATTTTACACCCTTTTCCCGCATGTTTGCATGCCATTTTGATCGCCCAAATCATGTTTTTCACGATATATCGATGATATTGCGATGCTTTTCACGATTTGTTGTTTTTGTCGCATTTCAGGTGATTTGACGCGATTTTGAGTGATCTCGAGATGCGTGTAATCTAGACGGCCACCGACGACCTCCCCGAGGGGTATTTTGCTGTTGGAGAGGAGCGGAAGAAGAATGGACGTCGCCGGAGCGACGAGGAGGCCAAAACGACCAGTTTGGGCATTTTTTGTGTCCCACTCGGCCGAGTGGAGGAGCCACTCGGCCGACCAGCGAGACACTGCTCGGCCGACCCGTTCAGACACGACTTCCATGTGTACTCGGCCGAGCGACGGAGACCACATCGGCCGAGTGACGATACCACGTCCGCCCGAGTGGCGCCCAGACGAAGGCCCTCAAAAAGACCGAAGTTACTGTTTTTCGGCCGTCTGAGCTTCAGAAGACCCACTCGGCCGAGTGGCAAATCCCGTCCGCCCGAGTGAAGTGAAGCCATCGGCCGAGTGACGACAACTCACTCGGCCGAGCCACCCCCGAACTGAAGACCCCTGAAGTCCCCGACTTACTGGAAAATTGACAGGGTTTTCACTCGGCCGAGCGACTTTTGTCACTCGGCCGAGTGCGATGCGCTGCCTGTAGCGAAATTTGCGGAAAACAGGCTGTGCAGGGGCGTTTTGGTCAGGATTTTTAGACGATTTTTGGGGCTATTTAAGCTCTGTTTTTACCCTAGTTTTGAGAGCCACCTCTCAGATTTTTTGCAGCTTTTTGAGTCTACTTTTTAGCTTTATTAATTGTGATTGGTGAAGAGAAAAACTTGGATTTTTGTTGGGTTGATTGAAGATCTACATTGGTTTGCACTTCTCTTCCACAAAAACTCTATTTTTATTGTTTATATCATTGTTGTGATGAATTCCATTGTCTATTTCTTTGCCAATTATTGTGCTATTGCTATGATTAGTGAGTAGTCTCCACGTCTTGGGGCGTGGGGATGAACCCTACGAGCCCAATTTCGTATTTGTGTTGAATTGGTATGAATTGAGCCAGGATTGTTATTAGGGATTAGATTGGGATCGAATTACTACGGATAGCTAGGTATTCACGTCAATAGGGATTTGCAAGAGATTGGATCCCAATTCGATAGGAAGCCCTAGAAATCCGAATTGGGTTGGAGTCGGATTTTCGAAGTATCGGTTTGCAAGAAATTGGACCGATGCTAGGATCTCCGGTTGCAATTCCGTGCCGATACCCGTTTGCAAGAGATTGGACGGGTAGGAACTATCCTAATCTAGATTGTGGACCGAGTTTGCAAGAGATTGGGCTCGGTGCGCAATTGGACGATGATGTTGATCCTAATGCTAGCTTCCCTAGGCTAGGGTTTGCAAGAGATTGGACCCAAACCCAGGATAGCTATAGACCGGCAACAGCGCGAGAGCGTGAGCCTGGTTCCACATTTAGTTGCAACTAGTTCATCCGAATTCTCATCCTAGCGATTTCGATACCGGCGAACCACAATTGTGAAATACGGTGAGTAGTGGGGATTCCCCATTCCCTAGGCGTTCTCTATTTGATTTGATATTTTGCACTTTTGTCTGACGATTGTGACAGGATCGCCCAAGGCAATTATCCCTCTGAATAGCCAGGTTGATTAGGAGCAAGCACGGTCATTCGTCCTCCCTGTGTTCGATACCCGCTCGCCGCTATACCGTGCGCTTGCGGTAAAACTACAACCGTCGCCTCGGGACGTGTACGCCGGGGCGCGATCAGGTGTCGATGGTTTAAAATAATAAAAGAGAATCCTACGATAATTACAGTGAATTCGATATTAGGGTACTAATATGGAGAGTATGTGTTGATAGTGATTTCGTTAGGATATATGCAACCAATGATTATTAATATTTTTTCTATAACTCCATGTTTCACCCCGTAAGGGTATGAGAACGTCGGAAAATATGGCGATAAAGCGCATAAAATAGTGCCAAAAAGTAATCACGTATATCATCGATTTCATGAAAAAAATACGCAAGTGCCCTCTCGGGTCACGATACATCCTCTCAGATCGCATCATGAATAAGTCTGCAAAGATCATATTCGATTCAAGCATGCCCACATCTCCATATAACATACCCAAATAACATATATGTAGAAATCAATGAAATACTCAATATAACATGAATATAGGACGAAAAGATATCGAAATCAATGATTACCACACCCTAACTACATCAACACCAACACATATAGAGATTAGCCATGCATGGAGAGAAAATAAACAATATTCATAGACAAATACATGCTCAAAGTCTCAAAATACGTGAAGAATACTCCAAATACAAGCTAAATACGTGAAATACAAGGCTAAAGATAGGAAAAATATCACCAAATATCTCTAAATAGACCCTAGATCTCCTTAAGATGATAGCTCTGGCCTCTGTCTCCAGGGCCTCCAAATCTCATGCCAAAATACGGCTCCTAGAACCCCAAATATGCCAGAATACCCCCAAAACCCTAGAAAAACTCTTAAATAGAAGTATTGCAGGTTTTAGGGGCTTAACGGGTTCAAACCCGCACCTAATTCACTTAAAACCCAAACCCACGGAGCGGCGCAATTCTTGACCGTTCGATTGAGGCAGGATCCGCCACTATGCTTTAAAATTCGTGTGCCCGCTTCCGATTCACGAATCCGAGTTCACGTCAGAGATGATCCACGTCGTTGGATCATTGCCGAGTGGTGGAGAAGAGGCCACGTCGTCCCGCCATCTGGAGCATCGGATAGAGCGGGGTGTCGCTGGATCGTTGCCATGTGGCCCTGGGATTCTCCTCCGCTTCGTGGTGCTGTGCTTTGTTCGTAGCCGTTGGATCTAAATCTGACGGTCCATATGATGTCGCGTCGTCTATTCTTTGGGAGCCATCAGATTGTGGATCGACAGGCGAAAGACTGCCACGTGACCCACCTTTGGGCTGAGACGCGTACGCATGGCCATATATTCGTATTTTTAGGCCGTATTTCTCACGTATTTCTCCATTTAAATGATATTCTGCATTCAAAAATTCATAGTAATTAGCACAGATCTCAGAAAAATACAAATAAATAGTCGTTGGAATCGTGAGATCGAGATCTTCATATGAAAAATACTAAAAGGGCAGAAATAATCAATATATTGCTGTTTTGTGCTTAAATCAAGTGATTGCTATATTAAATGACGATATTCAAAACACGATTGTATTAGAGACCAAATGCATACCATATAAGCACAAATGGGTCTAACTGAGGTGTTAAATATGCAATATTTACCCCAAATCAGTATGTGACAGGGCCGATGACCTCGGTAACCTTATAGGGCACTTCCCATTTAGCAGCGAGCTTCCTTCTACGAGCGACCTCCGGGTTGAAGATTGATTTCCTAAGGACTGGGTCTCCTTGGTGGAAACTTCTTCCTTTGACCTGGGAGTTGTAGTGGCAGTCCACCCATTGTTATTGTCGAATGATCGAGGCCAGGGCTTCGCCTCTCCATTCGTCCACGAGCTCCAGGTCGAGCTCCAAGCCTTCCGAGTTTCTCTCTTTGTCGAAATGTCTGAGGCGGGGGGACTCCTCACCCACCTCAACAAGCACAACTGCTTCGGCGCCGTATGCGAGCATGAAGGGGGTCTCTCCCGTAGCCTCTTTATGGGTTGTCCGGTACGGCCAGAGAATCCCGGGAAGCTCATCCGGCCACTTTCTATGTGCTTCCGTCACTTTCTTGCGAAGTGGTTCAATGATGCATTTGTTGGCGGCTTCGGCCATCCCATTTAGTCTGGGGGTGTGCCACAGAGGTAAACAAAAGCTTGATCTTCCACTGTTCGTAGAAATCTTTGAACCCCGCGGAATCAAACTGCTTCCCGTTGTCGATGAAAATGGATCGAGGTATCCCGAATCTGAAGATGATGGAGTTCCATACGAAGCTCTTTGCCTTCTTCCAAGTGATGGTGGCCAGCGGATCAGCCGCGATCCATTTGGTGAAGTAGTCCACCGCCACAATCAGGAATTTTCTCTGCCCTCTCCCAGAGTTGAAGGGACCGAGGATGTCCAATCCCCACTTGGCGAAGGGGATGTGGCTGATTATCGGGACGAGTTCCGATGGGGGAGACGAGCCGAGCTTGGCGAATCGTTGGCATTCCAGACTTTTCTGAACGTACTTGATCGAGTCGTTGACCAATGTCGGCTAGTAGTATCCTTGTCTTAAGATCTTCATGGCGACCGTCTTGCCCCCGTGGTGATTCCTGCAGATCCCTTCGTGGATCTCCCAGATGACGTAGTCGGCTTTTTGCGGCCCGAGGCACTTGAGATAGGGGAGGACATCGGTCTTCGTCCAGCGCCTTTTGTATAGCACTCCCTCGTGGAGCACATACCGAAGAGCTTTTCGTTCCAACATTCGATGCTCGTCTTGGTCCGTCAGAACTTCTCCAGTAAATAGGTACCGCACGATTGTATCCATCCAGGTGGGCTCTGAATCGATGACCATCAGCTCCTTTATCTCCATGCTGGGGGTACAGAGGCTCTCGACGTAGATGGCACAACCCAATTCCTTAGGAGAAGAGGAAGCCAGTTTCGACAAGGCGTTTACGCATGCATTCTCTGATCGCGGCAGGTGGAGGGTCTCAACGTGTTTGAACCTGGACAACTCGGTTTTTGGCCAAGGCTAGGTAATGTTGCATCGCCTCTTCTCGAGCCACATAATTCCTTGCAGTTGGTTGATGATGAGTTTCGAATCGTTTAGGAGGCGCACAGAGTCTGCCCCCAGTGCCCGGGCTAGCTTTAGGCCATTGATGGCGGCCTCGTACTCAGCCACGTTGTTTGTCGCCAGGAATTTGAATCGGAGTGCATACTCGATGGTGTTTTCGTCGGGGGACCGGATGATAATGCCGGCCCTGCTCCCCGCCTGAGTTTCTGAACCATCTACATGGACCACCCATGCATCTTTGTCCCATGATTGATCGGCAAGTACGACGTCAGCCAAAAGGAAAGACAAAGGTTGAGGCGTTACCATGTTCGGTCTCGTCTCCTCGGGGGGCATTCCTCTGTTAACGGTGCACTCGACGATGAAGTCTGTCAGTGCCTGTCCTTTGATGGCTGTCCACAGCTTATATCGGTGGTCGAACTCACTCAGCTCTACTCCCAAATTCAACATCCTTCCCATCCGATCGAACCTCTTAAGGTTCTGCTCGAGCTGGAAGTCGGTCAGGACCAGGATCGTGTGGGCTTGGAAGTAGGGGCGGAGTCGTCGTGTCAATAGCACAATGGCATGTGCCAGCTTCTCCATGGGGCTGTATCGCCCCTCCGAATCCCTCAGGATTTGGCTAGTATAGTACACCGGTTTTTGCACCCCGTCGTCTTCCCTGATTAGCACCGAGCTCACCGCTTCTCTCGTACTGGCTAAGTAAAGGCTCAGCTTCCCATTCCCTGTGTTTGGAGAGGAGTGGGGGATTGCAGAGGAATTCCTTCAGCTCGACGAACGCTCGGGTGCTGTTCTCGTCCCACTCCATGGCTTTCCTCTTCTCGGCGGGCTCGACGAGAGCCTTTCTCAGTGTCCTAAAGAAGGGGAGAGGTCTCTCTGCGGATTTGGACAGGAAGCACCCTAGGGCAGTGATCCGCCAATTTAGCCTCGCAGCTCCTTGATCGTCGTTGGCTCTCTCATGTTGACCAAAGCCTCGATCTTGTCAGGGTTGGCTTCAATGCCACGGTTGGTGATCATGAAGACCAGGGATTTTTCAGACCTCACCCCGAACATGTATTTAGTGGGATTGAGTCTGATGTTGTGCCTTCGTAGTTGCTCGAAAGTTTCTTGAAGGTCGGTAATATGGTCGACGGGGTCCCTAGACTTGACCAGCATTTCATCTACGTAGACCTCAAGGCTCCTCCATATCTGGGAGCCAAAAACCTTGTTGACTATCCTTTGGTAGGTCGCCTCGCATTCTTCAGGCTGAAAGGCATCTTCTTGTTGCAGATGGTCTCCCGGTCGGTGATAAATGACGTATTCTCCTTGTCCTCCGGGTCCATTTGGACCTGGTTGTACCCAGAGTAAACATCCATGAAGCTGAGCATCTCGTAGCCCGAAGCGTTGTCCACGAGATGGTCAATGCGGGGCAGTGGGTAGCTGTCTTTGGGCCAGACCTTGTTGAGATCGGTGAAGTCCACCCACATTTGCCACTTGCCACTAGACTTTTTCATCATTACAATGTTGGCCAGCCATTTCGGGTAACAAACTTCTCAGACGAAGCCTGCATCGAGCAGGTGCTCTACTTCCTCTGATGCGGCCCTCATCTTCTCGCCACCCAAGTTTCTCTTCTTCTGCCTGACCGGCTTAAAATTGAGGTTGACGCGTAACTGGTGGGTGATTACTTGGGGGGTCCATGCCCGACATGTCGTCAGGTGACCGGACGAAGATATCTAGGTTGGCTTCCAAGCATCCGATCAACTCGCCCCTCAGGATCGGGTCGAGTTCTGATCCAATGGAGATGAACCTACCGCCTATGTCCGTGACGGAAATGAGTTCCGTCTCTTCCACGGGTGCGGGTCTTGCGTCACCCGGGTCGTATATTTGGTCGAGATGGTCCATTGGGTTGTAGCACTTCACATCGTGCTCAGCGCCGGTCAGCTGGTAGCAGATCTTAGGCTTCGTCGGGTCACCTCTAATCTTTCCGATTCCTCTTGGGGTACGGAATTTGACCATTTGGTGAAGGGTTGAGACCACGACCCCAGCCGCGTTGAGGAGCGGTCAACCGATAATCCTATTGTATGCTGACCCGATCCTCAGTGCCACAAACTCCATCGTTAGGGTGGTCGAGTTGGACGGCTCCCCGAGCGTGACAGGGATGCGACCTATCCCTACAATGGGTGTGGAGTGGCCCATGAAGCCTATCACGGGTCCGCAGCAAGGCTCCAGGTCTTCGGCTCGCAATCTCATCCTCTCCAGAGTTGACATGAACAGGATGTCGCATGAGCTTCCGGTGTCGACGAGCAGTCGTTGGACCAAGGCGGTGTCAATGACAGCCAAGACGACTAGTGCTTCGTCGTGCGGCGGCTTTGCCTCCTTCAGGTCCTCTTCGGAGAAATAGATGGGCTACCCTCGGCCCTTTCACGATCTACCTCCATTGGTTTTGCCCGGGGTGCGCCTGGCCCCTCGGCTTGGGACGGGCGTTGGGTCGTTGCGGCTTTTCCCAGGCTAACGTTGGTTGGCCCAGGCATTACCGTTGTCACCGCCGCACTCCTGTGCCTAGAGGTGCATGGCCGTGTCATCTCGGGTGCGGTTGTTTTGACGTGGGTGCTTCTTCTTATCCCACAGATGGTGCCAGATGTTTCGGGGTGTTTTCTCACCACAAGTTAGTTGCCTAGAGGGCTGGAGGTCAACGCGATCACGCGGGACACGTGTGGCCTCCAGGAGCGGGGTGCAGCTCGTCTGACTTGGTGAAGAGCGTATTGGAAACATAAAGTTTCTCTTCCCAAAAGGTTTTTGATGATACAATCATTTATATATGTGTGTGTGTATACTAACTCTTTGGATGCAGATTATCAAGCTCAAACTCTCACATATGACAATCATCAAAGTTACGTTGCAAGAAAAAGCATCAGAATGCACAATGAAGCTCAAGTAATGAATTCTTATATCGTGAGAAAAATGATGTAATTCTATCTTTTATTCTTGCAGAATTTTAGATTGTTAAAGCCTTGATAATATGCTATCTTAGTTCTTTAGGACTCAGCCTCAAAATGCAAACTTCAGAAAATTAGCAGACCAGCACTTTTTCCTAGTCGACTAATATTTTTCTATGAAAAATAATTTTTGGTCAAAATCAATTTTTCAATCAAAAGATCATTTTCTGAAAAATTTCTCAAAATTTTATTCTTAGTCGACTAATACATTTCCCTAGTCTGCTAGACAGTTTTCCAAATAGTTATAACGTCAGTTATAATAACTAATTTCTATTAAATAATTTTCTAATTATTTAATGGCAGTTATAAACTATCCTCCAACGTCACTTTGTCAGTTTCTAGCCGTTTTTGTCCGGTTGTGGAAGTTTATTTCCGTTGTTCTATCAATGGACACTTCAACAGTCATTTTCTGACATGTCAGCACTATTAGTCGACTAATATTTTTGACTAGTCGACTAATTTTTGGAAAAACGTCTCATAATTTTTTGAAAATTTAAGCAGGTGTCCAACTTTCGAAAACTAACTTTTAGGACTATAAATAGACCCCGAGACCCTGCCTAAAACACACGAAAATTCTCTCACTTTCTCTTTTCTTAAGTTTTATTTCTCTCTTTAAAAAGAGTGAGATTTTCAGATTTCCATAAGGAAAACTCTGCAGAAATTCAGTCCCTATAGGAATTCCAATCTCCAAGAGTGTTCTTCCATAATTCACATCTTAAACCTTGGAGATTCAATCACCAACCTTGCGCAATAATTCCATCAATTATCAAGGCTATATGTGATATTGTTTCATACTCTTTCTTTATTTTATTTGGAGAATCTCTTATTGACAAGATTGTACAAGTTTGCAACACGGGGAGTGTTGGTATCTTTGTATGTTGATTACTTGCGGGGAGCAAGTGTTTTAGTGGATTCAAATCTCTACGGGGTAGAGGACTGGACGCAGGATCACAAAGATCCGAACCAGGATAAAAATCTCTATGTTTGCGTTTGCATTTTCTGGATTGTGATCTTTCTATTTTCCGCACTCTTATTGCAAATTTTTATTAATTTTTAATTTTGCAATATCGTCGTGATTTACACTATTCACCCCCCTCTAGTGTATTTGGTGTGCCAGGAGATCCAACTTTGGTATTAGAGCTATATGGTTAAAATGGCCTACACCTATCTGACGAACACTTCAACGTCTTCATCACAATTTCCATAAGGGCACTCTACTACAAGGCCGCCACTATTCAATGGTTCTAACTACTCATATTGGAAGACAAGGATGACAATTTATCTTCAAAGCATCAACTACGAACTTTGGAACATGTTGAAAACTCAATATGAGACTCCTACCACTCCATATGCCCAATGGACCACTAATGACAAGTCCGCCGCAACTCGCAACTCCAAAGCAATGAATGCACTATTCTGTGCAATGGACAAGAATGAGTTCAATCGTGTCTCCCAGGCCAAAACTGCATATGACATCTGGCATACACTCCAGGTAACACATGAAGGAACTAAAAAAGTTAAGAAAACTAAAATCTCTGTTCTTGTTCACAGGTTTGAGTTATTCAGAATGAAGGAGAATGAACCAATTGGAGAAATGATCACTCGTTTCACCGACATTGTCAACTCCTTAATTGCCCTTGGCAAAACCTACTCTCAAACGTAACAAGTACGGAAGATCCTTCGTGCCTTGACACCAGAATGGGAAAGAAAGACCATAGCAATAGAAGAAGCCAATGACTTATCAACACTCACTGTTGAAAGCCTCATTGGAAATTTAATGGCCTACGAAGTACAACTTCAAGATCGCAAAGAACAAGCAGATACAAAGAAGAAAACTCTTGCCTTCGCCGCTTCATCAGACACCGATGATTCAGACATAGATGATGAAGAAATGGCACTAATAACTAGAAACTTCAAGAAGTTTCTACGAAGAGGTAAGTTTAAAAGTTTTAAGCCTAAAACTACTGATGCTTCTTTATGTTTTCAATGCAACAGGCCAGGACATATGAAAAAGGATTGTCTACTTCTTAAGCCAAAAGAAAGAACATTCAACAACTTCAGAAAGGACAAGAAATTCGAAAAGAAAAGAAAGGCACTAGCAGCAACATGAGACTCTTCATCTTCAGATGTAGAAGAAGAAGTCAACAATCAATCTAATGAAGAAAATGCCTAGATGTGCTTTATGGCACAAGATGATAATGAGGTAAGTATTTTAAATAATGAAGAATTACTGGAAGCCTTTAATGATTTATATATGAGATTCAAGAAATTGAATTCTCGACATAAGGCATTAGTTCTTACTCGTCAGGAACTAACCTCTTCATCTTCCTCTTTAGATAGTATTAAAATTGAGAAAGATTCATTACCTTCTCAAAATATTAAGTTAATACATGAAAATGAGATTCTCAAATCTGAGAATCATAATATGGTTACACGTATTTCTACTTTAGATAAAGATATTTCTTCTTTAAAATTGAAATATGATAACATATCTTCTAATGTTAGCAAATTCAATAAAGGAAAGAATAATTTAAATAATTTACTTAAATATCCTGCAAATCAAAGACAAGGATTGGGTTATGAGAATAATCCCAAATCCAATATTCTTGGTAATACTACTTTAGAAAAGAAAATGCATGTTTTTATCAATGCAAAGAAAACTGATTCTTCTAATATTATGAAAAATTGTTGTGAGTTGAGGGAGGCCTTTGGCCTCCCCCCTCAACATCTCACCATTACTCCCCACTAAATTAGTGGAGAGTCCCTTGGACTCCTAACTCATCATGAGATTTCTATAAATAAAGTATCATGGCTATTGGCCATGGTTAATCCTCTCTAATTCTATTCTAACACGTTATCCGCACGTTAGCTCTCTTATTTCTTGAGCTTCTCCAAATAATCACCTCATATCATCCTCAATGCGCTTAGGAATCTATTGGTGCAGCGATCCGTTGCGGTAAAGCTCTTGCGACGTCGTTTTGCGTGAGCGGGGATTATTTTTTTATTATCTACGGATATTTATTCTACCATATATCATCATTTAGAGGTAAATTCTAATAAATTCCTAGATCATCTTTTTAGATGCAAATGTTAAATAAATCTGTGAAATCTATTTTCCATGAGATCTATAGTAAAACCTATAGCAAGAAAATCTTTTCTAAATCAAATATATAGGTACTCAGTTTTCAATGGATTAAACATTTCTCCATTTAAATAAAAAAAATATATACCGGAGATGAACCACCCACCCACCGACAGGGGGGACCTCCTTCGGACCACCGGCCACCAACCCTGTCGGAGGGGCACCGGCCTACTATCGGTACGGCGCACCCCCCGTCGGAAGGACTTTCTCGCCCCGTCAGAAGGGATTATCAGAACTCCCTATTGCTGGCCGGAGCACGGACGCACCCCCTGTTTGGGATTGTGGTATGGCGCACCCCCTGTTTGGGATTGTGGGGGCTTTCTCACCCCATCGGAAGGGCTCTCGGAGCGCCGATGTGCCACCCCCTGTCGGGGTGGCACCGCCACACTCTCGAATCTGAAACCAGGATGGGCATGAATCCGAAGGTTCTTGGTTGAGGGCGACATTAAAAGGTTCCTGATTCTTACCCACATGAAAGCAAAGTCATGCTGCCCGATTTGCCTATCCTGTGAACACTTCGCTGAATCGGAAGGCAGGCCCTCCTCTCGGATCGCCTCCCTCCCCAAATTTTTGGTCTCCGATCGCCGTTCCCCCTCCCCCCGAAGGGGGGGCCTCTGACCTCGCCGAGCGGCTGATGCCAGCGGTGCCATGTCGAGATGGGTTTTAATCGAGGTTGCAATGTATAAGAAGTGAACAGGGAGGGAGATGCGCGTTGAGGAAGATGCGCACGGCTGTGGGCTTCGTCGGATGGCATCTGCCTCTGCAGCGCCGGGGGACTCTGTAATCTTAGCAAGGTGGAGGCTATTGCTTTTGGAATTTGGGGACTCTTCAGCTCCCCTACCAAATATACCAAAAATTTTATTTAGGGTTTAAGTTAATATTACCTTAAATTAAATTTTTTTGGATCATTACAATTGATGGGCTGTTTGTTGGGCCTGAAGCCCAGTTTATAAATTAAAAAAACAAAATAATTTTTTATGGGCCAGCAGCCCCATTTAGATTTACAATTAATTTTGAATACCAAAATTGGACCAGAAGCCCGTTTAATCAAATTGCAAACTTAAAAAGTTAATTAAAATTTTGCTAATGGGCCTGAAGCCCAGATACTAATAACATTTTAATATTGACTTATTGGGCCTGAAGCCAAATTAATTCAATTGCAATAATTTGTTAAATTTTTGGCAAATGGGCCGGAAGACCAAATATTAATAATATATTAAAATGATTAATATTGATGGGCCTGCAGCCCCATTCAAAATATTAATTTATTTTAATTCCTTGTTATGGGCCTGTCGACTAGTCTTTCATATTGCTAAATTTATAACACTCTTGCATTATTATTAATTTATGGAATATTAGGATTTTTTTCAAAATATAATTATCTTAAAGATCCTGCGACCGCTCTGCCGTTAGTCAACTAACCTAATGGTGTATGACGTCTCCCCGTGGTCCGAGAGATTATTATATTTTATAGTCTCTTTTTCCATATTATATATGCCTGTGTTATATGCCTGCGTGGTTGTTTCTTTGTGACTGTAGCATATTAATAACTGCGTGGATGTTTATATAAGTTAAAATGTGTTTTTGGGATCGGCCAGTTTGATACCTTTAATATTCCTTGCACTTTTATTTTCTTCTGAGAGAATTTATAAGTGAAGATAAAATGTATTAATGTCAACGACTGGTGTATCAACATATGAAGACGGTGGTGAAATTTGCAAAATATTGGGAGCCATACTGGGTTTCCAACTTGTATTTTTCTTTTCTTTATGAACTGTATATCGGACTTTGGACTATGTATGTTTTTGGGTATCTGGCCGATGCCCGCATTTTACTTATTTTATTGTTAATGCGTGAATTTCAATTTTAATTAATTCATGCTTATTTTAAATTGCATAGATAAATGGCTAAATTGGCAAGCGTCGATTTCGAGGTCCTTAATGCTGTAAGAAAAAAAAATTACCTAAGTTGGCGAGTGGACCTGAGTTCCACTTGCGTTCAATGGCCACCCTTGGCTCAATTTTGGCTCCTTCATCAGCCCCAGCAGCAGTCGATGCTTCTGCTACATCTAGCAGCATCACTCCTACTATTGTCTCCAATATGGATAAGGTGAAATCCATGATCTACATTAGGAAACATATAGATCGGACCTTAAAGGCCGAATACCTAACGGTGGAGGACCCAATGGAGCTGTGGACAGCACTAGAGGCACGGTATAAACATCAAATTGATGTAATATTACCGCGTGCCAGTTATGAGTGGGAAAACCTCAGACTTCATGACTATAAGTCCATCGCTGAGTATAATTCTGCACTTCATAATATCACCTCACGCCTGAAGTTGTGCGGTGAAGAAGTGACAGCACAACGCATGTTGGAAAAGACATTTACCTCGTTTCACGAGAAAGATGCAATCCTCATGCAGCAGTATCGTGAACGCAACTTCACGAAATTCTCTGATCTGATCTCATGCCTACTTAGGGCAGAGCAGAATCGAGATTTACTGCTAGCCACTCATAATTTACGTCCAGCTGGCACTGCACCTATCCCTGAGGCCCACCACGTTTCTCCCCAGAAGTGGAAAAACAAGAAGAAGGCTAATAATAACAAAGGGAAAGCTGTGATGAAGAATGGACGAGGAGCAGTACCCCCGTCCAACAACAACAATACAGGTAATAGTAACTTCATATGGAAGCAAAAGAACACTGACCAAGTGTCACTTCCTAAGAAGAACTGGGAGGATAAATGCCATAGATTCGGCATGACTGGCCATTGGTCCAGAATCTACCGCACTCCTCGCCACTTCCAGGAACTATATCAGGCGAGCCAGAAGTCTCTGCCTAAAAAAACTTGGCGGCTGTTCAACCCCCAATGATGTTCACTGCAAATGACTTCGAGAACGACGACCTGCTCGATTAAGCTTCATCTTTTATCTATGCATTTAAAATTCAATGTTGCTTCATCTTTAATTTGCTTAAGTACGAACTTTTATTTTGAATGTCTATTTCATTGACTTAAATAAAATTTCGTTTTACTTATAGATGAAGTATGGAATATTGTGGACAGTGCCTCGTTGCACTGGTGTAGCATTGATATTGCTCCCACATACAACGAGACTATAAGATGCAAATTCTCCTCTTAAACATATATGAAATCTCCAATTTTCAAGGATATTTCTTTTAAAGAAAGTAACTGTAAAATTGTGGATAATATATATTGAATATCAATATGTAACTCGTCAAGAGAATGGCCAGAAGACCATCTACTTACGATTTCATTAGACCCCCGTCGGGCCCCTATAAATATAGATATTCATCCTATAGAAAGCCAACTCGACTAAGCACCAGAAGTGCCTTTCTTTGCCATAGTTTTTAACTCTGGCAAAATGGACTTGGTCATCCTGGATCAGCGATGGTGGATGCATCATCAAATGAATCCATTGGAGAACCTGAAGATTCTTCAACAGGTTGAGTTTCTTTGTCCCCCTTTGTCATAAGGGAAAACTAATAGAGAGACATTCCCTCCTGAAAGTGGGTTTAGAGTCTCCTGGCTTCATTGAGAGAATACATGGTGACCTTTTGCGGGCCCATTCACCCTGCCAATGGCCCATTTTCGGTACTTCATTACTGTACTGATATATGCATCTACTAGATGGTCTTATGTGTGCCTTTATATTCACTGGCAACCTAGCTTTCTCAAAAGCTTATAATGTGGGTGAATTTACTACACATATCATTCAAGACTTCTGCCAAGCAGCTGGCATTAAAATTGAACATCCTGCAGCATGTTCAACCTCATAACGGGTTAGCAAAGTCTCTGGTAAAGAGACTCCAATGGATTTCATTTCCATTGTAAAATCGTAGTTGCCTGTTGATGTTTAGGGACCATTACACTGCATTCTGCATCGCTTATCAGGATACGGCCCGTTTGTTGCCATATCTTATTGCTGATGATGCTTGCTTATGGTTTACCACCAAGTCTTGATAAATGTGAATTTGATGAGCAAATTCTCAATTGAAATAGGCACGCAGTCTAAAGAAGCCTGAAGCTTCTGAGACCATATCATGGGACACAAAAGTCGTCATCTCGTTATGATCCGCATACTTTTTCTGTGTGAAGTTGAGATCCAGAAGATCCTTCACATTCAGATTAAAGTACATCAATTGCCGGATAAAATTGCGGACAACCAGAAGATTGTTCGTTCACACGTCCCTGCTGCCAACACGCCAGCTAGGATTGACATTCCCAAAGATGGATGCAATCCACCGGCAGCAGAATTGGCTGTACCTCAATTTAAAAGAGGACGCCTGCCATGTTCAAAATATAAAATTCCTCAAAAGAGGAAGATTCCTGGATATATCAAAATGATCCAACCACAGGATGCTGAGCTCAGACCAGCAACCTCTCCCCTCCTAATTTCCCCTGCAGAGGAAACAAAAGGAGAAACATCATTATATTACGTGCGTACTGGAGAGGTACTGGACAGATATAGCACAGTCGTCGACGACGGTTTTGCTTTCGCTATTGTCGTTCACGTCGCTGAATACGACGATGACGTCTTCCCACTTTTCTATAGCGTAAACGCATAGAATGGCCAAAGTGGGACGAGGTAATAAGAGTAGAGCTAGACTCACTCTTGAAAAGCAAAGTCTCTGGACCAGTAGTCCATACACCTGAATGTGTAAAAACCTGTGGAATATAATTCGAATTTCATAAAGAAATTGAAATGAAGGAAATGTGATCATTTTCCTACTAAGCCTACACTTCTCTGAAAAATCCAATACATGCAGCTCATGGACGTTGTGACTGCATATATATACGGCAATATAGATATAGAGATCTATATAAAACTTTCAGAAGGGTATACTCTACCCCCAGAGATGAAAGAGATACATAGAAACGTCTTCTCCATAAAGGCTACAAAGATTATTAGTTGATCTTAGCAATATTCTGCCTGTGTATCTTTTTCGAAAGATCGTTGAGAGGATTTGTAATATTCGCCGTATATGTGGTCGATTTAAAGCTAATAGGATCTCCTGCAGAGACCATTTAGATAGCAGATAGCTTTAAGCATACCTTGTAAATGAAAAACCTAGGTATAACAAGGTATTATCTCGGCTTATATATTTAACCCCTTCATGGTGGAACCCTTTAATATCTTTCATACACCTGGAGTTTATGAAGAATGATGTCCACTTGCATCCTATTAAAAATGAATACTTATGTATGACACCTTCCAGTAGCTGGAAGAGGGGGAGGACATCCTAGGTCCCGAAGAGCCTAGCTCTAGTGTACTTGTTACACTTCTTTATCTGGCCAACTGCATGTATCTTTGATAGAACATCTCCAGTAAAGTTGTTAACCAGATACAGTGTTGCCCTGGAGAGCAACACTAGACCAAGGATAAGCTACTTCTGCGCAACTTCCAAGGGTCAAGGAATATATATCTCATATGCAGGTTTAAAAATCAACGCGATGACTACAACATAATTGGCCGGCCACCTCCTAAATATCTAGACATCATCCTCCAATGTCTACATCTTCTGAGAAGCTCATCATCCAAGAAGCAAGTATTAGAAACGCTCAGCCAGGTCCAGCAGTACCTTGCAGACACACTGAAGACTGATTCAATGAATACTTTAGTGGCGTCATCTACCAACTTCGAAGAGCATTCCACTCCAGAATGCTACTGCTTTACTATAGCCGCTAGATGAGTGAAACTTGTATAAGATGAGTGATGATTGTATTTTCTTTCAGAACATGATGGATGTATAGACAAATAGGAGATGATTGTATAGATACATAGGAGATCTGTAAGCCTGAAGCTTGTACAGATCAGGGGGAGTCCCTCGATAGTTGTACTCTTTTCCTTAAGCTGCTGGTTTTTCCCACTGGGTTTTCCTCAGCTAAGGTTTTAACGAGGCAACCACAGTGGCTCTGGATTCAGAAGTATCCACCCCATTAGCATAACGAATCCTGAAGTATTCATATGCTTAACACAAGGTAATGGAGAGATGAGGGGGAGTGTTGTGAGTTGAGGGAGGCCTTTGGCCTCCCCCTCAACATCTCACCATTACTCTCCACTAAATTAGTGGGGAGTCCCTTGGACTCCTAACTCATCATGAGATTTCTATAAATAAAGTACCATGGCTATTGGCCATGGTTAATCCTCTCTAATTCTATTCTAACAAAAATGATATTATTCATATTCAAAAGAAGACCAATACATCTTCTAAGAAAACAATTATGCGTAATATTTGGGTTCCTAAAGATATTTGTTTATATGATAAAGATACATATGTTTCTAACTTTATGAAAAATGTTATTCTTTCTCCAAATTATTTAAAGAAATCAAATTCCACTTAGGTTTGGTTTCCTACGGACTAATCCTAAGGGCCCATATAAAAGGGTACCAATATTTATTGTTTATCTTTCAGGCATCCATAAAAGAAAGATGGATACTAGATAGTTGATGTCCTAAACACATGACAGTGAACATCAAACTTCTATCAACCGTACAATTCAAAGATGGTGGTACTGTTACTTTTGATGATAACAACAAAGGTAAAGTGATTGGCATCGGAACAGTTGGTGATCCAACTAAGCCAATCATCGAAAACGTGCTACTCATTGACGGTTTGAAACATAATCTCTTATCCATTTCTCAATTATGCGATAAAGATTTTAAAATAGTTTTCGAAAAGAATGCATGCATTATATATGATCTTAATATGACTAATATTTTATTTCAGGGTAGTTGCAAGAATAATATATATATACTATGCATGAAAGTATCTACTAATAATCATTGTCTACTAGCATCCACAGATAACACATTATTATGGCATAAACATTTTGGACATACTAACTTTAAGCATTTAGCACGTATTTCAAAACAAAAGTTTGTTTCTGGTATGCCTAATATATCTTTTACTCATACACAATTTTGTGATGCAGGTCAATAAGGTAAAATGCATAAATCCTCTTTTAAATTGAAAGATGTTATTTCTACAAAAAGACCACTTGAACTTTTACATTTGGATTTATTTGGTCCTTCTAGAGTGGCCTCTTTGAATGGTAATAAGTATGCATTTGTAATTGTTGATGATTTTTTCTAGATATACATGGGTATTATTTTTAAAGAATAAGAATGATGCATTTGAAGAATTTACAATATTTTGTAAAAGAATTCAAAATTTAAAATCTTAATCCATTATTACTATTCGTAGTGATCATGGAGGAGAATTTGAAAATGAATTATTTACAAAATTTTGTAATAAACATGGTATAACACATAACTTCTCTTTTCCTTGAACCGCACCACAAAATGGTGTAGTTGAAAGAAAAAATAGAACTTTACAAGAATGTGATAGAACCATGTTATGTGATAGTTCTTTACCAAAATACTTTTGGGCAGAAGCCGTTGCTACTACATGTTATGTTTTGAATAGAATTTTGGTAAGACCACAAATGAATAAAACTTGTTTTGAATTGTTTTATGATCGTATTGTAGAAACTAAAGATCTAGATGTGTACAAACCGAATAACACAGGTCTAGATATATAACATGCGGAATCTTAAATCATTGACCTACTCGGATTTAGCGGAAGCGTACCTGAGTCCATCGCTAATAATTTGAAAGATCCTGACGATACCATGGCGGATGATCTTCCAGAATAGTACGAATCAACCGTTTGGAGAATCCCTTTAGCCTTCTCCCGGTTTCTCTCCTAGCGACGGGACGTAGAAAAGACGGCTCAATTTTGTTCGTGTATTCCGGGGATCATGACCGCTAATATTTATAGGCTAGCCTCCATAGCCCTAGGGTTTCCAACTCGGCCCATCAACGAGTTGAAGCCCAATAGTCTCTACACATAAAGGCCCCACAACCTGTTTAACTCATTTAGCCCATTTAATTAATTAAAACCAGATCACTAATACATTGGGCTTAATATGACAGCGTAACACTTATATAATTATTCACCGCATATTAGCCCAACGTTGGATTAAGATCCAACTTGTTGGATAAGTTCCAACAATCTCCCACTTGGGCTATATGCTTAAACTTTATAATTATATTTCATAGTGCATACAACCAAATAAGATCTTAACTTACTGTCATTTCTTTAATGAGTTAAGAACAATCCGGTCCATCAATTATATTAGCAAGGGATCAAAGAGATCTTCGCCGCAGCAATTGCAGCTCGACCCATCAGTGGTCACCGTGCTAATACAAAAGAATGACATGGATTATGAAGTGGATGTGTAGCATGGAAATTACATGTAATGTGATCTAACATGTCTATTTCCAACTGATCCTGCTTAACCATAGTGAGATCATAAACAAACCAAAAACGGAGTGAAGCCGAACTGAAACCAAAAACTTTATTTCTGATCAGAAAATATCTTCAAGCTTAAGCTGGAGACTTAATTTTGTCTACAATATGAGCATCCAAAAGAACAAACTCCCACAAAACTGAATGTTCTTAATGAAATGACATCCATATGAGTAGCTAGCTTATAAAAACCTTTTGGATGACATTTCCTTACAATAACGGATCCGTAATTACGTGGTTTGTTCCGATGTGCTCATTAGACAATTATACACTCATATTATTAATCAACAATCTAGGAACTTGATCTCTGAATATCTAAACTTTGTCGAGTTCCTGTTGTTGCTGGAATATAAAACTGCAGACTTCATTGTCACTAAATAAACCGTGTGGTGTTTCAACACCATCCCTAATTTGCAGCATAGTGACAAAATATGCAGATATATTTCATGATTTGGATGTCACATAATATGATATGAAATCTAAAGCCATCTCAGAAGAGACAATATAAAAGGGACCATTTAGATCTCTTCTAGTAGATGGCGCCTAACATAGATTTTCATATATTCTTTGCATCCAATAAATGATCAGAGTCAGTATACCAAAATGATCTCAAACCTTTTTGACTACTGATCCTTGAACATGTAACCCTTTTGTTCTCCATAAATACCGTAAGACACATTTGGCTGCTGTCAAATGGTCAACTCCTGAACTTAACAATCTGCCCAACACACCTGTAATATATGCAATAACCAAATGCATATAAAACTGAGCATACTTTAGACTCCCTATTGGTGAGATATAGGAAATCTTCTGAAGATTATTCTCAGGGCAATTATTGAGACTAAACTTGTCTCCCACATAACTTAACATTCATTACCACATAGATATTATATAAATTACATGCTCCCACAGAACTTAGATAACATCATTAAATATCATCTCAAAACCGAACGAGGTGATCACTTAATGAAATTTAATGTATCAGTAACGATATTGAAATGCTCTACTAATGCCATTATAAACCTTATAGAGTCTTTCATGAAAAGCCCAATAGAAAGTCTCTTTACACATTAATGCATTCTTTTCCGTATAAAGTCTTTGAGTTATACGCTTTAAATCTTTTCTTAATACCCTTTTGAATTCCCTTTTGATTGTAAAAGACTATTTACAATCAATAGGTTTCAAAACCTTATGGCAATGAGAAAAGATTTTAAGTATCATTAAAAGACTTTCTTAATTAATGCATTAATCCATTTAGAGATGTAAAACCTTTTATGACTTGATGTAAGTCAAACTTCCATCATCCTAATGTCAACAGTAAACTTGTCATCTCTTTAATGGATTTTTCTGAATGGCAATTAGTTACTTGAGGTGCTAGAGTTTGTCCTTATGAACAATTTCCCGAATGGGAGGAATTGCAACATTATCTTGAATTTATTGTGTCTCGAACAATGTCAGGAATACCATCCTGAACAATGTCAACAACACCTGTGAGGATATAATCCTCTTCAAGAATAATGTCACTAACTAAATTTCCCCCCTCAAACTCAGCATCCTCAAATAGGTGTGCATTTCCTAATTCGTAAACTAACTTAATAGTGGGATTATGTAAAATCGTACAAAATAATATCAACTTAAAAACTATTCAACAAAATTAGAAAATCCTTAGCATTATGTCCTATTACTTTATTAGGCTTATAAAGCCTTACTTTAGTTGGACATATCCAAACATGCAATTGATTTATTTGTTGAAACTTTATTAAGGATATAAGTTGCAATCAAAATATAACTGAATTCTAAAATGTTAATTCTTTCATTACAACACATGTACTTAAACTGCAGGAATCTTAGAAATAAAGCAACATTTCCAAATAAATGAAGATTATAATGATCTTTTAAAGAACTAGAATAAACTAATTTTGAATTAAGAGACAACCAACTTTTCCATTCAAAATTGAACACTTATAACCAAATTTGTTCAAAATAGAAATGGAAATCCAAATTCCGTTAAAAACAGTACATAATAGTCTCATAAAATTCAAATACAATCTAGCACTTAAAAGAAATAATCTAAATTTAATGTGCCTCTACTTGAACCATCTTGCCATTGCCCATATCGATGTATCTTTCACCATCATTTGGCTTTTGGCATCTTAGGCAATCCTGCATAGACACAATGATGTGAATGGTTACACCAAAATCTTTCCATCACGTGTCTATAAGTACCCAAGGTTGCATGAAAAGAAATTATGCTAGAATTAAACCAAATTTCGCAGCATACCTTTCTTATCTTTTAGTGGTAGAGATCATATGAGCACTTTCTGTCTTCCTTGCTCAAGCCTGTTCTCTTCCTGGACACAGTGCGAGATGAGCTCATCCAGAGACCAAGTCTCATCCTTCAGATTGTAGCTCATCTTAAACTGGTTGAACTGTGATGGAAGAGATATTAAAACAAAATGCACTAGCAGAGCCTCAAAGAGGTCTGGCTAAAGTGCTTTTAACCTTGAAGCAACATTAGACATCTTCAATATGTGCTCCCTAATGTTTCCCGTACCCTTATACCGCATTGAATTTAGAATTGTCAAGAGTGTACCAATTTCACCCCTTTCATTCTTGACAAATCTATTTTCAACATCAGAAAGGAATCCTTTAGCTGTAGTAATTTTATCTGAAATAGTGCCCCTGAGATTTTCTGGAATGGCAGAAAAATTTTCAGGAATAATATCTGAAAAGAGAACGAGTAAACAATTTTTAACATGTTCATATGAGTATTAAACAACACAACACCAAATTCAAATTAATGCTATTTTCACATCTCAAGACATCCCCCACTAGTCCAATATTTATCTTTGGATAATCTATTGACTAGTCACTGACATCTTGTTGTAGCAATCAGACAATGACAATAATAACATGCCAAAAATAAAACTTCCTTTGGGCCGAATTAAATTTGCATGCATTGAACTCACTAATCATCACCTTGTCTATTGCCACAGGTGCGCATGAAATGGTAGAGAACGGTAATCTTCCTTTGGGCCGATTTAGCATTCTTACGCAAATCACGGGCACATTTGATTCTTTTTATATTCATGAAATGAAATAATGCAAATCAACAGAGCCCACTTTGGCGAGGTGATGATTGCACAAAGTCATTTCAAAAATATATACATTTGCAAAAGTTGAATCTAAGTCGCAATTTAATACATGAATATACTTTAAGTGGAGATATTCAAGTCCACTTTTATTCAAAATCAAATTTAAGGCAACCAAAATTTTCATACAAAAGTATGTATTCAACTTGTTATATTTCGATTAGAACTAATCTTCACAAGAAAACCCACTTTGGTGAGTTGATGATCCAATCATTCTATATTCGAAATATATAATAAATTGTGCCAAAAATTGAAATTGAAACTAAACTGAATTTAACACAAAATGATTACATTAAGTGGAAATATAAATAAGAACCTTTTATTCCACCATTCTAATCATTTATATTGAGTTAAATAAAATTCATAACTTCAACACAAATTTTCTTCTTATAAATGGGGTATATAGGTGTACTAATGTGTATATGAACATACATAGAAAGATATATATATAAATATACACCCTATCCCATTATATATAAATTTAAAATGTGTCAAATTTCCTTAAGGCCATTTGCTTGATGGTTAGTGCACAAAAAATTCTTAAATGACTTTTAAACTTATTCTTAAGGAGAAATATATGTTAAACCTTTTTATTTACTTCCGAAGAAAACACCTGAATTTTGTGTTTTAATTTAAATCTAAATTTAGGCAATCTGAATTTTCATACCGATGTATGAAGTCAACTTGTTATATACCGAAGTATATATATATATATATGGTTTTAAGCCTTAAACTTAGAATTTAAATTTATTTTGCACATTTAACACAAAATTTTATCTTTGAGGAGAAGTATATACATTTAAACGTCTTATTTCCTCCTTCAATCCATATTAAATTCAATATTGGGCAACCAATCATACAAAAGTATGTATTTAACCGTTTATGTTACGAAATAATAATAATTTAACAGTAAAGCCCACTTTGGTGGGATCTCGTAATAATTAAAATTATTTTGAAACATATAAACTAATTTGCCCAAAAATTGAATTCAAATTAAACTGAACTTAAATGTAAATATATTTGAAAAACTTTTATTTACTCTTTCGATCCGTTTAAAATTCATCCAGGCAACTGATCATACTGAGTATGTATTCTAATCCGTTTACATTCCGAAATAATAACAATTTTAATAGTAGAACCCACTTTGGTGGAATTTTACAAAAAATTGGAATTATTTCAAAAAAATGTATATATGACTAAATTTTGCCTAAAGAATTAAAATTGGAATGAACTTAAATTTAACACACAAAATTGGGCCTACAGGAAATATATATACACAACCATTTATTTCCTCCCTTTTAATGAATTTAAATTCAAGATTTTTTAGGCACCAAATTTACATACAAAGTATGTCCGTAACTTTTTTTTATATATCGAAATAAGAGTAATCGCCACGATAAAGCCCACTTTGGTGGGGATTTGATTTAATTACAATCATTTCGATATATATATGATGAAGCGTGCCAAAAATTGAATTTAAAATTCAAACTGAATTTTAACAAAAATTTATACTTTAGGGATATATATATATATATATATATATATATATATATATATATATATATATATATATATATATGTCCACTTATTTCCCCTTTCATTAGTGTTAAAATAAATCCAAAACAACCCCAAATTTGTGTCCAAATGACCCAAAAAATTGGGTCCAAAATTAGCCATATGCCCAAAAAAAACTGTTTTTCAATAAGCCCAAAAGAAGGCTAAAAACTGTTTTGCAATAATAGGCCCAAAAACACCCAAACAAGGCCCAAAACAGGCCTAGCCCAATCCTCCCACAAAAAAAATTTTTTTTAGGGTTAGGGTTTCTGTAGGGGGGCCGCCGCCCCAGTAGGACGCCGTAAGGGGGGCGTGAGCCCCCCTTCTTTCTCGCAACCGGCGCCGGCCAAGAGGCCGGCGCCTATTACCCAACGGGGGGGCGGCCCCCGCCGCCCCCTTTGATTCTGAACAGGGGGCGGCGGGGGCCGCCCCCTTTTGTCCCGACGGGGGGCGGCGGGAGCCGCCCCCTGGTTTTTTACGGGGGCGGCGGGGGGCCGCCCCCTTTGACCTGACGGGGGGCGGCGGGGGCCTCCCCCCTTGTCTTTACGGGGGCGGCAGGGGGCGCCGCCCCCTTTGATCTGACGGGGGCGGCCTCCGCCGCCCCTTGTTACTTAACGGGGGCGGCGAAAGCCGCCCCCTCTGTCATCCGACGAGGGGCGGCAGAACTGCCGCCCCTTTTTCCCCGTTTTTTTGACTTACAGGGGCGGCTTTGCCGCCCCTTTCTGATCCGTGTCGATGCCGCCATCGCTGGCGCCGTTCTTCCGACGAGGGCGGCAGAGCCGCCTCTCTTTTGCTGTGTCGGGCGACGGCCGGCGGGCCGCCCCCGATCTAGGGTTTGTCAAAAACAAATTTTTTTTTGTTGGAAAAATTAATCAAAAAATCAAATTTTTATAGATCTGAAACTTAAAACTGATAAAAAACTAATTTTTATCAGATCCGAAACTTAAGACAGATTAAAAATCTGATTTTTATCAGATCTACAATGAGCAGGCAAAAAATTTAAGATCCACAGCCTGTGGGCTCCGATACCACTTGTAGAAACTAAAGATCTAGATGTGTACAAACCGAATAACACAGGTCTAGATATATAACATGCGGAATCTTAAATCATTGACCTACTTGGATTTAGCGGAAGCGTACCTGAGTCCATCGCTAATAATTTGAAAGATCCTGATGATACCGTGGCGGATGATCTTCCAGAATAGTACGAATCAACAGTTTGGAGAATCCCTTTAGCCTTCTCCCGGTTTCTCTCCTAGCGACGGGACGTAGAAAAGACGGCTCAACTTTGTTCGTGTATTCCGGGGATCATGACCGCTAATATTTATAGGCTAGCCTCCATAGCCCTAGGGTTTCCAACTCGGCCCATCAACGAGTTGAAGCCCAATATTCTCTACACATAAAGGCCCCACAACCTGTTTAACTCATTTAGCCCATTTAATTAATTAAAACCAGATCACTAATACATTGGGCTTAATATGACAGCGTAGCACTTATATAATTATACCGCATATTAGCCCAACGTTGGATTAAGATCCAACTTGTTGGATAAGTTCCAACACGTATACCTCATGTGTCTTATTTTAAAGTATTTGGTTGTAAATGCTTTATCATTAACACTAAGGATTCACTAGATAAGTTTGATTCTAAATCAGACGAAGGTATTTTTGTAGGATATTCTACACGTAGTAAAGCATATAGAATTTATAATAAAAGAACTTTATGTATTGAGGAATCTCTTCATGTAAGTTTTGATGAGAATTTTACACCTATCACACATTTAGATGACAAAGATTCTATACCTATCACTAGTTCTTTAAAAAACACTAAGTTAGATGACGATGATTCTACTAATTCCACTCCTGAAATTATTCCTGAAAATACAAGTTTTCCTAAAGCATTTGTTGAAGTTCTTAATCATCCACATGATCTAGTTATTGGAGATATTTCTGATTGAGTAAGAACTAGATCTCAAATAGAACAAATGACTAATTATGCATTTATATCATCCATTGTACCAAAGAATATTATTGAAGCATGTAAAGATAGTTCATGGATTGTAGCAATGCAGGAAGAGCTTAATCAATTCAAAAAGAATGAGATATGGGAATTAGTACCTAGACCTTCAGATCATCCTATTATAGAAACAAAATGGGTATTTAAGAATAAATTAGATGAATTTGGTCAAGTAGTTAGAAATAAGGCTAGATTAGTTGCACATGGTTATAATCAGGAACAAGGCATTGATTATGATGGAACATATGCTCCTGTAGCAAGATTAGAATATATTAGAATGCTTTTAGCATATGCATGCTACAAAGATTTCAAGTTATATCAAATGGATGTTAAAAGTGCATTTCTTAATGGTATTATAAAAGAAGAAGTCTATGTAGAACAACCACCAGGATTTCAACATTAAAGTTTGTATAATCATGTTTTCAAGTTAAAAAAGCATTATATGGATTAAAACAAGCATCTCATGCTTGGTATGATAGATTGAAAAAATTTCTGTTAAAATCTGGTTATTCTATTGGAAAAATAGATTCTACTTTATTTACCAAAGATATATATTCTGATGATATCATTATACAAATATATGTTGATGATATAATTTTTGGTTCTACTAATGATTCTCTTTATCAAGAACTTTCTAAGGAAATGCAGAGTGAATTTGAGATGAGTCACAAGGATGAATTAACATATTTCATTGGACTTCAAATCAAGCAAATGAAGGAATGTATATTTATACACCAAAGTAAATATACAAAGGACCTCATCAAAAAGTTTGGATTAGAGAATTCTGCAGAAAAACGTACTCCCATGGGTACATCTTCAAATCTTGATAAAGATCCAAATGGTAAGAGTGTTGATCAAACATTATATCGAGGTATGATTGGATCATTACTTTATCTTAATGCAACTAGACCCGATATTATGGTTTCTATTTGTATATGAGCTAGATATCAGTCAGACCCTAAGGTATCACTGTGATGACCTGTATTCAGCAATACCCATTTTCTACGTATTTTCTTAATTAATAATATTTTATAATGGTTTGTCATGAGTTGAATATCAAAATAGTTTCTAAATCATTTATAAAAAATGTTTCGTGTAACCAATATAGTTATAACCTATTTTAGGGTATACGAGTACCAACCTAAATCCCTAAATGATTTTTATAATTATTTAAACTCAATTATTAATGTTACGACCGTAACAATTATTTTCCTATTTAAAAGTCATCAAAATGATTTCAAACTTCTACAGTATCACTCTAAGATCATTTAGTGCTTCCCACATTAATTTCGTAATTTTCCGAAGTCGGATCAATAGAGAACCCGTAAACCCGCTTCCTAAACGTTTTGGCCCAAAACTCGTATTTCCGTAGTCCAAACTACAAAATAGATTTTGTAGTCACGATCCTCGTGACAATACGAACCCGTGGCTATATTTTCGTAATTTTTCGGAGTCGTTTAACCCCAGGGACAAAATTGTAATTTCGTTGCAAAATTGTAAATAAACGGCCATTCACTAATTACTTTTTACTTAACTAAATTACCTAGCTTAATTCCCTAATGTCGGCAACCACACACGTTTTGGTAAGAGAGTTTGGTCTAAGCTTCTAACCTTTTTTCAAAAGCTAACTTTTCATTAAATAGCTATTGACTAAAAATTAATTACACTATTATTATACTAATTGTTATAACCTATTTAATCCCTTGCTTAAGCTCTTCTTCTCCTCACGAAAAAAAACAAACCCAGGCTACTCTGTTTTGAGCCCGTAACCCATTTTCCCTCTCTCTTCAATTTTTTCCACCCCCTCACTCACTTCCGACCGCTCTCTCTCCCACCCTCGTCTTCAACCTCTCCCCGTGCTCAACCCATTCCCGCTCTGCCACCCCGCTGCCCTCCAACGTCCCCCAAACCCAAACAACGCCGCCCCACCCTCTGTTCCCGCTTTGAAACAGAGCACACCGGAGCTCCACCCCTCCCCAACAGCCCCTCCGACGTGTGCACCGCCCCATCTCCGGCGAAGAACCCCCGCACAGCCCCGACCTCACCCGCCAGCTCTCGCCGCCGTGAAGCTCCCTCATAGCGCCCGCTCACCTTCCGCCACGCTACAACCGCTCGCTCGTTCGTCGCCGTCGTTAGCGCCGACCTCGCTGGAGTCGCCCGACGCCTCCGCCGCTCGACGCTGCCGGGGAAGGCCTTCGCCCTCACCCTCTCTCGCTCTCGCGTGGAAATCGGAGGTGAGAAACGACGCTCAGTGTGTTTTTAAACATAATACGTATTTTAATACGTATTTTAAAACGTATTTACATATTTTCTAATATTTATTAAATGATATTATTGGGTTTAAATTCATAGTAATTTGTACAGGCATCAGAAAATTGCGAAACTAGTCCCAGAAAATCAGAAACGTCGAAACGAATCCATTGGCGCTGGTTTCATCACCATAAGGCAAGTATATTTCTCACAGTAAATTTTTAAAAGCAAAATTTAAATAGGTTAAAATTATTTTAAAATTCGTAGCTTGCAATTTTTACGTACACTGATGTACGATAAAAATATATGTTATAGTACTTGTAAATACGATCATTTTGACATCTTGTTTGAAGAATTCTGACGTACGGTTTGCCCGGAATAAATCTTTGAACATGTGTAGTAATAATAATTTCTTGTCTAAAAATTTCTTTTAAAATTCGTAGTTTGTGATTTTTACGTACACTGAAGTACGATAAAAATATATGTCGTAGTACTAGTGAATACAACCATTTTGACACCTTGATTGAAGAATTCTCATGTACGGTTTGCTCTAAACAATTCCTTGAACATTCATCTTTAAAATGGTTTCTTGATTTTAAAATTGTTTTTGGCTATTTTAAATTGTCTAAGATTGTTAAAAATTATTTAAAACAATCTTGAAAATTAACTACTAGCCTTAGAAAATATTTTAAGCTAATTTAAAATTATTTGCTTAGTCAAAAATCAGTTTTTGCTTATTCTCTCATCAATTTAAGTAAGTTTTACGTTTTTATTTAATTGCTAAATCGAGTTGTGAAGTCATGAACTTTGGTGAAACTGTTGTACGGACTATTGAGATACTGAGACTGAATTGACTGCATGGAAGATGGAACTTTAACAATATAGAATAGAAGATGGAACTTTAAAGAATGGAAGATGGAATTTCAATAATGAACAGATAGTACACGTCTTTGACCGACACTTGACTCAACCTGGGATCGGGGTAGTCTATGATCACAAGTGTCACAGAATGACTGGATGCGCCATACTAAATTACCTCCAACGCATTACGGGGGTTAGATCCTTGACCGTTGCCATATCGGAACAGTGGATAAGCCTCGGAGTTGCTCCTGTCGCAGGCTGCATGTTGGTTATTTCTAGTACTCTTGGACATGGACTTATCACTAGGATAGACTGGTTTTTGATTAATTGTTCGAACATCTTTTCTGCAGGTTGCTACAGTGTGATTATTAAATGCTAAATTGTCACAGGCTACAGATGGCTTTGCAAATTATTATCGAATAATGAAACTGCTGCAGGTTGCAATTGCTGGAAATATTTAAAACTGCTATAACTCTTTTCTATTTATCTTATCACTTGTCTTTTCAGTTTTTAATTTAAATGTCTAACGGTTTGGTTTTGAGAACATCTTGCCGAGTATACCTTGCTGACGGACATTTCATTTTGTTGTTTTTACGAAATGTCCGTCAGGTACCGACAGTGAGTTCGTTGAAGTCTTTGCTGTAGGAACCGAGTCAGTGCTCGAAGGCTACGTGGAGTACCTACCCACAGAAGACTAGACATTCCCCTTCACGACTGCACTTTATATATTTGAATAATGTAATTGTTGTACTTGTTAATTGCGGCCATACTAGGCCTATATTGTAATAATCGCATCTGTACTATTTCTTATAAGCATGCAAGATCCTGCCATCTTACTTTATAGACGCTTAGTGTGTTTAAACCAAGGAGGAAGAAAAGAAAAAGAAAAAAAGTACCCCTCTTTGTTTTAAGCACATCGCGGACCCGTTCGCGTTCTCGCTCCTGGTAAAATAGGAAGCGGGGCGTGACAGGTTTTAGTGGTGGCCTATGCAGGTCTTGCTTATGCGAATACCTTAAGAAATGGTTTGGTTGTCATTGATATCAAAGTATCTAACTAGAATATAATTACCGAACTTACCTTGTGGTTTGTTTTACAGCATGGCAGGTAGACCCAACACCAGGAACACCAACGGCATCACCGAGAACGACTTCATGGGGATCATCATAGAGATGTTGGATATCCATCATCAAATCCTCAAGCGTGAACCTAGAACTGAACACCGAGGAGAAGCCGGAGTTAAACATTTTCGAGAGATGCGTCCTAAAACGTTCTCTGGAAAGGAAACTCCATTGGAAGCCGAAGAATAGGCACGTAACACTGAAGATAATTTGGGCGCTGCCCACATCCCCCAAGCAGGATGGGTCGAAATAGCCAGGCTCCAACTGACTGATTACGCCCGAACCTGGTGGGACACTGAGGAAAAGCGTATAATGCCGCCTATTGCATGGGCCACATTTTGCGAGCGTTTCAACACGAAGTTTTTCCCTAAAGCAGCAAGAAGAGAACTTCAACAACGTTTCATCAACTTGAAACAGGAACCAATGACTGTTGACGAATACGATGCTGAGTTCTCTATGCTGAGTCAATTCGCTCCTCACATGGTCGAGAATACGGAAGATCATGCCTTCCAGTTCCGCCAAGGTCTGAATTACAATATTCAAGCTTATATGACCTCGGCTGATCTGACCAGCTATGAGAAGATACTGGAGGCTGCCCGCAACCATGAGGCTGTTGACAAACAGCGTAAAGTAGCCCAAGGAAAGCGTCCGATGGAACCATCGAGGAACAATCTCCGACCGATGCAGACTACTACATTCAAGAGGCATACTGCTCCCAACAACTACAGGCCTGTTGCTCCAACCAACAACCGGACCGCTGCTCCTCCAAACAGCAATCGAGCTACACTGACATGCTTCCACTGCAACCGACCGGGCCATACCAAGAAGGACTGTCGCCAACTGTTGAACCAATGCTTGGCATGTGGATCACCGGAGCACGCTGTTAAAGACTGCCCTCAGCGCATCAACAAACCATTTACTACTGGAGCTCCTGGATCAACATCCCGTGGACCACCCTTAGCCCCACAGCAGAGGGTTTTCCAACAGGCCCAGCCTAAACGCCAAGCGTTTACCATGACTGCTGAAGAAGCTGAGGTGACTGAACCAGTGATCACAGGTAACCTCTAAGACATCCTCCCTTATCTTACTAGATGCTCATAGCTTTACTTTAGACTGCTAAGTATACCTTATCATTGTAACGACCCGCTTTCGGGGGCCCGTTACTTATTTGATATTTACGCAGGTCCTGCAGGTTACCAATGAAAACAAAATAGCCACGATGCAGAGATGTACAAAAATACTCAAATAGTGTCCAATTATTATAATTCATACTGTACAAGATGTCCCAACAAATATACATGAAAGAAGAAAAGTACACAAAGGAAAATAGCTCTGGAAGCTGCGGTCGAATTCTGGCGCTATTAGCTCAGGAGCATCTACCTCTATATGTATGTCGTCTGCGGTGCCACGGAGATGGAACCGTAGGTAAGTCATAACAATTCTAAATATAGAAAATAAGCAGTGCACAAGTATGACAAGAATAACTATGTACGAGCAGACCAGATTGAAAAGTAAAGTACTGAACAACAACTGTACATAGCTAAGTAGTAAAAGTAAACAGAACTGAAAGGAAAGAACAGCTGTATTGTGATGGTGCGAGTGTAAGGCAGGCTAAGTAAGTGAAACATGCTACTGCTGTAGCTAAAAGTACGACAAGTAAAGTACTAGTGACTGTACAAGTGTAGTAAGTAACGTGCATGGAACGTGTAAAGTAAAGGTGACCGTGGTGTGTAAGTAAAAGTGACAGTGCAAAAGTAACTACACTACGTGACTCAAGTCGAAGAGTACAATATGTGACCATCGAGTTCATCTCTTGCCTGGGCGCGACCCAGACGTATACCGAAAACACAAGCAGCTAGACAGGATGCTGACACAGGCAGCATATTTTTGTTTGCTGAAACACAGGCAGCTAGACATGATGCCAAAAACCCAGGCAGCTAGACATGTAGATTGAACTCCAGTCACTCCCGCACTCTCTCAAACTATGAGTTACCCCAAAACCCCAGTGAAGTGTCAAGTGTTCTATGTACATTTCCTTTTCATGATGTTCCACGAGATGTTCCATAAAATATTCCACAAGATATTCCACAAGATGTTCCACATGTTACTAGTCAAACCAAGACAACTGGTTGACTTTCTTATTGAAAACCAGAAAGTCAGAAATTCTTTCCAAAGCAAGCTGGCCAAGCGAAGTGAGCATAAAGGCAAGTCCAAGCACACAATTTACCTAAGTTGATAATTGTGTGTTACAACCACCAAAGTTGAAAGTTGGCAAAATAATCTGTAGTTGATTACTTTCCTATTAGATTAGATCTCTAGTTCGGTTCAAGTCAAGTGGCCGTTCTGAGGCTATGGTGGTGTTCTAAGTACATACGAGGACACTAACTAATTTTCAAATTTTAAGAATTAGTCGTGACTTACTGATTTTGAGATCGACGTAGCAAGCCGGAACTGGATTTAGGGCTTCTATGGATCTTGATGCACCTGCAATCACAAGAACACTTGGTTAAAGAACGCTACATTTCCTATTTAAATAATTTGATCGTTCTGATTTTCTAAATTGGTTGAAACGTTGTCGAAACCCGTTCTAAATTTTTATATAAGCTACATATGTAGAAAATAATTTTACTGTAAGAGGATATATTTTTCTGAAACTCATAGTAATTTTTATAATTTTTAAAAGCTCAAAACCAATTTAAAAACCAATTTTAATTAAGTAACGTATTTATTCAAATATTTATTCTGGATGCAATTTGCATCGAAAAGTTGCAAATGAACTGTCAAAATGGCCGTCTCGGAGAGTATTACGACATATATTTTTCTCACATATTATTGTATGTGAAAATAACAAGTTATGGATTTTTGAACGAAAATTACGTATTTAACTTTTAGGCTTAAAAATTAATTCTGGAGAAATTAAGCGCCTGATTGAGATGAAACTAGTGTCATTGGGTCCAGAATGTCATTTCTAATTTTCTGAAGCCGGTCTTGCATTTTTTGGATGCTTATATCATTTACTATAAATTTAAAATCAGTAAATCCCATTTTTTTTGAAAGGTTAGTGTGAGTCTATATTGAAAATCATAATGTACAGAGTACAAGGGTAACTAATGGAAGGAGAAGGAAGTTAGAGAGAGAAGGGGGCACAGGCGTCGTCACCCTCTACTAGCTTCCGTCAAACCCCCATTTAAGTTTGACCCACAAAATTGCAAACATGCAAAAATGCAGAAGTTCTCCTTCAACCATTATCTCTAAATTCCCAGTTAGACAAAATTTGAGCTGCATCAGTCTCAGCTGTAGCTTGGTCTCTGAGGATCAGTCTAACATCGGCGGCGATGTCCCCAAATAAATGTTGTTTTCGGCTTCATGGCGCCCTAAAAAATTCTTGTATTTCTTTCCCTCCAGATATGCCAAACCATGGCCGAGAGGGCGGTTCTGGCTAATAAGCCCACTATATTCTTCTTTACAAAGTGATGTGTAAAATAGTCCCCCACACCCTGTAATGTTGGCTCAAGAGGGTCTGATACACCAAGCTTGAGGAGGCTTCTGCGCAAAATATAATTAGAGTATGTGCAATCGAAAAAGAGATGGCTAACACTTTCATGAACTCCATCCCTACATAGGATACAGTCAGGATCCGTATTTATCCCCCGTTTAAGTAGCAGATCTCTTGTAAGCAACTTCCCGTGAAAAGATCTCAGGAGAGTTATAGACATCTTGGGTACATGGTGCTGGTACCAGATTAATTTAGTGTAGGGAAATTGTGTACCTCTATGCCGCACACCCTCCCATGCAGCCTTAAATGAGAAAGCTGTGTCTGAAGCCCACCTCCATGCGTCCGCCTGGGAATTGAGAGGTTGCGGTAGCAAGTGTCTAACCGCCTGAATGCTTGGAGTTTCCGCCCACACGCCAGGTGCCAGTATATAATCTTTGACTTTTTTATGTTGCTCGCCCACAGGAACCTCGAATGTATCTTTGAGAGGCCCCCCACTAGCCAATGATCATTCCAAAACGAGGTGGAGTTCCCGTCATTTACGCACCTCATTATAAGATTTTTTGAGTAGTGCCTACAATTAAGCATAAACTTCCAGGTTCCGGATTGAGTGACTTTACCTTCAACGCCAAAGAAATCCCCAACATCGCAACAACTGCTTCTCATATAGTTCGCCCATAACCCATTTGAAGTAAGCATACGCCATGTTAGCCTGATACCAGCTGCAACATTGAGATCAGTTAGCAATCTCAAGCCTACTCCTCCCTCTTCTTTAGGTAAGCAGAGCTCTTTCCAAGCCCAGATTTTAGAGGCACCCCATATGAATCTCCTACATGCTGAAGTTATATTGCGAAGGACAGATTTTGGAATTCGGTAAACTTGTAGCCAGAATATTACCATCCCATAAATAACAGTCTTGACCAACTCCAAGCGCCCAGAGATGGAAAGTATAGAAGAAGTCCAGCCCAAGAGCCTTTTTTTGCACTTGTCAATAAGCCTACAATACATTGATGGTTTTGGGTATTTCGAAGAGAGCGGGAGGCCCAGGTAGGTAGTGATAGAAGTCCCTAATTTAATGCCAAGCAAGCCAGATAAGCACGCTGGATTTTTGGTACCCTTGCTGAATATGGAGATAGACTTATCCCAGTTAATCTGTAGGCCGGTGAGATTTGAGAAATTAGCAAGCAGCATTTTCAACCCTTCAAAGGTGTGTTTGTTAGCCCTGCAGAATAATAATATGTCGTCTGCAAATAGTAGATGGGAAATAGCACCAGCACGCTGCATAGGATGGATACTTCTTGATACTAAAGATTTTTCCACCATTAGAGAAAACGCCTCCATGGTAATGACAAAAAGATAGGGGGAGATAGGGTCACCCTGCCGTAGCCCCCTGTTCCCATCAAAATAACCAGCAGGGGAGCCATTAATCATAACCGAGAAGGTGGGAGTAGAGATGCATTCCTTTATCCAATTTGTAAACCTCCTGCTGAACCCCATACGATGTAGGATAAAGTAAATAAATTCCCGGTTTACGCTATCAAACGCCTTCCTCAAATCCAGCATCAGACAAGCCCTGGATCCCATAGGGTTACTAAAATCTCTTATCTGTTCATGAGCTAGTAATGCACTATCAGATAATAATCTACCCTTGAGGAAAGCGGATTGGTTAGGGGAGATTAACTCATGGATAACCAATTTAAGTCTGTTACAAATTATCTTGCTAATCACTTTATAAAGCATGTTGCAACAGGCAATAGGCCTATAATCACCAAGCCCGCATGCATTTTTAGATTTGGGCAACAAAGAGAGATAAGTGTGGTTTATGGGATGCATAAGAGAGCTGGAACGAAAGAATGAAAGAACTGCATCAGAGACATCGTTACCAATAGTATTCCAGCCATGCTGGTAGAAATAACCATTAAATCCATCTGGAGTATTAGTAAATCCCATTTAATAATATATTAATATATATATAATTTTTACTTATTATACGTATTAGTATTTACGTGAGTTACTCATGTAACCTCTCCTCATGCAGCATCGGAGGGGAGGGGTGCTCGGGGGCGATGAGACGGCGACGGAGCGTTGGCCCGGCGACGGGGATCGCCGGAGGCGATCGGCGAAGGTGGAGGCGGAGGCCGTTTCATCGGAGGGCGGAGCTCGGAGGGGATGTCGCCGTGGACGGCATCGAGGGAAGGCGGCACGGGTGCAGTCGGACAGCGGCGTTCGCCGTGGAGGTGGCCGGGGCGGACGAGTAGGGGCGGTGGTCTGGAGCTCACGGTGATCACGAGGGAGAAGTCGAACAGCGGAGGTCCCAGTGGGTGGAACGACGTCAGAGAGCAATCGGAGTGGCCCAGGCGATGGCGGAGCTCGAAGGGGGTCTTCGGGAGAAGCTCCGTCGTCAGCGAGGCGGGGGAGCTGCAGGCGGAGCTCCGGTGTCGACGGCGAAGCAAGCGGAGCTCGCTGCGACAGCGGTGAGGGCGAGGACGAGTGGCGGGGTGCGGCGAAGCTCTGGTGGAGCTGTACGTTCTTAGTTGGGTCGCCGGAGCTCGGGGAACAGTGGCGGGGTTCATTCATTGCTGTCGGAGCGGGTGGCGATCTCGGAGCTTCTCGTCGGAGCATGATGAAGAGACGGCGATCAGATCTTGGCGGAGGTTCTTGGGCTCGCAGGCGGTGGATGAGAGGAAGAGCTCCGGAGGTAGGTTGTGCGGGGTTGAGCATGTCGGAGATGTGGGAGGAGCGAGAGCATGGGTTTGAGAAGAGCAAACGAAAGAGAGCGGATGTGTGTGAGTACGGGCTTAGATGGGTTTGCCTCGGTTCTGCGTGTGCTTGCCGTGGGTGAGGCTGAGGGAAGAAGAGAGTTAAGGGGTTTATATAGGTAATTATATTAATTTTAATAATAAGTTAATAAATACTTAGTCAACTAATTATTAGGTTAGGAGAGGAACTTTAGATTAAGTGTGGAAAGTAGGTTAACCCATGAATCACATGGGCTTCTTACGGGTACGTGTTAGGTAGGTGAAAGTTAATTAAAATAGTTAATAGGGTAATTAGTAATTAAGTAAAAAGGTTAAAACGTAATTAGTAGATAATGTCAAAAATACAAAATTACGATTTTGCCCCTACTAGTAAACGTGTCCGAAAAATTACGAAAACATACCCACGGGATCGTATCGTTACGAGGATCGCGAATACAAAGTTCGTTTCGGGATTTGGGCTACGGAGATACTAGTTTTAGGCCAAAACATTTAGAAAGTGGGTTTGCAGGTTCTATTTTGAAATGGTATCAGAAAATTACGAAATTAATGTGGAAAGCCCTAAATGATCATAGAATGTTACCGTAGGAGTTTGAAAACGTTTTGATGATGTTTGTAAGGAAAATAAATTCATTAAGCCAAAACGGTACTAACTAAAAATGAATTTTTATCGGAATTGTTTTGAGTATTTGATGAAACTCGAACTTACTAAAATACTTTATGACTAGTCTGATATCTCAAAATTTTTTTATAAGAAATTTTTGAAATCGTAAAACTCCTGACGAACCATTATAAAATATTTTTTAAAAAATTGAAAATAGGTTAAATACGTACATAGTTGTCTTGATAAAAACAGGTCGTTACATTCTACCCTCCTTAAAATAATTCCGTCCTCGGAATTTAAAAATCT
The DNA here is from genome assembly GCA_030789695.1 of Scilla litardierei. Taxonomy (NCBI): domain Eukaryota; kingdom Viridiplantae; phylum Streptophyta; class Magnoliopsida; order Asparagales; family Asparagaceae; genus Scilla; species Scilla litardierei. Next base: position 10,530,273 of record CM061133.1, on the reverse strand, counting down.
CTTTTGTTTAAAAATCTCTTTTGAAAATAATTGATGTTATGAAGAAGCTCAAGCAAATAAATGATAGAAAAGATAGTTATCTAGTAAATCAGGTTATAAATAACATGAAATATAATGTGATATTATAGCATCAAGAAAACAAGAGATGTTATATATGAATATATACTATTGACATAACCATAGCTTCTGTAACTATTCCTGAGACCAGTATCATCACAATAGTTACTCTGACTTCCCAAAATTAACATGAGATAATAACATCACATGAAAATGAGGGCTATTATGATGACAACATCTGTTCGAACTTGGAACCTGAGGTAATAAGCCAGTAGCATGCTATTTAAACCACATAAAACGGAAGACCATAAAGTTTCTTCGTGCGATTGGTGACTAACTGGGTCTAGCCAAAGATGTCGTTCATAATATTGCATGTAACGACTAATCCACAGGTATCAATCTCCATAATGCCCAATCACATGCTAATGTCCAAATCAACGCCCCAAGATAAGTACAAGGCCAACACCCAAAGTCAGTACTCACTGTCATCATTCCTTCCATCAAACTCCATAATATCCTACAATACGGCAAGATCCAAGCTCTCATCCAGAGCCAAGCACAAGGCCTACATCCAACTTCAACACCCAAGGACAATATCATGCCAATAATCATCGCCATCACTCCTTCCGTAGACCAATACTTGACATTCGCAACACCCAACATCACCCAATAAGTAAACAACCAAAAACACACTTTTCCGCAAACCAAAAGCAGTAGATGCAAGCAGAAGCCTAAACGGGATCTCAACATGGGTGAGACCCAGGGCAGAGAGCTCAAGAGAAGCCCAAGGATCACGGCTTCCCAAGATCTCAGCCACACAGCGGTAAGGGTGGCGGCGAGGGTCGTCGCCAAGGCCAAAAATCCCAAAACATATCGTCGAAGGGCCATCAGTGGTTGTCGATCTATGGTGGCTACGGCTGCTTGACGTGGCGGGTGTCACCAGAGTAGGGTGGGGTGGTGGAGCTTTTGGGTGAGGTTGGAGGAGCTTAAGGCGAGATGGATCGAGTTCGCTTGGGAAAGAGGCCGGGAGGAGGAGTGGGAGTCGATACAGTGTAGGGGAAGCCACGGGATGGCTTGGTGAGGAAGAGAGGGGGCTTAAAAAGGGGCACCGAAAGTCGTCGGTAGGTAGGCTAGGTTAGGCGAGACCAGGGCTCGAGGTGAGGAAGCGGACAAAGGAAATAAAGAGGGGGGAGGTGGTAGGTGGGAAGGGAATTCAACTCATGGAAAAATCGGATGCAAGATAAAAGTAGGGGCTAGAAGAGAAACGCGAGCTCAAGAAAGACGCAAACAGCCTACACTTGCACGTCAGGTTTGGCTCGTCTCAAAATCTCTAGCACCATCCTCCAATACTTCTGAGCGTCCTTCGATTCGCTTCCGTTGTCGAAATCGAACTTCTGATGATCGAAAATCGAATGCTACCCTCCTTAAAATAGACGTAGCTAGAGTTCAAGCAAACTAGAAATAGAAAGATTCTAAGAAGGTCAATCGAAAGGTCATCAAGCTAAAAGAATGGCGATAGTGATGAAGATCGATGGCGTTACATAATCATGATTCACGTCCTTGCGGTCCAGCGGAACACGGCCAGGGAAGTGACTAAGCCAGGATCACTTACCCCAAGTCTAGCTAGAGTGATCCAACAAATTTAGCTAAGCACATTGACCGGATCATGGGCCATTGAAGGAAGCTTATCATTTATATGTGTACCATCATCAACTGAAGGAAAGGTGATGAAGTGGGTAGATAGTTCAACCTAATCACTATAACTGCTAGCAAAAGAGGTTACAAGGGAGGGTATAACCAAGAATGGAACACGAGTTCCTAAGCAAGGGTTAAGAGTTCAAAGGAAGTGATGAGGATCAAAGAAGACCTAATGAAGATGATAATAAGGACGCTTCACCCGTATATCCAATATAGGTGAACACTCAAGACATCCCGTACTCGAGGTTAATTTGAGTATTTTATATTGTACACCCTGATCTTGCTATATTGTTCACGAGGTAGTTAGCGCGGACCTGCATGGGCCACCAAACCTGTAACGACCCGCTTTCAGGGGCCCGTTACTTATTTGATATTTGCACAGGTCCTGCAGGTTACCAGTGAAAACAAAATAGCCACGATGCAGAGATGTACAAAAATACTCAAATAGTGTCCAATTATTACAATTCATACTGTACAAGATGTCCCAACGAATATACATGAAAGAAGAAAAGTACACAAAGGAAAATAGCTCTGGAAGCTGCGGTCGAATTCTGGCGCTATTAGCTCATGAGCATCAACCTCCATATGTACGTCGTCTGCGGTGCCACGGAGATGGAACCGTAGGTAAGTCACAATAATTCTAAATATAGAAAAGAAGCAGTGCACAAGTATGACAAGAGTAACTACGTACGAGCAGACCAGAGTGAAAAGTAAAGTACTGAACAACAACTGTACATAGCTGAGTAGTAAAAGTAAACAGAACTGAAAGGAAAGAACAGCTGTATTGTGATGGTGCGAGTGTAAGGCAGGCTAAGTAAGTGAAACATGCTACTGCTGTAGCTAAAAGTACAAGTAAAGTACTGGTGACGGTACAAGTATAGTAAGTAACGTGCATGGAACGTGTAAAGTAAAGGTGACTGTGGTGTGTAAGTAAAAATGACTGTGCAAAAGTAACTACACTACGTGACTCAAGTCGAAGAGTACAATATGTGACCATCGAGTTCATCTCTTGCCTGGGCGCGACCCAGACAAATGCCGAAAACACAGGCAGCTAGACCGGATGCTGACACGGACAGGCATCATATTTTTGTTTGCCGAAACACAGGCAGCTAGACATGATGCCAGACAGCTAGACATGTAGATTGAACTCCAGTCACTCCCGCACTCTCTCAAACTATGAGTTACCCCAAAACCCCAGTGAAGTGTCAAGTGTTCTATGTACATTTCCTTTTCATGATGTTCCACGAGATGTTCCACAAGATATTCCACAAGATATTCCACAAGATGTTCCACATGTTACTAGTCAAACCAAGACAACTGGTTGACTTTCTTATTGAAAACCAGAAAGTCAGAAATTCTTTCCAAAGCAAGCTTGCTAAGCGAAGTGAGGATAATAGCAAGTCCAAGCACACAATTTATCCAAGTTGATAATTGTGTATTACAACCACCAAAGTTGAAAGTTGGCAAAATAATCTGTAGTTGATTACTTTCCTATTAGATTAGATCTCTAGTTCGGTTCAAGTCAAGTAGCCGTTCTGAGGCTATGGTGGTGTTCTAAGTACATACGAGGACACTAACTAATTTTCTAATTTTTAGAATTAGTCGTGACTTACAGATTTTGAGATCGATGTAGCAAGCCGGAACTGGATCTAGGGCTTCCACGGATGTTGGTGCACCTGCAATCACAAGAACACTTGGTTAAAGAACGCTACATTTCCTATTTAAATAATTTGATCGTTCTGATTTTCTAAATTGGTTGAAACGTTGTCGAAACCCGTTCTAAATTTTTATATAAGCTACATATGTAGAAAATAATTTTACTGTAAGAGGATATATTTTTCTGAAACTCATAGTAATTTTTATAATTTTTAAAAGCTCAAAACCAATTTAAAAACTGATTTTAATTAAGTAACGTATTTATTCAAACATTTATTCTGGATGCAATTTGCATCGGAAAGTTGCAAATGAACTGTCAAAATGGCCGTCTCGAAGAGTATTACGACATATATTTTTCTCACGTATTATTGTATGTGAAAATAACAAGTTATGGATTTTTGAAAGAAAATCACGTATTTAAATTTTAAGCTTAAAAATTAATTCTGGAGAAATTAAGCGCCTGATTGAGATGAAACTAGTGTCATTGGGTCCAGAATGTCCTTTCTAATTTTTTGGAGCTGGTCTTGCATTTTTTGGATGCTTATATCATTTACTATAAATTTAAAATCAGTAAATCCCATTTAATAATATATTAATATATATATTATTTTTACTTATTATACGTATTAGTATTTACGTGAGTTACTCACGTAACCTCTCCTCATGCAGCATCAGAGGGGAGGGGTGCTCGAGGGCGATGAGACGGCGACGGAGCGTTGGCCCAGCGACGGGGATCGCCGGAGGTGATGGGCGAAGGTGAAGGCGGAGGATATTTCGTCGGAGGGCGGAGCTCGGAGGGGATGTCGCCGTGGACGGCATCGAGGGAAGGCGGCACGGGTGCAGTCGGACAGCGGTGTTCGCCGTGGAGGTGGCTGAGGCGGACGAGTAGGGGCGGTAGTCCGGAGCTCACGGCGATCACGAGGGAGGAGAAGTCGAACAGCGGAGGTCCCCGTGGGCGGAACGACGTCGGAGAGCAGTCGGAGTGGCCCAGGCGATGGCGGAGCTCAAAGGGGGTCTTCGGGAGAAGCTCTGTCGTCAGCGAGGCGGGGGAGCTGTAGGCGGAGCTCCGGTGTCGACGGCGAAACAAGCGGAGTTTGCTGCGACAGCGACGAGGGTGAGGACGAGCAGCGAGGTACGGCGAAGCTCCGGTGGAGCTGTGCATGCTTAGTTGGGTCACCGGAGCTCGGGGAACAGCGGCGGCGTTCGTTCGTTGCTGTCGGAGCTGGTGGCGATCTCGGAGCTCCTCGTCGGAGCACGATGAAGAGACGACGATCGGATCTTGGCGGAGGTTCTTGGGCTCACAGTCGGTGGATGAGAGGAAGAGCTCCGGAGGGAGGTTGTGCGGGGTTGAGCATGGCGGAGATGTGGGAGGAGCTAGAGCATGGGTTTGAAAGAGCAAACGAAAGAGAGCGAATGTGTGTGAGTACGGGCTTAGATGGGTTTGCCTCGGTTCTGCGTGTGCTTGCCGTGGGTGAGGCTGAGGGAAGAAGAGAGTTAAGGGGTTTATATAGGTAATTATATTAATTTTAATAATAAGTTAATAAATACTTAGTCAACTAATTATTAGGTTAGGAGAGGAACTTTAGATTAAGTGTGGAAAGTAGGTTAACCCATGAATCACATGGGCTTCTTACGGGTACGTGTTAGGTAGGTGAAAGTTAATTAAAATAGTTAATAGGGTAATTAGTAATTAAGTAAAAAGGTTAAAACGTAATTAGTAGATAATGTCAAAAATACAAAATTACGATTTTGTCCCTACTAGTAAACGTGTCCGAAAAATTACGAAAACATACCCACGGGATCATATCGTTACGAGGATCGCGAATACAAAGTCCGTTTCGGGATTTGGGCTACGGAGATACTAGTTTTAGGCCAAAACATTTAAAAAGTGGGTTTGCGGGTTCTAGTTTGAAATGGTATCAGAAAATTACGAAATTAATGTGGAAGGCCCTAAATGATCATAGAATGTTACCGTAGGAGTTTGAAAACGTTTTGATGATGTTTGTAAGGAAAATAAATTCATTAAGCCAAAACGGTAATAACTGAAAATGAATTTTTATCGAAATTGTTTTGAGTATTTGATGAAACTCGAACTTACTAAAATACTTCATGACTAGTCTGATATCTCAAAATATTTTTATAAGAAATTTTTGAACTCGTAAAACTCCTGACGAACCATTATAAAATAGTTTTAAAAAAATTGAAAATAGGTTAAATACGTAAGTAGTTGTCTTGATAAAAACAGGCTGTTACAATCATACTCTAGGTATAGTTTTAGTAGCATCTACACCAGCCTTATCCCTCTTTGATTCTGGAGCATCTCATTGGTTCTTATCACTTAAGTTCGCTACAACACATTCCATTCCTGTGGACCCCCTTTCTAACCGATGGAACATCAACACCGGGAATGGCGTAGTGAAGACTTCCGGTGGCTGTCAATCATGCCCTTTGGTGATATGTGGTCGCGAGCTCTTCGCTGACTTCATGATAATCGACATGCCAAACTTTGACGCTGTATTCGGAATAGATTGGTTAGGAACTTTTTACGCAACAATCGATTGTCGCAAAAAGAAGCTAGTGTTCGAAATTCCTAACCATCCAATGTTCGAATTTTCGAGCGGAAGCCAGTCGCTTGGACCTATTCAATTCCGGACCAAGCCTCTAAAGATGATGATGGCATCTATGCTGCCCAGAGCAGTTCGAGAATTCGACGACGTATTTCCTGAAGAAATTTCAGGATTACCACCCGATCGAGCTCTCGAATTCACCATTGATCTGATGCCAGATACTCAACCTATCTCCAAAGCTCCTTATCGTATGGCACCAGCAGAATTGGAGGAACTTCGTACCCAATTAGACGACCTGTTGCAGAAAGGATTGATACATCCCAGCGTATCTCCCTGGGGTGCACCAGTCCTATTGGTCAAGAAGAAGGACGGCTCGAGAAGGATGTGTGTGGACTACCGAGAGCTGAACAAGGTCACCGTGAAGAACAAGTATCCATTGCCGCGCATCGATGACATCTTCGACAAACTTGGTGGATCCTGAGTCTTCTCCAAGCTTGACCTCTGAAGTGGATATCACCAAGTGAAAGTCAAGAAGGACAACATATCCAAGACTGCTTTTCAAACCAAGTATGGACACTACGAATTCGCGGTTATGCCCTTTGGCGTGACCAATGCGCCAGCGGTGTTCATGAACCTCATGAACCTCATCTTTTATGAGTTCTTGGATAAATTCGTAGTGATCTTTATTGATGACATTCTGGTCTATTCGAAAAGAGAGGAAGATCATGCTGACCACCTGCGGATCGTATTGAAGACTCTGCACCATCATCGACTATACGCCAAGTTCAGCAAATGTGAATTTTGGCTTAACCGCGTTGCCTTTCTTGGGCGTGTGGTATCTGGAGATGGTATTTCTGTCGATCCGGAGAAAGTCGCATCTGTTAGAAATTGGCCGACCCCTCGGTCAGTTTCGGACATCCGAAGTTTTCTTGGATTGGCTGGCTACTACCGCCGATTCATCCAGGACTTCTCCAAGATTGCTGAGCCCATGACTCGCCTGACAAGGAAGTACGTCAAGTATATTTGGTCCGAGACTTGTGAGCAAGCTTTCGAAGGATTGAAGACGAAGCTAACAACTGCACCAGTTCTGGCTATACCAGACAGAACAGGAGGATTTGAAGTGTATTGTGACGCATCTGGCAAAGGTCTCGGATGTGTGCTTCATCAACATGGTCATGTTGTGGCATATGCTTCCCGACAATTGAAGACTCATGAGAAGAACTATCCGACTCATGATCTGGAGCTAGCCGCAGTTTTTTTGCTACTATCCGACTCATGATCTGGAGCTAGCCGCAGTTTTTTTGCTCTGAAGATCTGGAGACATTTTCTACTGGGTGAGCAAGTGAAGATCTTCACCGACCACAAAAGTTTGAAGTACATCTTCATGCAGAAGGAGCTGAACATGAGACAACGCAGATGGCTGGAACTCATGGCTGACTACGACATCGACCTCCAATACCATCCTGGGAAGGTTAATGTCGTGCCAGACGCGTTGAGCCGGCTACCAACTGTTATGACACTCACGGCTCAGAAGAGACTACAGCTAGAGCTGCGAGAGATGGAGATTGAAATCATCCTACCTGGGATTGAAGCTTCATTGATGAATCTTCAAATTCAGTCTACCATCATCGATCGTATCAAAGCCGCTCAAGCTGGAGATGCAAAGTTACGGAAGATCAAGACTCAAGTGGAAGCAAGTCTTCGAACGGATTTTCTCATCCATGAAGACGGATCCTTGAGATATGGCAGCAGGATCTGCGTGCCTTCAGGCAATATCCGAGAAGAGCTGATGAATGAAGTACATAGCTCCCCATACTTCGTTCATCCTGGTGGCACCAAGATGTACAAGGATCTTTGTCTGAATTTTTGGTGGCATGGAATGAAGAGAAGCATTGCTCGAAGCGTCGACAAATGCCTGGTATGTCAGCAAGTGAAGGCTGAACATCATCGCGTCGCAGGATTTCTTCAACCGATGCCTATTCCCGAGTGGAAGTGGCAACACATCACCATGGAATTCGTCACTGGACTACCTCAGAGTACAAAGCAGAATGATGCCATCTGAGTGATCGTTGATCGATTAACCAAGTCAGCACACTTCATACCATTCCGAGTAGGACAATCGACTGAACTACACGCGAAGAAGTACATGGAGGTAACGATTATTTCTATACCTTATAACTTCTTCCTAGTTTATGTCGTAATATGAGCGATGACCGTACAGGAAATCGTGAGATTGCACGGAGTCCCAGTGAGCATTGTCTCTGATCGAGACACGAGATTCACATCTCACTTTTGGAAGAGTCTGCAATCAAATCTTGGTACTAATCTGAGCTTCAGCACTGCGTATCATCCGCAGACGGATGGGCAATCAGAGCGCACCATCCAGATACTCAAAGATATGTTGAGAGCTTGTATGCTTGACTTCAAAGGCTCGTGGGAAGACCACTTGCACTTAGTAGAGTTTTCATACAACAACAGCAAGCAAGTATCGGTATGGCCACATTTGCAGCACTTTATGGAAGAAAATGTCGTTCTCCATTAAGTTGAGATGACATTGGCGATCGAGAACTTTTGGGTCCGGAGATGATTGTAGAAGCTGTTGATGTGGTGCGTACTATCAGAGACAAACTTCGCATTGCACAAGACCGATACAAGCACTGGGCCGATGCGAAGCGTCGTCATCTAGAGTTTCAACCTGGAGATCATGTATTTCTGAAGATATCTCCTAACCGAGGAGTGATCAGATTTGGAAGAAGAGGAAAGCTCAGTCCGATATTTATTGGCCCTTTTGATATATTGGAGCGAGTTGGAGAAGTAGCTTACCGCCTAGCTCTACCACCTTCACTGGAAGGAGTACATGACGTATTCCATGTCTCACAACTGCGTCGTTACATTAGTGATCCTACTCATGTTGTTGACCACTCAGAGATCACAGTACGACCCGATCTTTCATATGAGCAACAACCAGTGCAGATTTTGGATCGACGTCAGAAGACTCTCAGGAATAGCGTAGTCAATCTTGTTAGAGTGATGTGGCGACATGACTCACCTGGTGAATCCACCTGGGAACGAGAAGATGAAATGCGCGAGAGATATCCATATTTGTTCACTGAATCTTAGTTTCATTGTATCTTTATTCTCTGTATTTTAGTGTGGGAAATTCCGAGAACGGAATTTTTATAAGGTGGGTAGAATGTGATGACCCGTATTCAGCAATACCCATTTTCTACGTATTTTCTTAATTAATAATATTTTATAATGGTTTGTCAGGAGTTGAATATCAAAATAGTTTCTAAATCATTTATAAAAAATGTTTCGTGTAACCAATATAGTTATAACCTATTTTAGGGTATACGAGTACCAACCTAAATTCCTAAATGATTTTTATAATTATTTAAACTCAATTATTAATGTTACGACCGTAACAATTATTTTCCTATTTAAATGTGATCAAAATGATTTCAGACTTCTACAGTATCACTCTAAGATCATTTAGTGCTTCCCACATCAATATCGTAATTTTCTGAAGTCGGATCAATAGAGAACCCGCAAACCGCTTCCTAAACATTTTGGCCCAAAACTCGTATTTCCGTAGTCCAAACTACAAAATAGATTTCGTAGTCACGATCCTCCTGACGATACGAACACGTGGATATATTTTCAAAAATTTTCGGAGTCGTTTAACCCCAGGGACAAAATTGTAATTTCGTTGTAAAATTGTAAATAAACGGCCATTCACTAATTACTTTTTACTTAACTAAATTACCTAGCTTAATTCCCTAATGTCGGCAACCGCACACGTTTTGGTAAGAGAGTTTGGTCTAAGCTTCTAACCTTTTTTCAAAAGCTAACTTTTCATTAAATAGCTATTGACTAAAAATTAATTACACTATTATTATACTAATTGTTATAACCTATTTAATCCCTTGCTTAAGCTCTTCTTCTCCTCACAGAAAAAACCAAACCCAGGCTACTCTGTTTTAAGCCCGTAACCCATTTTCCATCTCTCTTCAATTTTTTCCACACCCTCACTCACTTCCGACCGCTCTCTCTCCCACCCTCGTCTTCAACCTCTCCCCCATGCTCAACCCATTCCTGCTCCGCCACCCCGCTGCCCTCCGGCGTCCCCCGAACCCAAACAACGCCGCCCCCTCCTTCGTTCCCGCTTCGAAACAGAGCACGCCAGAGCTCCGCCCCTCCCCAGCAGCCCCTCCGACGTGTGCACCGCCCCATCTCCAGCAAAGAACCCCTGCACAGCCCCGACCTCACCCGCCAACTCCCGTCGCCGTGAAGCTCCCTCACAACGCCCGCTCGCCTTCCACCGTGCTACAGTCGCTCGCTCGTTCGCCGCCGCCGTTAGCACCGACCTCGCCGGAGTCGCCCGACGCCGCCGGCGCTCGACGTTGCCGGGGAAGATCGCCGCCCCGCCGTCGCCTGCACCCTCTCTCGCTCTCGCGTGGAAGTCGGAGGTGAGAAACGACGCTCGGTGTGTTTTTAAACATAATACGTATTTTAATACGTATTTTAAAACGTATTTACGTATTTTCTAATATTTATTAAATGATATTATTGGGTTTAAATTCATAATAATTTGTACATGCCTCAGAAAATTACGAAACTAGTCCCAGAAAATCAGAAACGTCGAAACGAATCCATTGGGGCTGGTTTCATCGCCATAAGGCAAGTATATTTCTCACAGTAAATTTTTAAAGGCAAAATTTAAATAGGTTAAAATTCTTTTAAAATTCGTAGCTTGCAATTTTTACATACACTGATGTACGATAAAAATATATGTTATAGTACTTGTAAATACGATCATTTTGACATCTTGTTTAAAGAATTCTGACGTACGGTTTGCCTGGAATAAATTTTTGAACATGTATAGTAATAATAATTTCTTGTCTTAAAATTCCTTTTAAAATTCGTAATTTGTGATTTTTACGTACACTGAAGTACGATAAAAATATATGTCGTAGTACTAGTGAATACGACCATTTTGACACCTTGATTGAAGAATTCTGATGTACGGTTTGCTCTAAACAATTCCTTGAACATTCATCTTTAAAATGGTTTCTTGATTTTAAAATTGTTTTTGGCTATTTTAAATTGTCTAAAATTGTTAAGAATTATTTAAAACAATCTTGAAAATTAACTACTAGCCTTAGAAATATTTTAAGATAATTTAAAATTATTTGCTTAGTCAAAATCAGTTTTTGCTTATTCTCTCATCAATTTAAGTAAGTTTTACGTTTTTATTTAATTGCTAAATCGAGTTGTGAAGTCATGAACTTTGGTGAAACTGTTGTACAGACTATTGAGATACTGAGACTGAATTGACTGAATGGAAGATGGAACTTTAACAATATAGAATGGAAGATGGAACTTTAAAGAATGGAAGATGGAATTTCAATAATAAACAGACAGTACACGTCTTTAACCGACACTTGACTCAACCTGGGATCGGGGTAGTCTATGATCACAAGTGTCACAGAATGACTGGATGCGCCATACTAAATTACCTCCAACACATTACGGGGGTTAGATCCTTGACCGTTGCCATATCGGAACGTTGGGTAAGCCTCGGAGTTGCTCCCGTCGCAGGCTGCATGTTGGTTATTTCTAGTACTCTTGGACATGGACTTATCACTGGATAGACTGGTTTTTGATTAATTGTTCTAACATCTTTTCTGCAGGTTGCTACAATGTGATTATTAAATGCTAAATTGTCACAGGCTACAGATGGCTTTGCATATTATTATCGAATAATGAAACTGCTGCAAGTTGCAATTGCTGGAAATATTTAAACTGCTATAACTCTTTTCTATTTATCTTATCAATTGTCTTTTCAGTTTTTAATTTAAATGTCTAACGTTTTGGTTTTGAGAACATCTTGCCGAGTATACCTCGCTGACGGACATTTCATTTTGTTGTTTTTACGAAATGTCCGTCAGGTACCGACAGTGAGTTCATTGAAGTCTTTGCTGCAGGAACCGAGCCAGTGCTCGAAGGTTACGTGGAGTATCTACCCACAAAAGACTAGACATTCCCCTTCGCGACTGCACTTTATATATTTGAATAATGTAATTGTTGTACTTGTTGATTGCGGCCATACTAGGCCTATGTTGTACTTTACTTTCAGACGCTTTGGTATTGTAATAATGTCATCCGTACTATTTCTTATAAGCATGCAAGATCCTGCCATCTTATTTTATAGACGCTTAGTATGTTTAAACCAAGGAGGAAGAAAAGAAAAAGAAAGAAAAGTACTCCTCTTTGTTTTAAGCACATCGCGAACCCGCTCGTGTTCTCGCTCCCGGTAAAATGGGAAGCGGGGCGTGTCAATCACACTTGACTGCTGTCAAAAGGATGATTAGGTATATCAAACACACATCTGATTTTGGTTTATATTATCCAAAATCAAATTCATTTGATCTAATTTCATATAGTGACGCAGATTTTGCTGGTTGCAAAACTGATCGTAAAAGTACAAGTGGAACTTGTCACGTTTTAGGATATGCGTTAGTTTCATGATTTAGTAAGAAACAAAATTCTGTTTCTTTATCTATTACAGAAGCGGAATACATTGCCGCTGGTTTAGCATGTGCACAGATTTTATGGATGAAACAAACTATATTAGATTATGGCATTAAATGTAACACATGTCCAATAATGTGTGACAACACTAGTGCCATAAATTTATCCAAAAATCCAGTACATCATGCACATACTAAGCACATAGATATACGTCACCATTTCTTGGATGATCATGTTCAAAAAGGTGATATTATTCTTAAGTATATAGACACTAAGAATCAAATTGTCGATATCCTGACTAAGCCTCTTAAAGAAGAGACTTTTCTAAAACCTAGAAGAGAACTTGGTATAGTTAGTGAATCGAAATTTTGATTATAGATTATAGTTATATATTATGTTAATATCAAAATAGAATTTTTCTGGAATTTTTAGAATTATTTTATATTTTTATTAGTCGACTACCTAATAGTTCTGGTCGACTAGGCCGCTAGATATTCCTATGTCTAAAGATATATATGTGTATATATATATATATATATATATATATATATATATATATATATATATATATATATATAGAATAATGGGTATCATACGCCATATGAGAGGGTGTCTCATATGCCGTCTCACATAAAGGGGGCAAGTACACCAAGTACAATCCCATGTGGGCTTGTACTTGCCCCCTTTATGTGAGAGGGCATATGAGACACCCTCTCATATGGCGTATGATACCCATTATTCTCATATATATATATATATATATATATATATATATATATATATATATATATATATATATATATGGTAAAATGCGCCTGAGGTCGTGCTCAGATGGGATTCCTGCGCTCGACCCCTCCTGACCGTCCGATCCGATCCCACGGCTGTTGTTAAAAGCGGAACATGAGGAACTTTTGGTGCAATTACCAACGGGCCCTTATGCGCCCGGAACTTTTGGGGCAATTACCATCCCGCCCTTATAGCCCCTATGAAAGCAACTTTTTAGAACTATTGGTGCAATTACCATCCCGCCCTTTATATCCTTTTCAAAGAAATAGTTTACACTATACGGCACCATTGTGCGCGTCGACCCAGAACGGAGTATATTACTCCCCGCGAACAACGCGCTACAGCCTATGCGTCGTGCGCGGCATGGGATTAAAACGCACAAGTGTTGAGAAGTTACCAACCGTGCGCACGACGGGCAAAATTACCCCCGTCGTGCGCGAGGGGGAAAACGCAACGTGTAAAGAAATTTCCATCCGTGCGCACGACGTGCAAAATAAACCCCGTCGTTCGCAGGGGTTAAAACGCCTAGTGTGAAGAAATTCACATCCGCGCGCACGACGGGCAACATTACCCACGTCGTGCGCGTGGGTTAAAACGCCTAGTGTGCAGAAATTTCCATCCGATCGCACGACGGGCAAAATTAACCCCGTCGTCCGCGGGGGTTAAAACGCCTAGTGTGAAGAAATTCACATCCGCGCGCACGACGGGCAAACTTACCCCCGTCGTGCGCGTGAGTTAAAACGCCTAGTGTGCAGCAATTTCCATCCGAGCGCACGACGGGCAAAATTAACCCCGTCGTGCGCGGGGGTTAAAACGCTTACTGTGTGAAGCAATTTCCATCCGCGCGCACGACGGGCAAAATAACCCCCGTCGTGCGCGTCGTCCGCGGGGGTTAAAACGCATAGGTGTCGAGCAATTTCCATCCGCGCGCACGACGGGCAAAATTACCCCCATCGTGCGCGTCGTGTGCGGGCAAACGCACAAGTGTGGAGCAGTTTACAGCCGTACGCACGACGGGCCAAATTACCCCCGTCGTGCACGAGGGGGAAAACGCAATCTGTAAAGCAATTTCCATCCGCGCGCACGACGGGCAAACTTACCCCTTCGTGCGCGTGGGTTAAAACGCCTAGTGTGGAGCAATTTCCATCCGAGCGCACGACGGACATAATTAACCCCGTCGTCCGCGGGGGTTAAAACGAACAAGTGTGCAGCAAATTCCATCCGCGCGCACGACGGGCAAAATAACCCCCGTCGTGCGCGTCGTCCGCGGGGGTTAAAACGCAAAAGTGTCGAGCAATTTCCATCCGCGCGCACGACGGGCAAAATTACCCCCGTCGTGCGCGTCTTGTGAGGGCAAACGCACAAGTGTGGAATAATTTACAGCCGTGCGCACAACGGGCCAAATTACCCCCGTCGTGCGCGAGGGGAAAAACGCAATCTGTAAAGCAATTTCCATCCGCGCGCACGACGGGCAAACTTACCCCCGTCGTGCGCGTGGGTTAAAACGCCTAGTGTGGAGCAATTTCCATCCGAGCGCACGACGGACAAAATTAACCCCGTCGTGCGCGGGGGTTAAAACGACAAGTGTGTAGCAATTTCCATCCGAGCGCACGACGGGCAAAATTAACCCCGTCGTCCGCGGGGGTTAAAACGCCTACTGTGTGCAGCAATTTCCATCCGCGCGCACGACGGGCAAAATAACCCCCGTCGTGTGCGTCGTCCGCGGGGGTTAAAATGCACAAGTGTCGAGCAATTTCCATCCGCGTGCATGACGGGTAAAATTACCCCCGTCGTGCGTGTCGTGTGCCGGCAAACGCACAAGTGGATATTAATTTACAGCCGTGCGCACGACGGGCCAAATTACCCCCGTCGTGCGCGAGGAGGAAAACGCAATATGTAAAGCAATTTCCATCCGCGCGCACGACGGGCAAACTTACCCCCGCGTGCGCGTGGGTTAAAACGCCTAGTGTGAAGAAATTCACATCCGCGCGCACGACGGGCAAAATTACCCCCGTCGTGCGCGTCCTGTGCGGGCAAACACACAAGTGAGGAGCAATTTACAGCCGTGCGCACGACGGGCCAAATTACCCCCGTCGTGCGCGAGGGGGAAAACGCAATCTGTAAAGCAATTTCCATCCGCGCGCACGACGGGCAAACTTACCCCCGTCGTGCGCGTGGGTTAAAACGCCTAGTGTGGAGCAATTTCCATCCGAGCGCACGACGGGCAAAATTACCCCCGTCGTGCGCGTCGTCCGCGGGGCTTAAAACGCACAAGTGTCGGGCAATTTCCATCCGTGCGCACGACGGGCAAAATAACCCCCGTCGTGCGCGTCGTGTGCGGGCAAACGCACAAGTGTGGAGCAATTTACAGCCGTGCGCACGACGGGCCAAATTACCCCCGTCGTGCGCGGGGGGAAAACGCAATCTGTAAAGCAATTTTCATCCGCGCGCACGACGGGCAAACTTACCCCCGTCGTGCGCGTGGGTTAAAACGCCTAGTGTAGAGCAATTTCCATGCGAGCGCAAGGCGGACAAAATTAACCCCGTCGTCCGCGGGGGTTAAAACGCACAAGTGTGCAGCAATTTCCATCCGCGCGCACGACGGTCAAAATAACCCCCGTCGTGCGCATCGTGTGCGGGCAAACGCACAAGTGTGGAGCAATTTACAGCCGTGTGCACGACGGGCCAAATTACCCCCGTCGTGCGCGATGGGGAAAACGCAATCTGTAAAGCAATTTCCATCCGAGCGCACGACTGACAAAATTAACCCCGTCATCCGCGGGGGTTAAAACGCACAAGTGTGCAGCAATTTCCATCCGCGCGCACGACGGGCAAAATAACCCCCGTCGTGCGCGTCGTCCGAGGGGGTTAAAACGCACAAGTGTCGAGCAATTTCCATCCGCGTGCACGACGGGCAAAATTACCCCCGTCGTGCGCGTCGTGTGCCGGCAAACGCACAAGTGGATATTAATTTACAGCCGTGCGCACGACGGGCCAAATTACCCCCGTCGTGCGCGAGGAGGAAAACGCAATATGTAAAGCAATTTCCATCCGCGCACACGACGGGCAAACTTACCCCCGTCGTGCGCATGGGTTAAAACGCCTAGTGTGAAGAAATTCACATCCGCGCGCACGACGGGCAAAATTACCCCCGTCGTGCGCGTTCTGTGCGGGCAAACGCACAAGTGAGGAGCAATTTACAGCCGTGCGCACGACGGGCCAAATTACCCCCGTCGTGCGCGAGGGGGAAAACGCAATCTGTAAAGCAAGTTCCATCCGCGCACACGACGGGCAAACTTACCCCCGTCGTGCGCGTGGGTTAAAACGCCTAGTGTGGAGCAATTTCCATCCGAGCGCACGACGGGCAAAATAACCCCCGTCGTGCGCGTCGTCCGTGGGGCTTAAAACGCACAAGTGTCGGGCAATTTCCATCCGCGCGCACGACGGGTAAAATAACCCCCGTCGTGCGCGTCGTGTGCGGGCAAACGCACAAGTGTGGAGCAATTTACAGCCGTGCGCACGACGGGCCAAATTACCCCCGTCGTGCGCGAGGGGGAAAACGCAATCTGTAAAGCAATGTCCATCCGCGCGCACGACGGGCAAACTTACCCCCGTCGTGCGCGTGGGTTAAAACGCCTAGTGTAGAGCAATTTCCATGCGAGCGCAAGGCGGACAAAATTAACCCCGTCGTCCGCGGGGGTTAAAACGCACAAGTGTGCAGCAATATCCATCCGCGCGCACGACGGGCAAACTTACCCCCGTCGTGCGCGTCGTGTGCGGGCAAACGCACACGTGTGGAGCCATTTACAGCCGTGCGCACGACGGGCCAAATTACCCCCGTCGTGCGCGAGGGGGAAAACGCAATCTGTAAAGCAATTTCCATCCCAGCGCACGGCGGACAAAATTAACCCCGTCGTCCGCGGGGGTTAAAACGCACAAGTGTGCAGCAATTTCCATCCGCGCGCACGACGGGCAAAATAACCCCCGTCGTGCGCGTCGTCCGCGGGGGTTAAAACGCACAAGTGTCGAGCAATTTTCATCCGCTCGCACGACGGGCAAAATTACCCCCGTCGTGCGCGTCTTGTGAGGGCAAACGCACAAGTGGATATTAATTTACAACCGTGCGCACGACGGGCCAAATTACCCCCGTCGTGCGCGAGGGGGAAAACGCAATATGTAAAGCAATTTCCATCCGCGCGCACGACGGGCAAACTTACCCCCGTCGTGCGCGTGGGTTAAAACGCCTAGTGTGAAGAAATTCACATCCGCGCGCACGACGGGCAAAATTACCCCCGTCGTGCGCGTCCTGTGTGGGCAAACGCACAAGTGAGGAGCAATTTACAGCCGTGCGCACGACGGGCCAAATTACCCCCGTCGTGCGCGAGGGGGAAAACGCAATCTGTAAAGCAATTTCCATCCGCGCGCACGACGGGCAAACTTACCCCCGTCGTGCGCGTGGGTTAAAACGCCTAGTGTGGAGCAATTTCCATCCGAGCGCACGGCGGACAAAATTAACCCCGTCGTCCGCGGGGGTTAAAACGCACAAGTGTGCTGTAATTTCCATCCGCGCGCACGACAGGAAAAATAACCCCCGTCGTGCGCGTCGTCCGCGGGGGTTAAAACGCACAAGTGTCGAGCAATTTCCATCCGCGCGCACGACGGGCAAAATTACCCCCGTCGTGCGCGTCGTGTGCGGGCAAACGCACAAGTGTGGAGCAATTTACAGCCGTGCGCACGACGGGCCAAATTACCCCCGTCGTGCGCGAGGGGGAAAACGCAATCTGTAAAGCAATTTCCATCCGCGCGCACGACGGGCAAACTTACCCCCGTCGTGCGCGTGGGTTAAAACGCCTAGTGTGGAGCAATTTTCATCCGAGCGCACGGCGGACAAAATTAACCCCGTCGTCCGCGGGGGTTAAAACGCATAAGTGTGCAGCAATTCACATCCGCACGCACGACGGGCAAAATAACCCCCGTCGTGCGCGTCGTGTGCAGGCAAACGCACAAGTGTGGAGCAATTTACAGCCGTGCGCACGACGGGCCAAATTACCCCCGTCATGCGCGAGGGGAAAACGCAATCTGTAAAGCAATTTCCATCCGCGCGCATGACGGGCAAACTTACCCCCGTCGTGCGCGTGGGTTAAAACGCCTAGTGTGGAGCAATTTCCATCCGAGCGCACGACGGACAAAATTAACCCCGTCGTCCGCGGTGGTTAAAACGCACAAGTGTGCAGCAATTTCCATCCGCGCACACGACGGGCAAAATAACCCCCGTCGTGCGCGTCGTGTGCGGGCAAACGCACAAGTGTGGAACAATTTACAGCCGTGCGCACGACAGGCCAAATTACCACCGTCGTGCGCGAGGGGGAAAACGCAATCTGTAAAGCAATTTCCATCCGCGCGCACGACGGACAAAATTAAACCCGTCGTCTGCGGGGGTTAAAACACACAAGTGTGCAGCAATTTCCATCCGCGCGCACGACGGACAAAATAACCCCCGTCGTGCGCGTCGTCCGCAGGGCTTAAAACGCACAAGTGTCGGTCAATTTCCATCCGCGCGCACGACGGGCAAAATTACCACCGTCGTGCGCGTCGTGTGCGGGCAAACGCACAAGTGAGTATATTAATTTACAGCTGTGCGCATGACAGGCCAAATTACCCCCGTCGTGCGCGAGGGGGAAAACGCAATCTGTAAAGCAATTTTCATCCGCGCGCACGACGGGCAAACTTACCCCCATCGTGCGCGTGGGTTAAAACGCCTAGTGTGAAGAAATTCACATCCGCGCGCACGACGGGCAAAATTACCCCCGTCGTGCGCGTCCTGTGCGGGCAAACGTACAAGTGAGGAGCAATTTACAGCCGTGCGCACGACGAGCCAAATGACCCCCGTCGTGCGCGAGGGGGAAAACGCAATCTGTAAAACAATTTCCATCCGCGCGCACGACGGGCAAACTTACCCCCGTCGTGCGCGTGGGTTAAAACGCCTAGTGTGGAGCAATTTTCCATCCGAGCGCACGACAGACATAATTAACCCCGTCGTGCGCGTCCTGTGCAGGCAAACACACAAGTCTGGAGCAATTTACAGCCGTGCGTACGACGGGCCAAATTACCCCCGTCGTGCGCGAGGGGGAAACGCAATCTGTAAAGCAATTTCCATCCGCGCGCACGACGGGCAAACTTACCCCCGTCGTGCGCGTGGGTTAAAACGCCTAGTGTGAAGAAATTCACATCCGCGCGCACGACGGGCAAAATTACCCCCGTCGTGCGCGTCCTGTGCGGGCAAACACACAAGTGAGGAGCAATTTACAGCCGTGCGCACGACGGGCCAAATTACCCCCGTCGTGCGCGAGGGGGAAAACGCAATCTGTAAAGCAATTTCCATCCGCGCGCACGACGGGCAAACTTACCCCCGTCGTGCGCGTGGGTTAAAACGCCTAGTGTGGAGCAATTTTCCATCCGAGCGCACGACGGACATAATTAACCCCGTCGTGCACGTCCTGTGCGGGCAAACACACAAGTCTGGAGTAATTTACAGCCGTGCGCATGACGGGCCAAATTACCCCCGTCGTGCGCGAGGGGGAAAACATAATCTGTAAAGCAATTTCCATCCGCGCGCACGACGGGCAAATTTACCCCCGTCGTGCGCGTGGGTTAAAACGCCTAGTGTGGAGCAATTTCCATCCGAGCGCACGGCAGACAAAATTAACCCCGTCGTCCGCGGGGGCTAAAACGTACAAGTGTGGAGCATTTTCCATTCGCGCGCACGACGGGCAAAATTACCCCCGTCGTGCGCGTCGTCCGCGGGGCTTAAAAAGCACAAGTGACAAGTGTGGTGAAATTTCCATACGAAGGTAGCAATATGGGTAAACATATCTTTTAATTTCTTACAACAAGTGATTATTTTGCACAAAACCTAACATCAATTTTATACCGAATTTTTTTCAATATCAACATTCTTGTTGTCCCTTTTTACTCGGTGACGTGCATTATAAATTGATTTGCATGGAAGGTTGGAATTTCAAAATCTCAGCCGGCCTCAGCGTGCTATTTGCCAAATCTCTCAATGATCCATCTCCATTCCCAGCTACTGCCCTTCATCGGAATGGCCCTCGACATATTTAGCAGCTTGATGGTTGTGCCTGCCCTCAACGACTGTTAACCTTCACTCCTCACCGCCAACGCCGACGCCCACCATTACCACGCAATGAGAACAGACATTGACACTTCTTGGTTTTAACTGGCCTGTCGGTCGTTTTTTCCTTTCGGTGTCACCTGCAAACCCCGCTTCTTTCACATGCAAAGTTGTTTACTTTGCATGTGAAAGAAGCGGGGTTTACAGGTGACACCGAAAGGAAAAAACGACCGACATGCCAGTTAAAACCAAGAAGTGTCAATGTCTGTTCTCATTGCGTGGTAATGGTGGGCGTCGGCGTTGGCGGTGAGGAGTGAAGGTTAACAGTCGTTGAGGGCAGGCACAACCATCAAGCTGCTAAATATGTCGAGGGCCATTCCGATGAAGGGCAGCAGGAATCCTATCGGAAGTTTTACATGCAAAGCGACAACATTCTTGTTGTCCCTTTTTACACGGTGACGTGCATTATAAATTTATTTGCATGGAAGGTAGGATTCTCCTACAGGACTGTCAAAATTTCAGCCGGCCTCAGCGTGCTATTTGCCAAATCACTCAATGATTCCATCTCCATTCCCTGCAACTGCCTTCATCGGAATGGCCCTCGACATAATTAACAGCTTGATGGTTGTGCCTGCCCAGCTGCCCTCAATGACTGTTAACCTCCACTAACGCTGGATTTTTTTCGACATAAATAGTACCTTGGATTTTTGTACCTTCTCGAGCAATCTCAACCGTATCTGCATGCATGTAAAATCACCAAATTTCTACATCATTTTCCACCCAATTGAATAAGAATTACACCTATAGTGTATTTAAAAGTATATACTTACCAAATGGAATACCTCGAAAATCCCTACTTTAACACCCAAGAAAGGAAGAAAATGCTCATGTATCCTAGAAGGTCCGCTGACCGCTGAGATCTTCTGGGAAGATTTGAAGGTGCATTTTGGTTGCAAATGCTACTACGCTGACCGCTGAGATCTTCTGGGAAGATTTGAAGGTGCATTTTGGTTGCGAAGTTAGACTGATTTCATTGGAGTCATCTTCTACCGCCATCCCATTCTCTTTACAGGCATCTACATCATGAAGGAAATGGTCCACGACTCCACATTGAAATAGCAGGAGTAACTTTCAATTTTATCTTCCATTTACCATGGTATATTTCTACATCAAGCAGAACGAAGCAATGGTTAGAATTTGTCCGGTTAAACTGAGAAACAAATATATTGTAAGAAAAATATGTAGAATACCGTGGCTATACGAGGAAGATCCGAGAAGAAGAATACTTGGCAGATGTAATTGAAACCGCTGAGGCGCGACCTCGGTGGTAATCGCTGTTGCCGGTTGCTCCCAAAGGTTAACACAACAGCCCCTGGCCGCGTCCACACTTGGCCAGAGACTTTGGATTTTGCACAGTATAGCTACCCAGGAGAACGGGATGAAGCACAGAAGAATTTTTGGAGGAAGCAATTTTTCCGTGTATTTTCTTGAGGAAAGCAGTGGGATATAAATAGAATTCAAAAAATAGCTGTTATGAATTCAAACGGTCAAATATTAAACGAGTATTAAAATAGGCTTTGAATGCTGTGTATTAAAGCGAGGCTTTAACTGCGTATTTATTGAGAGGTTTTGAATGCTGCAATCAAATTAGCAGTTACCAACATTTTAGAATGAGACGCCATTTATTATAGACGATTTGGACTGCCCATGGATGAGGATGAGACTACAGTTGATTTACTGTGAGTAATGGAAAGAACCCGTGAGTCTACAGTTGTTGAGCTCGTGAATATACAGTATATACAGATGTTGCGGTGTGAGTAATTTTTGAGGGTAATGTCAAACACAAAGCGAAATTTTTGAGGGCGTTCACGGTCAATTTATAGTGAAATTGACCATTCAAATTGATGAGTATAAGTCCGTTATCCTACAGCGAGCCCTTCATTGCAAACATCTACGTAGACAATCATATGTATCAGTTTGTAAGAGCATAGGCTAATGAATCAGTTTGGGTCTGTATCAGTATGTACATCAATATAGTTGAATTCGATTGAATATGCCTTCAGCTTGAATAAGTATCAGATTTAATTTTAAAGTTTGCATGTAGTTTCTGAGTCAGAGTGAATAAGTATCCGGTTTAATCTACAATGTTTCCAGATTGAACAAGTATAATAAGACTTAAATCTAAAAGCTTGCATGTAGGCTTGATTGGGATTCAGAATAAGTATGATTAAATATATTCCCGTGGTCGTGTTGAGAAAATTTGTCATCGATGAAACATCAGCTTAACGCGCACAACGAGTAAATTCTGCTGGTTGTGCGCGTTAAACAATTGTTCATAAAATACCTTAGATGCTCAAAGCGAACAGCTGGCTCTGGCTGTGCTTGTTGTGCACTTTGCGCAATTAAAGTAACCATTATAAATATCATCAACGCACACAACGGCCATAAATTAGTTGGTTCTAGGCGTTGAGCAATTATGTAAGCGGCTATTAATTTTTCCAGCTCACGTCCCACCGACCGGTCAAACATTCTTGAGAAATGCACATGTCTGGTATCAATCAGCTGTAGATTTACGAACAGTCTTTTGTATATTCACGAGAACCCCTCAGTTTGTAAGAGCATAGGCTAATGAATCAGTTTGGATCTGTATCAGTAATTCAGTATGTATATCAATATATTTGAATGGCTGGGTAATTTTCAAAATGTCATCAATTTGAATATGTATGAGATTTAATCTAAAATTTTGCATGCAGTTTATGAAGTCGATTGAATATGCCTTCAGATTGAAAAGGTATCAGATTTATTTTTAAAGTTTGTATGTAGTTTCTGAGTCAGAGTGAATAAGTATCCGGTTTAATCTACAATGTTTTCAGATTGAACAAGTATAATAAGACTTAAATCTATAAGTTTGGATGTAGGCGTGGTTGGGATTCAGATTAAGTATGATGAAATTTGGAATTTGATTGATTCACTACGGTGGCGCGCAGTGGGAGTAAACTTATAGCATCTCACAAATATGATCAAAGAGCAAAACGGTCAAATTTATTCCCGTGGGGGCGTTGAGCAAATTTGTCATCGACGCAACTATAGAGCTTAACGCGCTAAACGGGCATAATTCTGCATGTTGTGCGCTTTGCGCAATTATGTTAGCCATAACAAATTTGAGAACGCGCACTCCGACTCAAAGTGAACACCTGGCGATACTTGTTTCTGCATACATTGTTAATCTAATACATTGTTTCTGCATGAAAGAAAACTATAAATAATATTATTCTTCAATGTTAATTTTTTTAATTTTTAAGTATTTAGTATTTCTTGTAATGTTGTAAATATTTTAAAATTTGCTCGAAAAATATCCAATATTGGTCTCAGGTAGTATGTATAATTGAGATATTTCCATCGGTTCTAAACTTATTAAATTTGGTCATGTGCCTTGTAAAATACATTTGTAATAAATAGCCGCTACCAAGCTATGACGGTAATAAACGCAACGAAGGGCTGATATCAATTATCCGTTGTGCGCGTCGTGCGCGGTGGTTAAAAGTCATAATGTGAATCAATATCCATCCGCTGTACACACACGGTCTCACATCTGAGGACTCCACAATCCACATTACACACAAGGGCTTATAGTGGAACCAATTAAACCGCACTCACAACAGAAACAATTTGATTGTTTTTGATGCGCTGGAAAATAAATAATTTTTCGAGTGTTCGACGGAGAGTAATTCAAGGCGCAAAACGGTTCGGTATCCTTGTCCTGTGGGGAGAGTAAATTGCCTCTTTTTCAGCTGAGCCTAAAATACTTAGGATTACGCGTTTTTCTCGGTGGGATTACGTGTTGAGTAAATAAGATGTTCATTCCCGAGATCCTTAGCATTACTGTAGGATAACGGACTTAATACTCATCAATTTGATCGGTCGTTTTTCACTATAAATGGACCGTGAATGCCGTGAAGGCCCTGGAGAAGCGTATGAAATCGGAGGCCTACAGGCTGATGCAGTCGCCTCCCGAATATGCTTCTCTCCCTGGTCTGCGAAGAGAAGAATGGCCCCCCGGGCCTTTACGCCCTGGTTGGCTGCTCTGGGTCAATTAGGTTGGCGGTGCATGGCTACCGTCTCTCTGAGGCACAAGCACTCCCTTCTGTTCTTTTCGATCTCTTGGCTCGCAGCCAAATTGGGCAAATCTGACTGTGGATGAAGCAGATCATAATTGTCCCTTTCCTCCTGGGGATTTCCAATTTTGGCTGCGAGCCAAGAGATCAAAAAGAACAGGAGGGAGTGCTTGTGCCTCAGAGGGCCGGTAGCCATGCACCGCCAACCTATGTGACCCAGTGCAGACATCCAGGGCGCAAAGGCCAGGGGGGCCATTCATCTCTTCGCACTTCGCAGACTAGGGATAGGAGCATATTCGGGAGGCGACATCATCAGCTTGTAGTCCTCCGATTTCATACGCTTCTCCAGGGCATTCACGGTCCATTTAGTGTGAAATTGACCATTCAAATTGATGAGTATACTCCGTTATCCTACAGCGAGCCCTAATGCCTGACGCTTACGGTAGAAATGGACGATGGAATTCAACCAGTTATCTTTTCACGTAAAGCTAAATGGTTGCTGTTGGAAACTTACGCAATGGTGGTAATAAACGCAACGAAGGGCTATCGTCCATTTATAAACATGCATGCCCGATGAATGCCTTCCATATGTGAGCATTTCGCCTTCCACTCCTCGACTATACACTCCATATCCATCTCCTCTTTATAAACTACATCCAAACCATTAAATCCTTCATCATTTCACTATACCTCGTCTATGACACACAAACACACCCTCCTGTTCTTTCCGATCGCGAAGATAAAAAGCTCATTCTATTTGTTATGCAACCATTTGGTGTTGTTCGACGCCTCATGTGAATCGGAGTTCCTCGGTGTCTTTGAAACGGCTACATACCCGACTGCAGGTTACACCGACGCATGCTATGACTACACTCATATCCAGCCGATGATGGCAGAAAATCGGCAACGACGGTAATAAACGGAACGAAGATGGTCGCCCGGTGAACTCGCGGAAGTTGACGGGGAAGCACGCAGATCACACCGACAATCACATGTTTCAGTTTGTAAGAGCATATGCTAATGAATCAGTTTGGATCTGTATCAGTATGTACATCAATATATTTGAATGGCTGGGTCATTTTCAAAATAACATCAACTAGAATATGTATGAGACTTAATCTACACTTTACCTAAATGCGCACAACGGGCATAATTCTGCTGGTTGTGCGCGTTTAAGTATGATGAAATTTGGAATGTGATTGATTCACTGCGCTGGTGCGAGGTGGAATTAAAATTATAGCATCTCACAAATATGCTCAAAGCGCAAAACGGTCAAATTTATTCCCGTGGGGGCGTTGAGCAAATTTGTCATCGACGCAACTATAGAGCTTAACGCGCACAACGGTCATAATTCTGCATGTTGTGCGCTTTGCGCAATTATGTTAGCCATAACAAATTTGCTGAACGCGCACACCGGGTCAAAGTGACCATCTGGCGATACTTGTTGTGCGCTTTGAGCAAATTTTTAAACCATTAAAAATTTGCTCACCGCGCACAACGGCCAAAATATAAATTTTGCCAGCTCACTTGCCACTGGTCATACATTCTTGGGAAAATCATATGTTTGGTATCAATCAGCAGTAGATTCAGGAGCAGTATTTTCTTATTCACGAGCACCCTTCTGTAGCTTGACGGGGTCTTCGATGTAGCCACACAGTTAATATGGTACTGCAGCAGTCACATCCTCAGTGACCCATCTGCGTTGTGCGCATTAAGCAATTCTCATTTTCCATGCTTTTGCGCGAGGATCAATTATAATAGTTTCTCTCTTCTGTATTATTTAGCCCGGGGGTGCGTGTCGAATAAAATGTATTAAAAAATCTTAGTGGAGAGTAGTATTGTCGGGAGTAATTTTCCTATTAGCATCAATGTTGATCAAGGCGAAAAATCGACGAGTTTCCTTGTTATGCGCGGAGAGTAATTAACCAATTTTGATCCAGATGCTAAAATAATTGGGATTACGCGATTTTCGCGTTGGTATTCCGCGGTTTGCGCGTTGAGTAAATAATTGTTGATTCCCGAGATCCATTGCATTACTATAGGATCAAGGACTTATTATACGCTTCATTTTGATTGCTCCAATTTCCCTATAAAATTGGCGGACA
This sequence comes from Scilla litardierei, assembly GCA_030789695.1. Lineage (NCBI taxonomy): Eukaryota > Viridiplantae > Streptophyta > Magnoliopsida > Asparagales > Asparagaceae > Scilla > Scilla litardierei. The sequence goes on along the minus strand of CM061133.1, from coordinate 10,503,623 downwards.
AGGAGCACTCATCTTCTCACAAGTTCATCTACTTTCTTCCATCATCTTCTTCTTTATTTGCCCCCACAACCTTCCTATTGAAACAGTAAGTCCTTCAGCTGTTCTTGCATGCTTGATATAGATATCAGATATTGCTATCAAGCATGCACGATAGCATTCATTCAGCTGTTCGTCCATTTATAATCAGGGATTCCCGAAAAAGGGTTTCCATATGACCGTCCCCGAAACTGGGCACCCAGGTCAACCGCCCAAGAAGTACTGGTCAGGGGGACATAACCAGCACATTGTGTCAAGTATGATACATACTTGACAGCCGGTTACAACGACGCGTGCAATGACGACACTCCTATCATGTTTCACTGTTGCCGACAGTCGGCAACGACGATAATAAACGTAACGACGATGGTCGACCGAGGTAACTAGATGGTTATAGATTGTTATGGACGCCTCCCCCAAGCTTTTAACAGTTCATTTTTTTGCTTTTATCGATCGAGGATCATCTCATCCTTCTTAAGATCATCGAACTTTGTCCGCTCCTTCGGAATACCCTTCAAGATTGAAGCACGAACAACGTCCTCGGGCCCAGGAAGTATCGAAATTACTGTAACCATTGATCTAGACGTTCCAGAATGCTTCGTTGGATGCGAGCCGTTGCGCCCACCAATGTTCCAGGTTCAAAAACATGGATTTTTGAACCTGGAACATAGGCGGGCGCAAGGGCTCGCATCCAACGAAGCATTCTAGAACGTCTGGATCAATGGTTACAGTAATTTCACCATATTCCCACTCGATTGTTCTTCATTTTCTTATTCAATTTGGATTCGAACCAAGAGATCGAAAACAAAAGGAGGGATTGTTGTTGCCTCAGAGGGACGGTAGTCATGCACCGCCAACCTATGTGACCAAGAGCCGCCATCCAGGCTTAATCATATGTATCAGTTTGTAAGAGCATAGGCTAATGAATCAGTTTGGATCTGTATCAGTCTGTATGTACAGCAATATATTTGAATGGCTGGTTAATTTTCAAAATGTCATCAATTTGAATATGTATGAGATTTAATCTAAAATTTTGCAAGCAGTTTGTGAATTCTATTGAATATGCCTTCAGATTGAAAAGGTATCAGATTTATTTTTAAAGTTTGTATGTAGTTTCTGAGTCAGAGTAAATAAGCATCCGGTTTAATCTACAATGTTTTCAGATTGAACAAGTATAATAAGACTTAAATCTAAAAGTTTGGATGTAGGGTTGGTTGGAATTCAGACTAAGTATGATGAAATTTGGAATTTGATTGATTCACTGCGGTGGCGCGCAGTGGGAGTAAACTTATAGCATCTCACAAATATGCTCAAAGCGCAAAACGGGCAAATTTATTCCTGTGGGGGCGTTGAGCAAATTTGTCTTCGACGCAACTTTTGCGTCACGCGCACAACGGGCATAATTCTGCATGTTGTGCGCTTTGCGCCATTATGTTAACCATTACAAATTTTGTTGAACGCGCACACCGGCTCAAAATGAACACCTGGCGTTACTTGTTGTGCGCAGTGAGCAATTTTTTGGTACTGAACGTTGAGCCCTTATGTAACGGCTATAAATTTTTCCACCTTACTTGCCACCGGTCATAAATTCTTGGGAAAATCATATGTGTGGTATCAATCAGCTGTAGATTCAGGAGCAGTATTTTCTTATTCACGAGCACCCTTCTGTAGCTTGAAGGGGTCTTCGATGTAGCCACACAGTTAATATGGTACTGCAGCAGTCACATCCTCATTAACCCATCTGCTTTGCACGCATTGAGCAATTCCCGTTTTTCATGCGTTTTGCGCGGTGATCAATTATAATAGTTTCTCTCTTCTGTATTATTTAGCCCGGGGTGCGTGTCGAATAAAATGTATTAAAAAATCTTAGTGGAGAGTAGTATTGTCGGGAGTAAGTTTCCTATTAGCATCAATGTTGATCCAGGCGAAAAATCGTTGAGTTTCATTGTTATGCGCGGAGAGTAATTAACCTATTTTGATCCAGATGCTAAAATAATTGGGATTACGCGATTTTCACGTTGGTATTCCGCGGTTTGCGCGTTGAGTAAATAATTGTTGATTCCCGAGATCCATTGCATTACTGTAGGATCAAGGACTTATTATACGCTTCATTTTGATTGCTCCAATTCCATATAGCAACTCCACCACAAATCTCTAAAAACCCCCTTTCAAAATGGAATATCTCTAAAAGATGCTATTTTTGAGGATGGGCAACTCCAACCCACCATCTTCAAATCCTATTTTTTCTTTGTTTAAGCTTTACTAATGAAAAATATTTATCGTTATAATGGGTTAATCTAATACATTGTTCCTGCTTGAAAGAAAACTATAAATAATATTATTCTTCAATGTTAATTTTTTTTAATTTTTAAGTATTTAGTATTTCTTGTAATATTGTAAATATTTTAAATTTGCTCGAAAAATATCCAATATTGGTCTCATGTAGTAGGTATAATTGAGATATTTCCATCGGTACTAAAATTATTAACTTTGGTCACGTTATTTGTAAAATACATTTGTAATAAATAGCCGTTACCAATCCATGACGTTAATAAACGCAACAAAGGGCTGATATCAATTAGCCGTCGTGCGCGTCGTGCGAGGTGGTTAAAAGTCATAGTGTTAATCAATATCCAACCGCTGTACACACACGGTCTCACATCTGAGGACTCCACATTACACACAAGGGCTTATAGTGGAACCAATTAACCCACACGCACAACAGAAACAATTTGATTGTTTTTGTTGCGCTAGAAAATAAATAATTTTTCGAGTCTTTGACGGAGAGTAATTCAAGGCGCAAAACGGTTCAGTTTCCTTGTCGTGTGGGGAGAGTAAATTGCCTCTTTTTCAGCTGAGCCTAAAATACTTAGGATTACTCGTTTTTCTCGGTGGGATTACGCGTTGAGTAAATAAGATGTTCATTCCCGAGATCCCTAGCATTACTGTAGGATAAATGGATCGTGAATGCCGTGAATGCACTGGAGAAACGTATGAAATCGGAGGACTACAGACTGATGCAGTCGCCTCCCTAATATGCTTCTCTCCCTGGTCTGCGAAGAGAAGAATGGCCCCCCGGGCCTTTGCGCCCTGATTGGCTGCTCTGGGTCAATTAGGTTGGCGGTGCATGGGTACCGTCTCTCTGAGGCACAAGCACTCCCTCCTTTCTTTTTGATCTCTTGGCTCGCAGGCAAATTGGCCAATTCTGACTGTGGATAAAGCAGATCATAATTGTCTCATAATGCAGAAGCTGGAAGCCTGGAACCTGTGCGGAAAGACAAAAGGCATGGTTGTCTCAGATTTCCAGAAAATCAAATGATGTGAAGAGTCACACATCCATTTCCTCGTCCGAAAAGATGATGGTGATGATGCTCAAGTAAAGCGACAGAAATTACAAAACGAGCAGGGAAGTGACTGTAATGACACGCCAATGACGGCATGTCGCGCCTTTGAACTATTTGAATTGGAAAATGTTTTGAACTATTTGAGTCTTTGGATAATTATCGGAGGAAGCCATCTTATGAACACCTTTCCTTGTGTATGCGTGTGCGGAGGCCCATGTCCAGTAGTGCACATATCATATTTGTCTCTTATATTGGTCTCTTACAGGCGGTGAAGATCTTCTCTGGATTAAGCTTTTACTTCACCGATCAGTTCGAGCCTCCTTAAAGGGGCTTCCTCGAAAAGGTGGATCTAGCTGCCGATCGAACCGTCCGGATGAATGTTGACCAGGTGATGGACGCATCAAATGCCAGTGTGTTCTCCGTAGGATCCGCCTTCATTGTCTACAACGAAGATCCTCCACCTACGTGCGCCTTAGCAGATCTTGAGGAGGTTGTAACGAAGAGATGCGACGAGGTTGGGGCCGCATGCAGGGTTTAGTATTCTCTTACTGGAACACATCACCGCATGCAGTTCTGCATCTGAGCTTGTAAGTTGTTCAAAGACCAGCGGTGTTTAGTATTTTGATCTGTTGGTGTTGTTCGACGCCTCATGTGAATCGGAGTTTCTCTAGGTGTCTTTGAAACGGCTACATACCCGACTGCAAGTTACACCGACGCATGCTATGACTACACTCATAGCCAGCCGATGATGGCAGAAAATCAGCAACGACGGTAATAAACGGAATGAAGATGGTCGCCCGGTGAACTCGCGGAAGTTGATGGGGAAGCACGCAGATCACACCGACAATCAAATGTTTCAGTTTGTAAGAGCATAGGCTAATGAATCAGTTTGGATCTGTATCAGTATGTACATCAATATATTTGAATGGCTGGGTCATTTTCAAAATAACATCAACTAGAATATGTATTAGATTTAATCTACACTTTAGCTAAACGAGCACAACGGGCATAATTCTGCTGGTTGTGCGTGTTTAAGTATGATGAAATTTGGAATGTGATTGATTCAATGAGCTGGTGCGCGGTGGAATTAAAATTATTGCAATTCACAAATATGCTCAAAGCGCAAAACGGTCAAATTTATTCCCGTGGGGGCGTTGAGCAAATTTGTCATCGACGCAACTATAGATCTTAACGCGCACAACGGTCATAATTCTGCATGTTGTGCGCTTTGCGCAATTATGTTAGCCATAACAAATTTGCTGAACGCGCACACCGGGTCAAAGTAACCATCTGGCGATACTTGTTGTGCGCTTTGAGCAAATTTTTAAACCATTAAAAATTTGCTCACCGCGCACAACGGCCAAAATATAAATTTTGCCAGCTCACTTGCCACTGGTCATACATTCTTGGGAAAATCATATGTCTGGTATCAATCAGCAGTAGATTCAGGAGCAGTATTTTCTTATTCACGAGCACCCTTCTGTAGCTTGACGGGGTCTTCGATGTAGCCACACAGTTAATATGGTACTGCAGCAGTCACATCCTCAGTGAACCATCTGCGTTGTGCGCATTGAGCAATTCCCATTTTCCATGCGTTTTGCGCGAGAATCAATTATAATAGTTTCTCTCTTCTGTATTATTTAGCCGGGGTGCGTGTCGAATAAAATGTATTAAAAAATCTTAGTGGAGAGTAGTATTGTCGGGAGTAATTTTCCTACTAGCATCAATGTTGATCAAGGCGAAAAATCGATGAGTTTCCTTGTTATGCGCAGAGAGTAATTAACCAATTTTGATCCAGATGCTAAAATAATTGGGATTACGCGATTTTCGCGTTGGTATTCCGAGGTTTGCGCGTTGAGTAAATAATTGTTGATTCCCGAGATCCATTGCATTGCTGTAGGATCAAGGACTTATTATTCGCTTCATTTTGATTGCTCCAATTCCCCTATAAAATTGGCGGACAAGGAGCACTCATCTTCTCACAACTTCATCTACTTTCTTCCATCATCTTCTTCTTTATTTGCCCCCACAACCTTCCTATTGAAACAGTAAGTCCTTCAGCTGTTCGTGGAAGGCGAAATCCTCACATCTGGAAACCCTTTTTCGGGCATGCCTGATTATAAATGGACGAACAGCTAAATGAATGCTATCGTCCATATCAGATATCTATATCATGCCCGTTACTCTGTGGTGTCTCTTGCCGAAGATGAAAGAACTCACCCTCAGACGGATACCCTGCATAACAACGACGTTTTCAATCTTGTCATGCTTGCTGAATAGCTGCCCGAACCTGGAGGATCTAGTCATTGGAGTAAGTTCAAATTTTCTAATTATTTCCTCTGAATAATTCAAAACTACGTATGTATGTATGATGGCATTAAGCATTCTGTTTTGTTACCATGATGAAATGTTTGATTTTCCAGACCCGGAAGCTTCAGCGCTAGAATACTGGGATCAGCAGATGCCTTCGGATTGCATGACAAATACGCTGAGCACGGTAACTGTAAATGTGGAGGATGTACACCACAAGGGCTCGCATCCAATGAAGCATTCTATGACCTCGGGATCGATGGTTACACGAATTTCACCTTTTTCCGTATTCCGACACGATTCTTCTTCATTTTATTCTTCAATTTGGATGCGGGACAAGCGATCGAAAACAACAGGAAGGAGTGCTTGTGCCTCAGAGCCAGAGGGACAGTAGCCATCCACCGCCAACCTATGTGACCAAGGGCCGCCATCCAGGCTTAATCATATGTATCAGTTTGTAAGAGCATAGGCTAATGAATCAGTTTGGGTCTGTATCAGTATGTACATCAATATAGTTGAATTCGATTGAATATGTCTTCAGATTGGTTGTGCGCGTTAAACCATTGTCTATAAAATACCTTAGATGCTCAAAGCGAACACATGTTAAAGCGCACAACGACTCAAAGCGTCTACACTTGTCGTTTCTTGTTGTTCGCTATGAGCAATTATTTAAACCATTAAAAATTTGCTCATCGCGCACAACGGCCATAAATTTGTTTGTTCCTACCTTTGTGCAATTATGTTAGCGGCTATTAATTTTTCCAGCTCACCTCCCACCGGCCGGTCAAACATTCTTGAGAACTGCACATATCTGGTATCAATCAGGTGTAGATTGACGTGCAGTCTTTTGTATATTCACGAGAACCCCTCCTGTAGCATGACGGGGTCTTCGATGGAGCCACACATTAACTCTACTTCGGTCGCATCCTCATAAACCAATACAAATCGCTGCCATGCTTTGTGCGTTGTGCGCCTTGAGCAATTCCATTTTACCATGCGTTTTGCGCGGTGAGCAATTCTGATTGTTAGTTTGTTACTCGATCCTGTATTATTTAGCACGGTGTGCGCGTCGAATAAAATGTTTTAGTATTGTTGGGAGTAATTTTCCAATTGGCATCATTGTTGATCAAGGAGAAAAACCGTTTAGTTTCATTTTGATTGGTCCAATTCCCCTATAAATTGGCGGACAAGGAGCCCTCATCTTCTCACAACTTCCTCTAATTTCTTATATCATCTTCTTCTTTTTGCCCACACAACCTCCGTCTGGAAACAATAAGGTCTTCTTTTGTTCGAGCATGATGCATGAGGTATAAATGAAGGAGATGGAGATGGATATGGGGTGTAAAGATGAGATGGTTTTCTACTGTTCGGGCCTGATGCTTGAGATAAAAATGGACGATAGAATTCAACCAGTACTTTTTTCACGCATTCACATGGAACGGCCATCTCCTCTTTTACACTATCTTCTCCTCCATCCCCTTCATATTTGTACTATAGATCCTCTATTTATAACGAACCATGTGTCGGTGTTCACCGCCTCTTGGCAATCGGAGTTCTTTTCGGTGTCTTTGAACCGTCGTCATACTTGACAGCCGGGTACAAGGACGCCTGCAATGACGACACTCCTATAAGGGCTACGGTGGCAGATAGTTGGCAAACACGTCCATAAACTCAACGAAGATGGTCGCTTCGTTGCGTTAGTTAACGTCGTTGCCTACTTACGGCAACCGTAGGCAGGATAGGAGTGTCGTCATTGCAGGCGTCGTTGTAGGGTGAAGCACGCAGATCACGCCGACAATAGATCCGGTAAAAAGCACCTTCATTGCAAACATCTTACGAAGACAATCATATGTATCAGTTTGTAAAGAGCATGGGGTAATGAATATGTTTTGTTCTGTATCAGTATGTACATCCATATAGTTGAATGGCGGGGTCATTTTGAAAATGTCATCAATTGGAATATGTCTGAGATATAATCTAAAAATTTTCAATCAGTATACGAAGTCGATTGAATATGTAGCCGATTTAATCTAAAATGTCTTCAGATTGATTATGTATCAGAGATAATCTAAAAGTTTGCATGTAAACAAGTTAATTTTATCATAGACGGAATTTAACAACTTGCTTGGAGGGACATTTTCGCGTTCTTTACAATACGTCGATAACGACGCCAGTGGTTGAATGCAGGACGTTGGATGGCGGGCCATTCCACTTTACTATAAACTGCATCAGGATGTGCGACGGGAGGTCGAGGAGTGGAAGGCAGGCCTTTGGATGGCGGTCGGGGGTTTCGTTCCAATTTACTATAACCTGCACCAGGATGTGCGACGGGTCGTCAAGGAGTGGAAGGCATGCCGTTGGATGGCGGGCTGGGGTTTCGTTCCACTTCAGGATGTGCGATGGGAGGTCGATGAGTGGAAGGTAGACCGTTGGATGGCGGAGGGACCCGTTGTCCGGGAACGGTGGTGCCCAGTGGGGTGATTGGCATGGCGATGCCTTCACCGGTGATTTGGACCGACACCCCGCGGGCGGCGACGCCTCCACCGGAGGTGGAGGTTGTCACGGAGTAGGCGCTGGAGGGGAGGAGCGGTCCGCCCTAAGTCCCCTGGCGTTAGTTCTCCAAGGGAATTCAGGGAGTGGAAGGCTGGCCGCTCCATGTGTAAGACGAATAACTCGTCGGCGATCCGCCTGAGAAAGGAAGAATTCGTCGGGAAGGAGAGGTCCGGTATCGGGCCAGCGGGAGGTTTCGGCGACGCCGCCCCCGGAGGTGGAGGTCGTCACGGAGTAGGCATTGGAGGGGAGGAGCAGTCTGCCCTAAGTCCCCTGGTATAAGTTCTACAAGGGAAGTCGGGGAGTGGAAGACGGGCCGCTCCATGTGTAAGAGTAATAACTCGTTGGCGATCCGCCTGTAAGACGAAGAATTCGTCGGGAAGGAGAGGTCCGGTATCAAAGGAGGGCCTATCCAACGATCGGGCCAACGGGAGGTTTCTTTTGAGAGGGGAGGAGTGTCTAGAGGCAAATCGTCCCAACACCCTGGGATTGTGAGGAGAGATCGAATACGGGGGCTTTTCTTTCTTTGCTTTGATCAATTATGTCTCAGTGTTGAGCAATTAAGTAAGCGGCTACAAAACCACTCATACCTCAGAATTACTCACCGCACACAACCACTCAATCTCAGAATAAGCTCACCGCACAAAACCCACTCAAAACTCAGAATTGATCAGCGCACAAATCCACTCAAAACTCAAAATTGCTCATCGCACACAACCACTCAAACTCAGAAGTGCTCACCGCACACAACCTCTCAAAAATCAGAATTGCTCAGCGCACAAAACCACTCAAACCTCAGAATTGCTCACCACACACAACCAATTTTTTCGCAGTGAGGGTGAACTGCCACAAAGTTCGCCACTGGGTCACAATTGCTCTTGCTTTTGAGGACATTTGTGTCATTTTCCGGGTCAAAGGTCTCCCTGAGAGCTTTCAAATCGCTCCTGCTACATCAATTCTCTCCCATCGCAATTAACGTCTGTCACGACCCGCTTCCCTAAAATGGAGGCGAGACGTGAAAAGGTCCGCACGGGAGTGGAGCGGTGAAGCCCCAAACCCGATACGCGTCAATTTAGTATAAGTAGGTCCCTGTAATTGCAATCGAAACAACAACAATAATAACATGAGACGGATAAGAAACACCAATCCCAAAGTTTGTCCACAAAATATTCAACATCACAGAAAAGCCACCAGGCTAAAGGATAGAGTCTAAGGGCCCAGAACAAGGCCAAACAAAAGCAACGACATAAATAAGTATAGGTGCCACGCACCGATAACAAAACAACTGTCTAACAAAAATAAAGCACAACGGAGACACTAGGACTGGTCCCCAGTGTCCACGTACTCCCCGTCCAACACGGGCTCAAGCTCGGCGTCCGCAAACACCCCACCCTCAGCGGGCAACTCAGGCTCAAGGTCTAACATGCGTCACCCAAAAGAGAAAGGGGCACATGTCAGCAAGTCTAAAAAGACTTGGGCAAGGAAACTGAAAGTGACTAACAACCTAGCATTTAAATGTTAAACAATGGCATGGCAGTTAAGTATGATGCAATAGTTAAAAGAGAGGCAAACACGCACGATGTAGCAAAAGCTACTCAATCACTAATCACTTATCACTTAACACTTGTCACTTATCACTTATCACTGTTAATCACTTAGTGCATAGAGAGTCCACCTGCTGGCCCGCTCGTGGCTCAGGCCGCTTATCTCTATCACTATTAATCAATGTGCACTAGAGAGTCCACCTGCTGGCCGGAGTGGCGGATCAGGCCAACTCGGGGCTCAGGCCGCTTATCTCTTACCCCACCCATATGTGTCGACCGTTGGGATTTCCAACTCACTGAGCTCGCTTCTGGATCACGGGCCAGGAAGTGTAATTGGCATAGGGGTGCACCTAGCCAGTATCCGAGCGTTGGGGTTTCCAACTACAGGGCTCGCTTCTGGAACACGAGCCAGGAATATAATGTTGTAGCGTGTGTTACGAAATCACGATGAACAAACAATATGCAATGCCATGAACAGATATTTGTGTACCGTTAAATTGGAATTAAACGTGACATACAAGCATGATGAGGGTGACGGACCAAGCTTCGTTGTCAAGCTAGGTCAATGGCGTCTAAACGGCTATCCTTTCACCGTTTAGTCTCTTTTACGCTAAAGCATGGTAAATGGCCTAAGACATGGCCCGAATCAAGAGATGCAAGTTTCACTTGCCTATCACCGGGGATGACGGTTACGAAAGTTCGTTTCCGCGGATGCTAGCCTACGGGGAATCGCTGTTATGGGGAACAATCATCAAAACACAAGTATTTTATTAGGGTTTCATAAAAGTACATTAGGATAAGAAAACAACGGTAGATCGATTTCTTACCGAGAGGAGGCGGAAGAAACACTCCGGGGAACCCTAGGACCAGATCTGGAAATGATTGGGGAAGTTTGGAGAAACTAGGGTTTTGGGTGATTTGGGGGTTTTGATGGATTTCAATGGAGATTTGGGGAAGATGAGGGGTAGATGGAGTGAATGGATGGATTGGATGATGGATTTAGGGCTTGGAATGAAGGATTGAAGCTTGGGGGAAGAAGGGGGCTTAGAGGGGAAGAAACTAGGGCTTAGGGTCGTGTTGGAGAAGATGAAAACGTTTGGGTTGGGTATTTATAGGTTGAGCTGGCGGCTGCCCAGAAATTAGGGTTTCAACACAGACTAGTCGGTCAAAGAACAACCACTGACCGACTAGTTTGGCAACTAGTCGGTCGGTCGACCAACGCAGACCGACTAAGTGTAAACAGTAACTCCTGAACGAAAATAGGATTTAGAGTTAGTCGGTCCATGAACAAGTACTGACCGACTAGTTTAGCAACTAGTCGGTCGATGAACGTTCTTAGACCGACTAAGAGTAAACAGTAACTCAACTAAAATTTAGATGATGTGTTAGTCGGTTCAAGAAGCATCGCCGACCGACTAGTTTGCAACCTAGTCGGTCAACAACTCTTCTTAGACCGACTAACGATAAACAGTAACTCCTGAGAAAATTTAGAAAGCTCACTAGTCGGTCCAAGAAGGATTGCCGACCGACTGGATCGTCATCTAGTCGGTCGGTGCCCCTTCTTATACCGGCTAATGAGCACCAAAAGTTCCGATACGGAGCGCGAGGCCCCGTGATCGAATCCTAAGACTCCTAGGCTTGATCTAATAGTTAGATATGACCGTTATGAAGCCCGTCACAAACGACGTACTTCGAAATCGACGATCCTAAGGAAGAAACGAGAAAATACGACGAATCGATCGAAAATGAAAGCTACGGAGACGAAAACCACACAAGAGGAGAAAATCCACCAAAACATATATTATATTATAATAAATTCGGATACAAGAAAACCAGTCGTTACATCTTCCCCAACTTAAGAAAAATTCCGTCCTCGGAATTCCCAAATACTCACGAGTCCGGAAACAAAAGTGGGTAGCGCTCTCGCATCTCATCTTCTCTCTCCCAAGTAGACTCTCCCGGCGAACCGTGCCGCCACATCACTCTAACAAGATCGACGACCTTGTTTCGAAGTGACTTCTGACGCCTGTCCAGAATCTGCACTGGATGCTGGTCATACGTCAAATCTGAGCGAACGGCGATCTCCGAGAAATCCACGGCATGAGATGGATCGCTAATGTATCGACGAAGCTGCGACACATGGAAAACATTGTGAACTCCTTCCAAAGATGGCGGCAAGGCCAAGCGATACGCTACCTCGCCAACCCTCTCCAAAACATCAAATGGTCCAATGTATCGCGGGCTCAACTTCCCACGCTTCCCGAAACGAATCATACCACGATTCGGGGAAATCTTCAAGAACACATGGTCGCCCGGCTGAAATTCCAAAGGACGACGTTTAGCATCCGCCCAATGCTTAAAACGGTCCTGAGCAATCCTCAACCTCTCCCGAATATTCCTGACGATATCCACGGCCTCCACGATCATCTCAGGTCCCAACAACTCCCGATCACCAACGTCATCCCAACTCAATGGCGATCGACATTTCCTCCCATAAAGAGCGGCGAAAGGCGCCATGCCAATACTCGCCTGGAAGCTGTTGTTGTAGGAAAACTCCACCAAATGCAGATGGTCCTCCCACGAACCCTTGAAATCCAACATGCACGCCCTCAGCATGTCTTCCAAAATCTGAATCGTCCTCTCGGACTGGCCATCCGTCTGCGGATGGTACGCCGTGCTGAAACTCAGACGCGTACCCAAACTCTTCTGCAAACTCTGCCAAAATTGAGATGTGAACCTCGTGTTTCTGTCCGACACGATACTCACGGGGACTCCATGAAGTCGCACGACTTCCTCCATATATCTCCTCGCTAGCGCCTCAGTGGACTGCCCCACTCGGAACGGAATAAAGTGCGCAGATTTGGTCAATCGATCTACGATCACCCAAATCGCGTCATTCTGCTTCGGACTCCGAGGTAGTCCAGTCACGAAATCCATAGTGATGTGCTGCCACTTCCACTCCGGAATCGGAAGCGGTTGTAGCAACCCGGCCGTACGCTGATGCTCCGCCTTCACTTGCTGGCAAACCAAGCACTTGGCCACACTCCGAGCCACGCTCCTCTTCATACCATGCCACCAATAATTCAGACGAAGATCTTGGTACATCTTGGTGCCACCAGGATGCACAGAATACGGCGAACTGTGTGCCTCCACCATCAGCTCCTCTCTGATATCCCCAGCTGGCACACACAACCTGGCTCCAAACCTCAGCGAGCCATCCTCATGAATCAAAAAGTCAGTCCGCAGACTGGCTTTCACCTGCTCCCGAATCCTCACCAGCTTCGGATCCTCAGCCTGGCCAGCCTTAATCCGATCCACGATCGTCGACTGTACCTGCATGTACATCAACGAAGAAGCCTCCCCAGAAAGAACAATCTCCACGCCAGACTCGCAAAAATCCTGCTGCAATCTCCACTGCGAGGTCATAATCATCACCGCTGGAAGCCTACTCAAAGCATCTGGAACCACATTCACCTTGCCAGGGTGATACTGCAAATCAATCTCATAATCCGCCATAAGCTCCAACCATCGACGCTGTCGCATGTTGAGCTCCTTCTGAGTGAAAATATACTTCAAGCTTTTGTGATCGGTGAAAATTTTCACTTTCTCACTCAACAAGAAGTGCCTCCAAATCTTAAGAGCAAACACAACGGCAGCCAACTCCAAATCATGCGTCGGATAATTCTTCTCATGAACCTTAAGCTGACGAGACGCATACGCCACAACATGCCCGTGCTGATGCAACACACATCCGAGACCCTTGCCAGAAGCATCGCAAAAGATCTCAAATCCACCGCTGCGATCAGGCACGACAAGAATAGGGGCACTCGTCAACCTCTCCTTCAGAATACCAAAAGCACTCTCACAATCACCCGACCAAACATAAGCAACATCCTTCCGCGTCAACCTGGTCATCGGCTCAGCAATACGAGAAAAGTCCTTAATGAAACGCCGATAGTAACCAGCAAGTCCAAGGAAACTCCGAATCTCAGATGCATACGACGGAACAGGCCACTCCCTGATGGCCCTAATCTTCTCGGGATCCACAGAAATACCATCTCCAGTCACCACATGCCCCAGAAAAGCTACTCGATCCAGCCAAAACTCGCACTTCGAAAACTTAGCATACAAACGATGCTTCCTCAAGATCTCCAACACCGTCCTCAAGTGCGATGCATGCTCTTCCTCCGACTTCGAATAGATCAGAATGTCGTCGATAAAGATAACGACAAACTTATCCAAAAAGTCGTAGAAAATCAGGTTCATCAGATTCATGAAAACTGCGGGCGCGTTAGTTACGTCGAAAGGCATAACCACAAACTCATAGTGTCCATACTTCGTCCTGAACGCTGTCTTCGGAACATCATCCTTCTTCACCTTCAACTGATGGTAACCACTCCTCAAATCCAGTTTAGAAAACACCCTCGAACCTCCAAGCTGATCAAAAATATCATCGATGCGAGGCAACGGGTATTTATTCTTAATGGTTACCGCATTCAATCCCCGATAGTCCACGCACATGCGACGCGAACCATCCTTCTTCTTAACCAGCAACACCGGTGCTCCCCACGGAGACACACTAGGATTAATATAACCCTTCAGCAACAGCTCATCCAACTGCTTCCGCAACTCTTCCAATTCAGCAGGTGCCATACGATACGGCGCCTTCGAAATCGGCTGCGCACCTGGAACTAGATCAATAGAAAATTCCAAAGCTCGATCAGGTGGCAAACCAGACATCTCCTCGGGGAAGACGTCGCCAAAATCTCGCACCACAGCTGGCCACTCCAGCTCCATCTGCATAGCTACAGCCTCCACCGGCCTGGCCCGAAATCTGACAGGACCAAGCGAACTGCTACCACGACTGAACTCAAATACTGGATGTCCGGAAATCTCGAACACCACCTTCTTCCTCCTGCAGTCGATCGTAGCATAGAAGCTCGCAAGCCAATCCATCCCAAAGACCGCATCGTAGTTGGTGATGTTGTGGACAATAAAATCAGCATAAAGCTCATGTCCACAAACCACCACAGAGCAAGGACTGCACCCACGATGCACCGTGACTACTCCATTCCCTGTGACGATATTCCAACTCTTGGAGAGAGGGGACGTCGACAAGGAATGCTTCTCCACGAAGCTCTGGGCCAAAATGCACATTGACGCACCTGAGTCAAAGAGGACTCGGGCAGGGAACGTGCAAACCAAAACCACACCTAATAAACAGTCTAATCAATCAAACCTTACTCTAGCAACATTCATACACAAGCATTCACATAATTTAACAATCAATTAATTAAGGAAGGAACAACCTAGATCGAAAGTTACCTGCAATGACCTCATCCATGGCCAAAACCTCCTCCTCAGTCATCAGAAATGCCTGCCTCCTCGGCGGAGCGGCCCGCTCAAAAGCCTGCCTCTGCGGGACGAGGGGCACCCCACGACCAGCGGGCACCGGGGCTCTCTGCTGCAACGGCAGGGCAGCAATAGGTGTCCCCCAAGGCTGCTTCAACCTCGGGCACTCCCTGATAGCATGGGCGGGATCTCCACAGGCAATACATTGCCCCCAAGAACCTCCTACATGATTCCTTGATATGGCCCTCCTTGCCACAGAAATGGCAAGTCCTCCGAACAGGCCCTCCTGGCCTCTTAAACTGAACAGACTGGTTCGGCCTGAATCCAGGCCTAACCACAGCCCTCGCCTGCTCCACAGGCCTCCTCACAGCACCAACAACAGACCCCCTCCTCTGGTTCACAAGCAGCTCCTGCCTCTTGGCAGCGACCAAAACCTTCTGATAAGATTCCCGGTCAGAAGAGGTCACAAAGCTCTGGAGCTCTGAAGCAAGCCCCTGAAGGAACCTCTGAGCTCGCTCCTCAGCGTCCTGCACCATCTTTGGTGCAAACCGGCTAAGCCTCATGAACTCCTGGTGGTACATGTCCACCGACGAGTTCCCCTGCTTCAGATCGATAAAACGCTGCAGCATCTCTTCCCTGGCAGCCTTCGGGAAGAACTCACCATCAAATCTGGCCTTGAAGGTAGCCCAGACGATCGGCTCCTCCAACATCTTTTCCTCAGCATCCCACCAATTCCTGGCGTTATCCTTCAGCTGGCGCTTCGCCAAGTCAACCCAACTAGCTTCGTTGACCTTGGACATCTTCAGATTGTCCTCAATATTCCTCATCCACTCATCAGCAGCTAATGGACCTTCGGTTCCATCAAAATACGCAGGACCCAGCTCTCTGAACTGCTTCGCCCCGGGCTCAGGGCGAGGGGTCTCCACCACCCGAGCAGCTCGAGTCACCGGAGCATTCTGCACCTGCAGAAGCACACCCTGCTGAACCTGCATCATCTGCAACATCATCCTCATCATCTCCCCATTAGTGGGCTCCCGCTCAGGCTCCTCGTCATGAGGGGGCGCACCACTACCACCCCCACGGGTGATCCGCCTTCCTGCCATCTAATGACGCAGAAAACGAAACAATTAGACTCATAGCTTAGGGCTCAGAGGTCGAAATTATTTGTTGGACAATCTTGCATTATTATCGTTATCCCGGTAATTGCAGTTACAGAGGACCTGCATGGGCCACCACTAAAACCTGTCACGACCCGCTTCCCTAAAATGGAGGCGAGACGTGAAAAGGTCCGCACGGGAGTGGACCGGTGAAGCCCCAAACCCGATAAGCGTCAATTTAGTATAAGTAGGTCCATGTAATTGCAATCGAAACAACAACAATAATAACATGAGACGGATAAGAAACACCAATCCCAAAGTTTGTCCACAAAATATTCAACATCACAGAAAAGCCACCAGGCTAAAGGATAGAGTCTAAGGGCCCAGAACAAGGCCAAACAAAAGCAACGACATAAATAAGTATAGGTGCCACGCACCGATAACAAAACAACTGTCTAACAAAAATAAAGCACAACGGAGACACTAGGACTGGTCCCCAGTGTCCACGTACTCCCCGTCCAACACGGGCTCAAGCTCGGCGTCCGCAAACACCCCACCCTCAGCGGGCAACTCAGGCTCAAGGTCTAACATGCGTCACCCAAAAGAGAAAGGGGCACATGTCAGCAAGTCTAAAAAGACTTGGGCAAGGAAACTGAAAGTGACTAACAACCTAGCATTTAAATGTTAAACAATGACATGGCAGTTAAGTATGATGCAATAGTTAAAAGAGAGGCAAACACGCACGATGTAGCAAAAGCTACCCAATCACTAATCACTTATCACTTAACACTTGTCACTTATCACTTATCACTGTTAATCACTTAGTGCATAGAGAGTCCACCTGCTGGCCCGCTCGTGGCTCAGGCCGCTTATCTCTATCACTATTAATCACTGTGCACTAGAGAGTCCACCTGCTGGCCGGAGTGGCAGATCAGGCCAACTCGGGGCTCAGGCCGCTTATCTCTTACCCCACCCATATGTGTCGAGCGTTGGGATTTCCAACTCACTGAGCTCGCTTCTGGATCACGGGCCAGGAAGTGTAATTGGCATAGGGGTGCACCTAGCCGGTATCCGAGCGTTGGGGTTTCCAACTACAGGGCTCGCTTCTGGAACACGAGCCAGGAATATAATGTTGTAGCGTGTGTTACGAAATCACGATGAACAAACAATATGCAATGCCATGAACAGATATTTGCGTACCGTTAAATTGGAATTAAACGTGACATACAAGCATGATGAGGGTGACGGACCAAGCTTCGTTGTCAAGCTAGGTCAATGGCGTCTAAACGGCTATCCTTTCACCGTTTAGTCTCTTTTACGCTAAAGCATGGTAAATGGCCTAAGACATGGCCCGAATCAAGAGATGCAAGTTTCACTTGCCTATCACCGGGGATGACGGTTACGAAAGTTCGTTTCCGCGGATGCTAGCCTACGGGGAATCACTGTTATGGGGAACAATCATCAAAACACAAGTATTTTATTAGGGTTTCATAAAAGTACATTAGGATAAGAAAACAACGGTAGATCGATTTCTTACCGAGAGGAGGCGGAAGAAACACTCCGGGGAACCCTAGGACCAGATCTGGAAATGATTGGGGAAGTTTGGAGAAACTAGGGTTTTGGGTGATTTGGGGGTTTTGATGGATTTCAATGGAGATTTGGGGAAGATGAGGGGTAGATGGAGTGAATGGATGGATTGGATGATGGATTTAGGGCTTGGAATGAAGGATTGAAGCTTGGGGGAAGAAGGGGGCTTAGAGGGGAAGAAACTAGGGCTTAGGGTCGTGTTGGAGAAGATGAAAACGTTTGGGTTGGGTATTTATAGGTTGAGCTGGCGGCTGCCCAGAAATTAGGGTTTCAACACAGACTAGTCGGTCAAAGAACAACCACTGACCGACTAGTTTGGCAACTAGTCGGTCGGTCGACCAACGCAGACCGACTAAGTGTAAACAGTAACTCCTGAACGAAAATAGGATTTAGAGTTAGTCGGTCCATGAACAAGTACTGACCGACTAGTTTAGCAACTAGTCGGTCGATGAACGTTCTTAGACCGACTAAGAGTAAACAGTAACTCAACTAAAATTTAGATGATGTGTTAGTCGGTTCAAGAAGCATCGCCGACCGACTAGTTTGCAACCTAGTCGGTCAACAACTCTTCTTAGACCGACTAACGATAAACAGTAACTCCTGAGAAAATTTAGAAAGCTCACTAGTCGGTCCAAGAAGGATTGCCGACCGACTGGATCGTCATCTAGTCGGTCGGTGCCCCTTCTTATACCGGCTAATGAGCACCAAAAGTTCTGATACGGAGCGCGAGGCCCCGTGATCGAATCCTAAGACTCCTAGGCTTGATCTAATAGTTAGATATGACCGTTATGAAGCCCGTCACAAACGACGTACTTCGAAATCGACGATCCTAAGGAAGAAACGAGAAAATACGACGAATCGATCGAAAATGAAAGCTATGGAGACGAAAACCACACAAGAGGAGAAAATCCACCAAAACATATATTATATTATAATAAATTCGGATACAAGAAAACCAGTCGTTACAACGTCTCTTCATCTCTCTGACATCAATCCGCTGTAGATGAGCAGTCATTTGTATATTCACGAGAACCCCTCTGTAGCATGACGGGGTCTTCGATGTAGCCACACATTAACTCTACTTCTTCTCATCAATACAATTCGATGTCATGCGTTCTGCGTTTTGCGCATTGAGCAATTCTCGTTTTCTAAACGTTCTGCGCGGTGAGCAATTATGATAGTTACTCGCCTCTGTATTATTTAGCCCGGTGTGCACAGCGAATATAATGTATTAAAAAATCTTAGTGGAGAGTAGTATTGTTGAGTGTAATTTTCCTATTATGTCATCAAGGCGAAAAACCGTAGGGTTTCATGGTTTTGCGCGGAGAGTAATTAACCTATTTTTTTCCACATTCTAAAATAATTTAGGGAGCCCCTTTGGAGATGCTCTGAATGTCGATTCCCGAGATCCATTGCATTACTGTAGGATCACGGACTTTTTATATGCTTCATTATGATTGGTCCAATTTCCCCTATAAATGGCGGACAACGAGCACTCATCTTCTCTAAACTTCGTCTACTTTCTTCTATCATCTTCTTTATTTGCCCACACAACCTCCGTATGGAAACAATAAGTCCTTCAGCTGTTCATGCATGCTTGATATAGATATGGACGATAGCATTCATCCAGTACTCTTTTCACGTAAAGGTAAATGGTTCATGTTGGAAACTTATGCAACGAAGGGCTATCGTCCATTTATAATCAAGCATCCCCGACAATGCTGGGGGGTGTTGCAACTGCGTTGAGAAAATTTTTCCCAAACAACACTATGAAAAATGTGTTCGATGATCATACCATATTCTTTTGGGGTGATATTGGATATAATGTCTCACATGTTTCAGGAAAGCTGCTGGGTGTTGTACCATGATAGATTGTTATTCCCTCCTATTATGAATTGTGGCTATGTATTTGTTTTGCGTGTCTTGCTATACACTCCATATCCATCTCCATCTCTACACTCCATCTCCTCCATCAAACCCTTCATCGTTTCACTATACATCATCTTTGACGCACAGACACTCCATCCTATCCTTTCCGATCTCTTACACTCCCAAACACAACTTCTTATGCAACCCTGTGTTGTTTTACATCGTCTCCGGTAACGGAGTTCCAATCGGTGTCTTTTGTCCTGACTTCATGTTACAACGACGACAGCAATGACGGTAATAAGCGAAATGGTCTGCCGACTTTTTAATTCACGGCGTCTCC
The DNA here is from genome assembly GCA_030789695.1 of Scilla litardierei. Classification (NCBI taxonomy): domain Eukaryota; kingdom Viridiplantae; phylum Streptophyta; class Magnoliopsida; order Asparagales; family Asparagaceae; genus Scilla; species Scilla litardierei. Next base: position 10,483,594 of record CM061133.1, on the reverse strand, counting down.
TACAAAGGACAAAGTTCCACGTCATTGCAAACATCTGGTATGACAATCATCTTGAGCAGATCAGGGCAGAAATTCGACAACTACAACGTAGATGTGGAGCGCATTGCCCGTGTCGTACATCGCCACAGGGGAATCGGGGTTCCAGGCGTTGTGTTTGACACGGCTACATACTTGACTGCAGGTTACAAGGACGTTAATAAACGCAACGAAGATGTGCGCCCGATGAACTCACGGAAGTTGAAGGGGGAAACACGCAGATCACGCGCCACTTCATTGCAAACATATGTGAAGACACTCAAATGTATCAGTTTGTAAGAGTAAAGGGATATGTATCTGTTTGGATCTGTATCTGTACGTACTTCAGTATGTTAGAATGGGTTGGCCATTTTGGAATGGTCACCGTTTGAATATGTATCAGCGTTAATCTAAAGGTTTGCATGCAGTTTCTGAATCAGATTGACTAGGTATCAGATTTTATATAAAATGTCTTCAGAATGAATAAGTATTGGCCTTAATCACAATTAGGTAAAGTTTCTAAGCGAAGTTTGACTGTTGGCATATGGCGGAATCACAATTTTAGTATGATGAAAATAGGAGTGTGAATGATTAACCGTGGGAACAAAAATTACAGCATCCAACAAATATGCTCAAAGCGCACAACTGGCAAAATTAGTCCGTGCGGGGCGCGTTGAGCAAATGGGCTATCGTCGAAACTTTGCTCAACGTGCACACCGGGCATAAGGCTACTAGGTGTGTGCGCGTTTAACAATTGTTGATAAACTACCTTTTATATGCTCAAAAAGCGAACCACCGGCTTTCCTTTTTGCCCGTTGTGCGCGTTGTTTTGCCCGTTGTGCGCGTAATTTTTGCCCGTTGTGCGCGTTGTTTTCCCGTTGTGCTCGTAATTTTGCCCGAGCCTAAGGGCATTATTTTGCCCGTTGTGCGCGTTGGGCTATTTTTTAAGAGGCTACAGTTTATCCCAACGCACAAAACAGAGCAACTCCAACCCATCTCTATAACTCTAAAATGGAGATTGAAGTTGCTCCAACCCATCTCCAAAATGAAGATAGAGATAGAGATTTGCAATAGTGCCCCTTCATATTTGGAGGGGCACTATTCACCCCTTCAAATCTCTAAAGTTCTCATTAATGACAACTTAGACCTTAATTAAAATCTTATAATTATTTATTACTAATGTATTTTATAAATCACATGACCAAATTTAATAATTTTAGTACCGTCGGAAATATCTTAATTATACCTACAACATGATACCAATATTGGATATTTTTCGAGCAAATTTAAAATATTTACAACATAACAAGAAATACTAAATACTTAAAAATTAAAAAAAATTAACATTGAAGAATAATATTATTTATAATTTTCTTTCATGCAGAAATAATATATTAGATTAACCCATTTTAATGATAAATATTTTTCATTAGTAAAGCTTAAACAAATAGAAAATAGGATTTGAAGATGGTGGGTTGGAGTTGCCCATCCTCCAAAATGGCATCTTTTAGAGATATTCCATTTTGAAGGGGGGGGGTTTAGAGATTTGGGTTGGAGTTGCTCTTTGGCAGGCATTAATCATTATAGAGCAGAACATCCGGCTGGTAGCAATCCGCTGTATATTAACGATCCCTGCTCTGTATGTTCACCAACACTGATCTGCAGACTCGAGGGGTCTCTTAGAATATTAGTAAGACCAAAGGTTCCAATATATCGCCGTTGTGCGCTGTGAGCATTTCTGTTAACCATTAAAAATTTGCACGGTGCGAGCAGCAATAAATGTGGATATATCAGCAAATTTTATTGAGTGGATGAGGAGGAGTTTTTTTTCGCACTAACAAAATTGCTCACCGCGCACAACCGGCCAAAATTATTTGTTCTGATCGTGGTGAATGGTGAGCAATTGTAGTAACCACTAACAAATTGGCTAATAAAGGCGCTCAACGGGCAAAACTTATCAATGGGAGTTTGTGGTAAGCAATTTTGTCAGACAATAACATATATGATACAATAACCCTACTCTCACTTGGAGTATTGGACACTCTAACAATGACACATTCTCATCGCATAACAATTTGGAACAAAGGTTGATGTTATTAAAAATACCCAGAGCGCAAAACCGGCACTAATATTGCCAGTTCTGCGCGTTGAGCAATTTGGTAGGTAAAGACTTAATTACTCAAAGCGCAAAACGGGCAATATTACTGCAGTGTTGCGCTCGGTGTAATTGGTAAGATACACAACATCAATCCATACCGATGATGACATTTGCACATTTCGGAAGCCATGATAAAATTTCATCCGCCAAAGTGGTCCATTTTTATACCAAAAAAACTTATTACATTGATAAACGTTTTATCTTACAGATACTAAAAACCATCAGCGGTAGCAATATTCGTATCTTTTACTTTATCAACGAATGACTGCATCCTCTGCTCGTAACCAGCCGGCCATCCATCGGCCACAGGGTCATGCGATCTTGTCCACACAACTGAAGTCGGAGGGACGTCACCTGCTGGTTGAAGTTGAAGGATAAAAAAGTGATTTCCGTTCACATAACCCAACGTTATGTGGAGTCTGGAGGCTCGGTTTACTGGAGGACTTCTCAATGGAAAAAATGTCATACACATATGATTTGAAATCAAATGTACTACACAGTTGTAGCATGAGGCAATGACATGTCCCATGTCTGGCATCTGCATCCAATTTTCCCGTCCTGCACCTTTATCAGTAATAAAATAGTCCACTGCCTTCAAATTATTATTATATGAAACCTCACTCAGAACACGCCTGTACAAGCCGCTGTATGTCCGCATCTCACGGAGCAAATCAGCTCTGACAGTCCCCCAATCGGAATCTTTCAAGCCCAACTGAACTGCCACAGCCCTGTACCCACAGTTGCCATCTGCATCCATGTCTACGCCGCCCGCCATGAGGGGTTGTAGCGTGTGATGAAAATCCAAATAATATGGTATGAGGAAGTTGGCAGGCAAATCGTCAACATAATCATCAGGGGGAAACGAAGGTTTCGGCTTCTTTATTTGAAGTTTCGGACGCCTACTACTTTCCTTCGAAGGCCGCCTCTTCCATTTAGGCTTCTCCTTCGCCGCCGCCGTATGCTCCGCAATTGAATGCAACCGTGGAGCCTTAACAGGCTTCCTCCTAACTGTAGGCTTCTCCGTCACATCCGAAAAATGATCAGAAATCTCATCAACTAGGGGAGAAAGTTGTTTAAGCATGACATCCATCTCTTCGTGCTCATCAAAATACGAGGCCACAGCCGTCTCCTCCTCCCTCCCAACAGTCTGAGCATCCACATTATGATCCCCCGTCTCCACTGTCGCCCCCAACTCCAACGTAAGCTCAGCTTGCATCAACCCAGCATCCTCTATCTTCTCATCCTCCACATCCTCCACATTCGCCTCATCCTCCTGCGGCTCCTCATTCTCCCCAGTTGCATTCTCCCCCTCATCCATCTCAGCAGTCTGGTCAGCCATATTACGTTCCACCGTCCCCGCCGTATCCACCAACTTCCCAGTATGCTCCTCAGCAATCAAATCAGTAGCCACTTCCTTATCATCATCCTCCTCGTTCGCCTTCTCCTCATACACCTTCGGCTCCACAGTCTCAGCCGCTGCATTATCCTCCACCAGTACCTCCTCAGCATTCTGCACCTCCACGTTAAGGGCACCGTCTCCTCCGTCTCCACCATCTCCCCAATAACATAATCATTTACAGTCAACTCAGCAGCCACTGCATTCTCAGCCTCATCATCCCCATAAACATCATGCACCCTCGGCTCCATATTCTCATCCGCTGCATTAACCTCATCCTCCTCCGCAGCATTATGCTCCTGCCCACTAAGAGCCAACTTCTCAGCAGCCTGCTCCATCGCATTACGATCCACCACATCATCCTGCCAATAAGCAGCCAATGCAGTCGCCTCCTCAGCCTCATCCACCTTCTCCTCATCTCCCTTCTGCTCCTCCTCAACATTATCCACATGCACCACAAGCTCATCACCCACAATTCTACACGGTGATGCTAACTCCTTCAACTTGTTTACCATACCCACACTCTGCCCCCTTAGTAATCGGGAACGTGCATTATAAATTGATTTGATTGGTGTTTCATTGAAGGATTTAGTTTCATTCAGGCCTTTCAAAATTGCTGACGGCGGCACCTTTCTATTTACCAAGTCTCGCAATGCTTCCACCTCTTTTCCCTGCAACACCCCGTCGTCGGAATGGCCCGCGACATAATTAGCAGCTTGATGGTTGTGCCTGCCATCAACGACCGTTAAACTCCACTCACCGCCATCGCCCACCTCATTACCACGCAATTTGAACGGGCATCCACACTTGTTGGTTCTAACTGGCCGGTTGCTCTTTCGTACTGGTCGGTGTCCCCTGTAGTTCCCGCTTCTTGCACATGCATAGTATGCAGCGGGAGTCCTATTGGACGATTTATTCATACTCGACGCACTGGTAACAATCACATGCCCCTGTTGTCGTCCGACGCTCTTTATCCACTGAAAGAGTTCGTCTCTACTTTTAAAACGTTGAAGCGTTGTAAATTCGGCTGTATAATCCATATACACCTGTATCAAACAATTCATACAACTAATTGGACCGGGAACCAAACATTAGTTACATTATTGACGTAAAGAAAAATCAATATTACCTCCGAATTTTTTAGCATCTCCATCAATCTCAACTGTATCTGCAGGCAATTAAAAACCAAAAATTTCGCCTCCTCTTTCTACACATTGTAATTGTAACAAGGATATCAAATAAAATGTACTTAACATTGTATACTTACCAAATCGCGATTTCGACAAATTTAGGTCGAAAACCCCTAAATCGATTGCTCTCGCTTCACCGATTTGTTTGAACGTAGTAGTTGCCACTGTGATGTAAATGTCGAGCCCAGTAATAAAAATCAAATCTTTGGAATTTCCGTCTGTGCGCCTTGAGCAATCTACGAAAAACTGGCCGTTTGATATTCCGCCTTGAGCAATCTGTGGAAGGTTATGGCTGTGAGCGGTGAGCAGAATTTATCAAGGGATGAAAGAGGGTCCAAACGGGTCAAAACGGGTAAAAATTTTAACCCGTTGCGCGTTTCGAGTAAATTCGGTGGTTTAGTTGGCAAATTTTACTCAGCGCGCACAACGGTTATATTTTAGCACGATTCGAACCGTTTTGCGCGCTGAGTAATATTACATGGATTGTCAGGCTTGACATTAGTAACGGTAATCGTTATTAATCGCGACGCTGAGAACGATTTTGACCGCGGTGCGCGCTGAGGAGATCTAAATTTTGTTTTTAATATTTATTCTATTGGATTCCTCATATTCTTATGCCGATGTTAACAACATTATTGATACATATAAAATAATATAATACCAACGTGATAACTATCATTAGTTGTATTAATTAACACCCTTAAGAAAATCTGGATAGATTGCGTGTGTTATTAAGCATTCAAAATCCAGTATATATCAGTTTGTACCCGTTCACCAAAAAGTTAGTAAGATGCAAACTTGATTAGTAGGTCTATCGTTGGGCATAACTTATAGATACCATACACCAAAGCACGGCATACAGATGATAACATTTCCACATTTAGGCAGACATGATAAAATTTCATGCTACCAATCTGTCAATATGAAATAAACAATCCACAGTAAAATGATACAACGTTTTATCCTACAATATTTCAATAACGTCAACGGTTGTAATATCGTGCCCAAATACTATTGACTGGAATTGATGCATCATATCCTCATAAGCAGCCGGCCATCCGGCTGACACATCGGAACGGTATCTTAGCCACATACTTGAAGTCAGAGGGACAGGACCATATGGGGCAAGTTTAACAATAACGAAGTGATTATTGTTCACATGACCCAACGTTATGTGGCGTCTGGATGATAGGGGTACTGGAGGAGTTCTTAAAGGAAAATATGTCACACACTGATGAGGTGCAAGAATATGTACTACACATTCGTAGCATGAGGCAATGACATGTGCCATTTCTGGCATCTGCATCCACCATTTAGCTTTTGGACGGTCTAACAAATGGCCCAGTGCCACTACATTCTTTTTAAATTCCACGGCACCCATAAGTTACCGGTACAAGCCGTCGTGGTTCTGCATCTCTTCTCGCAAGTCATATTTCACCTGCCTCCATTCGTCCTCACCCAGTCCCAACTGAGCTGCCACAGCCCTATACCTACAGTTTCTGTCTGCTTTCACATCTACGACATGCACTATAAGGGGTCGTAGACACTCAGGAAAAGCGTTCCAATATGGTATTATTATGTCGGCAGCCAAGTCCTCGTCACTATCATCATGTGAAATTGATTGTTTCGGCTTCTTTATTGTACGTTTCCACAACGGTCTACTTCTTCCCTTACCCGGCTTACACGTCAATGTAGACGTATCCGTTATCTCAGCATGCTGCTTAGCAATCTCCGCTACCAGGGTAGAAATTTGAAGACGTAGAACCTCATGCTCCTTCTCAAAGGCCTTAGCCACTGCATTCTCATCATCATCCTCCTCCTCCCCAGCAGTCTGCTCCGCCTCATTACGATCCACCTTATCATCCTCCCCACCCATCTTCCCAGTATGATCATCCTCCTGCAACTCAGCAGGCACTGCATTCTCCCAAAACGCCTCCCCCACCTTCTGATCCCCCCCTCATTATTCACAGCCTTCACATTCTCAGCACCCACAATTTTATCAGCTGATGCTAACTCCTTCAACTATTTTACAATACCAACCTTCTTCCCCCGTTGTAACCGGTTTCGTGCATTATAAATTGCTTTGATTGAGGTAGCACTGAAGTTTTTATTTGCCTTCAGTACTTTCAAAATTTCAGCTGGCCGAACCTTGCTATTCGCCAAGTCACGCACTGTTTCCATCTCCATTCCCTGCAACGTCCCGTCATCGGAATGGCCATCGACATATTTAGCTGCTTCATGGTTGTGCCTGCCACAAACGACTGTTACCTTCCACTCCTCAACGCCCACGCCCACCATATAACCACTCAATGAGAAAGGACATGAACACTTCTTGGTTTTAACAGGCTGGTTGGTCTTTTTTAGCTTTCGGTGTCCCCGATACTCACCGCTTCTTTCACACGCAAAGTACACAGCATGATGCCCTTTGGCCGTTTTACTTAATCTCCCCGAACGTGTAACAATCACATGCCCATGACTTAACCCGACGTTTTGTATCCACTGAAACAGCTCTTTTCTATCCTTGAACAGTTGATTGGTGGTAAAGTCGGTTGTAAAATCCATAGTATCCTGTATCAAACAATTCATAACCTGATCCGCAAAGATTTAATGCATTATTGCCGAGAAGATAAATCAATATTACCTTGGATTTTTGTACCGACTTCATCAACCTCAACCGTGGATGAATGCATGTAAAATCAAAATAAGAAAGGCAGATAAACTGTACTTAAAAGTATAGACGTACCAAAGAGTCGATGTTGATAAATTTAGGTCAAAACCCCCTAAATCGATTTCTCTCGATTCAGCTCTTTGTTTGATCTCACCAGTTGACTAAGTGATGTATCCTTCGAGCAATTAAATAAAATTCAAAGCTTTTGGATTTCGGTCTGGGCGACTGGAGCGATCTTTGAAAATACTTGCCGTTTGAAATTCCGCCGTGAGCAATCTGTGTAATTGTCTGTCAATTCGCTGCGAGCAGAAGGTATCACGGGACAATTTCGGGTCCTACCGGGTCATATCGGGTCTACAATAATTTACTCGTTGTGCTGGTTGAGTAAACAAGTCTAGTTTGAAATATTACTAGCAAATAACCCGTCCACATGTGCACGTGGACTTGACCAAAACGGTTGTGGGCGGTGAGCAATTACGGGTTTTGAGTGGTTGTGTGCGCTGAGCAATTCCGAGTTTTGCGTGGTTGTGTGCGTTGAGCAATTCCGTGTTTTGATTGGCTGTGAGAGGTGAGCAATTCCCAGTTTTGCGTGGTTGTGTGCGCTGAGCAAGTCCGTGTTTTGCGCGGTTGTGTGCGGTGGGCAAACTGCTAGACGGTTTACAGAGGAGAGCAATTTACATTTTTGCCCTCCCACTGTTCGCGATGAGTAATTTACACTATGAACCACTATTTCTACGCATCCGTATATACAAATGCATCGTAACAGCTTCCATATGCGATCAGTTTTGTGACCTAAGGCGGGAAAAGCTAACGAGATAGGGTTTGATCAACAGAAATTATTCTAATTCGCTGAGGTATATAGACTATAAGAGTTCCTGCTTATATCAAACGAAGGTCCTTAAGGCAGTGCAAAATATTTGTGTCATTGGGTTGGGGTGCCCTAAAATAGTCGACTGCGGCCGCACTGCATCGTAAAGTTGGTAAGCCATTAATTGATGCTAATTAATTTGGTATTTTTTAATAATTTCAGAAATTTATTGCTGCAATGTACATTTGGAACATGATTGCGTAGAAATTACGAAGATTGAGATGGGCTCGGTACACATTGAGGGGATCTGGGATGAAGCGGACAAAGAAGCAAAGGTCTGAAATTATTTTGCTTTGTTAACTGACTAATTTACTAGAAAATAAAGCTTAACATTTAGTGACTATATTGGTATCTGGGACTTAATTCAGCGTATTGTTGAAGGCTCAGAGGTTAATGAAGATTATACAAATCAGTTCACAACAAATAAAATTTTCCCCAGCATAGAAGAGCTTGGTAAATGGGTAAAAGGGGTCGGTGTGAAAACCGGGAATTTGGTTGTTACAAAATCATCAAATATGAGTACAAAGGGCAATAGGGTCCCAACTTATTATTTTTGTTGTGAAAGAAGTGGGACATATCGGCCACACAGGCCAGATATATCGGCCAAAAAATCAACTCGAAGCAAGAAGTGTTCTTGTCCCTTCTACTTGAGGGCTAATGGTGTGGCAACAGATAAGTGGATTTTGACAGTTGTACGTGGCAATCACAACCATAAACCCGCAATGTACATCGAGCGACATCCAGATGAAAGGAGGTTCGGAGGTGGGGAGATGGCCACGGTGAGAGACTTGTCACATAGACTGCTTAGGCCAAGGGAAATCTTGAAATACCTGAAGGAAAAGGATAATGCAACATCTACCACAATCAACACTATTTATAAAGCCAGACAGAGGATGAAGGCAGGGGAAATGGCCTGGAGAGCAGAAATGCAGCTATTCCTTAATCTACTGACACAGCGTAATTACATTGTGTATCATGAAGTGGACGAAGTGACAACTGCAGTGAGGACTATATTTTGGGCACATCCGCAGTCGGTTGAGTTATTACGAAAATTTCCAGAGATTCTGGTTATGGACTGCGCGTTGAAGACCAACCGCAACAGGCCACTATTGATGGAGATGTATGGGGTGACGTCCACAGATATTCAGTTCGCAGCGGCATTTTGTTACACGGAGGCCGTACGTGAGGAGAACTACTTGTGGGCCTTGGGGAAGTTGAGCTCTTTGCTGCAGGGATACAGGATGCCACGTGTAATTTTGTCAGCACTGGAGCCAGCACTTATGAATGCCATTGGCCATGAATTTCCCCTTGCGGTGCACCAAATATGTAGAATGCACATATCCAAAAATATTGCCAAAAATTGCCAGCCCTCTTTTGAAGATCAAGAAAAATGGTTAGGTTTCATCTCTAGCTGGAATTTATTGGTGGGGGCACGCAAGGAGGAGGAGTATGTTGCTAAACTGAAGGCATTGGAGACCGAGTACAAAGATTACACAAGGGTCGTGAGCTATGTGAAGACATCTTGGTTGGACAAGTACAAGGAGAAGTTTATTTCTGTATGGACAGATGGCAATCTCCACTTTGGAAATGTCAGTACCAACAGAGGGCAGACCAAAAGAGCACAGACTGAACATTCTAAGCTTAAAAGGGCATTGGGTTCATCGGCCTTCAGTTTATCCGCTTCTTGTCCAACCATACATGAATCATTAGAGGGGCAGCATATCGAGATCAAGGCATCATTCGAGAAATCTAAGATCATGTTGCAACATAATGTGCATGGGTTCTTGTTCAAGGAGCTGATAGGATTTACAGCCGCTGCGACGTTGAAGATAATGTCTGTGGAAGCTGATAAATCTGACCCTATGGGAACGGACCAATGCACAGGTGATTGTCTAGCTAGAATGATTTATGGTGTACCATGTGCCAATGAGATTGGCAAATACACAAGGGAAAATCGCCTCATTCCCTTAGATGCCGTAAATTCTCATTGGAAGCAGCTAGACATGGAGGCTAAGCCAGAATTGATGTCTGAAGAAGATGGGCTTATACATGCTGAATTAGAGCGCATACACATGCTCTATGCTCAACTTGATGGGCCGATGAAGCAGGAGTTGTTAATTAAGTTGAAGGAGCTAGCTACCCCGGCGACAAATCTGATTACAGAGCCGCAAGTTAATGTCGTGTTCAATGGAAGAAGAAAAAGGGATAATAATTTGACAAATGAAGATACAGCCACCCCCATTCATCCTGCTCATTTTGATCATGACTTCGGCGATGCGGCTAGTTGCTCTGCTCAAATTCCACCTGAAGTCTCATCGAAACAAGAAAGCGTCGGCCGTGTCCAGCCGAGACGGTCCCAAAGGATCAAAAATACGTCTGCCCCACCCATTCCTCCTCAACTTGCTAGAAAGAAACCAACTGGCAAAGCCGCGACATCTGGCAGTATGACTGGGGTTTCTGCTACAGCTTCATTTGCAGCAGCAAATTATGAAGCAAAGGACGCTAGAGCCGTTCAAGGAGGCATACCTTATCTTGATCAATTCCCCGCTGCTATCGCCAAATATATATCGAACGTCACAGATGTGACGGCAGATGGGAACTGTGGTTACAGGGCTATATCTTCACATCTAGGGATGGGAGAGGACCAGTGGAAGGTGGTCAGAAGAGAATTGCTTCAAGAGCTGCGTGACCACTATGATGTGTACTCAAAGGTGATGGGTGAGGAAAGTGCACAAGAATAGGTAGTGTCAATTAACTATATGGGTGACCACCCCCCGATGCAATATTGGATGACCTTCCCTGAAGTTGGACATATTATCTCAAGTCGTTATAACTATGTAATACATCTGCTGTCAATGCAACAATGTCTTTCATTTTTTTCCGTTAAGATCAGGACCACACCAAGGTACGAAACGTGGTCCCTTCACCATATGTTTTGTAAATAATAATCACTTTGTAAATATTCAACTTAAAGATAGAAGCCCGGTCCCACCGGTAATAAGGCAATGGAAGGCTAACCGCCTGCCTGCGGCCGAAGGATGGGTGGAAGGCCTTGAAGAGAGGATGCGACAATTCGAGACATTATTCTGTAAAGATGTAGGCAAATCTCCCACTGTAATTACCGTATCATCAGAGCATTGAATTTATAATTTTGTGCAAATGTAGTGACTGAGTTTATAATGAAAAAATATACTGAATTTTTTGGGATTTTTGTACAAAATCTATGGGATTTCTACACAATGGGAACTCAACGCGCCATCATGTCTTTGCTTGTTGTGCGCTTTGAACATTTATGTTATGGGATACAGTAGCTAAATTCGTACGCCTGGCATAATTTTGCCCGTTGTGAGCTTTGAGCAATTTATGTTACAGCATTAAAAATTTGCTCACCGCGCACAACGGACATAAAGGAGAATGCTAAGAGTTGGACTCATAATTGTGTGCTTTGGTATGTTATTGATGTTGAAGACCGTATACTGCAGTAAATGTGTTATTTATGTTGCATGAAGTGATTTCCACCTCTGCGTATTCTTGAATCTTTCTCTCCTTGACGATGGTCTACTTGAATCTATGGCATAAGTCCAATATCCCAAGTTCGTTTAAAGGAAAACTCTATACGTAACAATCTCGATGCATGTAGAGGCTATGTGAATGTTGGAGAAAATGACTCCAATGAAACACACTGACAAATCAGATTCATCCATACACATCAGGTAAAAGGTGGGACCGGTGTGAGCAATGAGAAAAAAATTGTATATCTGGTTCACTGTGATGCTAAGCTCAATTCCAACGCAGTTCACGTGCACTAAGTATATTCCCGGGAAACTTCGATATTTCACACCATCCTTGACCATTTCTGTGATGGCTGTATGCTAATAGTTTTAATATCCACAAGAAATTAAGCAATCGGTGTACGAAGATCGCTAATGGTTGGCAAACAAATAATTAAACTAACAAGCGGTAAAAGACTGGACCAGACGGTGTTCATTGCCAATTGAATGTTCAGGGTTCATTACTAACGCGTAAACCATCACATGTTCACCTCTCAAAATATGAAAACCATTTGGGGTACTAAGATGGCCACGATTCACACAGACGCCTCGCTGGAGGGGGCGTTGGTAGCCAAACCGTCCTACGTTTGGGCCGATCCTCCACCGGACTCCCGACCAGATCGCTGACGCTTCCTCGCCTCAGCCTCATGCCTCACGTCTGCAATCGAGTTTGGAGGAAGCGAGTTTCTCTCCAACTCGGCTATACGAGCCAGGAGACTGCTCTTCTCTATGTACCATCGCTCTTCGGAGCTCTTTCGAACCGCTGACATAGAGGCCGCCCGATCTTTAGCTTTCGCAACCTCCCACTCCGCCTGAGATCTGCGGTCTCTCTCTTTCATCCGCTGCTCCTTCAAATCCTTAAGTTGAGATTCGAAGGAAACCGCCTTTTTCCGCTCGGCAATCAACAATTGCACCACTCGGCGACGCAGTTCCGCCCCGACCAATGATGTCTACAGGGAATCATGGATAAGTAAGACTGTAAGAGTAAGGCAACAGCACAACGAGACGACATTAGTACTTAACCTGGTAACTGCCATAAACGACTGAGTTAGCGAGCCTTTCAATGTCAATTTGACCCAGGACACTTTGGTCAATGGGAAGGATGGATTTCTCCACCAGCCGACTGGCCACCCCCCTATCCACCAATGCAGACTCGCCGTCCCAGACGGGGAAGAAGGGTCGGTGACGGTTCCCCCTAGTACCTTCCGATGGAACGTCAGTGGGCGGATTCAACAGCAATGCCCCCTCGTACGCCGGGGGGGACATAGCCTGCCGGAACGAGACCTCCCCATGGCCACGTATCCCTTAGGGGAGTCTCAGGCAACTGCGGCCGCACATCCCCCCTGTCATGAAGGGAACGGTTATCAGCTACGTCACCGTCTCTTCTTCCCTCTGAAGACTGGCCTTGCAAAGTTTCTTCGTCCCACTGACACGATTTCTCAGCCATATCTGCAGTGAAAGCACAAATCATGGCGAATGGTGATATATCCCCAAATTTGGCGGGATAAATATCCTCCACTTGACCGGACGCATGGCGGGGTTTTCTGGGGTCTTCGCGGCGTTTTTTTGCGGTCTGCTACATTAATACTCCGAGTTTGGCGGCAACTCAAATTTTTTGCCGGGTCCTGCATTATGGGTGGCCATCTTGCTTCTTGACTCTCTCGCTCTTCCGTTTGTTATTACAAGTATAAACAAACGGCGGATTAATTACTGAGCTCGCAAAACGGGGCAAAATTTGAACCGATGTGCGCGGTGAGCAAACATAATTTAGTCACGCGCAGTATATGCGTAAATGAGGGATAGTTGTGCGCGGTCGAATATTTGGATTTATTATACGAATTTCCTCATCGCGCACATATGGCATTACTGTATACAGTTGTGTGAGGAGATATATTAAACGACTAAAATGTTTCACTTGTCAGAATGGATACAAATATTCGCTGATATGGCGCTTACGTGAAAAACTTTTCTCAAACAAAGTACCAGCAAAGTCAGCAGTTGGATGAGTAGATGACCGGTCGAATTCTTGTTTGTGGTCCCACCAACCTCTCACCTCATCCGCAATTTCCATCTCTACGTACCATCGCTTTTCGTCTTATTAATAGTAACACATTAAAGTGGAGCCCACAGAGGGAAAAAGATAGAATATTTCAACGCAGCACAGCGGAACGACGCGAAACCTACTGCAAATTGCCCAGTTAACAACATTCGAACGCGAAGGTCCGCATATTGTTTAGCGGGCCCCACAATATGTTCTCGAGTCTCGACACCCCACTATCCAACCCCATTGAATCTAGTTGGTAGATGATGTGACATTTAATTAGGTATTTTTTCCCATATTTAGTTTACGTGAATTAAGCTATATTCGACGACTCCATGCAAGTCTAAGCGGAAGTTGGCCGGTTATATCATCTCCAAACCACACTGCAACAACACGCCAAATATGGCGTTTTCCCTCCATCAACCGCCCTGCAAAACTGGAATCATTTTGCCGGTTTGCTACAGGGCAATCCAAATTTGGAGAGTCAATGTAGCAACTTCCGGTGTATAAAAAAACAGTGTAGAAACCTACATCCAGTTTTTGTATGTCTGTTTATTAGACCATACATAGAACATTCATTACGATTCTGTTTGTTTATTTCGATCCCCCTATGGCATTATCCAAAAGGCGGCAGTAAAATAACAACAATCGTGCCAAATAAGAATCTAAATATATATAAAATCCAAAAAATCATAAAACCACATTATAAACTTAGGTGATAAGAGGAACGAAAGTCCAATATCAACATTGAGATACACGAAGGAAACTTAACGTCTCAAATCATAACACATATAAATATAGCATACATGGAGACCATATCACAAAATTCACACATATATATGATATATGATCAACAAATATAGTGCGGAATTAAAATTAAACCCAAATAATAAACAAATGCACACGCAATTATGTTTCAAGTGTTCGGATTACCCAAGTAACTTCCCGCCTTGTTCCCGGTTATCCTACGTCCCTTCCACCCGGATACCTCCGGATACTCAAGTTAGAACACTAACTTGAGGTTGCCTTTAAACCCACTTGTAGCAACCCTACAAGTGAAATCGAATACAATCGATGTCCTTCACTCCTACAACTTGTGAGTAAGCAAACCGCTCTCGCAAACCTAGCACAAAAACAAAATAACGAAAGTTATGAAATTATGAAAGCAACACTTACAATCCCATATGCCTTGAAGTAGAACTTGAAGGAGAAGTGTGTTGTGTGTTGAAGACTCTCTTGGAAGAGAGGAGAAAGCCCTTTCTCTTGACTGCACCTATTACCTTGATGATCACGTTCCGTTTGAGTACACATCGCTCCTGCCTTTGCACCGGCTCCATTATATCAGTTCCCGCCTGTTACTCAGGAATCCCTGTCAATAGAGAGGACTACTGTCGTAAAGGTGGAGGCCGAGGTAATAGATCGGGTGCCAAACGGCGGCTCTAGGCTGGACCGATATACGTGCACCTCATGGGCATTCACGTTCCGTTTGAATGCACATCGCTCCTGCCTTTGCACCGGCTCCATTATATCAGTTCCCGCCTGTTACTCAGGAATCCCTGTCAATAGAGAGGTCTACTGCCGTAAAGGTGGAGGCCGAGGTAATAGATCAGGTGCCAAACGGCGGCTCTAGGCTGGACCGATATACGTGCACATCATGGGCATTCACGTTCCGTTTGAATGCACATCGCTCATGCCTTTGCACCGGCTCCATTATATCAGTTCCCGCCTGTTACTCAGGAATACCTGTCAATAGAGAGGACTACTGCCGTAAAGGTGGAGGCCGAGGTAATAGATCGGGTGCCAATCAGTGGCTCTAGGCTGGACCGATATACGTGCACCTCATGGGCATTCACGTTCCGTTTGAATGCACATCTCTCCTGCCTTTGCACCGGCTCCATTATATCAGTTCCCGCCTGTTACTCAGGAATCTCTGTCAATAGAGAGGACTACTGCCGTAAAGGTGGAGGCCGAGGTAATAGATCGGGTGCCAAACGGCAGCTCTAGGCTGGACCGATATACGTGCACCTCATAGGCATTCACGTTCCGTTTGAATGCACATCGCTCCTGCCTTTGCACCGGCTCCATTATATCAGTTCCTGCCTGTTACTCAGGAATCCCTGTCAATAGAGAGGACTACTGCCATAAAGGTGGAGGCCGAGGTAATAGATCGGGTGACAAACGGCGGCTCTAGGCTCGACCGATATACGTGCACCTCATGGGCATTCATGCTTCGTTTGAATGCACATCGCTCCTGCCTTTGCACCGGCTCCATTATATCAGTTCCCGCCTGTTACTCAGGAATCCCTGTCAATAGAGAGGACTACTGCCGTAAAGGTGGAGGCCGAGGTAATAGATCGGGTGCCAATTGGAGGCTCTACGCTGGAACGATATACGTGCACCTCCTGGGCATTCACGTTCCGTTTGAATGCACATCGCTCTTGCCTTTGCACCGGCTCCATTATATCAGTTCCCGCCTGTTACTCAGGAATCCCTGTCAATAGAGAGGACTACTGCCGTAAAGGTGGAGGCCGAGGTAATAGATCGGGTGCCAATCGGAGGCTCTACGCTGGAACGATATATGTGCACCTCATGTGCATTCACGTTCCGTTTGAATGCACATCGCTCCTGCCTTTGCACCGGCTCCATTATATCAGTTCCCGCCTGTTACTCAGGATTCCGTGTCAATAGATAGGTCTACTGCCGTAAAGGTGGAGGCCGAGGTAATAGATCGGGTGCCAAACGGCGGCTCTAGGCTGGACCGATATACGTGCACCTCATGGGCATTCACGTTCCGGTTGAATGCACATCGCTCCTGCCTTTGCACCGGCTCCATTATATCAGTTCCCGCCTGTTACTCAGGAATCCCTGTCAATAGAGAGGTCTACTACCGTAAAGGTGGAGGCCGAGGTAATAGATCGGGTGCCAAACGGCGGCTCTAGGCTGGACCGATATACGTGCACCTCATGGGGATTCACGTTCCGTTTGAATGCACATCGTTCATGCCTTTGCACCGACTCCATTATATCAGTTCCCGCCTGTTACTCAGGAATCCCTGTCAATAGAGAGGACTACTGCCGTAAAGGTGGAGGCCGAGGTAATAGATCAGGTGCCAATCGGTGGCTCTAGGCTGGACCGATATACGTGCACCTCATGGGTATTCACGTTCCGTTTGAATGCACATCGCTCCTGCCTTTGCACCGGCTCCATTATATCAGTTCCCGCCTGCTACTCAGGAATCCCTGTCAATAGAGAGGACTACTGCCGTAAAGGTGGAGGCCGAGGTAATAGATCGGGTGCCAAACGGCGGCTCTAGGCTGGACCGATATACGTGCACCTCATGGGCATTCACGTTCCGTTTGAATGCACATCGCTCCTGCCTTTGCACCGGCTCCATTATATCAGTTCCCGCCTGTTACTCAGGATTCCCTATCAATAGAGAGGTCTACTGCCGTAAAGGTGGAGGCCGAGGTAATAGATCGGGTGCCAATCGGCGGCTCTAGGCTGGACCGATATACGTGCACCTCATGGGCATTCACGTTCCGTTTGAATGCACATCGCTCCTGCCTTTGCACCGGCTCTATTATATCAGTTCCCGCCTGTTACTCAGGATTCCCTGTCAATAGAGAGGACTACTGCCGTAAAGGTGGAGTCCGAGGTAATAGATCGGGTGCCAATCGGAGGCTCTACGCTGGAACGATATACGTGCACCTCATGTGCATTCACGTTCCGTTTGAATGCACATCGCTCCTGCCTTTGCACCGGCTCCATTATATCAGTTCCCGCCTGTTACTCAGGATTCCCTGTCAATAGAGAGGTCTACTGCCTTAAAGGTGGAGGCCGAGGTAATAGATCGGGTACCAATCGGCGGTTCTAGGCTGGACCGATATACGTGCACCTCATGGGCATTCACGTTCCGTTTGAATGCACATCGCTCCTGCCTTTGCACCGGCTCCATTATATCAGTTCACGCCTGTTACTCAGGATTTCCTGTCAATAGAGAGGACTACTGCCGTAAAGGTGGAGGCCGAGGTAATAGATCGGGTGCCAATTGGAGGCTCTACGCTGGAACGATATACGTGCACCTCCTGGGCATTCACGTTCCGTTTGAATGCACATCGCTCCTGCCTTTGCACCGGCTCCATTATATCAGTTCCCGCCTGTTACTCAGGATTCCCTGTCAATAGAGAGGACTACTGCCGTAAAGGTGGAGGCCGAGGTAATAGATCGGGTGCCAATCGGCGGCTCTAGGCTGGACCGATATACGTTCATCTCATGGGCATTCACGTTCCGTTTGAATGCACATCGCTCCTGCCTTTGCACCGGCTCCATAATATCAGTTCCCGCCTGTTACTCCTGAATCCCTGTCAATAGAGAGGACTACTGCCGTAAAGGTGGAGGCCGAGGTAATAGACCAGGTGCCAATCGGCGGCTCTAGGCTGGACCGATATACGTGCACCTCATGGGCATTCACATTCCGTTTGATTGCACATCGCTCCTGCCTTTGCACCGGCTCCATTATATCAGTTCCCGCCTGTTACTCAGGAATCCATGTCAATAGAGAGGACTACTGCCGTAAAGGTGGAGGCCGAGGTAATAGATCGGGTGCCAAACGACGGCTCTAGGCTCGACCGATATACTTGCACCTCATGGGCATTCACGTTCCGTTTGAATGCACATCGCTCCTGCCTTTGCACCGGCTCCATTATATCAGTTCCCGCCTGTTACTCATGAATCCCTGTCAATAGAGAGGACTACTGCCGTAAAGGTGGAGACTGAGGTAATAGATCGGGTGCCAATCGACGGCTCTAGGCTGGAACGATATACGTGCACCTCATGGGCATTCACGTTCCGTTTGAATACACATCGCTCCTGAACGTGCAGTGGCTACTAAACAATAGATATTTATAGATCGGTTGCGAGACGCAATCGGTATGCCACGTAATGATGAAAGTACAACCGCCATCTCGTACAATCTTATTTCGGAGGTACGTAATGATGACAGTAAATGATTCTGCTTTCTTCTCAACAATGTTCACGTGTGGTAACTGGAGAATGAGTCAAGTAGAACCTCGGTTTCCGTGTAAGCCCTTAATTACGATTTTTTTGCCCATTCGAACGGATGCTTTACCCCAGTCGTCTGATGAGATCGTTTTAGTCAGTTCCACTTCCATATGTAATCCAGCGGCTGAGATTAAAATAACCAATCATTATATATATGTGGAGTCAGTAGACGAGGGGTTTCGCGGAAAATTTCATTCCTCTTTCCTTTGATCTGTCGTTCCGTTTTCTTCTTCATCTCAACACTCTCGCATTTCGTACTCGGGTTTCTTCATGCCGCCAAAACGATCTCGTGAGTCGACTTTTTCTGACCCTTGGGGAGTTAGTGATGATGATTCACCGTCACCTGAACACGTTGATCCCCTTCCCTCATCGTTCCCGGCCTATAGACCCATTCTGCGTGATTCACTTTCGCTTGGTCCAACTCAAGGTGAACACAATGTGCTGTTGCCTCCTCCTGGGTTTCCTCCTTTACATGCAGGTTCATCAGTTCCATCTCCGGCTGAAAAAGCCCCACTCGAGGACAACAGTAACGGCCTCCTCTCTATGGATGGGATGTCTCGCCGTCAGGACTCTGTTCTGCACAACCTCCGTAGCAAACTCGAGGAGCTTACTACGTTTGTCTCTGTACTTACAGATGAACAACGTCAGCTTAAGGATATACTCATAGGCAATGTAAGCCCCGCATCTGCTGCTTCATCATCCTCCCATCAGCCGGTGAACTTTACTCGTAGATTAGGAGAAATTGAAACTCATCTCTCCAACACCAATCTGGCGATCTCACTTCTGTGTAGCGACTTCGACACTATGATGCTCATAATGTCGAACATACAAGAGAAGATGGAGACTCTGGTGCCCTCTCCTAGAGACATCCGTACTGTTGCGCCACCATCACCACCTCCGCCTCCGCCTCCGCCTCCAGGTTTTTGAGGTGGCCGGGCCTTTGGCGCACAAGCCTTTCTCTTGTCTTATATTGTATTTTTGATCATCGACGGAGAAGAGTGTTTGTGGGTAGATATTCTTTGGTGTTTTATGTCATTATGTACGAAATGTAGTTTCAAATTTGTTGTGGTATGTACAGTGTAACGTATAAATGTTGTAGTATGATAGAATTCAGACCTTAATACACTGTCATTTAATTTGATACAATTGCATGACATTATGAAATTGATATATGTGATATATACATCGATGCTTACTTGAATCAATGTCCGAAATTGAAATTACCTATGTAAAAACTTTTTACCGTTATATGATTTACCCAGCGAGCACAACGGGCATAAATTGTGACCGTCCTTATATACGTTGTGATAAAACATTTACGTTTGCACACAATTACTCAGCGCGCACAACGGTCACATAATGAGTTTGACCGATGTGCGGTCTGTGAGCATACCCGTATCTGATTATCCACAATTACTCAGTTCACACAACTGCACGTATTTGTGACCTTTTTGCGCGAGGAGCCAAACTCGTTTTTTGAATTCTAGGGCTGACCAGGACAAGATAAAGAGTGGCTAGGATTTGATCCTGGGAAATCAATGGCTGAGATTGGATTTTATGAAAATTTTAGTTGGAAAACTTAAATTTTAGTGGGAAAAGTGTCTTGGAAACCAAAACTTTGAAATTAGAAGTGTCTTTGGATAGATTGTGGAGATTAAATTTGGGGGGGGGACGTGCCTTGGGAACCTAAACTTTGAAATTAGAGGTGCCTTGGGAAAGATTGTGAAGATTAAATTTAGGGGAGAAATGCCTTGGAAACCTAAACTTTGAAATAAAAAGTGCCTTGGGAAAGATTATGTAGAAGCATGATTCATTAAATTAAACAAAATAAAAAATTTAGTGTAAAACAATTTAGCGGAACAACAAATTAAATACTTAAAAGTGCCTTGAGTAATATTGTACAAACATAAATAATTTGCTCATCTTGCACAACAGCCATTATTTTCCCCGTTGTGCGCGTTGAGCAATTTTGTTATTGGCCTTCAAGTTTGCTCAACGCGCACCGTAAAGGCTAAACCTTCTTGGGAACATCATCTGGCTGAAACAATATGTTGTAGATTCACTCGTCTTTATGTCCAATACAATATCATGCACAGTGACTCTACTGTAGTCTATCGTCCTCATCAATGGGCCAGTCCAATTCGTCTATAAATAGCCTCTCTTCCCACTAGACCTTGTCAACCACTCCACTTCTTAATGATAGTATTCTAACTAATTCTATCTGTTTCTACTTCATACACTATTTTTTCTTCACAATGCTAAATATTTCCCGTTGTTCCTCACTGCTTCGTCTTTAACACACAAAGATGAACAATATACTACCGACAATTGACGTGTACTGGAAGATGTTATTTGCTCCTTCATATGTTCTACTACAGCAGCGGATTCTTCCGAGAAGAAGCAACCGTGATATATTTTTATATCAGTCCCTAAACGTAAAGTTGCATGTCTTTATACCCTATTTTTTTTACTTAAATATGCTTTTTATCGTTCATAATTGATGCTTCTTCAACGCATACAGTGGCATGCGCTGAAGAATCCAGATCAGCCAACTTCGTTAAAGGAGTGGCTACTTATACCGTTATGGACGATCTGGATGCTAGTGATGATGGTGCGTGCTATTGGAGCTGATCATAAATGCCATCTTGCTTGAGCTGTTCAGCATGACTCTGTCACTGTGAAGAGTTTTTCATAGTGGGATTCAATGTACCATTAAGATATTCCCATGATTGAATTTCATACCAGTTCCAAACTGTGAAGTTGCAAAATGTTTAGCTGTAGTTTCAACTTTGTTGTGTAATGTACAGAATAATGCATAAATGTATTCACCCCTTCAAATCTCTAAAGTTCTCATTAATGACAACTTAGACCTTAATTAAAATCTTATAATTATTTATTACTAATGTATTTTACAAATCACATGACCAAATTTAATAATTTTAGTACCGTCGGAAATATCTTAATTATACCTACAACATGATACCAATATTGGATATTTTTCGAGCAAATTTAAAATATTTACAACATAACAAGAAATACTAAATACTTAAAAATTAAAAAAAATTAACATTGAAGAATAATATTATTTATAATTTTCTTTCATGCAGAAATAATATATTAGATTAACCCATTTTAATGATAAATATTTTTCATTAGTAAAGCTTAAACAAAGAGAAAATAGGATTTGAAGATGGTGGGTTGGAGTTGCCCATCCTCCAAAATGGCATCTTTTAGAGATATTCCATTTTGAAGGGGGGGTTTTAGAGATTTGGGTTGGAGTTGCTCTAATGCATAAATGTTGTAGTATTTTGGAATTCAGACCCTAATACAAAAATGATATAGGTGATATATATGTCCGACGTTGATATTACTGAGCAAACTTGTTTACCGAATATAAATAACATTTATGCATTATGTACACTATAATGCATAATGCTGTAGTTTGTTAGAATTCAGACCTTAATACTATGTCATTTAATTTGATACAATTACATGACAATACAAAATTGATATAAGGTCATATATACATTGATGCTTACTTGAGTCAATGTCCGACATAGATATTCTGATCAAACACTATTCACCGAACTATAAATTCCCCAGGGCGCACAACAGGCTCATGCTATATGTTGTGATAAACTATTTACGTGTGCACACAGTTACTAGCATGCACAACGTTCGTATCGATTTGTTTGACCACTGTGCGCGATGAGCAAAACAATTTCTTGTTATCAACCATTACCCAAATCACACAACTTTTGCTCGCAGA
This sequence comes from Scilla litardierei, assembly GCA_030789695.1. Lineage (NCBI taxonomy): Eukaryota > Viridiplantae > Streptophyta > Magnoliopsida > Asparagales > Asparagaceae > Scilla > Scilla litardierei. Next base: position 10,460,877 of record CM061133.1, on the reverse strand, counting down.
GCCAAACTGTATGCAATTAAACACAATAGACCATCGCACACAACAGTCAGATGCCATGACCGTTGTGCGTGCTGAGCAAAACTGTATTACATGCTCTATTACCCACAGTTAATCATCACGCCATATGGGCAACATTAGGTAAGGTTGCGAGCACTAATCAAATTACACGCAAAACGTTCGTAACGAATAATTGCTCTGCGCGCAAAACGGATCAAAATACACCCCGCTGTGCGCGTTGAGAAAAGTGGACGTTACCAATAGTTACTCTGCGCCCACAACGTTCAATACAAAATCCCCATAATTAATAACTTCAGCGCGCACAACGTTCAATAAAAAATCCCAATAATAAAGAAGAAAACAAAATTGGGGGAATTAATTAATGTCAGGGTCACTTCAAACTGACAGGCCAGTAAAAAAAATTACCATTGAACATATCTGATGCGCAATAGTTGATTGATGGACATTTAAGCGATAAGACAACACATATCAGACCTTTTTTCAGAATAAGACAGCAAAAATATCTACATTTCTTTAATTTGTTAAAATTTGATCCTTAGTGCGGGGTATATAAAAAGGTATACATTTATAAAATATAATACAGCGCGCACAACGGATCAAAATACACCCAGCTGTGCGCGTTGAGCAAAACGGTCGTAACGAATAATTCCTCTGCGCGCACAACGTTCAATACATTTAATTCCCATAATACCCATAATTTATTACATCAGCGCGCACAACGTTCAATACATTTAATTGATAAGACAACACATATCCGACTGTTTGCAGAATAAGACAGCAAAAAGATATACATTTCTTTGATTTGTTTAAATTGTCCCTTAGTGCGAGGTATATAAAAAGGTATACATTTAGAATATATAATACAGCGGGCACAACGGAACAAAATATACACAGCTGTCCGTGTTCAGCGTAATGGTCGTAATGAATACTTACTCTGCGCGCACAACATTCATTACAAAATCCTCATAATTAATAACTTCAGCGCGCACAACGTTCAATTAAAAATCCCAATAATAAAGAAGAAACACAAAATTTTTGTAGATTAATTACTGTTCATACTGACATGCAAGAAAAAAAAATCATAATTGATGCAAATATAATGGCAACAGTTGATTGATGGGTGTAAGGAAATTTAAGTGATTTGACAACGCATATCTGATAGTTTACAGAATAAGACTGCAAAAATATTCACATTTCTTTGATTTGTTAAAATTTTAGTTTTAGTGCGCACCGTGCGGGGTTTTTAAATTGTAAACATTTTGGATATATAATACAGCGCGCACAACGGATCAAAATACACCCAGCTGTGCGCGTTGAGAAAAACGGTCGTAACGAATAATTACCAAGCGCGCACAACGTTCAATACTAAATTCCCATAATTAATATCTTCAGCGCGCACAACGTTGAATAAAAAATCCCAATAATAAAGAAAACACAAAATTGGGTGGAGAATTAATTAATGTTGAGACTGACATGCCAGATAAAAAAATCAAAATTGATGCAAATAAAATGCGGAGCAGTTGATTGATGGGTATATAGACATTTACGTGATAAGACAACACATATCCGACAGTTTACAGAATAAGATAGCAAAAATATTCACATTTCTTTGATTTGTTTAAATTTGCGTCTTAGTGCGGATTGTGCGGGGTATTTAAAAAGGTATACATTTATAAAATATAATACAGCGCGCACATCGGATCAAAATACACCCCGATGTGCGCGTTGAGCAAAACATTCGTAACGAATAATTACTCTGCGCGCACAACGTTCTATACAAAATTCCCATAATTAATTACCTCAGCGCGCACAACGTTCAATAAAAAATCCCAATAATAAAGAAAACACAAAATTGGGGGAGAATTAAATAATATTCAGACTCATGGGTGTACAGACATTTAAGTGATAAGAAACACATATCTTACTGTTTACAGAATAAGATATAAATGGATGGGTGTACAGAATAAGGTGTACAGACATTTAAGTGTTGATACTCATGGGTCACGCTGTTTGATTTGGGGCGTTCACATCGCTATAAATGGATTTATGAGTAATATTGTATAAACATAAATAATTTGCTCAACTCGCACAACTGCCATATTTTTACCCGTTTTGCGCTTTGAGCAATTTTCTTAGAGGCAATCAATTTTGTTAGCGTCAATTTCTGTAGCCCACAGTAACCCAACTGTAGTCTCAGCCTCATCCATGCGGACCATACCCAGTCCAATTCGTCTATATAAAGTGATTCACTTCCCTCTAGACATCGTCAACCACTACTCCTCTCGATGATAGTGTTCTATATGGTTATACCTATACACTATATTTTCTTTTACATGCTAAATTTTTGTTCTTACTACTGAATGCTTCGTCTCCGACACACAAAGCTAGCCAATAAACTTGCGGCAATTGCCGTGTTGCTGAAATTGAATTCGTCACATTTATATAGGCATCAAAGATGGAGTCTGCTACTTCAGATATCATCAACGATGGTGTTGGCTCCTTCAGAAGAAGCACACGATGTTTTCGAATGCTTCACATTGCCATCAGCCTGAAGGTGCCACCAAGGTATCGGCTCTCAAACTGCGCAATCTTCTCTGAAACTGTGCATCCTCATTTGTTTCCATGCTCAGAAGAATTTCTTACGCGTGCCATTATTGCATTTCATACCAGTGCAAAAATGTGAAGAATCTCTATTGGAGCTGCTCATAACTGCAATATCCCCAGGAGACATGGTCACGGCATGAGAACTTGTCGTATGAGCAAAACTGTATTCCATTGCTCAAAGTTAATCAGCCCGCCCTGCGTCCAAAAGTAGTGACCTTTGTGTCCACTAAGCAAAAATATTAACTATACTGTGATTTGTCACAGTTACTGTCTTCTGCTATGATGATGTATGTTTTTTTTGGAAAAACTTGGACATGCACCGCAAGAGTATCGGTGTATTTAGATTTTTCTCTTTTGGTAATCGAAACCAGATGTTTTTTTGCCGTTGTGCGCGTTGAGTATAAAAAGGTCTACCTTCAAGCAATTTTTCTCTTCGCACACCACCGCACTCGGATACTAGTTGGAACAACGTCTGGCTGGTATCCATCTGCCATATATTCACGAGCACGAACTGTTACTCTACGGTGTTTCCATCCTCGTACTTGGTCAGTCCAACTCGTCTGTATATGGTTTCCGTACCCACCAGACCTCATCAACCACTACCCCAGGTGATTATAGTTCCTTTATCTGATTCTCTCTGATTCTTCTAATACATTGTTTTTTCTTCAAATTTGTAATTTTGTTGTTGTTCATGAGTGCGTCGTCTACAGCACACAAAGATGGCCAATATACTAGCGGCAAGTGCCGTGATGCAGAAATTGTATACATCACCTTTATATGGCGGCGAAGATGTTCTTTTGCTCCTCTTCGCACGATCTGTTCTTCTTCATTACAGCTTCATTCTCGTCGCGAAGATGTTCTTTTGCTTCTCTTCGCATGTTCTTGCAATCATTACAGCTTCATTCTCGTACATGCCAACTTGCAAAAATTCTTTGACCCTTCGTAAGTTCCGTTCAGAATCATTGCATACATAACTGCTTGATGATAACAACTGTTCTATCTTATATCTATCTAAGTCTAATTATATTTACTTTTTTATTCTATCTTTTTCTAGGGGAGTTTGTACTTGCTGGTATCCCTCCTGCTCCCAAGGGTGTTCGAAGTGTCATGGTTTGCCTTGAGATAGATGCCGATGGTATCTTGAATGCCTCTACAGAGGAAAGTATGTGTGCAGAAAATAAGATCACTATCACTAACGATAAGTGCCACGTAGACCCAGGAGGAGATTGAAAGGATGTTCCTTGAGTCAAAGAAGTATAAAGCAGAAGATGCAGCGAACAAGAGAACGGCGGAGATGGAGTGTTATGTTCATTGGAATGCATAAATGTTGTAGTATGTTGGAATTCAGACCTTAATATAATGTCATTTAATGTGATACATTTGCAGCCCATTACACAGACCTTAATACAATGTCATTTAATGTGATACATTTGCAGCCCATTACAAACTTGTGATTAGTGATATATACATTGATGCTTGCTTAAATCAAATTCCAACAATGAATTTTAATGGGAAAAATTAGTGAAAAGTAATATACAAAGATTTACACACCGCGCACAACTGGCAAACGGCGTGAACGTTGTGCGCGTTTATAAATTTTGATCGAGGCCAACGATTATGCTCACATCGCTCCGCACGTCAGTGGATCTTTATTTGGGAACAGCATCTGTGTAATACATACAATAAATACCCGAGGTACAAGATTATTCTGTATATTCACGAGAAATCGTATGTTGACCTTTATTTAGTAGAAGTGCTACTTTTGTTTATACCAGCTTCCTTTTACCCCTGGACACTAATTAATCATCCCACATAATTGCTCAGCGTGCACAACTTGCAACAGAAATGAAAGTTGTTCGTGCTAAGCAACGCTTTCTACAATTACCAAGTTTTGATCGTCGCGCACAACGGTGTTATTTAACAATCCGTTGTGCGCTCGGAGCTAAACTGTATACAATTACACATTACACACAATTACTCATCGCGATCATATACGGAAGGTCATTCTCCCGCCAGTCTCGTCCTCGGTGACGGGGCCGTGTCGGCCGTCCAACAGGGTTCCCGGGTGTCGACCTGGAATCAGGGGGAGGAAGTAAACGCTCTCACTCGGCGTCTGTTGCAAAAATCCCCTTCATTAAATTCTGAAAAAATTACATATGACTTAAGTACCAAAAAAAATTACATATGACTCGCTCGCGAGCAGCAGTCTTACAAAAGTAACGATTCCCAAAATTTAGGAAGACGACGCACCGTCGGCTGTAAAGAGGTCCTTTATCGCTCTCCCCACCCTTTCCATCTTGGCGGTGACCCGAGATTTGAAAGCGTCGACCTCTTGCTCCTTCTCGAGAAGCTTGGCCTGAAGGGCAGCAACCTCCTTCCTCGATGCCTCAAGATCAGCTCGGAGTTGAGAACGCTCTCTACCCCACTGATCTTCCAACTGCTTCTTGGCGCTTGACAAGGCGGCGAGGCTGGATTTCGCGTCCGAGGCCGCCCAATCCGACTTGCCCTTGGCGGCCATTATCTTCCCCAAATCTTCCTCCAGCTTCTTCACCTGAGCTCTGAGCTCAGAAGCCTCGTTCTCGGCATCCGCCACCCGGCGCTGCCCCTCGATCAGTTCGCGGGCCCTGCGGCGCAGACCTGCCCTGAAAATGGTCACCTGCAGATGGCGACAATCAGCAAAACCAGAAGGGGAAGCAAAATTCGGAATGCACATTGGCAACGAACCTGAAGGCCACTGCGAACGAAGC